>BTHU01000014.1:90645084-91845084 GCA_036184795.1 Tokudaia tokunoshimensis
CCGGTCCAGCTGGGCGGGGACTGCCCTAGGACTCTTTAAAGTCTGTGAGTCACTGCACAACCTATCAATCCAATTAAATGTCTTGAGCGAGCCGAGCAGGCGGTGCTCCCCGCCGCCGGCCGCCCCTGCTCTCGGCGCCCCGCTATCCATGGCTGGCTGGCTGTACTCCTCCCGGTGCGCCCTCCTCCCGCATCTCACCAGCCTCGGCAACTTCCCCTCAGCTAGCCTCTGCCCCCAGGCCGCCACGGCATGGGCTAGACCCCGAGCCGCTTCTTGCCGTCTCCCGTCCAGCCCGCGCGCGATCTGGCCCCTCTAGCCCGTCTCGCCCGTCCCCGTCGTTTCCCCGACAGTCAGTCCATCCCTCAGTCGGCTATCCGCGGGGCAGCGGTGGAGGACTAGCCGGCTCCATAGGAGCGGGAGCCCCCACCCCGCTCCTCCTCCCGCTCCTCCGCGCTCCCACTCGTCGTGATCCCCGTCCCGCACCGAGGGACGCGCCGACCGACGTCCTCTCCCCGCGGCCGTACGACCCGCCCGGGGGCTGGACCCGGCGCCCACTTCTTCGCGGAGGGTGAGTATGGAGTGGGGTTTTGGGTGGGGTGGTCTGAAAAAAAAAATGTGGTGGCCAGGCCACTTTTGGGAAGGGCAGGGATCAGGTTCTGTCTGGAGGTTCCCGGTCCGGCGTGGATGAGAAGGCGACTCCCTCCTCCCCTCTCTCGCTCCCCCCTCCATCCCCAGCCCTTGACACCCTCCTTCTCCTGTCTTGCTGTACATGTAGGTATTGCCAGACTTCCACCAGCGGGGCATTATGCCGCCTGTAAAATAATTGGTGCTGGCATGCTCTCTGTCTTTTGAATGCCTAAGTGAGCAGTAATAGTCTGCGATGTGATCTGATAGACTGAGTGCCCTGCGGAAAGTGTGAAATGCCTAATGGGGGCATATTTTCCTCTAAATCGAAGTTAACTTTCATTCAATATAGGCAAAGCAAAAGGTGTTTGTAATTTGAATGTATGGTGATAAAGGAGAATACTGGTTGCCTAGTGGCTTTACTTAGCGCTTTTATTTTGAAGCAATTTTATGGGTTTTCTTCTGAAAAATGTGAATTCAGTATTAAAGGTTATGAGGTCTAAACCTGTTGGAAGAGAGGAGGTAAGATGGGAATCCAGCAGGATATGTCCATTTCGGTTTTCCTTTGCTCTAGGGAGACATTGCAATGCAGAATTTTGTCTTTCTCTGTTACTGGATACCATGTAGAGCTTTATGTATAGAAGAGCAGTTTAGAGGTTGTTTCTCTGGGTATATATTTTTGTGTTCTTGACTACTCTTTAAGCAACATTATTCTACAGAATTTCTTCAGTTTTTAATTTGGTTTCTCCATCTTAAATGCCTTCCAAACTACAAATACCCACCCCTACCTTCTTCACGAGAGTCTTACTGTATGGATCTTTAATATTTATTTTGAGGTAAAAGAATGATCAGAAATGGTTACTCTGATTTGGCTTCTGAGGGTGCTGTTTAGAATTCAGTAGTTTTAAGTTGATATTACCCTCTTGAAATAGAGTTCTTCACTAGTTGTCCACAAAATTTAAATTAGGCCAAACCAAACATATTTTGAAATATTAAAGCACAGCAAAGACCTCTTAGTAGTTCATTTTCTACTTCTCTTTCAGACTAACCAGAATAAGTTGTTACTAAATTTAATTTTAAAGAATAGACTGTTCCTGTACTGAAATCTGCCAAGTTGCTACAGAAAGATTTCTTTTTAAAGAGCAGAAATGTGGTTATGATCAGTCCAAAGTGGTAAAGTTTAAAAGTGAGTTCTGTGTAAATGCTGCTTTAAAGAAGTGCTTGTCACCAGCTTCAAGACCTTTCAGGGTGTTTCAGGAAGACTACACAGAGCCTTTTTGAATTGTTTAATAAATTTGCTATGCGACTTTTTTCGTGAGGCTGGAGCCTCATAGCACAGGGCATCCTGCTGTCTTAATTTGAATTTTGCCAGTATCTCTCTCTCACTGGCTCTGTGACCTTGGACAAATTTAAAATAATCTGGACTGCAGTGGTTTTCTCGGGGTTGTTTCTCCAGAAAGACTCCTCTTTAAAAAACCTCCCCTCCCCCAAGAATTAATAGAATGCTTGCCATAGACAATATCATCCTGGAAGACAGGTGTCTGTGTAGAATTTAAGAGTGAAGTCCCAGGGGCTGAAAAGGTTGCTCAGTTGGTTGTCCATTTTCTGAATTCAGATTCTCAGTACTCACAAAAATGTGATAGCCTTCCTGTAATCCCAGTACTGTGTGTGTGGGTTTATGGGGGGGGGCCAGTGGAGACAAGGACCATTGGGGGCAGTCAAACTGGCTAGTTAGACTAGCCAAATTGGCAAGCGCTGGATTTAAGCAAGAGACCCTATCTCAATAAAAGATGGAGAAAGAAAGAATGCAGCAGATACTTGATGTCAACCTCTGACCTCTGTGTATGTGCACATGCACCTGCAAAGTTACAAGAATACTCCTAAACATTCATATACCATACACACAGGGAAAAGAGTACAGCTCTGGAACCAGGCTGCTAGTACGCGTCAGGAGCCCATCTACCAGGAAGGCTGAGGCAGGAGGATGACCTGAATCCAGGAGATGCACACAGTGGTGGGACTTCTTTTTTTTTTTTTCTCAAAAACCAACCAACCAACCAACCAACTAAACAAACAAACTAACTAAAATCAAAACAAAATGCAAAGAGAGGGTTGTCAAATCAGACCCTGAAGGTTCAAGTCTCAGTATTTTCTTTTGCCATTTGTGTGCCCTTGACCAAGTTACTGTTAGTTATTTCATCTATAAAACGAGGACAGTAGCAGCACCTACTCCGTGTTATTATGATGAAATCAGATAAGCTAATATGTGCAGAGGTTCTGAAGTGTTTGGGATGTCTTCCCAAGTTTAGCTCATTTTTTGTTTCTTGTATACGGGTGACTTTTTTAAAAGAAGTGTGTTTTGTTTTCCTTATTGCACCAGGGAATCAAACCTAGGGCCTTGCTATGTAAAAGTAAGTACTCCACCACTGATCTTTATTCTTAGCCTCAGTAGTACATTTTTTTTTTGTGAAGATAATAATCATTGCTGTTAATAAAAGAAGACTTTTATAAATATTCCTGATGTTTGAAATAGAGTTTATATGAAACTTTAAAGAAATTCTATTATTAGAAGCCAGATATGGTGATGCACACCTGTAAGTCAGTAATCCAGAGGTAGAAATATGAGAATTCCTGCAAGTTTAAGGCCATCTTGGTCTACATATAAGGTTCTATGATAACCAGGACTTCATAACAAGACTTTATCTCAAAATCCCTTCAAAAAGGCTAGATATAGCTCAGTTGTTAAATTACTTATAAGCATGAGGACCTGAATTTGATCTCCATACCCCACATTAATATTTACTTATTTTATGTATATGAGTACACTGTAGCTGTCTTTTGACACACCGGAAGAAGGCATGGGATCCCATTACAGATGGTTATGAGCCACCATGTAGTTGCTGGGTATTGAACTCAGGACCTTTGGAAGAGCAGTCAGTGCTCCTAACGACTGAGCCATCTTTCCAGCTCCAGAGCCCACATTAAAAAGTTGGTTCTGGTGAGTCTACTTGCAGTCTAGTACTGCAGAAGCAGCGACAGTCTGTTCTCTGGCCAGCCAACTTAGCCTACTTGCCTCCAGCCAGAGGGAGGCATTGTCTCAAAAACAAAGTAGGTAGTGGCTAAGCAATGATACTTGAGGTTGTCTCTGATTTCTGCATGTATTTACACACATGTTCATGCTCACCTGCACCCAGGAACATGCACATACATACACAGAAAGAAAGGAAGGAAACTCAGTTATTGAGCAAGACATACTGTATATACCTGTAACCTTGGCACTCAGGAAGCTGAGGCCAAATGATCAGAATTTAAGGGTTAACAGGGACTATATAGTGTGATAGTTTATTGGGTGAGTTGAGTTGTCTACACTCTGTCACTTTTTTCTCTTTTTGAGATAAGCTCTCTCTCTGGTCCAGGCTTCAAATATGCTTAGCCTCCTGAGTGCTGGGATTTCAAGTGTGAGGCACCATTTTTGGCTTTCTTTCATTTAAATTTGCGTCGTATCATGTGCCTGCCTCAATTACAAAATTGTTATAGAAATCACATGATTGTTGCCTCTGGTGGTTTTCTCCTTCACTAAACAGAAAGATTTGTAAAGGTAACAGTAGCATTTCATTCCTGAGTCCATTGCCTGGTGCCTAGCAAAGCACCTGGCATATAAAGGAGTGAATGACCACGTGCAAGTAATTAAACAGGGTTTTCAAATTGTTTATGAATAATTGAATGTACATTTTAAGTCTGATACTGTAGAAAATACTGTTACTTTTTGAACTTAATTTTTATTTGTCCAGTATGGTAGCTCACACCTTTAATCCCAGCACTTGGGGGAAGGATATTTTTTTACTTTATTTTAGTGCTTAGAGAGTAAATAAAATTTATAGTTTATTTTTTTATTAATGGTTTTTATTTTGAAGACTAAAGTATTCTGAAAAGGCACATCTGATGTCTTCCTCTGTTGCCTGACCTATCCAGGTCTTAATCATAGCCTTTTCTGACTTGTAAGCTTTCTATCACTCAGTTGAATGCTATTCTTCATTAATATGAACCGTACAAGTTAGATTTTGAAAGTCTCAAATGGTGATCAGATGTAATTCTCTGCTTCAGAATTAGTAAAGAGAATGTGTGAGTCTTACATGGCATCATTTCTTCAAGAACTGAAGCTTTGCTTCTGTTTCCATTCAAGAATAAAACTCTCTTGAGCAGCCGTAATAATAATTTGCTGCTGAAGTAGCTATAGTAAATGTGTGGTAGGTATGTAGACTCAGTAAACGAAATGATTTTCAGACTTTCCCACATTTTCATAGGCATTACACAATTGGGAAACCTGTTACTTTTAAACAAATCGGACACGTCGTTTATGGAAACTTGTTATTTTACTTGTCAATACAATGTAGCTTGGTTACTGAGCCCTCTGAAGTTATAAAATGCATGAATTAAAAGAAGGATCTTCATTTACAAAATCAGGAGTATGACTGAGTTTTATAACATTATAAAACCTTCTTGAAGTATAAACTCATGGGATATCTCCTGTAACTAGGTAAGTCTGTGTATCAAATCCTTTGTTTAATCAAATAATGCTACATGGTTTAGTTGTCCATATTGCATTTTCGTTGGCTAAAATAAGCAAATATTAGAAAAATGTCCTTCTTTTAGAGACAGACCCAGTTCTCATGTGTAGGCCGGGTGGCCCTGAAACCTGTGTCCGTTGCTCTGGCCTTCCCAGTGTTTGGATCATGGCCGGGCAGCCTCCTCTTGCTGCTTACACACTTTTCTTTTACTAGTTTGTGCAGCCTTGGGTGGCCTGGTCCTCACACTGTGGACCACACCTGTCTTGAACTAATGGCAGTTCTTCTTGTCTTATCCTTTAAAATGCTCTGATTACAAGCTTGGGCCACTGTGCCTGACTTTGAAATATGGTTTTGTTATGTTTTGTTTCTTTTCGAGATGGGGTTTCTTTCTGTAGACCGGGCTGGCATCAAACTCAGAAATCCATCTGCCTCTCTTTAATCTCAAGTGCTGAGATTAAAGGTGTGTGGCACCCTGCCTGGCTTAAAATATGTTTTTAAGGATTGGAGAGATGACTCAGTGATTAAGAACACTGGTCGCTCTTCTAGAGGACCTGTGTTCAATTCTCAGCACTGACAAGATGGCCCCCAACCATCCATATCTCCAGTTCTCAGGGATCCGTAGTCGTCTTCTAGCCTTTGTTCTGCAGGCACACAAGCAAATGTACAGGCAAAGCAGCCACATAAAATAAAAAATAAATCTTAAAAATAATAAAGTATTGAGCCCAGTCCAATCCCTAATATCACTCCTCAACCAAAAAAGAAACACAAATACACAAACAAACAAACAAACTGTAACCATAGACCCAGGCTTGGAGGGCAGAGATGGCTCAGCAGTTAAGAGTGCTTGCTGACTGCTCTTCTGGAGGAGCTGGGGTCCAATTCTCAGCACCCACATGGCAGCTCACGCCTGTCTATACCTCCAGTTCCAGGGCATCTGACACTCTCACACAGACATACATTCAGGCAAAACCATAATAAAATAAATAAAACAAAAATAAATTACACACACACACACACACACAGAACCAGGCTTAAGATTTCTTGTCAAAACAGTCAAAAGCAGAGAAAAACTTAAAAAAAAAGTCAAGGAAAAATTCATGCATTATTTCCTCCCAAAGGGAGCACTTGGCTTTGGAACCCTTTTTTGTAGTCGTTCATATTGTACTGTTTGAATGCAGAGGACTATACTCACTTCAGAGTAGAGTGGCTTGAAGGATTTACTTTATCCCACTTAGTTCCTTTTATTTAGGGAGATGGACAAGGGCGTGTACTGAGAGGCTGTACTTTAAAGATCGCCCTGCACGGTCTCTAAAAATGAACAGTGAGCTTTCACTATTGTCTTGGTTGTAAGTTTTAATTTTGTTTTATTTTAAGACTGGGTCTCAGGTGGTCCATCTTGGCCTTGAACTCTTGATCCTCCTGCCATCTCCTTCCAAGTATTGGGATTACAGGAGTATGGTATTTAAGAGCCTTTAATAAAACCAGGCACTTGGGGGGCAGAGGCAGGTGGATCTCTGAGTTTGAGACCAGACTGGTCTACAGAGAGAGTTCCAGGACAGCCAGGGCTACCCAGGCCAAACAAAGAAACAAACATATATAAAAAATAAACATTAGAGGGTAGCTAGGCGTGGTGGCACTTGGCGAGTGGTGGAAGGAAGATCTGGAGTTTCAGCGTGCTCAAGGTCAGTCTGGGCCTCAGGAGATTCTGTCCCAAAAATTAGGCTTAGAGTTTGCCTGTTATATAAATTTGTCAGAATTCAGACTTACTTTTTCTCTAATTATTAGGAATTATCACAGCCTTATGATATTGTTCAACTTTCAGTGTGAATGTGAAATGTTAGTGGACTCATAATAGGACCTATTTAAACAAGTGAGTCCTACACAGAAATATTATTAGGTCTAATCAGTATTGAGGATACTGAGTACTAATCTCCCACATGTGAGTTTCTTTAAAGCAGAAATGTTTTTCTGACGGCTGGGACTGAACTGTGTACTCTGTGCATTCTCAGCACAGGCTCTGCCTGCCACGGAGGAGCTCCAGCCCCACCCCCAACAAAATAAGCAACTCTTCTTGTTTTACGATTTATTTTTAATTACCACATGTGTTACTTTAGGTGTGTGCACTTGAGGCTAGAAGCCTTGGATTGCCTGGAGCTGGAGTTTCAGGCAGTTAGGAATCTCCTGACATGGTGCTGGGAACTTAATTTGTTATTAACTGCTGAGCCATCTCTCCAGTCTGCTCCCAGGAATCAACTTAAAAAAACAAAACAAAACACCCAATGACTTACCTATTTGTTCAGTAGCCACTGGACTGAAACAACTGCTTATGCTTATTGATTCGTTCCCTGCTTTTGAATTTAAAGTTCATAGTTTTAGGATGATTTGTGTGATGGTGTGAATAAGCCTTTAAAACCGAATGTTTACTTTTAATATGTCAAATATTCAAAATATCCCACCTTTTAAGTATTCCACAAGTCTTTGTTGAAAAGTTTTCAGTTTTCTTACTATTTGCGAATGAGTTTGCATATGTACATGTGCATGTGTGCACACACGTGTGCTTTTGACATCTTTTGAGTTCTTTTTCTTGACCATATTAACTTTTCCTTCAGCTCTCTGTGCATTTGCTAATGTAGAACATGTAGAGATGATTTCGTTTATTTTAGACTAGCTATATTGGATGAATGGAAAAGCCTTTTCTATAGAAAGATTTTCTTCATTTTATGGGAAGATAAGCATGGGCCATCTTACCTGCACAGGTTTAAAGGCCACATTGTAAACCTAAGACATGGCTCAAAGTACTCAAGAGAGGCGGCACAGAAAAAAATGTTAACATCTTTATTATTTACTGATTTTTCTATTAATCTGTTTTTTTGGGAGGGGGTGCTGCAGCCTTTTTTTTTCTCTATTGATATAAAGTGTCTCAGACATGGACTTGTTTTGCTCCATGCCAAGCGATTGGTGAATTTATAAGAAGCTTTCTTTTGTATGTGGTGACTGCCCCAACCACACTGAGGGCGGCTTTCCCGAGAAAAGCAACAGCTCCTTTTGTTTTGTTTTTAAACTCTTGAAATTGTGTCGGGACATCAGACCTCAGCCACAGTGAAGTTTTCCAGACTCACATTGTTGCATGATTATAATGTCCTTGCTGAAGTCACATCGGCGTTACTGTCTTCGTTGGCTTTAATTCAAATGAAATGTCCCCTTTGGGTTAACTGTTGTTTGGATTTTAAGGGTTCTTTTATCTAGAAATATCAGAGCATAAAAATGAATGTTTTGTTCTTTCTTTGTGGTGCTGAAAATCAGCCCGTAAGCATAAGCAGCAGATACCTCCCACCAAGCTGTACCTCCAGACCCGAATGTGTCTTTCAAACTAAAATGTCCATAAAAATCTTGTGAATAGAAAAAAAAAATTCCCAAGGACCACAGTCTTTGACTTGGTAGGAATATTTACTGATTTCTCAAACTTCTCGACATTATTTAGACATCGCAAGTCAGAGGTCCTTAAGTCCCATTAAATAAAATGAATAGGTCTTCCTTTTGAGACAAGGTCTCAACAAATTGTGTTGCCCAGGCTGGCCTTGAACTTGATCCTAGTCAGGCTGGCCTGGGACTCCTTCCTGATTCTGCTGTGTCAGCCCTGTCAGTGAATGCAGGATCATAGATGTCCACCTGCAAGGCTGCCTGGCTCTTTCCTCTGATTTAGAAAACAATCCATTGATATTTTTAAAATTTAATTGATCTTTAATTTTACGTGTATAGGTATTTTGTCTGCATACTGTGTCTATCTGTACACAGTTTGTATGTCTGGTGCCTGTGGAAGCCAGAAGAAAGCATCAAATCCTTTTGAGTTGGAGTTATAGATGTTTGCGAGTCACCTTGTCAGTGCTGGGAGTTGGACACAGGTCCTCTGGAAGAGCAACCAGTGCTCTTAACTGCTGAGCCATCTTTCCAGTCCCTGTTGTACATTTTATTTAATTCAAATAAAATTAGACACACTGTATTCTGGAGTCCCTAATGTGGGCCAGCTAGGCAGTGTGGGATTGCATCGGGAAAAGAAGGGCATATTCCCACTCTGGAAACCAGGTTCCAGAGGGTTTTGGTGAAGTCAGAGCTTGGTAGCAGCCACAATTAACCAGTGCATGCTGACTAAATGATAACAGGAAAGAATCTTACTGTGGATTTTATGTCCTTTGATTTTGTATAAAGGGAATCCTGATTCTGACCACAAAATCCATTTGAGTGAACAATTTATATTTGAATTTGAGTTGAGACATCAAAACATAACAATGTTATTTTCTATAGAAATCTTGAATCTCCCTGGAAAACTTTGTGATGACCATGGTCTGGAGTGTTTCCTAGATTTTTTTTTTTATTGGACTTTTTAAGTTGTTTTCTCCTGTCCCTTTGTTTCCTTTGTGACCGAACCTGGAAAAAAAAATGATAACAATGAATGTTTCACAATGGGAATGTAACCATGTACTTGTCCCAGCGATATTGAACAATTCACAAGAGAACCTTGAGTTTGCTTTGCCTGCTTACAGTGGGAGCTAAGGTTTTGTCTCAGGGACTGCAGTTTTGTAATTTCCTGCACAAATGAAACTATTAGTGTCAGTTCCATCTCAAATAACAAAGGGAATATACCTATGTTTTATAAAGTGGCATTACATGTAGTGATCATTGTGAATTATTGTTTCATATTTATGAATATTTAATATATGTCCTAGGTTCTTGGGAGTATAGTAAGACACAGCATTTTCCCAGTGATGCCTGCAGTCCACTACAGACAAGATCCCTGCAAAGAAATTAGTTCTTTATGTTGGACCATATGTAATGTAGCAATGCAAAGTCTGGTTGTTGTGTGCTGCAGCAGTAACACAAGTCCTAGATCAAATGGACCTGCTCTCTGGAAGTTCTGGGTGGCTTTCTTGGGAATCCATCCTTCAAGTTTAAGTAACATTGGTTAGAAGGCTTTTGTGTCTTGGACAAAGAATAGTCTCTTCTGCAGCGACTGCACAGACTCTCAGTAGGGAAGCAGTGAAAAATGGAGCAGCCTCACTGTCCCCAAGGGAAGCAGAAATTGCCCCTGTGAACAGAGTTTATAGACACAGTTTGGATGTATTTTAGGTTCCTGAATCAAAAGTAAATACATAAAAGGCCCACGGCTGGGAACCCCTGAAACATCCGTCAAGGTGCCGTAGACAAGGGGAGTTCCCTGAGGAACGATGAACAGGCAGCCCTTTTGGCAGCTACTAAAGATACCTTCTCCCCAGTTTTGCTTAGAATAGCCCTGTCTGCCAGGTGGGTATACCTACACCTAATTTGGCTAACTTAAATCTGAGTATATTGCTATATTTTATAAATAAGCTTTCTAAATTATTTTGCTTTGAAATTTAGCAGATAGGCCTGCTACCTTTTTTTATTTTTTCTATGTTGTTATTTAGTTCTGGAAACTGGGCCTAAGGCCTTGTAAGTGCTAGGCTAGCACTTCCACCCAGCAGATCTCTAGCCTTGGATTTAAATTCAAACTCAATACTGTGTGTCTGTGGTTTTGTTGATTTTTTTTTCTGATTGTTTTGAGATGCTAACAGTCTTTATTTTTAGATCACATATGTTTCTTTATTTGGAATTATGTCTAAGATAGGATAATATAATGCATTCCTGTCTCTTAGATTTAAATTTGGGGATAAATGTACAAAATCTTAAATCTCACAGTATATCTGTTAATGAAAGTATTTAGACACTTTTGTGGAGACTTAAAACAACCCATAAAGAGTTTCTTTTCCTGCAGAGTTTGTTGCCTCTCTTATATCTGATTGAAACCCCCATCTAGCATAGTTATGTACATTATCTGTTGTAAATGAATTCAAGGATGTGTGTGTGTGTGTGCGTGTGTGTGTGTGCGCGTGTGTGTGTGTGCGTGTGTGTGTGTGTGTGTGTGCGTGTGTGTGTGTGCGTGTGTGTGTGTGCGCGTGTGTGTGTGTGCGCGCGTGTGTGTGTGCGTGTATGTGTGTGTGCGTGTGCGTGTGCCTAGTGTAGCAGGTTATAGCCTAACATGATGTTGTATGACATCTGTAATCCCAGCACTTAGGAAGTGAAGGCAGAAGGATCAGGAGTTCAAAGTCATCCTCAGTTACATAGTGAGTTTGAGACTAGCCTGGACTGTATGAAACACTGTCTCAATACAAAAAACAACAAGCTGCCATGTAGGTCAGTAGTAGAACATTTGCCTAGCATGTGTGAAGTCCTGGGTTGAATCCCAGCACCACCCATCGTGAGAGAGAGAGAGAGAGAGAGAACGAACGAACTTGAGAGAGAGGGAGCTTACTAAATTGATTCCAGTGGTCCTTGTCTGTAATCTATATTACTTGAATGGCTAAGGTGGGAGGATTGAGAAAAAAAAAAAAAACCTAGGAAAGACAGCAGACACCCTGTATCAAAATAAACAAACATTTCCAAATTCAGTATTTTAAAAGCACGTTCTTAATGTATGATCAGTACAACTTTTTTTTTTTATTAAAGCCACCTAGATTGTAAGGTACATTGTTATGACAATCTCTATTATCAGAATTTTTGTTTTGTTTCTTTCCCCAACAGGATCTCATTGCTTCTCACTCTTTTGGCTAAGATCAAGTGAGGAGATAGGGTCTTAATCTATAGCCCAGGCTGGCCTGGGACTCACTATGTATGTAACCCAGACTGACCTTGAGTTCTAGGTGTCCTCCTTCCTTAGCTTCCCAAGTGCTGGGTAACATGTGTGGACAACCACACCTGTCTGTGAAGTATGTTTTGAGTTTGTGACTTAATTACTTCCATCTTATGTAACTTTTAGTCATGTATGTTTCATATCTTGCCACACAAACATTTTAAATAAGAAAGGCAAATGGAACTGAGGAGGCATGGAGGAATGGGTGTTTCAAATTCCTGTATTTGATGACCTTGGAGGGCTTTTCTTTATATGTAAGACTCACTGGAGTATCTTTAAATAATCTGCACAAATTTGAATTTTGAGACTGAAGTTATGTGTTCTCCCAGGGGTCCTTTCTTTACAGGTTTGCTGATCATGATTCATCTTTGACACGGAGATAGGAATGTAATTTTAGTAAGGCTTCTCTGTTCTTTTTATTTTTATACTAAGAATTCTGTGGGAGGCTGGAGAGATGGTTCAGCAGTTGAGGGCACTGGTTACTATTCCAGAGGACCAGTGTTCCCAGAACCCATATGGAGGCTCAACTGTCTGTAACACCAGTTCTAAAGGATCCGATGCCCCCTTCTGATTTCTGTGGACACCAGGTATGCATGGGATGCACATTCATACATGCAGGCAAAACTCTCATAAATGTAAAGTAAAACTGTCTTTTTAAAAAAAGTATGTGTTGGGGAAATGGGGGGTGTTTGGTTTATGCCTTTGTGTGCATGGGTACACATGCCCATGCATTCTTGTGTGGAGACCAGTCTACACTGGGGGTCCTCTATTGTGCTCTCTCTCTCTCTCTCCCTCTCTCCCTTTCTCTCTCCCTCTCTCTCCCTCTCTCTCTCTGTCTCTGTCTCTCTGTCTCTCTCCCTCTCCCTCTCTAAGACAGGTTTTCTCACTGAATCTGCTCTCTATGCTAGATGGTCTGGTTAGCCCCCTCCCTCCAGATCTCCCTGTCCACCACTATAGGCTCCAACACTGGGGTTCCAGAAAACACAGCCTGGACCTGCCTTTTATGGCGCTGGGGATCTGAATTCAAGTCAGCTTACACAGCCAGCACTTTACCCATGTAGCCATCACCAAAGCCCCTGTTCTTTTTATACATGGGATAAATAGCTTAATGTCTCTTAAATATAGTCCCTCCCCGTTTCACTTCCTAAATCAAATTGTGAGTGTTGGGCTATAGACTCTCTAGATTTATTTAAAGGAGAAGTAAGTCCATCCCATCCTTCTACTCCAAGGTTGTTATTTGTTTGTTTGTGGCACAAGTATGGAGCCATGGGCCATCCCACTGCTAAGCAACGGTGGAGCACTGAAGGCCTGCTGCAAGCTCATTATGTCATGCCTCACTACCTGATGCAGTTCATGCAGTAGTTCTTACACTATCATCAGTGTGAGTTCTGGGTACATTTCCTTATTGTTGCATTTAATGCATAGGCATTAAGTACACTGAGTAGTCTACTCAATGTAGATTGAGTTTGAAAACATGGTTAACTTCTTATTGATTAAAAAGATTCAAGAAAAAATGTTCAGAGCTTTGACTGAGGCATTTGGGCTGTCAGTGTTGATGATCTGTGGCTTAGCAACTCAACCACTTTCTGTCATGTTATCAGAACACATGCAGAATTACCCTTCACAGGACACACCCCAGGAGCGAGACCATGGCCTTGGTGCTTTTGGAGGTCCCTAGGAAATGTGAATGTACAGACACACAGACACGCTCTGCACTGCTGTCTCCTACACTCTGTTTCCCTGCACGCCAACCTTTTTTTTTTTTTAATGAGACAGCATCTCTCTATGTAGCCCTGGCTAGTCTGGAACTCACTATAGACCAGGCTGGCCTCCTGAGTGCTGGGATTACGGTGTGTGCCGTCCTCATACCCACAACCACACTTTTCAAATGTGGAGAAAACCTGAAAGGACAAGTCAGCAAACACCTCTGCGCGCCTCTCTAGATTTGGTGGTGATGAATCTTCGAACATATTTGCTTTCTGGCTTGCTCTCTCCACCCTGCAGGTTCACATTGTCCTTGTGTTAAGTGAGAGTTCAGACATGACAACTCTACAGTCAGTTTCTTAGTGCAGCCCCTGAGAACAAGGACATTCTCCCGTATAACCACAGTGCTGTTTGCCCGTCCATGATGGAGTAGCAGAGATGGACAAAGGACCTGCCGGGTGTTGGAGAGGTGCTTCTGCCACCATGCTTGCCTGGTGCTGTTAGCTGTATCATTTCACATAGCTTCTGACTTCAGTGTTGAATATTTGTATGGATAAAGTTTTTGCAGAGAGGTTTTTGGGTTTTTTTTGTTGTTGTTGTTGTTTGTTTTTTTAAAGACAGGGTTTCTCTGTGTAGCCTTGGCTGTCCTGGAACTCACTCTGTAGACCAGGCTGGCCTCGAACTCAAGAGATCCACTTGCCTCTGCCTCCCAAGTGCTGGGTGCAGAGAGATTTTAAAAGACATCGTCTCAGATGTACCAGGCTGGTCTAAAGGCTGCCATGTAGCTGAGGATGCCCCTGAACTTATCCCCTACCTCTACTTCCCTAGGGGTGGGATTGCAGGTGTGCACTATTGTGTTTAGTTTATTAAGAGTGCCGGAGTTGAACCTGGGGCTTCCTGCATTCGAGGGAAGCATGGATTGAGCTTCATCCTCGGTAATATGTTTTGTTTTCCAAGACAGGGTCTTACTGTGTAGCTCAGGTTGGCTCAGGCGGCTCCCCTGACTCGGCTTACCCAGTGCCTGCGGCCTGCAGTGCTGCACTTGAATGTTTCCATCTTCTGTCGGTCTTTTTTGCAGTGATGAGCATCTCTGCTGGAAGCATTGCTCTTTCAAACCTTTCAAATCGTTTTCCCGCTGTAAATTGTTGGCATTCCGGCTGGCAGTATCTCACCTCAGGATTCAAAATAAGATGCACTTTGAATATTTGTTGAATATTACCAGGAAGAAGGTTTGAGCAAGGAATTCTCTATTCAGTCAGCCACTGAACTGGAATCGAGTCTTTTATTAGCTTTGTTTTTGAAGTTGGAATGATTCAGGGCTGCAGTCACCTATGGGCGCAAGTGCAGCTTGTTCTGGAATCCCTCCTGCTCCGCAGGTGGCAGCGGTCATGGAGTGTTGTGCATGCGGTGTGACTTCCTTAGAGATGATGGCCTGGCATGCTGAAGTAACTGAGCCGTGGGGTGGTGAGCAGAAGCTATACAGCTGGTCAATCTGATTATAATTTCCGTACTTCAGATGTCCTTACTCTTTTTGTGTATATCTCTAATTGCTTTATAATGAGAATGTCATATCGATAAACATAAAGGAAACAAAAGGTCAGCTAGCCAATTTTAGAATTTGTGTGTGTGCATGTGTGTGCATGTGTGCGTGCATACATGTGGAGGCCAGAGCATGATTCTAGGTCTCTTTCCTAATGGTCTCTCTCCTCTTTATTTTTTGTGACAGAGTCTCTCAGTGACCTGGAGCTTATGTGCCGGCCAGGTTGGCTGGCCGTCCGTCCTTCTGTTCTAGGATTTCAGGCATGTGCCACTGCACTGACTTTTATGTGACTGATGTGGATCAAACGGTTCTCATGCCCGTGTGACCACGGTGCTGAGTCCCCTCCTTTAAACATTTTTAAGTTAGGGAAGGGGAACTATTAAGAATGAATGAGATGCAATCGGGATGTAAAGTAAATAAATAAATAATAATAATAATAACAACAGTAATAACAATAATAATAGTAATAAGAGAATGAGTGAGAGTCTCCATTAGTTTGGTTGTGTTGTGTTACTAGTCTTCATGCCTGTTACTGTCAATGGCAAGTTGACTCTTTGCCTTATATAAAACTTTGTTTCCTTTAAACAAAATCTATGAATGGCTGGTACACAGCTCGTAGATGGAGTGCTTGCCGAGCATGCTTAATGCCCTGGGGTCAATACCTTGTTAAAAGAAAAAAAAAGTGTTTTTCCTGTCTAAATAGGTAACTCTGACCAAATTCATGGACTTGGTACTGCTTTTGGAGATGAGTCTCTCTTCTGTAGTCATTGCTTCTTTCATGGCATTACCGATGCTCCTGACACCATGCTGTCATCTGTGTCATTGATGACTTGTATGACCAGGTATCCATTACTCTGTGAAGTTGTGAAACTGGTTACAGTCATTTTAAGACCATGTGTGTATATTTCTGTGAAGGTTTGACCTCAGTCTCTGGAGTTCATCTTCATGAGGAACCTTCTAGAATAGCAGCTAGTCTTACTTACCTGGCAAACCTGGAGTGCTGCCATGTTTTCTGTGCTACTGTTGTTGTGTCTAACTGTAAAGGGAAGGAAGTGCTAATAACACCTCCTACTTATTTAGCAGATTTTCCTCCCTGGCATTCAGAGGAGTTGGCCAGTAACAGGCAGTACCCCAGCCTGCTTCTGTTTGTAATTCCTGTCAGATAACACTGTATAAAACTTCTACCTGTTAGCTTCTTTATTGTACTCTTCTGCAAACTGTAAAATAGCATTTGCTCTTCCTACTTCCATTTCTCAGACACTGAAAATAAAGCCCCTCTCAGTTAAGTACTTGGCCAGGGTTTTGCTGCAGTCAGAGCCAGAGCAGAGCAGAAACATGGGACTCCCTGGCTCCCTGGGGTTGCTGAGCGATGCTTTCTCCTCTGTCTAGATGTCCTTAGAGGACGAGATCGTGTGTTCCAAGCACCGAGAGCATCCCGTGTCTCTAAAGCGTGCCAGCGTTAGGATTCAGGCGAGCCTCCAAAGCAGGCTCATCCCTGGTTGTGAGCATCCTCTGCTTCTTGGTCTTGGTCTGAGTGCTGCCCCGGAAGTGGGTGGGGCTTGAAGGAAGTTATGGACAAGAGCAAAACTGGAAGCACAGGTTGCTTTCTGTCAGGGAATTTCATGAATGGGTGAATGTTCATAAGCCATACTTTTCCTTTATAGTAAGAAATATAACAAAATCTCCCCCTCAGTAGACTCACGAGTGTGGTAGTATGTGAGTGATTGTTTCCTGAGTCCTATATAAACGTAGCCTTAGCGACTCTTCAAACGAAGTTGTTATAAAACGTGATCACTAGACCAAAATATATACGTGCTTTGAAGTTTGTCCATAATTCTTGTTAGTGAATATTTGCAGAACTTGGAGGAGGGTTCTGTAAAGACCAGAATGTCTGCTTTGAGCTGTTTCCCTCAGATTAAATAAAGGATGAGGTTTGTGTGACAGTTCTCTCTGCTTCTGAGTAACAAAGTGAAAGTTCTGTTTTGATCGGTTTGCTTAATCTTAGTAACACGTAAGAAGTTAAGTGGTGCACACACCAAGAGCTTGTATTGTTTTAGTGTCCCTGAATATGACTCAGTGTAAGTGTGCTCGTGCCACATAGAGTCCAGGGAGGCTGGCCGTTGCCATCTTGGGCTTGGTGGAAATTGGCAGCCTCCCTCCTGTAAACAGCGGCCTGGCGTCACCCCGGGATGCTATAGGACCCACTTCAGAACCGTGGAGGGCCTGACTCTGGCTCTCTTCTGGTGCACTTAAGCAAATGTAGTGCTGAGCAATTAGATAATGTCAGAAATATTGTGTAGCCCTTTAAAGGTTTTAAAGGTACAGTACTTGTCCTTGGATCTTCATACATAGTCCAAACAACAAGTCAGCACGGCAAGCTAGACATTTGTGGTTATTTTTATTTTAGGAGTGTGCCAATGGCAGAAACTCAGCTTTAGACCCTTGGTGTCTCCCTACATTTGTTCTTTTTTTTTTTTTTAATTTTAAAATTTCTTTTGTAGTTTATCTATGTAGCCCTAACTGTCCTGGAGCTCACTCTGTAGACAAGGCTGGCCTCAGACTCAGAGACGCTGGGATTAAAGTCACACACCACCACCACCGGCTCCCTCTGGGTGCATGCTGGTCTCAGACTCCTGATCCTCCTGCCTCAGCCCTCTGACGTTGGAATTACAGGACCCTGCTATCACCACACTTTGAGTCTCTCGATTTTTACTTACAGAACAGGAACTGTTAACTGTTTGGTGCTGCTCCCCTCCCATTTAAACGGAGGGAAGATGACTCACAGGTTCCTCCCCCCCACCGTCTCCCATGCCCCTGTTCCCGTCAAGGCTTCTGTGCATTAAAGTCAGCAGAGAACCTATAGAGACGGAGCTTTCCTGCTCTTTGCTACTGAGTCTTCGGAAGCATGAAGAGTAAGTCTGTACTCACCAGGTAGTTAGAAAGATTTATTTTTTTTTTTCTATGCTGCTTTATTGTATGCTACAGCCAGTGTATATAAAACAGTTAAACCTTGTGAAACAGAAATCCATGAAAATTCAGAGAGGTAGATGTTAAGGACTGACAAGTAGAAGATTGTGTATTCTGGCACGTGTTAAAGAGAAGCTTTTGTACAGACTTCAAACTTAGTTCTCTTGAATATTCACTGGTTCATGAAAAGTGGTTTGAGAAACCTCAAGATATATGACTACAAAAAGGAGCAGACTTTCTGGGGTCTGAAGGGATTTGTACTTGAAGACACTCCAGTCAGCAGAGGGTCATGTTGAGCATTCTGCAGACAGAACTGTTTCAAGTCTGCAGCTGCCTGGGAAACCTTCACGCGGTTGAGCCCGGCCTCCAGCCGGAGCTGCTGAACCACCTTCTTCATGGCGGCGACGCTGGAAGAACCCGACATGGCGCTCGGGACAGCAGTCCGAGTAGGGGGCGGCAGGTCGCGGGACGGCGGGGGGCGGGGCTCGAAAGATTTATTAACACAACGAACTTACCGCTCACTTGGCCTCTGAAAGCTACGGAAAACTGAGAGGGTGAATTTAATTTCTTGCTAACTGGTGGAGACAAAACTAAGGTTTAGAAGTCAGCATTTCACTCTCGGAGGAGGAAGCTGAAGGGTACTGGTAAGGATGGGACTTGTTGGGGCTGGGGTGATAGTACAGTGGGTAAAGTGCTTGCTGGCAAGCAAGAGGACCTGGGTTCAGATCCCCAGAACCACGGTTCAGTTTCTTTTTTAAAATTACTTTGTATGTCTTTGTGTGTCTGTGTGCCTACCTGAGTTTATGTGCACCATGTGCAGGTAGGTACCCACAGGAGTCAGACGGTGTTTGAACCCATAGAACTGGCTTTACAGACACTTGTGACCTGCTGGGTGTGGGTGCTTGGAACTGAACTCTGAAAGAGCAGGAATGGCTCTAACCATTGAGCCACCTCCCCACACCCCAGAGCCCACATTGCAGTCTCAGTGCCAGGAGGATCCCCGGAGCTCACAGACTGCCAGCGTAGGCCTCCTGATGAGCTCCAGGCCAGGGAGAGACCCTGGCTCAGAAAAACAAAAACAAAAACAGAAAGAGTAAGCAGAAAGAGTAAACCAAAGAAGCGTTTTGAAAGGTGTTGACTAATCACAGTAAACTGTGCAGATCAGAACAAGAAAGCCAGGACCCCGGCTCACTCGATTTTGAGGTATATGTTTAGGGAATATAAATTAATGTTGATTTTCACTTATCCTTAACAAGATGTTTTAAAATCCTATCCATTAAAAATACAAATATAGGGCTCTTGTTTAAAAAGTGTTTTTCTAACATACACCAAGTCCTGGCCTCCATCCTTATTTCTACATAAAACAGTGTCTGGTAACACATCCTTGTAATCACAGCACTAGGGAGCTGGAGGCAGGAGGATTAGAAGTTCAAGGTGCATAACCAACCTTGGCTGAGACCCTTTCTCACAAAAGAAAAAAAAAGCCAAAATTATTAATTTATACATTACTTTCAAAAGTTAATTTTGACACATAGTAAAAAATACATTTAAATAAAGCTATCATGTTCATAATTTATTAGCAATCTCAACTAGAATCTGTATAATTAAAAGTATCCAAACGCATTTTAGAGTAAAAGAAACATATCTTACTGAATACCTTTACCAGAACCAAAAAGATTGTTTATTCTGCATTTTATTTCATTTAACGGGGTGGGGGGTGGGGAGAAGTTGTGCTCTGAAAGATGATACTACCAGTTTTTAAATCCATAGTGGACTGAAAGCTTAGAGGTGAAGTACACAAACCGCCCAGACAAAGAACGCAAGGCACTGCTCACCATCTTCCCCTTCTTTCTCTGAATGACAAAGAAAAGGAGCGAGTAACAGCTGCCAGCTAAAGACTCATTTCTGCGGAGACCATGTAACAGTGTGCGGCTGCTGCCGGCTGGGCGGCCAGCTTCGTGCGGGTGGGGCGGCGCGGGGGGGGGGCGGGGGGGTGGGGCGGCGGCGTGCGGGGGAGCGGCGGGGGCGGGACCTGAGTTGCTATGAAGGGCGGGGCCACGCTGCTAGGAACACCCTGGCGTCTTGTGAAAAGCGTTGGATCCCGCCTTGCGGGTGGGAGAATCCACACTTGTGCTCACAGGACCAGCAGTCAGGATCCATCCCAGCCGGCTTTAGGTTTTTTCTTTAAGACAAAGAAAAAAAGAGCCAAGATTCCTAAAGTGTCCCAGTTTATCATTTTATAGCAGTGGACATTCTCAGCTATGCATGCAATAGTTATAATTGTAAATAGTTCTGGGTGGAGGCCAAGTAGATAACCGCAGTCAAGAGCTAAATGGTGCTTCCACTGTAATGGGTAAAGCAAAAGATCCACAATAAAACACAGAAAATGTTAATTTTAACTCTTAATTAAGATATCTTAAAACTGTTGAAAATACTATTTTTGAGAACATTACAAGTAATATAATGAGATTTGAATGATTTTTGCATTCTTTTTCCCACGGCATATATGAGCGCCATGGTGTGCGCGCGCGCGCGCGCGCGCGCGCGTGTGTGTGTGTGTGTGTGTGTGTGTGTGTGTGCGCGTGCGCGCGCACAGCTTTCAGGAATTCAGTCTCTTTTTTGGTGGGTTCTGGGGACTGAGTCTGCCAAGCATGCACAAACAGTTGCGCTTATCCGCTGAGCTACCTCCCAGGCCCCACCTCAGTGTTGCAGTTTTTAAGTGCTCTCATGAGCGCTCTCCTGTATAATACTTTAGCAACAACTGCTTTGTAAAGCATTGCCTTCCTGGTTTAGAAATGAGATCCTACGGTTCTAGATCTATAGCTTGTCTAGAGCCATGCTACTCCAGAATCTCCTCTGCCATTCTAGGATAACCTGACTTCCCCGTCTTCCCTTCCACCTTAGTGGCCATTTCATGTTGCTCACAGAAAAGCCTGTCAAGTGTCAGCGTCTTGGTTAAACGTTGACCTTAACAGTAGAGAAAAAAAGAGGGCCCATGTCACTTCTTGGGGTAAGTAGTAGTGACCGTTAAAGGTTTTTATGCTGGCCGGGCAGTGGTGCTGCGTGACTTTAATCCCAGCACTTGGGAGGTAGAGGCAGATCTCTGAGATTGAGGCTGTTATGATCTACAGAGTGATTTCCAGTACAGCCAGGGCTACTCGGAGAAATAGTCTTGAAAAATTGAAGGAAAAGGGAAAAAAAGAGTTTTTATGTTTGCTTTTAGTGGTAGCCATGGAGCCTAAGGCCTGCTAGGCGAGCATCCGACTGTCGGTCCTCATCCATACTACCCTTGGCTGGTAAAAGGGGTTTTTAACATTTATTTTTATTTTATGTGTGTAAGTGTTTTTTGTCTGTGCGCCAGATACATTCCTGGTACTTACAAAAGCCAGAAGAGGTTGTAGGATCCCCTGGAACTAGAGTTATAAACAGGTGTGAGTTACCCTGTGGTTGCTGGGGTCAAAGCATTGAGCTAACTCTTCAGCCCACTCCCTTAGACCAGGCCACATGTCCTTTCTTGTAAAGGGGTCCTTTAGTGGAGACTGCAGTTCTTGGTCTGGGGGCTAATTTCACCTGAGCTTTCTGCAGGCATCCCTGTGAAATGTGAGCGGCCTGCTGTGTTGAGCTTAGGTATTGTGGGAATGGCCCTAGTGCTAAATGTTCCGCCATTTGAAAGCCTCAGAAGACACATAGGAGACAGCCCATCTTGCCAAGTGTGGTGGTCTAATTCTGGCACCCGGGAAGCTGAGGCAGGAGGATATTGAGTTTAAGGTCAGTTTGGATCACCTAGTGAGTTTTAGGCTAGCAACTTCTGGAATTGACTCTGCAACTGAGCCTGGCCTTGAACCTCTGACCTTTCCTCTACCTCCTGGGCACTGCGATTCCAGGCAAGTGCCACTATTCCCAGCTTTCAGTATTTTAAGTGAGAAATTCATGCTTTTCATGCTTGTTATCAAAGTTCTGATACTAGCCTTTAACTCCTGGGAATAAGTTTTTAAAGAACTAATGTCAGGTGAGCAGTGAACTCTGGTGAGCCTCTGTAGATATGCCGCTGATCATTTGGGTGGTCTCCAAGGTGCACCGACTTGATAGAGTATGAGGAGCAGATCAAGTAATTACAAGTTCCATTGTACAAGAGAACACTGTGCCAATATCCTCGCAGAATACCACATAATCCCACCCTGTGTTTCCTGGTAGATTCTTCCAGAGTGGAACCAACAACAATGTGTAAAAGGTCAGTCAGTGCATTATACTGCGTGACACATTCAGATACACACAAAAGCAGGTAGATTACACGCCTCATCCTAGCATCCAATAGGACACATGGAAGAAGCTTATTATATGCTTAGAGGAAGAGGATTTCTCTTTAGTTCAGAAACCAGTGCTCCGTTTCCTGGCCTGGTTTAGAGTATGCTCAACTGTGCCTTGGTTTCTGCTGTATAGAAACCAAATGTATAGGTTTCATTCTCTCCCACCTCGGCCTCCACTGCCTTGAACTGCAAACACCTCAGGAGCATCCAGGTGCTGCCTAGGGACCCTGCTCTTGCCAAGGTCTGCAGGACTGAAGAACTGGACAGAATGTTTTGGAGTTTGCTTAAAAAACAAAACCTCAGTTATTCTTTGACAGTGGTCTCGGTATTATCCTTCTGCTACCCTGTATCTCAAGATTCTTGTCAGTATAGAGACAGGAAAAGACTATTATAAATGGTGTATACATACATGAATTTTGCTGAAGAGACTTTTAAAGTTCCTGCCTTCACTTACCAAATTTACCCTCAGATGTCTTTGATTTCATTTTATTAGTAAAGAACAAAGTAGAATTTGGTTTGGGTTTCTCTTGCTGTGAAGAGACACGATGACCAAGGCACCTCATAAAGAAAAACATTTAATTGGGGCCGGCTTACAGTGTCAGAGGTTTAGTCCACTATCATCATGGCGGGAAGCATGGCAGTGTGCAGGCAGGCAGGGTGTGTAAGAAGGAGCTGAGAGTTCTACATCTGGATTGGCAGGCAGCAGAAGGAAGAATGGGACACACTGGCCAGACTAGAGCTTTTAAGACCTCAAAGCCCACCCATAATGACACACTTCCTCTAATAAGTCCACACCTACTCTAGCAAGCCAGACTGCCTAATAGTGCCACTCCCTGTGAGCCTATGGGGACCAGTTTATTCAGACCATCACACAGTTCAATACAATATTTTTTTTAAAGATTTATTTTTAATTTTATGTGTATAGGCGTTTTGCCTACATACCTGTCTGGGCACCACAAGCATGCAGTGCCAGCAGAGACCAGAAGAGAGTGTGAGATCCCCTAGATCAAGTTACAGACAATTGTGAGGTACCAAGTGGGGTACTGAGAATCAAACTTCCATCCTATACAAGAGTAGAGTGAATAAGAATGGTCCCATAGGCTCATATTCTTGAATGCTTAGTCACCAGGGATTAGGACTGTTTGAAAGGATTAGAAGGATTAGTAGGTGTGGCCTTGTTGGAGGAAGTATGTCACTGGAAGTGGACTTTGAGGTTTCAGAAAGCCCATGCCAGGCCTAGTCTCTCTGCCTACAGATCAGGATGTAGCTCTGAGCTACTGTTTGCCTGTGTGCTGCCATGCTTCCCACCATGATGATGGTGATGATGAGGATAATGGACTAACCCTCTTAAACCTGCAAGCAATTAGTTGCCATGGTCATGTCGCCTCTTCACAGCATTAGGACGGTGACTAAAACAGTGGGTAATAACATAGCCACCTCAGTATGGCCGGTATTTCCTGAATTTCATCTTTGCCTCTTTCCAAATGTTCGCTTCATTCCTTACAGCAGACCATTTCCTTCTGTGCCTGGAGACATGGCCACCAGCAGCCTGCCCTGTAGCTCTGTCACTCAGACATCCCATGTACCAAGTTGAAAAATGATGGGCAAGGAACCTGAGAGCAACATGGGCAAATGCCCATTCCTTGTAAGTCAACAGTGGTTCTTAGCCTGTGGGTCGTGACCCCTTGGAGAGTTGCAGATCAGATATCCTGCATATGAGATATTTACGTTATGATTCATAACAACAGCATTACCATTATGATGTCACCACACATGAGGAGCTTATTAAAGGATCTCAGCAGTAGGAAGGCTGAGACCACTGGGCTACAGAGATGTGAGAGTTTTGTCGAACCATGGCAATATGTGTTTGCAACCATATGGCTATTAAGTGAGAGGTCTTCCCCAGGATAAGAAGTGGGGACTGGGAGGAAATCTCCCTACATATATATTAAAACAGCTTGGTAGGCTCTAGTGCCTTTCAGATGTCTAAACAGAGACTTGTAGTAAGTAATATATTTTGCATTGGGGTATGTGTGTATCTACAAGTTTAACTGAAGAGAAAAAAAAAACCTATGAATCATCACTCACCTAATGTGTTCTAGGCATTGTGGTCTTCATTGATACTCTTCCATGGTGGTCATTAAAAATAATGCTAATTGTAACCTACCCTACTGATTTCATAACTCATTTATGAATGGCCTGTACTTTTGAAAAATTCTTGGCTAGACATTAAGAGTAGAAATTAAGGTCATGTTCAGCTGGTATCTTGTTGTGGGCATTTCTGAGTTGAAGAAATGACTGTTCTAAAGAGATGCTAGCTTGTCAGAGAGTGGTGTGCGACACAATTGTTCTTCTGAGTTTCTGTAGTGGATGTGACAGCATCTTTCCTACTGAGGAATATTCTGAAGTTACCCTCTAACCTTTTTTTTTTTTTTTTAAGATTTCATTTTTGGGGCTGGTGAGATGGTGAAAGAGCACCGACTGCTCTTTCAAAGGTCCTGAGTTCAAATCCCAGCAACCACATGGTGGCTCATAACCATCTGTAACTAGATCTGACACCCTCTTCTGGAGTGTCTGAAGACAGCTACAGTGTACTCACATATAATAAATAAATCTTTAAAAAAAAAAAAAAAGAAAGTCCAGAGAGGTGGCAAGATTGAGAAATGGGGAAGAAAACACAAAGAGGAAGAGGAGGCTTCCTGACTGTATAAAAAAAAAAAGATTTCATTTTTATGTTTATGGGTATTTTGTCTGCATGTATGTATATGCACCATGTATATATTAGGTGCCTTTAGAGGAGTCCAAAAGAGGGCATCTAATTCCCTGGAACTGGAGTTACAGACACTCGTGAGTCACCATGTGGGTGCTGGGAACCAAGTCCCAGTACTGTGTAAGAGCAGCGAGTTTTCTCTCCATCCCCTCCCCCCTAAACAAGTGTCCTGCTTCCAGCCTCCCCTTACCACTTACTGAGAATCAGAGGTGCTCCCAACCCTACAACCTGCTATCTGTTCCTGCACAGCTTTCTTGAAATGGCAACAAGAATGATAGCCATCCTGTCTGACCACAGCTGCGCTGTGGGAAGATGACTGGGTCTCTAGCTTATCTTCTGTGGAAGCATTTGGATCCGTAACCTTCCATCTATCTCTTTAGCAGCACTCGACAGACTGAAATGCAAGCTTGGCAGTCATGAAGGTAGAACGGAGGATACAGGGAAGAGGGGGAGGGGAAAGGAGGGGAAAAGAGGGCACAGAGGAGGAGGAAGGAAGAGGAGGGTGCAGAAGGAGAGGTAGTCTCTTGCTGCTCACAGAGCCTGTGCATCTAACTGAAGCATTTAGACTATCTGGATAATACAGTTAAGAGGAGGGAAAGGTTTCCCGAGCAAAACATAGCAAGTATTGATCAGAACAGGAAAGATTGATAAATGTGACCAGTATTAATTTTTATTCATTGAAAAACAGATTGGGGAAAGTATTTAGTACCCATATAATAAGCAGCTTGCAATTCAGAATATGTAAAGAACTGCAGATGGGTGTGTCCTCACCATGTGTGGAGAAAGGTTGGCATGTTCTGGGCTGATCCTTATGCTTCAGTTTCTCTCGCCCTCTCATTTCACACTTAAAATCTATTACTCAGGACCTCAAAGAACTTAGACATGGATTATATCTGCTACCTACCATTTTAACAAATAAAAAAGTTAAATATTTTTCCATTAAAACATTGTGAGTCTAGGGATGTAGCTTATGGAAAGGCTTGTTCAGCGTGGATTCAGTGCTGGTCATGGAAAAACCAACTAAAATACCATCACTAAGAAAACAAGATGTCGATACAAGCAGTGTTTTTCCTTGTTTGGTGTACTTAGGATCCAGCCTGGGGCTTTGAGCATATTAGGTGCATACTCTATCACAGAGCCATATCCCAAATGACATGGGTTTTTGTAGTCTTGTTTTTTATAGGAAATAACTGAACTTTACCAAGACAGACATATTAATGAATAGGAAATCAATCATATCTGCCCGCCCCCCCCCCCCCCCCCCCCCCCACCCCCCCCCCCCCCGCCTCACGATATCTTACTATGTAGCCTTGGCTAGCCTGGAACTCACAGAGATTCACCTGCCTTTGCCTCTGAGTGCTGTAATTAAGTGTGTGCCACCCACCATTGCTGTGAGAATCAATATCGTTTTTCTATGACAAATGTGTTTAATGTCTCCTTCTTTGAGGACAGCTAGATAATCATACCCGCTTTTCTATTCAGGCAGTTCTTTGGGTTGAAGTACAAGATGAAAATGGATATACACAGATACGTAGTTGGGAAAAGGAGGAGGAATATTTAAATAACCTTTTCAGATAATTATGGATGTTCTTTTATACTCAATTAAAACTTGAAAGGTTGGTGCAGCGTAAGACCTGAAACCAGGTCCCTGAACTCTTAATTATTTATTATATTAGGTGTGGCTTCTCTTGAATATTGAATAGGGTTTTACTTATGAATGACTAGGGAATATCATCCATTGGTTATTTGGGAAATACTGATTTCCTGAGTTATTTGGGGTTTCCCACAGCTGACGTTTTTCATTGCACAACATTAAAAGATCACATTGTTGACTTCCCCACTGAGGTGTCATGCTCAGCTCAGGGTGGCAAATGCTAATTGTCCCAAATTCTCATTTGCACTTGCAGGCTTGAATTGTATTGCTGCCACTCAAACTATCTGCCTTCCTTTCAAGCCACTAGCCACTGTGTGTCAGACTGCTGTGCTGCTGAGCAGAAATGGCCCGTGCTGGATAAAGGCCATGTGCAGGGCGCTTTTCAGGCCTGTGGGCCCTGCCTGACTCCATTGCTTGCTGTGTGCGCTCCTGTTTACCACACAGAACAGTTAGGATTTGTGCTTGAAGGGAAGACTAATACAATAATACTTGTTCTTACCTGGACATTTGACAGTCACTGACATGGACATAATGGATGTACTATTGTGGTTCTTTGGCCTTTGCTTCTGTGAGGCTCCAGCTCTTTTACCTACTCAAATTTCCAACTTTGAAAGAGTAATACGTCAGCATTATGATCACAGTCTTGACTAACCCTAACCCTTGAAAGAGACCAGGGAGCCACTAGGGTCTGTCTTACCCTTAGGATGCTGCTTTGAGAACTACTACCCAAAACCCTGCACAACTGCTGTGCCTGGGGTCCCTGCAGACTGGGTGGGGGCATGCAGGATTGCATACATGCTGGAGGGCACATCTTAGGGTCCTGGCGATACTCTGTGTTTTTTTCATGGAAGAAGCATGATTTGGAATAGGCAAACTATAAAAGAATTTTATTCATTTTTCTCGTTGTGTTCTTTGGTGAAGACTACCCACACAAACTAAACCAATGATCTCTAAGACACCACTCCTCACACAGCCCAGCCCAGCACCTTGCCTAGCTTGTAGCTACACTGGGATAATTCTTTTAATACATGTGCTCTCGCACCCAAACTGTGAGCCGCCACCAAAAGATGAGAGAACACTCTTCATCTTTTTTTTTTTACTTTCTCTTTTTTTCTTTCTTTTCTTTTTTTCAAGGCAGGGTTTCTCTTTGTAGCCTCAGCTGCCCTGGAACTCACTCTGTAGACCAGGCTGGCCTTGAACTCACAGAGATCCTCCTGCCTCTGCCTCCCCAGTGCTGAGAGGATATTGTTGGGAGCTCAGGAGGATGTGAAGATCTCAGCTTTCCTCACAGGTCAACTCCAACGTGTTTCAGTCATCTCAGAGATGGAGAGATGTAGAGTCAACCTTTGCTCACACACCTCGGTGTATGCTGAAGGCCCTGTCGGCAGCTTAAAAATCATCAATGTAGTCGGTCTTTGTGTTTTCTTCTTTATTATATAGCACAGGCTGACCTTGAACTCAGGACAATCCTCGTGCCTCAGCCTCCAGAGTGCTAGTATTACAGATCTAAGGCTCCACACTCATTTTTGTTTTGTTTTAAAATTAAGAATAGCTTTTGTTAGGGGTTGGAAAGCTAGATGCATGGAGAAAGTTTAAGCATGAGGACCCAAGTTCAAATTCCTAGCATCTGCATAAAAAGCCAGGCATAACAGGGCATATTTGGAGTATTTGAAATTCTAGCCCGAGGAGGGCAGAGACAGGAGGATCCCTGGACTTACTATCTAGCCATTCTAGCCAAGTTGAGTTCCAGATTTAGTGGGAGACTCTGAGTCCCATGGAAACATAAGGTGAGGAGTGCTTTATTTGATGAGAGTGCCTGACACCAGCTCTGGTTTCCACAGGGTCATGTTCAGATGGAAGTACCCATGGATAAGTAGTAGCATTTGAGGCTGGTACAGGCCCTATATTTCACGACCAGCATCCAGATTACTTTCAATGAGTACTTTCCTTATCAACCCCAGCCATGATATTATTTGTAAGCATATGGTCTTAGTCGGAGTGTTTCACAAGTTAAATATAACAGAAATCTAAATGAATCTGCTTTTCCTAATGCATTTCCAAAGGACAGTCTCTAATTATAAGCAGCCCCTTCTTGCAAATGGCTCTCGCCCCAGTTTCCCCTTCCAGCCAGGCTCTGGGCTGCAGCTGCAGAAGCTACTGTGGTGCTCGAAGGGAATCAAAGTGGGTTTGGAGGAAGGGAAGGTAGCTTTGGTGAAACAGTTACTGGGGAGTGGATTCAGGAGAGGACTGTGTTCTAACACAGTGCAGTCCTGCCCTCTTGCCCAGTGCTAGAGTGTTTTCTGTGTTCCACTTTTGTCAGATGCTAACTGGCATACATAACTGAACTGGGTGACAAGTTTGGAACAACAAAACTTTGCTTTTTTGTTGTTGTTGGGTTTTGTTTTTATTTTTGAGTCAAGGTCCTGCTGTACTGTCCAAGTTGGTCTCTAACTCCAAGCAAGTCCTTCAGCCTCAGCTTTCTAGGTGCTGAAATTGTCAGCATATGCACTACATTGTGCAGCCTAACACAAGGCTTTAACTCACAGCAAAGAGGTTATATCATAGAATACGAGACAGAAGTGGGGATATACCACTTTCTAGCTCGGTGACCTTCAGACGGATTGCTTCAACTTCCAAATAAAGTCTTGTATACATTCTACAAATGGGAATTTTTGTACCTACCTCTCAGAATTACTATTCAGCTTATATCATCCTATGCCGAGGATGTAGTGAACTGTCACTGTGTGGATGATAACTCTTAGGATATTGCAAACCAAGAATCACTGCTCTGTGCAGTGTAGGTCACTCTTAGACAGTACTTTGTTTCAAGCATCTTGTTGAGTCTGTTCCATGGAGCACCTGGCATGGGGAAGGCCGCAGGAAACAGTTGGCATGTAGGTGCTGGGGGAAGGGCGGGTTGAGGTGGCGAGCTCAGGAGATCTAGAGCGACACAAAGAACTGGGAAATGAGGGGCAGGGCGTTATAAAGGTGGGGGTAGATGTTTTGCCTGTGATGAGCCCTATGCTTATTGTGGCTGGGACCAGAACTAATAATGAGCACCGTATGTGCACACTGGCTGCACATTTAATCAACCAGAGAAATTAAATTTAAAACAAATTGCCATGTTTGGGCCCTTCTAATCTGTCAGTTGGAGCCATTTTCTCCTCCTAGGTGTTGTCCTCTTCCCCCTCGATGGGGCCCCACATAGCAGACAAGCCTTGAACTCAATGTGTAGGCAAACAGGCCCTACACTTGATTCTCGTGCCTCTGTTTCCCAAGTGAATTTCTATTGGTGAGGTCCAGCAGTGGTGTTATTGAACGGCGTGGGCTGGAGGAAGCCTATTGTAAAGTCTGCAGAGACCTGACCTGTTCCAACTTCTACACACAGAACTCCACCCACACCCACACCCCCACCCCTCTCCTCATGTATGTGGTCTACCTTCCTAATAACTTTGAGGAATACAGGAGAGATGCAATTGTTAAAGCTTTTAAAATAAAGATATTCAATCACAAGTGGCTATAAGATGTCCAAGGTACCAAGCAGGTCAACTAGACATTTTAAAGAATGCCAGTATAGAACATGTAGTCAGTGCCAGCAGGGAAGTCCTTTTGAAGCACATACCTGTTGAACTGGATTTTCTAAGACTTAGTTCAGTATACCTAGAATTTCAGCACTGGGAAGCCTAAGGTCAGCCTGGGCTATATAATAAGATCTTGTCTTGAAACAGTAAAGCAAAACAGATGGCCTAGCAATGGTATATATGCTCTTAATATCTGCATTCTGGAGTCAGAGACAAGTGAATCTCTGTGAGTTCAAAGCCAGCTTGGTCCACATAGTGAGTTCAAGACTAGCTGGGACTACATAGTGAGACCCTATCTCAGCATCTAAGGCTATAGAGATGAGAAGGGAGAGGGGGGAATGTGGTAGAAAAAGCCTTCACGATGGAACACAAATACAAGTAATTGGTTCTAGGTGGTGTTGAGTAGAGAGATTCTAAATTTAAAGGGGTTAAACAAAACAGGTGGACCAGGTAAGGAGAGCCTTGAGGCTTATGCTAAGGAATTTGACTAGTCGGTGCAGATGATGATGATGATGATGATGATGATGATGATGATGACGACGACGACGACGGAGTCAGAGGAGGGACCTTTCTGCAGAGGACGGTTGCAGGCTTCTGTGTACATCCTTTTCCTGAAGAGAAGAGGTTATGTGAGAGTGGGGTGGGATGGAGTGTGGGAACCATGGCATGTGGACCTCAGACAGTGGCTATGAAGGAGGGGTGGGGCCGAGGGGTGCTGTGAACAGTTTAGTGAAGGTGAGGTGGGTTGGTGAGCCACGGACAGTGGCAGTTGGGGTGCTGTGTGCATTGATGGATGAGAATAGGTATTGCGTCATAGGATGGAAAGCCCATTATTCCATTCTACCTACGTTTCACAATGGTACTGTGCAAAGTTAATGCTGGCCAGATTCTATCACCATTTGGAGTGTGCGTGTTTGTGTGTGTGTGTGTGTGTGTGTGTGTGTGTGTGTGAGAGAGAGAGAGAGAGAGAGAGATGCAAAAAACAGAGTTAAGATTAGGTGTTGCCATTGCAGTCCACTTGTAACTCCTGATTCCTCCCAGTCTGAATTTTTCTATTTTTTTTTTATTTTCTATATATTTTTTATTTACATTCCAAATGATTTCCCCTTTCCTGTTTCCTCCCTCCCCGAAAGTCCCATAAGCCCTCTTCCTTCCCCCTGTTCCCCATTCAACCCCCTCTCGCTTCTCTGTCCTGGTATTTCCCTACATCCAGTCTTTCCAGGACCAGGGGTCTCTCCTTCCATCTTCTTGGAAATCTATTGATATGTGAATTGTGTCTTGGGTATTCCGAGATTCTGGGTTAATATCCCCTTATCAGTGACTGCATACCATGTGTGTTCTTATGTGATTGGGTTACCTCACTAAGGATGATATTTTCCAGTTCTGACCATTTGCCTCACACCAGTCAGAATGGCTAAGATCAAAAACACAGGAGACAGCAGGTGTTGGCTAGGATGTGGAGAAAGAGGAACACTTCTCCACTGCTGGTGGAATTGCAAGCTGGTACAACCATTCTGGAAAGCAGTCTGGAGGTTCCTCAGAAAACTGGGCATGACACTCCCGGAGGATCCGGCTATACCACTCCTGGGCATATACCCAGAGGCTTCCCCTGCATGCAATAAGGACACATGCTCCACTATGTTCATAGCAGCCTTATTTATAATAGCCAGAAGCTGGAAAGAACCCAGATGTCCCTCAACGGAGGAATGGATTCAGAAGATGTGGTATATTTACACAATGGAATACTACTCTGCAATTAAAAACAATGAATTCATGAATTTTTCTTTAAATCTCATCTTCCCATTGTCAGACATTCTTTTTGTGATAGCCCAGATGAAAAGAACCCTTTGGGAGAGTATGAACAGTTGTATGTAGGAGCACAGAGAATGCTTTATGTGTAAGTTGGAAGAATTTTTGTCATGAGCCCATGCACGCAGCGGCCCAGACCGCATCTCTAGACAGGCAGGAAGGCATGTGGGTGTGTGTTGCCTGGCTGGCCCTGGCCCTGGCCCCGGTCGTGGAAGGCTCGTGGAAGGCGTAGTGATTGACGTGACTCCCAGTCAGTGTAAGGCTAAGGATGAGAAGAGCTGGTGTTGCTGCCCTGCACGTGACACCAAGTAGACAGAACTGGACAGTAGAGTCTGTGATGGTGAGATCAGGGTGGGAGGGTGGCTTTTCCTGGGAAATTGAAAAGTCCATGCAATGACAATGAAAGATGGGAGGACCCTGAAGAAGCTGCCTGGCCACAGCCCTTTAACCACGAACGTTTGCTGTTTGTCTTCTTTCATACAGGTGTGATTTTATGTAGATACACTCATGTGTATACAAACATACCTAACATGATGTTCTATACCAGATTGTGCACTTGAAATTAGAATAATCATCTTATTGTATTTCAAGATCATTTTTACAATAGAAGTTAATGTAATGAATACTTCTATTGTGCTTATAACTCAGTCAATCAAGCCATTCCTAACCTTAGGTATTATTTCTTATTTTTAGATGCTAAACATGGACATATATGTCTTCTACATTAGCCTTCTGGCTTTTATTCAGTTATTTCTCTAGAATAGATTCATATACATGTATTTATTGAGTCAAAGGGCATAATATCCTTATGTTGTTTGTCACAGGTTTTCTTTTCTTGAATATACTTTATCTGCTCAACACTTAATACCTATCTACCTAGAAACTATGAAGTTTTCTTATTTTGCTAAAATTTTGTGTTATTTTTAAAATCTTTTTTTTTTTTTTTTGGTTTTTCGAGACAGGGTTTCTCTGTGTAGCCTGGCTGTTTGTAGACCAGGCTGGCCTCGAACTCAGAAATCCGCCTGCCTCTGCCTCCCAAGTGCTGGGATTAAAGGCGTGTGCCACCACCGCCCGGCTTATTTTTAAAATCTTAATTGACAAAGTATTATAGCCTTCCTTGATTTAGCTTCTTTTTCTTTTTTTCATGACTAGGAATTGAACCTGGGGCCTCTATTGCTGAACTATAGCTATAGTCCTTAAATTTAGCACCTTAAAAAATATATCGACATTCATAATTTAAACTAAAAATCAGTTCATTAATTTGTAACTAAGCTACGACCTTTATGATGTTTATAAAACTATATATATTTTCCTCTTTGTTCTTCAACATTTCCAGGTTTATATCACTATTATTAAAGCTCTAAATCTGTGTAAAATTACAAGTTTTCTTTTCTTCACAATATGTGATATGTTGGCTCAGTCATACTCACACATTTAGCATCTTTTGAAATCCATAAGTTGGATGTGGTAGCTTATGCTTATAATTGCAACAGTCTGGAGGTCGAGGCCGTTGAGCTGCCAAAAATTCACACAAATTCAAGGTCAGGCTAGGCTACAGAGTGAGACCTTGCTCCTAGGAAGGAAAAAAAAGGAGGGAAGGATAGACAGAGGGTGGATGGAAGGACAAAGTAGCCCAACTTTATTTTAGCTGACATATATCGACCTGTAAAATGAAAGTGCAGTTTTCCCTGTAAGCTGCAAGCTATTTTAGGTGGATCTTTTCCCAAGGATTTGTTTTCTGTATGTTCAATATATAACTTTGTGAGCCTGAGATAAGCTCTGCGTCCTCACATAGCTCCCCTGACTTTCCGTCCCCTCCAGCCTGTTGGTCTGTTCCTCACTCCCAGATTTTCTTTCCCACGCACTGCCTGATGGCCTACCTTCGCTGCCTCAGTTCTGCATGAGTTGGGTATACACTTTTCACCTTGGTGTCTAGAACATCAATGAAACATGGCCTTTGCGATCCTGAAAACAGGACAGGACGTGCCTGCAGCTCCTTCCTCACCCAGATTTACCTGGTTAAAACCTCACTCTTTTTTAAAGCTAGCCAGTTGAAGCCCCATTAGTGAGGACAGTGAGCTGTGGCCCTAGAGATGATTTGCACCAACAGCTCAGTGCTTTCAGCTTGTGGAAGGCTTCTTGGTAGGTGGGCTTCTGCCCAGGAGATGGGGTCCCCTTGCTTGTGAGGAAAACTGCAGTTGTACATGCAGCAGGCATGGCTCAGGGTAAGTGGGAAGTCAATGTTAGTGAGCTAGAGTAACAACAGTGTTGCAAGCTTCATGCCCTGGCAAGTGGAAGTTCCTGCCTCCTCCTCTTTCTAGACCATCTCCAAGTTGCTGGTTTCTCCAGCCCTGATCTACAAACAGGCATGATAATAGGGCTACTTTATTAATAATATAAGACATAGAATGTCAATGCATTGCTATATAACAGGCACAAAATTTAAGCAAATGTTTACTTAGTATGTATTGTGTTTAACTACACAGCCTGTCTGTCCTATGAACTGTACCACTGATACTATTTCCCAGAGAAAAAACTTAAGACACAGGGAAGTTAAGTGACTTGTCAAGGTCACACAACTAAAGGGTGGGGATCTGGGGCTCAATCTTCAGACTGCAGAGCCCTCTTTCACTTGCCTACTGTGTGACTTGTTATTCCACTGTTAGCTGCTTACTGTGTGACTTGTCATTATTGCATTGTATCATGCTGTGATTGACTGGGTTGTTTCCTCATTATCTACCTTGTCAGCACTATCTCATTTAGGGCTGTGGACAACTCTTCATATTCCCTACAGCACCTAACAAGTACTTCCTGCCTCATGTCCAGCAAATAGTGCTTGGTTGAGCATAACGGACCTGTCCACCTCTGACTTCTGGTCTCAAGTAATCTGCAGGCGCTTACCTCACTGAGCAACTCTCCTCTGGCAGACTATCTCCAGCCTCATTTTGCAGTTCTTTGATTTGTCCTCTTAGCTGCCTTCAGGATCCTTGTCTTACAGAGAAGTCTGCTTTTGAGGAGGCATGGGACTTGGTAAGGACTCTGGAGGTACGAAACATCTAAGGAGCTCTGATGAGGAGAGGCCAGGCCGAGGAAGAGCTGGCCTTTATCCTTGTGGCCCTTACTGTGTGGCTGGGCTGGCAAGAAGCCCCAAGGCTGGTGCTGTGGGCATCATCATGTGAGAGACTGATGCTGTTTTCAAGCCTCCTGTCTTCTCCAGCTCCGGCTGCCCTGGCTGCATCATGGGAGAGAGAGAGAATACCCTCATCTTCTCCTTTTGTCTTACCACACTGACTTCTCTGGATTTTTACACTCATTCCACGAAAGTCCACTTAGTATTCTTCAATGGGGAAAAAAATAGGTCTGCAGCCATCCTGTGTAACTCAACAATCTTAAAATTGAGAGATTTAATCAGAATTCTTCTTCCTGAGTAACCTGAAATCTGGTGTTATAGTGATCATTGTTTTGGTTTGATATTAACATTTTGAGTGTTGTTTCTTACAACATTTCTTTATTATCACTTCATTATATGCTCATTACATGTAGTAGTTTGAATGAGAATGTCCCCTGTAGGCTCATATGTTTGAATGCTTGGTCCCCAGTTAGTAAAACTGTTTGGGTAGGATTAGGAGGTGTGGCCTTGTTGGAGGAGGTGTATCACTGGAGGTGGGCTTTGAAGTTTCAAAAGCCCATGCTAGGCCCAGTCTCTCTGTGTCTCTGCCTTTGGACTCTCACCATGCCTGCTGCTTCCTTCCCATGATGACCATGGACTAACCCCTTAAAACTGGAAGCAAGCCCCCAGCTACATGAATTCATTAATAAGGAAGAGTTACCTTGGTCATGGTGTCTCTTCACAGCTGTAAGACAACAACTAAAATATTACAGGAAATTAAAAATGTAGAAAAAATTGTTAAAAAGATAAAAACTAGGCTTTATTTTGCTACTTGGTGATAGTCACTTTTAACATTTTGATAAATGTGCTTCTTGTATTTATGTAATAAGCACGTTCACAGTTAGACACCAACTATACATACTGCATCTCAGTGTTACTCCATTGGAAGGATCACAAATATTGTTCTTGACTGGTTTAAAAAGGGATAGAAGGAGAATGGAAGTAGACTGTATGTACTGAGCTGACGGTCACCATTGCTGTTTATTGTAACATGTTCCTTAGGAACTACACAGCCTTTTACCCAAACTCCATTTTGGATTCTATATCAGGCAGAATAACTGGAAGAAAAATGTCTGGGGTGTGGGAGGGTTCCGGGATGGTTTCCACTGTGATGTCAGGTACTGGCCTTCACCCTGGCCTTCGAGGACTGCTACAGAAAACAAAGCTGTCTTTGGGCTGTGCATCGATGCATGCGGCACTTGATTCTATATGCCTTGCTTTTCCATATGCCTGGCCAAACTGGTTTCCTGACCATGACCTTGTAGTTCAGCATTTCCTCTTCCCTCCACCCGTTTCCTGCCTCACTCTTGATCATTGGGATTTTTTTTTCCCACTTGAATCCCAGAGTAGTTATGTGGTAGCCAGAGCTGCAGTTGGGAGATCCCACCCTGGTCTCCTGAAATTCTTTTTGGAAAAGCACATTTAAGGGGTCTGGGTTCTGTAACTGTAATATGACACCACCAAGGCAGTTTAAATTTGTCTTTCTGTTTTGCACAGCAGATGTTGAAGGAGGAAACTTTCTTTTTTCCATTAATCCTGGCATCAGCTTTGCCCATAAAGATCATTTTCAACTCTTACCTGTTACATATAATTTCGCCATCTTGTCCAGCCCTGACTTCTTTCCCCTGGCTGGAGTTCTGAATTTCTGTGTATTTTGAAGACATCTTTAAGAAGTGTGGTTTGTCAATTTAAGCCCAGACTCTCTTAAATGGACCTCGTTGTGCTATGTTCAAACCTGCTTTGGCTGTTTTTTTTTTTTTCCTGTGGAACCTGATACCTTCTGTCTCCTAGAGTACTAGCTGTTGTTAGCACAGGCAGGACACAGCAGAGTGGTCAGATGCAGCCTGAGCTCACAGTTGGGTAGCTTCCTGTAAATTATTAAGGATCACTTTGAAAACATGATTTTAAAAGTCCTAGTCAATTAAAATTTAAGTTACCTTAGAAGGGCATCTTAGCAATAATCCTGTAGGATACATAAATATAAATAACTTTTGCTGAAGGAGTAATATATAGAAAAACATTTCTTAAATGGGACCCTGTACATACAATAAATGGTCTATAGATTAATGCAAGTCCAGTAAAAGTAGCAGTAGAACTCTAAAAAAGGTGTGCGTGTGTGCGTGCGTGCGTGTGTGCGTGCGTGCGTGCGTATGTGTGTGTGATGGATGTGCAGGTATAAGTGTGGCATAGCACCGATGTGGGCAGAGGACAACTGTGAAGTCAGTTTTCTTCCAGTGTGGTTTCTTGACTTGGGAAGCTAGGTGGATGAAAAGGAGAGTGTATTCTGCCTTGGACCCATGGAACTTAAAATATCAGTATTGTCTCAAAGGAGATATAGAGTCAGGCATTAAGATTTTTTTTTTTTTTTTTTTTTGGTTTTTCGAGGCAGGGTTTCTCTGTGTAGCCCTGGCTGTCCTGGAACTCACTCTGTAGACCAGGCTGGCCTCGAACTCAGAAATCCGCCTGCCTCTGCCTCCCAAGTGCTGGGATTAAAGGCGTGCGCCACCACCGCCCGGCTGGCATTAAGATTTTTAATTCTCTCTTTTTTTAAAAAAAATATTTATTTATTTGTTTGTTTCAAGACAGGGTTTCTCTGTGTAGCCCTGGCTGTCCTGGAACTCACTCTGTAGACCAGGCTGGCCTTGAACTCAGAAATCTGCCTGCCTCTCCCTCTCAAGTGCTGGAATTAAAGGTGTGATCCACCACTGCCCGACAGGATTTGTAATTCTCAATGTCATTAAGATCTAGGTAGAGGGCTGGAGAGATGGCTCAGTGGTTAAGAGCACTGACTGCTCTTCCGGAGGTCCTGAGTTCAAATCCCAGCAACCACATGGTGGCTCACAACCATCTGCAATGAGATCTGACGCCCTCTTCTGGTGTGTCAGAAGACAGCTACGGTGTACTTACATATAATAAATAAATAAATCTTTAAAAAAAAAAAAAGATCTAGGTGGAGATATACCTACAAGCCATCAGTACCAAGTCCACAGCTGGTGTTTTGGGAGTTACACAGGAAGAGTATTTTGAGAGTCTTTTAGGTGACACAGTACAGAAGTCAGCCCAAGGAACATCTGAGGGAGTAAAGCTTCTAAGAGGCTGAGAAGCAGAAAACCTTATTGTGGTCAATTTAAGAATTTTGGCGAGGTATAGTAAGTTCATGCATTAAATCCCATGATTCAGGATTGAAAGACTGGGACCAGCCTGGGCAACAGAGAGATGCTCCGTTTCAAAAGCAAGTGCCATCCTACCACCAGCGACCCCTGCCCAACGAAACACCCAAGTGAACTCCTCTGTCACAGAAGGGCTGAAGGAAACAGGCCCTGGGTTTCATGAAGGTTAAAGCAGGAGCCTTGCCTGGGCAGGGCTGTGGAGGAAGTGAGTGTGTGGGTTTCTTGGTCAGGTTGGAAGCTAAGAGAGTGTGATGGCTTCTGTTTGTTGAATCAGAGAAAATAAAATAAAATTATTTGGGGGTGGACAAGGGAAGGAGAGTTGTTTGGACATGCATGCCACAACAAACCATGGCTTTTAGATGACGGTTTTGTGGAGTTGGTTTTCCTGCTACTTTATGTGGGTTTTAGGGATCCAACTCGGGTCATCAGGCTCATGTGGTAGGTGCTTTATTTGATAAGTTAGCGTGCTTGCCCCAGAAGAAAGGGTTTCTGTTGGAAATAAGGGACGGGGTCTGGGGAAGGTGGAAGACTTTGAAACAGCTACTGAGTGAAAAGGAGTGTTGTGTACTATCCTAGCAGCGTATTTGTAGACACGGTGGGAATTGAACTCTAGGGAGCAACATTGATGTGAGGCAAAGGTCTGACGCCGAAGCTTGAGCTCAAGATTAGGTGGAGATTTAGATTTGCTAGAGCCCTCAGATTAGCTGCCCAGGAGAAGGTGAGCAGCTGGTAACCTCAGAATGGCCAAGTGAGGTTGTTGAAGAGAAGTACCCAGTAAGGATGAGGTCACAGGAGAGGGATGAGTTACTAAGTAAGCTGATGTTGACGACCCTGGCTATGCATCAGAACCACCTGAAGCACATGCCACACTGCCCTTCAATAGCTGTGACACTGGAATCTGAGAGCAGGCACCAGCCCTGGTGTCCCTCTTACTTTGAGCTCCACATTTGTAGTAATGGAGGAGGAGGGACAGACACAGACTGCAGAGCTGTTTGGGAGGGTACAGTTTCAGTAAATCAGTAGGACTGGCTTATTTCAGTTTGTCGCAGGAGAGGCTGGGTCTTGTGAACATAAAGTAAGTGGGGACGATTGGTGCCAGGTGCACTCCAGTCTCCTCACAGAGTGACTGTTACTGTCAGCTATGTCTAATTATCTGCTTTACTGTTCTGTTATTTAAGTAACATACAGTGCTCACACATGCATTGGGGTGATACCTAAAGCAGTTATATAGGTTTTAAGTTATTGTATGAGGCAAGAATTGCATTTGGTCAAAATTGCTCTTAAAATCTCTTAGGGAGGCGAGTGGTGGGGACTCACATCATCTTGGCAGCAGCGAGTTGAAGCAATTGGTTTTTGTGCAGTCACATCAGTGGGAGAAAATGTGATTGCACACTAAAGGCCTTACTCAGCTTAATTAAATATTGTCAATAAGGACAAATACTCCAGACACTGAGGGAGAGAACTGAGTACTGTAGTCAGTTTCTTCTTGACAGTACTATCTAAATGGCCATTTACAGCTTTCTTTTGTAATTTGAGAATATATAATTGAATTTGGGAATTAAAACCATGATAGTGCACCACTCATTGTATTTGTATTTCTGGTATGTTGGGTGTATATGTGTGTGGTGTGTATGTGCGTGCACACACACGTGATATATAGTGTGTATATTTTGACACATCTGTCATGTAGCCTAGGTTAGCTTCTTCCTTACTGTATACCCAAAGATAACTTTGAATTTCCGTTCTTTCTGCCTCTGCCTCATGACTACTGGGATAGGCATGTGCCATTACATATGGAGTTGTGTTTTATTTTTTGTTTTCACAAACTTATTATTGAAGTGTAGTAGTTAAGAGCCCAGTCTTTGATGGCAGAGCATACCTCTAACTTGAGCATTTGTCAGGCTGAGGCAGGAGCATGCACCAAGTTTAAGTCCAGCCTAGGGTATATATATACTGCTTTGTAGGTCAACTGAGCTGCTGTTGCTGTCAATTTTGATTATCAATCTGATTGTATTGAGAAACGCTCAGCACCTTAGTGAGGCATACTCTGAATGTGTCTGGAGAGCTTTCCAAAGAGGAGTAACTGGCAGAGATCTGTCCTGACTGGGTGGGTGGCACTCTCCTGTGGGCTGGGGTCCTGTACTGAATGAAAAGAGAGTGAGTCTCTCTCCATAATGTTGTCATCTGGTCCATCCTCTCCCCACCGTGTCTTCCCTCTTAAACCAAGAGCCAAGCTAAGTCCTTCCTCTCTTGTCACAGCAATGAGAAGCAACTAATACCGCTGCATACTAGAGCTTGTCTCAAACTAAACAAGACATTGTGGGGCCAGCAGGAGCACCGCTTTGTTGGTTCAAGTGCACTGTCTGTTCCTGTTTGCCCGTCTTATAAGTCAGAATGACGGTAATATGTAGTGCCTCAGTGTACAGCTCTAGACACAGCTCTGATTGTAGTGATGTAGTGCTGACTTGTGAGCAGAGTGTGGTGTCAGACTGCACGGCCAGAGTTTTATGAGAGCGGCTTGCGGCCTTTCCAGTCAAGCACTGTAGGAAAGGGCTGCTGGCCAAGATTAGATGCTTACACTGAGAGGGGGTAGAGCTGTGACTTTAAAAAGATTGAATGTACCTAAGAGAGATCACCCCTAAAACTCAGAATAAACAACATACTTGTCAGGGCACAAATCCATCTCAGACCAAGGCAAATGGTAAGAAATTAAAGTAGTAGATTCCTAATCTGTGGATTGTTTCAACCCCAAAAGATAAGTGTTCTGTGTGTGAAAGGCAGACTCTTCTCGGTGACATGAATGATGACTTCCTAGGTCTTAGGTGTAGGGCCAGGCAAGCAGGAGAGGCTTTATTTACGAGTGTGTTCCTGCTGTAGTAAAAAGAAAGCAGTTGCTTCTGATGGAGGGAAACCAGTGGATCAGCAGTAGGAACATTTTCAGACCTAGGCTCTTCCTCTTTAACATATCTGCTGAGGTAAGTAGCAAGCTAAAGAGATGCCTTGGTGCTGTGATAGACACTAACCAAGCCACGCTGCACATGTCCCTATGCTCAGGAGGCAGGAAGGGAGGCGGCAGCCCTCTGAGCTGTTCCTGCCAGCAAGAGTCATCCTTCAGAGTTGCTCAGCTGCCTTAGCTTGCTGTGCACGACTCAGAAGAGCAAGATAAAGCAGGCTACTTCTAGCTACTTTGGTAGATAATCTAGGCCTATCCTCTAAAGGGAAAAGGAGACTTTATGCTATCTTGGCATTTGGAAACAGGCTGTGCCAGGTAGAAATCACGGTCCTTGTGGATCTGTGCAAGAATTGCAAAGGCTTAAAGTGTGGGGTTTGCTTCTTGTCTTTATTCCTTCACTATCATGTAAATAATTAAATGTGTTCTAGTCAACTCCATATTAAATTTTACTCCTTTGGAAAGTGCACTAATTCTCTGTGTGTGCCTGTGCATGTGTGTAGTTTGTTATTCACATGCTTACAAGGACAATGCATGTTTGCACAAGAAAGCCAAGCCTTTAAAGTGTATCCCTACAGACTGCTCATGGAGAACCTACTCGCAAAATGTTGATTTAAACAATAACAAACCTAACCAGCTTCTAAACTCCTTTCTCCCCTAGCATATACACATAAATAAAATCTGACTGAGCGTAGTGCTGTCAGTCTGTTGAGACTTTTCCTGGTTTTGCTAACTTTTCTTGTCATCAGGACCTTTTTCTGGTGCCACAGACCATCTTTTTCCATTGCAGAATGGTTTTATACCATTGGCTATATTTTATTCAGCAAGCCATTTTGGCAAGTATTTGAGCTGTTTCTCTTTCATTCATTATAAGCAACAATTCTGGACATAGCACACACACTTCTGTCTTTGCATGTGTTTCCATTTTTCTCCACAGGATAAATTTGTAGGTGTGGACTTCATAACTCTAGCAAAATGTATGTTGGAATGTTTTCTAATGTCTGTCTGTTCAAGGAGCTGTCCTGGTGCATACTTCTATTAACAATGCATGAGATGGTCTGCTCTGTCTCAGCTAGTCAGTATCACCTTTCCTGACTTGACTAATTCATTATTTTAGTAACTTTCTGAATCCTCTGTGCTGGATGTTGGAGGCTCAATGACAAAACAATTCAGATATTCCTTCTTCCTTCCTTCCTTCCTTCTTCCTTCCTTCCTTCCCTTCTTTCCTTCTTTTTTGTTTGTTTTACCTTGCCAGGATTTATTTTGAAAAGCTACAAATCATTCTACATTTGCTTGCTTGCTGTTAAATCTTGTAAGATGAGATAACTCAGCAGGTAAAGGTGCTTACAACCAAGGCTGACAACCTAAGTTCAACTTCTAGGACCCAAAGAGCAAAAGGACAACCAATACTGTGAGACTTGTCCTCATCCCTTCACACACCACGGCATGTACACCCTGCACCCCAACACACGCTGTGGCGTGTACACCCCTGACCCCACACATGCTGTGGCATGTGTACCTCCTGTCCCCCAACATACATAGGAAACAAAATAGGGAGTGGACAGATGGTTCAGCAGTTAAACATAGCAGCTGTTCTTGTAGAGGGTCTAAGTTCAATTCCCAGCATGCACATGGCAGCACACAAACATTTGTAACTCCAGCTGCAGGGAATTTGATGACCTCTTCTGGTCTCCCAGATCACTAGGCCCATGCGCACAGACATACAGACAAACAAAATCCTTTACACATAAAGTAAAATAAATTTAAAAAAAAAATTTAAAGCTTAATTTATTTTTCATTAATGACATTACCTTTTATGTATGTATTGACTAGTAACCTTATGAATTACATATTCATCATTTTTATTCTATTAACCTTTATTAGTTGTTTACATAGTCATGTCTGTCTTTCACTGTCATAAGAGAGTTGGACTAATGAGGCTTTTTGATTGCAAAACTAGAAACTGACAGTGGCCTACTTAAGTCAGAAGTGGTGTCGGACTCTCCAGCATTGCTAAGAAGGCTGGAAATGAAGAATCCAGGAAGTTGTGGGCCTGCACCAAAGGAAGACTAAGACATGGACGGGCCCTGAATCTGCTGCTGCTCAAATAGTAGCTGAGGTCAATGTGTGGCCTCACTTTTCCTCAGTGTGTACCCTGTGGTACCTTTCTGCTGTGGTAGCAAACCCACCAGAACAAAGTTTCATTCTCTTAATATTCTGTACAGAAATATGACTCATCCCAGCTAGTGGGTGCATACATACCTTGATGCTCAGTTTCTTGACCGATTTGGGGGCAGGTGAGTATCGGTGATCCAGTCATTGTGGCGTGGGCATGAGATGCTTTTGATTGGTCAGGCCAGGGTCATGTGGCCATCCCTGGTGTTGAGAATGGAATCAAGTGGATTAAAAAGAGGGGCAGGACTTTCACAGTAGAGAACTCTTCCTGGAGAAAGGAATCAGGGGCAGCTGGAGCGGTTGGGTGTTCTCTGTGGTGTGCTTTGATGTTTGTAGTATTGATTCTGTACTCCACTATGCACAGTGCTACTTTATAACCATGATTGATTCAGAAAATTAAAATGTATCCATTAAATCTGTCTTTTTCTTACTAGCCATCAGTCACTAGGAAGAAGGATGCTAAAATGTCAATAAGGGTACAGGAGAACCCATCTTTAAAAAAATCAATATCAACCAATCAGTCAATAAAATGCCAATAAGCATTGTCTCACTCTCTATGATCGATTATAATAAATGAGCCAGTTGTAGTGGCCAACACCTGTAGGATATGCTGAAGATGCAGAGTCAGAAGGAACAAGAGTTTTAGGCCAGCCTGGGCTATAATAAATGAAAGAAAGTTGTCTTTTTATTGTACACAGGGAATGTGGATTCTTAATATTCAAGATTCATATATGGCAAAGATGTCTGTATTACTAAAATCCTGTATATGTGTGATATCTGATACAGGCCTGGTTAGAGAGGTTTAGATAGTAACATTTACCAGCCACGCCAAAAATACAACGCTAAAAAAAAAAACAAAAAAAAAACCCACCTCAAACATGTGTATGCTGGAGCTAGTCCTGCGGTCACTTGAAGCCATTCCCCTGTCTGAGCCACCACTTGCTCCGCATCTTTTCTCCCTTGAATGTCAGTAATGTCCTGTAACAATCAGAGAAACACGGAGAAAACAACGTAGTGTCATGAAGCAAATGCAAACGTGGATATTAGTGTGTCTCCCTGTGACAACTACTGGAGAGTTTAAGTGTGAATATTTACATAACCATGTAACTATTATCATAGTAGTCTGGAGTCGTTGTTGGGAGGGAAAAGCCTTGGATGGCCTTTGTGCAGTGTAGCATTTTCATAGACAGTTAATAGTCTGGAGTCGTTGTTGGGAGGGAAAAGCCTTGGATGGCCTTTGTGCAGTGTAGCATTTTCATAGACAGTTAATAGTCTGGAGTCGTTGTTGGGAGGGAAAAGCCTTGGATGGCCTTTGTGCAGTGTAGCATTTTCATAGACAGTTAATAGTCTGGAGTCGTTGTTGGGAGGGAAAAGCCTTGGATGGCCTTTGTGCAGTGTAGCATTTTCATAGACAGTTAATAGTCTGGAGTCGTTGTTGGGAGGGAAAAGCCTTGGATGGCCTTTGTGCAGTGTAGCATTTTCATAGACAGTTAATAGTCTGGAGTCGTTGTTGGGAGGGAAAAGCCTTGGATGGCCTTTGTGCAGTGTAGCATTTTCATAGACAGTTAATAGTCTGGAGTCGTTGTTGGGAGGGAAAAGCCTTGGATGGCCTTTGTGCAGTGTAGCATTTTCATAGACAGTTAATAGTCTGGAGTCGTTGTTGGGAGGGAAAAGCCTTGGATGGCCTTTGTGCAGTGTAGCATTTTCATAGACAGTTAATAGTCTGGAGTCGTTGTTGGGAGGGAAAAGCCTTGGATGGCCTTTGTGCAGTGTAGCATTTTCATAGACAGTTAATAGTCTGGAGTCGTTGTTGGGAGGGAAAAGCCTTGGATGGCCTTTGTGCAGTGTAGCATTTTCATAGACAGTTAATAGTCTGGAGTCGTTGTTGGGAGGGAAAAGCCTTGGATGGCCTTTGTGCAGTGTAGCATTTTCATAGACAGTTAATAGTCTGGAGTCGTTGTTGGGAGGGAAAAGCCTTGGATGGCCTTTGTGCAGTGTAGCATTTTCATAGACAGTTAATAGTCTGGAGTCGTTGTTGGGAGGGAAAAGCCTTGGATGGCCTTTGTGCAGTGTAGCATTTTCATAGACAGTTAATAGTCTGGAGTCGTTGTTGGGAGGGAAAAGCCTTGGATGGCCTTTGTGCAGTGTAGCATTTTCATAGACAGTTAATAGTCTGGAGTCGTTGTTGGGAGGGAAAAGCCTTGGATGGCCTTTGTGCAGTGTAGCATTTTCATAGACAGTTAATAGTCTGGAGTCGTTGTTGGGAGGGAAAAGCCTTGGATGGCCTTTGTGCAGTGTAGCATTTTCATAGACAGTTAATAGTCTGGAGTCGTTGTTGGGAGGGAAAAGCCTTGGATGGCCTTTGTACAGTGTAGCATTTTCATAGACAGTTAATAGTCTGGAGTCGTTGTTGGGAGGGAAAAGCCTTGGATGGCCTTTGTACAGTGTAGCATTTTCATAGACAGTTAAATGTAAAAAGCAAATGACGACAACAGGGCAAGCAGAACAGCCAGGTTGCGTCTCCAAACATGGTGTGTGTATTTATTTATTTGTTTAGTTGTAGAACCAGGATCTAACACTGAGCTTTGGTTGGTAATGAGGCAAGAGCTTTGCACTGAGCTGCGGGCCCAGATCTCAGTTTCTTTTGATAAGAACATCCCCACTGCAGCTGTGGGGATGGCTGGGGTTGAAGCTTATCTGGGGAGAAAAGGCTGACTGACCAGAGGTAGGCTGTGGTCGGCTGGCCAGGTTTTTCCCAGTGTCTGAGGTTCCTTGAGGTGTGATACCGTGAAGATGCCTTCTGTGTGTGTGTGTGTGTGTGTGTTTGTGTGTGTGTGTGTGTGTGTGTGTGTGTGTGTGTGTCAGAAACTGCACTGTCTCTGCCTTCTGAACTGCAGGAATCCCCTGGAATTAACCCATTCCCACCCAGCCTGCAAGGGTTGATTGGCACTTTCTCTCCCTGTCTGACCTGTCATTTTGACACTTTGCAGTTGAATGATTTATACAAAGGCTTTATCCCTTGGGCCAATATATATTTGTTGTCTAAGTGCAGAGTTTAACAGTGAATAATTTTATGACAGACCACATTTGGCATGCCTAGTTATTCAGGGAGTTTAAAAAAAACCATGGAGGGACTTTTTAGTCATCCACTCTCTGTTCTTAGTCATCTCTTCCTTTTATGGTACTTGTTAGCAAGTATCTCTCACCCTTCTAGAATGTTCAACAGTGTAACCTCATTGGCCATACAGAATCATTACAGGATACTCACTTGTCCACTTGTGAAACTTAATCCCAATGTTAGTATATTAATCCATCAAGCTCTTGCATTCACAGAAAGAGTTTTTCTCTTATGTACCTGCCTTTCAGGGCGTCATGTTTTCTCTCCTCTTGTACCTTGTTGTTGGTCGCATTCAGAATTAGTAACAAGAGAACTGAAAGTCAGTATGAATGGAAGTTTTGTTTTAGTGCATAGGAAAAGGGACTTTTCCCCCATTCTAGGCGATGGGAAGTATTGTATACATTTAGCCACTTGACTCCAGTGACCTGGGCAGATCGAGTGTTACACAGTTGCACCCGGCCTTCCTGAGTACCAGGCAAACTCAGTGCTCATCAACACCTGCTCCTTTCCACCTGTAACAGCTGCTCCAAGGTGTGCTCCTATAAGGGTGCACTGGAAGCATTTCTTGTTACCTTTTCTAAAAATTTGATAAATACCATTCTTACTTATAACCTTTTTTTCCCCCCTCAAACCAATAGGCCCATTTCTCTAAACTATCTACTGTTTTCATAAATTTTAAGACTGAGTGTTTGAAAGTTTATGCAGTTACCAGAAAGTTACCAGGGCTTGAAAACAGCTCTAAAGGTAAGGATTAATTGAGGTAGGAAAACAAGGGTTTTGGTTGATGAGTCAGTTAACTGGTAGGTCCTCCTCCAGACCTCCAGCAAGGCACTGTGTTGCAAAATAGTCTTGGGAAGGTCTGGCAGGCAGTGACTCAGCTTGGCCCAGCTCACTTCTCCCTCCCCTTGGCCCCTACCTTCCTTTCCTGAATTCTCTCTCTCTCCTCCCCACATTACCCTCTGACCATCAGTCATCTAACTGGAATCCTACTTCAACTTCCCTCCTTCCCCTCTCCCTTTCTTCATAGCCAGTCCCCTGAACTCTTGGGGTGCAGGCATGTATGTCCTGGCTCCTCTAGTCCTAGCCATTTGTCTACTAAATCTACTGTATGGATTCCATTTTCTTCATGTACCATGGTATGGAGAAGTTTGGAACTTCCTGTCTGCGAGATAAAGCAAGCACCCTCAAAGGGCTGCATCAGTACCCCCTCCCAAGCACATTTAATGTTATACTTGCATCAGAAAAGTCTAAATGCACTTTGCCATTTCATTCCTTGTCTTGGTGATCTGTTCTCTGCCTCTCCCTGTTCCTGCACTGTGAAATTGACACAGTCTAAATGTTATTTCTTCCTTGGCCTCACTAGGCACAATCATCTGGGTTTCCTTTTGTTTATGGCCTTAATAACCCTGCTATGTTAGCCAGTAAAACTCTTGCTCTGGAATTACACTCCCCAGGTTCGGATCCCAGCTCTTGCTAGCTGAGTGACTGGTAAGTAAGTAACTTCATAAGCTTCAAAAGACTCAGTTTTCAGGCTGGAGAGATGGCTCAGTGGTTAAGAACACTGACTGCTCTTCCAGAGGTCCCCGGTTCAATTCCAAGCAACCACATGGTGGCTCACAGCCATCTGTAATGGGGATCTGGTGCCCTCTTCTGGTGTGTCTGAAGACAGTGCCAGTGTACTCACATACATGAAATAATAATAAAATAAATCTTTTTTTTTTTAAAAGGACTCAGTTTTCATATTTGTAAAATGGACACAGTAATGTTCTCTGATTCCAGAGGGTACCACTACAAAGATTAAGTAAGAGGTAAGGGTATTTAGTCCTCCATAAATGTTATCATATAATGATTTATTTGTTCTTAGTCCTTAAGAAATAAATTTTTGCTGTGTGCCTCTTACTGAGTCAGAAACTCCTTGAGTCTTATTTTAAAATGTCATATTTATTCTTGTCCAGCATCTATGGAGGGGCTTGGTACTTTCTTAGTATTTTGGTAGGTGTTCTTAGAGGGCTTCCTGTACGCCAGTGTTGTAGTGAGCATGCTAGAGGTCCTCCTGCATGTATGTCTGTGTTGTAGGGAGCACGCTAGAGGTCTTTCTGTATGCCAAGAACTTTATTAGTGGCACTGCCCTCAGAGACCCTCACAGTGCTTCTATGATTAAAGGACTGTTTTATCCATCAATTGACAGGAGATCAAGGCATGGAAAAGTTAAGTACCTTCTCTCTGGTCAAAGAGCCAGTAAAAGGAGGAACTGAGTTTGATCTCAGGCTCTTAACCACCATGCTACCAGGATACCTTCTACTAAGTGCTTATGAACCATGTTAGAACAAGTGAAATGCAGGGAGGGAGGCCTGTGAGAGAAAGTGCTGATGTGTGGGACAGAATCTGACTGAAAAAGATATGGGTAAGAAGTAAATGATCAAGCCAGGAATGTGCATGCCCTTTAACACTCTTGAGGCAGAGGCAGGTGGATCTCTGTGAGTTCATGGTCATACTGGTCTAAAAAGCAAGTTATAAGCCAGCTAGGGGTATTTGGTGAAACACTGTCACAGAACAACAACAACAACAAAAGAAAGGAAGAAAAAGCAACAAAACTCTCAAAAAGTCAAAAACACCCAAATCACCAAGAAATAGATTGAATAAGAAGAAACACTCTAACTATAACACCAGGATAATCCTTGTCAATAACCAAGGGTGTGGCTGGTCCTTTACAGGTGTTTCTTGAATTGGAACGCTGCTGAGATTAGCTTAATACCAAAATTAAATTTATATCTTAGGAGTTAGATAAAAACGCTTTTATAGAAGATCCACGTTTAAGTCCCAGCACCCACACCAGGCAGCTTACAACCACCTGTGAGCCCAGCTCCAGGACATCTGACCACCTTGGGTACCAGCACACACATCTGCACATACCCACACACAGACACATAATTAAACATACATGTTTACAAATATTTAAAATTTTTATTATCACACGCATGTGCTAACATGTCATGATGTGTTCATGAAGGACACCTTTGTAGAGTCGGCACTCTCTCTCTCCCCTTGCATGGGCTCCAGGGATCAAGTCCTCAGGCGTGGGTAGCAAGTGCCTTTTCCTGCTGAACAACTTTTCACTGGCCCCAAAATATCTTACAGTGAATATTTTGTTGTTGTTGTTCTATTGCTATGAAGTAAATAACTTAGATAACTAGAAAACCAGGCAGAAATATTTGAAGGAACTGTTTGATATGCCAGAAAGCAGGCAGCATAGACCCTAATGTCTGACCGAGGATGTCTGGAGGTCATCACTGGTTTTTGCGCATCTGTAATGTACCTGCGCTGAGGAAAGAGCTAGAGATCTAGACACTAATAGAATTTAAGAATAAGTCTGGAAAAGATCAAATTAATGTGGCATTTGTGAAACCAGAGAGGAAAGAAGCATGCAGAAAAAGAGCCCCACACATCTGCATAGGGTCCCTTGAGTTAGGAGAGCACTGAGCTAGGCAGATCTTCAGTTAACGTGCACGGCAGTGTGCTGGTGATCTACATCACCCAGAGTTTGATTGCTGAGAGAACGCACAGGACCTAGGTATAGTCACCCTCAAGCCTAACAATGCATTACAGTGGAAGAATACAAAGCAAAGACTCAGCAAAGAGAAAAGACCTGTAAAGAGAAGTCAGGAGCACAAGATTGTAAGAGTCCCCTCCCAGTGATATCATACAGGATACAGATACACTTAACTTCCTTAGTAGCAGTTGTGACAACATGTATGTATAAGATGCTGTCTACTAGTAAAGCTTTCCAGAGCCTTGGCGCTAGGGTTTTTATTAGGGGCAATCCCGCTGTGTTAATCCTATTCCATGTAGTGGGCAAAGAACTAGGAGACTGTGCAGAGGACATTTGGCAATTTCTGGAGACATTCTCTATTGTCACAACTAGGAGTTGCTGCTGACATGTGGGACAGAAGCCAGGAATGCTGCAAAACAGCTGCATTCCACAGAGTAGGCCCTATGAGTGGTGTGGCCTCAGATGTCAGGAGAACCAAAGCTGAGAAGCCCTGTTATAGACTCTTAATAGATTTAAGAACAAGTCTGGAAAAGAGCAAATTAATTTGCAGATGACCCAAAAATGCTAGTCAACTTTCGTATGTGTATGTCATATGTGTATATAAGTTTACTCTCGCCTCCTAACCTCTCTGTTTCCCTCCCAGCCCTGCCAACCTCCTGTTGTCTGTATATATCCCTTTCTCAGATTTGTGGCTTATGTCTTTGTTTTAGAACCCATAGCCAGGACCATCAGCATAATCATTGGATTAGGACTACCCATTAGAGCCCTGCGAGGCTCCCTTTGGGTACAACTAAAGGCAGTGACTCCCCGTCCCTGAAGCTACTGGTTAGAAGGCTCAGCAGTGAGTTCCTCCTTCATTCTACTTATTTATTTTATTTTGGGTGTTTCTTTGGTTGTAGATACAGTCTTACTTGGCTGGTCTGGAGATTGCTCTGTAGATCAGGCTGACCTCAAACTCGCAGAGATCCACTTGCCTTTGCCTTGAGTCCTGGGATTGGAGCCTGTGTTGCTACTCCTGGTGTTCCTCCATTCTTAGCCATCTGTTAATGGGCCCATTATTTTACAGACACATTGCATCTCTAGGTGTTGAGCTTTTAAGGCAATGGCTGTATTTCCAGAAGATAACACTTTGCAGCCCTTTGTCTACCTCCCAGCTCACACAGTTTTTCTACCTTCAGTTTTCCTTGAGGTTTGGTGGAGATGTAATAAATGCTTTGTTTTGGATTAGAAAAAGAGACTTCTGATTAAGGTTGAGAATCATAATTATTTATGGATATAAATATACACACATGTGTACACACATTCGCGCTCTCACGAAGCTTGCTGGGTAGTGTGTGTGTATTTGTTTAAACAACAGAATTATGTCCTCCTTAGGCCTCTGGCCTCCCCTGCCATGAGTGTTTGAAAAGGATTCCAGTGCTAGATATGGATACACTATTGAGGGGCTCAAATCCAGATATTTTAAAGGAAGTCTATAGACACTTAACAACTCAATCATTTTTAATGTCAAATGTCCAATTAAAAGCCACTGAGTATGTGAAGAAGTAGGGTAGGGGTCAAAAGGACTAGAAATGACTTAACTAGCAGACCACTTATCAGTATGATCAAGGATTTAGTAAGATAAGACATGAACATATTAAGTACTAAAATGAAATATTCTTTTATATCTGAATTTCTAGAGCTGAAAATACAGCATCTGAAATGAAAGCATCACCACAGGGGCATCACTTGGGTGTCACGTGGGCCTCTAACGGGCATCACATGGCCTTCACACAGGAGTTTCATGGGCAGCACACGGTCGTCACACAGGTGTCACAGTAGATGAGAATTTGTAGAGCATCAGTGAACTTGCCAGTGTGCACGAGGAACCGTGTCTGTAAAAGAAATGGACAAAGCATCTTAGTGAGAGGGAAGGCCTTATTAGTGACCCAGTACACATTCCAAAGGTAAAGGGCAAAACCAAATGGGATAAAATAAGATTCAAAGTCCCCAAATTAGATGAAAACCAGAAGCTCTGTCAACTGAATGAAGAAAACACAAAACTACATCATTACTACATTTGCTTTCAAAATAAGAATAAAAAGCATCATGTAAGACCCACATACTCGGGCTGGAGAGAGATGGCTCAGTGGTCAAGAGCACTGACTGCTCTTCCAGAGGCCTTGAGTTCAATTCCCAGCAACCACATGGTGGCTCACAACCATCTGTAATGGGATCTGATGCCCTCCTTCTGGTGTGTCTGAAGATAGCAACAATGTGTTCATATACATAAAATAAATAAATCTGAGAGAGAGAGAGAGAGAGAGACCCACATACTCCCGTATCAGTAACCATGAAGCAGGAGACCGTAGAATTACATGTTCAAGATGCTGAAGGAAAAAGAGTCAATGTGAAACCATGTATCAGGTGAAACCCCTCAAAAATGAAGACAAACCAAGACTATTTCAAAACAAAAAACTGAAGTAACTCATTGCCAGCAGACAGATCTGCATGTGAAGAGGCTTTAATGGAAAATTCAAGTTGAAGAGAGAGCCCAGGTAGAACCTTAGATGTACACAAGCAACTATAGCACTGGAAGGTATGTCCTTGTTTAAAGTGAGTGGGGCTGGAGAGGTCACCCAGTGATGGAGTGAGTGTCTCCTGCTCTTACAGAGGCCCTGGGTTCAGTTCCCAGCATCCATATCAAATTCTTTACAACTTCTATACCTCTAGCCCCTCAGGGGTCCAGTGCCCTCTTCTGGCCTCTGGATACCTATATATACACGCCATATACATACACACTCTCTGCATATATGCTGTGGTTGTGTAGCTTGGGTCTTATTGTGGGACTTGTAACAGTGGGACCTGGGGTGGTCTGTGGGGGTTTTTTTTTTTGCCTGCTTTTGGAACCCTTTTCCTCACACTGGGCTGCCTTGTCCAGCCTTAATATGAGGGGAGATGCCTAGTCTTATTGTAACGTGATATGCCATGTGAAATTAATATCCCTGGATACTTGCCCTTTTCTGAAGAAGAAAAGGAGGAGGAGTGGATTGGGGTGGGGGTGGAGATGATGGGAGGAGAGGAGGAAAACTGTGGTTGGGGATGTAATATATGAGAGGATAGTAATAATAGTAGTAGTAGTAGTAGTATATGAGAGGATAGTAATAGTAGTAGTAGTAGTAGTAGTAATGATGATGATGATGATGATGAAGACTACGTCCTCAGATTACACTGTCCTTAAGAAGTAGAATTCTTTCCTGGAGTATGAATTGAACTTTGTATCTGATGAAGAGGAGTTAAAGATCCTGTGATAGGAGCTGAGAGATGGGTTAATAGCTAAGGTCACCTACAGCTGTTGCAGGGGAGTTTGGTTGCCCATGTTGGGTGGCTGGCAACCACCTGTAACTCCAGCTCTCGGGGAGTCCAGGGGGATCAGATGGTACGGTAACTTCCGATTTGGTTATTCCCTATGGAGCCATTCATATTGGTGGAAGTTTGGTGCTTCTTGGTTTTGTGCAGTGAGTTTTTACATTTCTCAGATCGCTCTTAATATGTGTCTCAGCCTGCCCACCCCTGTCACCCCTGCCTTGCTACATTAGTCTTGAATTTTTATTCAAAGAACTAACCTGTGTGTGGGGGAGGGGTTAAATTTTTTTTATCAAGGTTATTTGACAGATGGCATCTTTCAAATGAATTTTGTGAAATCTGTAAAAATTTCTAGTAAAATACCTTTACATCATCCTGAGCCATAAATAGTGAAATTAATTTTAGCACTTAATGTAGAACTAAGGAATTCATGTTATTGGAGTCCACAGAGAGTGACCATCGATCCTGCAGCTAAATAACGAAGAACATGTTTTTGTTGTAGTTTAGTAATTGTGTGGAGACAGACAAAGGTTTACTCTTACTGGGTCACGTTGCCTAAGCGGAGGGTGGGGAATCTCAGCCAGTGCTGGTGTCGGAATGTGGGGCGAGCATGGTAGGAATTGTCCCTTACCTAGAGACAGCTTGTGTCCCTGTCTCCTCTGTGGGCTTCTCAAGCCAGGCCCAGACGTGTGGACTGCCAGTGTGCTCCCTGCACCTCAGCGCTGATTGCGGCGTGCGGTAAGTTACTCTCCTGCTTTCTGCGCTTAGCAGAATGATTGGAACATGGCTGGTATCAACAAACATTTGTCCACTGGATCAGCTAAACCACAACAGGGTCTCACAACTTCCTCAGTGTGGTGACAGGAAATTCCAAAGCAGGAGCCCGGAATAGGCCCTGGCAAAATTTTCCACTGCCGGGGGCCCTGACGGCCACCATCTCACTCAGCACGCTTGTTTCCTGTCCAGCACTTTGCACATGGCGCAAAGGCTGCATGTGAGTCTGTGTTTTAGAGGTTCTCCTTTCCAAAGCCTGAGGAAGGTGCAGGGCTGAAGGGCAGTCATTTGGAAAGAAACTCTGTAGGCTAACGTTGGAAGGTACCGATTTTTTTTTTAACCTCTGGAAAGAGTAGGCATTTCTGTAACACACACACACACACACACACACACACACACACACACACACACACACAGCCCCCACTTTGGCTTCTTCCTATCACATCCTGTCTAAACACCAAGTGCAAAGATCTTCAACCCTGCCAATGTGAAAACCCGTGAGTTGGATGAGTCATGGATGGATTGTACAGTATACAAATTCTTTCTCAATGAAACTGTTTAAAAATGCTCCTCTGATTATTTGAATTATAAAAGAATCACACACACAGAAAGAGAGAGACAGAGCACGCGTGCATGCGCGCAAGCACTGGTCACTGTGTTTGTAAGAATCTGGAGATAGGAAGTGCAAGGAGACTGTGGCTGTTGTTTATACTGCTCATGAATTTTATAGCATTTTGTAAATCTCATAGATTTCATACTCTTCCCAATCAAAATACAGTAACATTGTTTTGATTGAAAAGAGTATGATATATTGTATAATATAGGCTATTACTTTGAAATGAAATCCTTGGTTCAAAAGATTAAAATAAAATTAATTATTTGAGCAACTTTCAAAGACCAGTTGCCAATATACAAACTGTGGGTATAAAGCAAAAGCATTTTCTTTTTAAGATCATGGATACACAGTCTCTTGGTCATATCCTCTTCACTTTCTCCCCTCACTCCCCTCCACACACCTCCCAACGTGTCACCTTCTCACCTTCATGTCTGCTCTTGTTTTTCTGGGGTGGGGGTGGGAGTGGGGCGGACCATGGAGTCCAGTTAATGCAGCCTACTGGGTAGAGGCTAATCCTGTTGGCCTTGCTCTTCCGCGTGCCTTGTCCAGGCAAGGCTTTCAGGATGTCCCTGCACCTTGCAGGGTTGATACAGATGTTCTGTTTAGAGCTGGGCATTTGACAGTCATTTGTTCTGAGCACTTTGACCAGTTGTGAGTCTCTGCATTACCTGCTGCTCACCGCAAAGCCGCTGCTCTTCTAGCCAAGGCTGAGGTGCTCAGCATATTTAGACAACATGTCTTATCTAGTAAAGCACAGTGACAGGTTCCCTCCTAGGGCCTGGGACCTCTGCAGCCATGGCTCTGGACCAGGTTTACGCCACTGGGCATGAGTTCCTTCCTGTGGAACAGGCCTCAGATCCAGTCAGAGAGCAGTTGCTTACCCTCCTACCCTTCAGGCCACTGTAGCACCAGTGGCCCATCTGGCCTGGCAGCTCAGTATTGCAGCGTTCAGAGTTCATCACTGCATCATAGCAAAATGACTTTTCTATACCAGCAAATTGTGCACAGAACTATTATCACACTCTGGATAACGTATTACTCTTCAGAGACAGGAACTCACTAAGTAGTTCAGACAGGCTTTGACTTTGACTTTGTCTGCCTCAAACTCCTGAGTTATATATTCCTTTTATTTTTACACATAGACACATTGCTTCTAAGTTTCCAGTATTTATTTAAAAATTTTTTTTAAAAAAATCATTAAATGAAATGTATATATGCCTTTCTAAAATAGTAATCTCTTACCACTGATACTTATTTTTGTAATATTTGTGTTAGTATCTTTTGCTATGTAACAAGTTAACTTAAAACAATAACCATTTGTTATCTCAGTTTCTGTGAATCAAGGATTCACAGAATATGGAAATATTGGATATTTAGAATATCCAATAATGGAAAGATGGCTCAGTGGCTAAGAGTACTGGCTCTTCTTCCAGAGGACCTGAGTTTGGTTCCCAGAACCCATATGCAACTATCTGTAACTTTAGCTCCAGGGGATCCAACACCCTCTTTTAGTCTCAGGAGACACATACGTGGCACACATACAGATACATACATGTAAATAAAAATAATAAAAATAAGTGTTAAGAGTTCAGGTATGTCCTTCTTGGTTACTTCTGTTATACATGTTTGAGTGTCAGACAAGGGACACAGTCTTGTTTAAAGGCTACATAATGATGGACAATTAGGTTTTGAACACAACAGCAGCATTGGCACCCAAGTCCTGAAGTGAGAGCCATTGTGATGTGACAGTCACTTCAGAGAATATCAATGGTTATAATATTTAAGTTTGAGATACTAAAGGACAGTCCCCGAGGGAAGTTGCCACCTATTCTAAATTTCTAATGCATTTACAGCTGTAGGAGGGACAGTTATATCATTAGGTGCAATTATGACTTGGTTAAATATATAATGTTTTGTGATTGTATGTGGGAGGGTTATATCATGTTTTGGTCTTATTGTGACCTATTGTTTTCATTTGGAAATTAATCATGACATAGGAGATACATGATTGTGTGTCAAGGGGTGGACTTGTGATGGCTGTTTTGGGTTGTCAACTTGGCTACATCTGGAAGAACTACAATGAAGAGCACACCTGTGAGAGATTATTTTTGCTTGGTTGGAAGAGGGTGAGTCTACTTCTAGTCCGGACCTTTGAAGAAGGAAGACACACACCTTTGGTCTGAATCTTGAGGCAGGAAGACACACTTTTAACCTGGGCCACTCCTTCTGCTGGAAACCTATGTAAGGACACAGAGGAAGAAAGCTTTTACTGGTGGCCAGGCCTCTAATCCTAGCACTTGGGAGGCAGAGGCAGGTAGATATTTGTGAGTTTGAGGCCAGCCTGGCCTACAGAGTGAGCTCCAGTCCAGGACTAAACAGAAAAACCCTGTCTTAAAAAACAAAGAAAGAAAAACAACAACAAAGGAAGCTTTGCTCTTTGCCCTCTTGCTCTCCCCTCACTAGCAAGTCCATCCCTTCACTGGCATTGGAGCCTGTGTCTTCAGGATTCCAGCATCTACTGCAGACCAGCAGAGACATCCAGCCTCGTGGACTGAACAACTTCTCAGTTCTTGGACTTTCATTCATGGCCAGTCATTGTTGGATTAGCTGGACTGCAGTCTGTATGTTGTTCCAATAAATATCTCTTCTCTCTCTCTCTCTCTCTCTCTCTCTCTCTCTCTCTCTCTCTCTCTCTCACACACACACACACACACACACACACACACACGTGTATGTATGTATATATATGGAACCCTGACTAACACAGCTGTGTATATCTGGAGGGAGAAAGCTCTAAGGAGTAACCTGTCCACATAAACTTACGAGGACCAGTAAGGACAAGAAGAGTTGGTAGAATAAGAGTAACCAAGGGGAGCAGTCTGTGCTGGGGTCCCAGGGACGTTAAGAGTGGAGAAGGCATTGAGCCCTTTAGCCTTTACTGATTGAAGTGCAAGGTCATTGTTGGATTTGGTGTGGAAGGATGGCATGACCCAGCCTACATTTTTAAAAACAATTCTGGGGACTGGAGAGATGGCTCGGCATTTAAGAACACTGACTTCTCTAGCAGACGACTTGGATTCAGTTCCCAGCACAACATGATGGTTCACATCTACCCCTAATTTCAGTTTGAAGGGATCAGATACCCTCTTTTGACCTCCAAGGGCAGCAAATGTGTGTGTGTGTGTGTGTGTGTGTGTTACACATACCTTCATGAAGGCAAAACACTCAAGTACATAAAATCTAAAAAGTAAAATTAAAAAGAATTGTGGTAAGAATAAGGAAGAGCGTGTAACCTAGGCTGGAGAGATGACTCTGCAGTTAAGATTGCAAACTGGTCTTGCAGAGGGCCTAAGTTTGACTCCCAGTACCCACAATGGATGGTTTACAACCACCTGTAATTCCAACCCTGGGGGATTTGAACTCTCTTCTGACATCTGTGGGCATCTGCATTCACATGCATACCTCCACACACTTACACATAGTTAAAAGTAAAGTGAATCTTAGGGGACAAAGGAAAGTACAATCTCTGGAAGCTATTCCAGTGCTCCAGCATAAGATGTGACAGCGACTCAGAGAGGGCTGATGGTACTGGAGTTGTGGTTAATCCATATTCATCCACATTCAGGTTGTTGTTTTGCGTGTATAGTTGTAGGCTGGAGCCTGGGCCTTGTATGTGCTAAATAAGCCTCTACGCCTCATCTTCATCCCAGCCCAGGATGGAAAGACAGATGAATGGATGGATGGATATATGAGTGGGTGGGTGGATGTGTAGGTGGGTAGATGGATGATTGGATGGGTGGATGGAGTGTGGTGGTGGTGGTGGGGTTGTAAGAGAGCCAGAGCAGGACTGGATGAGGAAGATGATGGTGGCTCCGAGGCGTTTGGAGCTGGGGACTTGGAAAAGTGCTGTCATAAGCTAAGAAGAACAATTCAGCTCTCCGGGTAAATGGAGGAAGGATGTTGGATTCTAATGTCCACATTTCCAATTGGAGATTCAAATCTGGAGCTCAGGGAAGGATACAGGCTGGAGATACACACTTGAAAGTTGCATTAAGATGCTGAAACTACCCAAGGACCATGCCACCGGGATACTGTAGCGTTTTAGAGGCCAGAGAAAGGCCAGAGGCCGCTGGGAGAGAAGTGTGGACCGGCAGAAGGGAAGAAAATAAGGTACGTGCTGTCCTGGAAGCCATGCGCAGAGTGCTCCTGAAGGAGGAAGTGGTGAAGTGTAGGTCAGCTCAGGTCAGGTGAGCTCTGAAAACTGGCCACTGAGTTAGCAAAGGAGAGCATCTGGTGGCCTCCACATAACTCAGAGCGAGCCCTTTACTCATGACCGTAACTTGTGATCATTACAAGGACAAAATGAAGCTTCAAAAGATTTGTTTTTCAAAAGCCGTTATTTTGGCCTGAGAAAGTTAAACATCTATAACCCAACAGTTTCATTCCATTTATAGGTTATATTACCCCCCCAAATGGAAAGAGCAAGAGTTCACACAGATACATGTAGGACAATATTTGTAGCAACATCATTCACACTAATCAGAAGGTAAAAATTCCAAATGTTCATTCAGAATTGAGTAGGTAAACAAAATATGGGCTATCTCTACAATGCAAAATTAGGTGGAGGAAAGACATTTCTAAATGTGGTATTGTATACTCATAATCCTAGCTTTTGGAAGACTGAGGCAGAAGGATCACCAGGAGTTTGAGGTCAACTTAGGTTACAGGATGAAACCCTGTCTCAAAACACAAACAAAAAAAATATTAATGGCACTACATTTATGAATCTGGAAGACATACCAGGTGAGAGAATGCAGACATAAAAGGACACATGCTGTATGTTTGCATGTGAAGTGCATGAGTAACCAATCCTATAGCAGCAGTAAGGGATTGCAGGCTCCCAGGGGCTGGGCTGAGAGGAGGGACAATAATCGCTCATTCAGTCAGTACAGATTTTCTGTGTGAGTTCATAAAACAGTTTCAGAAATGGATAATGTAACATTAGTTGTATACTAGTGTATGAGAAGTTCCCGTTACTGAATTATGTACTGACAAAAAAATTTGAAATAGTACATACAGTTACCACAGGGCTTTTTGAAACTGTAGGGCTGGGCTGGGGGTATAGCTCAGCAGTAGAGCATTTGATTAGCATGCTTCAAGGACCTGGGTTCAGTCCCCAGTACATATTTAAAAAGTATAAGGAAATTGACAGCATATCTTCCCGTGTGTGTGCCTGTCTTAGAATTAAAGTCCATAAATAAGCAAAATACCTTGTTCCATTACTTCTGAGCTGGGTCTTTTTTAGGCGTCATCTGTGACTGGAGAGCTTCCTTGTAGACTTTTTGGTACATGCTTCTTCTACTCCTTTATAGTTCAAGGTGTAGTCATCACAAAGAAAGTAAGATCCCTGTATATACAGGTCACATCATCAGAAGACCGGGAGAGAGCCAGTTACTGTGAAATGAGCCAACTAAAGTGTTAGAAGAGTTCATCTCTGTTCTTGACACAGCTGCGCCGTGGAGCGCAGACTGGTCTTGAACTTGAGAGTTTCTTGCCTCTACTTCCTCAGTGGCCCATTATTATCATGCTCACAAGAGTGCATCATCTAAACACTACATTTAAAACTAATGTGGGTACACTAAAGAACACTGTTCTCTCAAATAGTGGTTCTTGAAAATAATGCCTCCAGCACACATCAATAATTTTCTTGCTAGAACAGCATTTCTGCTAATGCCACAGAACTGATAGGAGAAGCCTTGAGAACTGGGGGGTTTGTGGCGCAGCATATTTAACAACCGTGACAACTCAAGAATTGTAAGCAGCCTCGCCTCCTTGTCTGGGATCCGTTGGCAGCATTGTGTCTACTGGCAGACCCTGCGACATTCTGCTGCAGCCAAAGCTGGGCCGCTGCTGGTCGAGGAAATGTTTACAGAGTGTTTTCAGGTCTTGGTGGTGTCTGTATTAAAAACAGCCTTCCAGTATTCCTTTCAAAAGCCACCGTGCTAAAATATGTAATAAATTTAAAATAAAATAACAAAACCTGAGTCTAAAATTGCTTCTCAGTCTTGATGAAACAAAGACCAGTGTGTTGTTGTAGCCCAGGGAGCGAGCCCTCACGGCTTTGTGTGATTTCAGAGGTGAATTTCGATGGGGGGAAGATAGATGGATGCCAGATGCAGCTTGACATCGATGCAGGCAGCTGCTCCGAGGCTAGGTTTCATTAGCTGGTAAGTGCGCCAGCAGAAGCAGCAGTGTGGGGCCCCACATGCCAAGAGGACAAGCGAGCAGCGGAGCAATACAATATTCACTAAGTGATTTTAATCTCGGAGATTGAGTGTCGCCCAATCAGTTTCCAGGTTATAAAAAACAGTGCATTAGAGGGCTCAAGTCTTTGTCCGCTTGGGGAAGAAACTTTTACTTTTTTTCCTGTTTTGTTTGTTAGTTTTAAAACAACCACCACAACAAAAAGTTCTCTAAACCCATATGGGTAGTTTGCATTTTAAAAAAAAATGCCAAACTCCCTAACACACACATCCTTCCTAAAGGAAACATGTTATGACAGCCAGGCAGATAGATATTCCTCAATAAATGGGACCAACGGCCATTTTAAGTGAAAGTCTTAGATGAACTTGCCAGGCCTCTTCCAGCCTGCAAGTTGTCTCCTACCCTGTCCCACGGTCACAAACACTTTCCAAAAACAAACAATAGAACAGAAGTCTCTCTACAAAGAGAGAGAGAGCTTATACGTTTTTGAGACCATGTGATCTGTATAGTTAGTGTTGAAAACCGTGTACCCAGCTACATAATTTTGAACTTTAAAAAGTTCCAATAAAGGATTGTTGCTCTCACTATTTGTGGGGTTATAAGTAATTATGATACAGACGCTAGGCTTGACTGCTGTGTATATGTTTTGTTGTCTGAAGAAGGGAGCCTTTATTTAGTGTATTTTAAAAAACTTGTTAAAGTGCCTTTGCTGTTCCGAGAAGTGACCTAATGGTCAGTGATGCAACCATTTTGTATAGGGTAATTTTGTTCATTGAAAGTAACACAGAATTGCTAATTGGTTAGACATGTACATATTTGAGAACTGATCTTGTAGCAGCCCCAGCTTTTCTTTTAGTCTTAGGAATGCCTTATGCATCATGGCTCTGAGACATTACAGAGTATTTTTTACAGATCTATGTATACTCAACTCTTTTATTAGCAAGATTTATTCTTGGAGAAGAATGGCTTCTATGGTACTTCAAATTTTTTTAGTATTTTAACTTAGTAATAATTTTTTTTAGTCTAAAAATGGTTAAAGATTTGAGAATAAACTCTGAGTTAGAAAGCCTATATGCTCAAGAATAAACTTTGTCGCCTAATGGCTGTGTGGTACCCTCCTCAGTCTGGATGCATTCTGGATCTGATTGTGTTATTCTCTGGAGTTTTTCCCAGAGCAAAGCTCTCATTTATGGATTTATATCTGAATTAAAAGTGATGATATTAGGAGTGGAGATGTGGCCCAACAGTCAAGACGACCCAGGTTAGATTCCCAGCACCCACATGGCAGGCTCACCACCACCCGTAACCCCAGTTCTAGGGGATCTGCTGCCTTCTTCTGACCTCTGAGGGAACCAGGCACACACATAGGGCAGACATGCATGCAGGGAAACTCACATACATGAAAACGAATAATTTAATACCTTAGGTGATGTGGTTTTATTTTATGTGATCTTAGGGATTTACTTTATAATGATCAGCACCCCCTCCATTTTCTTCCTCTCAGCTCCCCTCCCTTCCTCTGGGAGTCTAGCACTGTCTGTATTATTATTAGATGACCCTAAGCACTGAGACCTTTTTGTTGCCCTGTATGTGCCTCTGTGTGTGTGTGTGTGTGTGTGTGTGCGCGTGCGCTGTTCAACAAGACTTTGTGTGTAGACTTGCTGGGTAGAAGGGATTGCTCTAGTGGAAGGGGCTGCACACTTCACTGTGGCCACTCTGGGATCCAATGTGATGGCTTTTCTCTCTGAAGGCCTGGCCAACCTAGCTCAGGGCTTGGGTGTTCGTATTCACCCACTTACTTCCACTTTAACCTGTGTGTGCTCTGACCCTTCTCTGCCTTGGATGTGAGAAGATGCTGAGAACAGCACAGGATTCCTGCACCTCCAGGTTGTCCCTGCCCAGGAAGAGGCAAAGTTGTCCCTCACAGGGTCTCCTCCTGAAGGGGGCGGGAGGGAGGCGACGACCGCACATATCTTATGTAGCACTCAGCAGGGGATTCATTTGGTATTTCTGTGTTCCAGATGTCTTTCCCTTATGTAGAAATCCTCAGGAAGTTTCGCATTTCTTGTCCCGAGAACAGTACACATAAAGCAATAGAGAACAGTATCCAGGAGTAAACACAGTAGCCTCTGTGGTCCTTATTATTAATTACCAACCAGTGCAAAGACAGTTTCTGAAACTTTAACTCATTTTCCTCCTCAGTGAAACCATAAATTTAAGCAACCAGTTTTGGTAAATTCTGTCACCTGTGTGCAATCTCTTTCCCTATTTCTCCCTGTATGTTTTTTTGTTTTATGGTACAGGGGATTGAACCTAGAACCCCATACATGTTAAGCCTGTGCTTGACCACTAACCTTATCAAAACCTTCCCTACATTTAAAGGGAACCCTGATTTTATTTGGGTATTATTGTGCTAAGGTAAAAAACTATTGATATCTTAGTTTTGCATAGCTGAGCTAGCTACATCCATGCTGTTCAGGCCTGAGAGATATGAGTAGGAGTCCCTAAGGAGGGGGTGTGTGTGTGTGTGTGTGTGTACATATGTGTATATACATATATATGTGTATGTATGTATAAATAATACAGATTACACATTTAAATATAACAGAAACATAAAACTATACATACTTATATTTATAACAATATAAATATGTAAGTATATACATTTATATAATATACATAAATAAGTATTTTAAAAAGTAAAAGCACAAAGTCTCATAAAAGACAACATATCTAACTTTTTTCTTACCTAGAATATGAATGAAATACCTAGTGGATAGCAGCCCTTTGGGGGCAGTAGGAACAGGAGGATGTACCTTTAACTGTCTTCCAGTTCGTAGCCTTTTAATGAGAATCAGGGAACTGCAAGGTCATTTAAACTGATGATTGTCAGTATACCACTGAAGCCTGTCAGTCTCTCCACGCTGGTTCAGAGACATGTGCATGTCTGTGGCATAAAGAAAGATGGGAGCCAGGCAGTGCCAGCGCACGCCTGTAATCCCAGCACTTAGGAGGCAGAGGCAGGTGGATTTCTGAGTTCGAGGCCAGCCTGGTCTACAGAGTGAGTTCCAGGACAGCCAGGGCTACACAGAGAAGCCCTGTCTCAAAAAACAAACAAGGAAGGAAGGAAGGAAGGAAAAAAGAATAGATAGACAGATAGATATGTCCACTCCAAGCAGGCCTTAAAGCTCTTTGTATTTTATGTATGTGTTCTGTTTCTCATGGCTCCCTTGCCAGGCTCCCATTGCTTGCATTTTGCTTGGTTGCTTGCTTTTTTGTTTGATTGATCATTTCTCAAGACAAGATTTCTCTCTGTGTAGTCATGGCTGTCCTGGAACTGACTGTGTAAACCAGGCTGGACTCAAACTCAGAGATCCACCTGCCTCTGCTGGGATTCAAGGTGTGCACCACTACTGCCCGGCTCTTGCATTTTGAATGCTATTGAAAAAAGTAGCTGATCCTTCTTTGTTGTGTTTTTCTTTTGGAGTATAATTAAAGCAAAGGAACAAGATTGTTAACGAGCAGTTCAAAATTTAACTAGACATGGCAGTGCATGCCTGTGATCCCAGCATGCAGAGGATGCAGGAAAGTGGGTCAGGAATTCAAAGTCATAACACAGGTAGTGAGATGTACTGTGAGACCTTATCTAAAAAGAACAACCCCCCTGCAAACTAAATCAAAACAATGACCTCAGACCAGTTGGGAGACTTAGCCTTCTCTCTTGGTGATTTGCTTAAGCTTTGCCTAGAACCTTATAAGTATATTACATTGTATATATTATATACATTATATATGAATGCATTTAGGTAGTGTTAAACAAAAATAGTGGGGTTGGTTTGATATGGAATTGAAATGGCAGAGGGCATTTTGAATGCTAGTCAGCTGAGAAGATTATTCAGTAAAAGTGCCTTTTTCAGTCCTCCAGCCTGACCTAATACCAGGATGGAACTCTGTAGGCCTCTCTAAGGCACTACAACGTTGTCATAGCACAGTTGACTAGGCATGCTGGCGATGGGCAGGGTTCTCCCACACCAAACACCACCAGAGTGGTGGAGAGCTCAGTGGACATTATGTTGCAATTACTAGAGTAGCTGATGCCATTGTCGGCCATCCTTAGGCACATCCTTTGCTCACATAACCAGTCTCATGATCGTCGAAGCAGGACCAGGCTCTGACTGTGGCTCCTCTCCTCCTCCTCCTTTTTGAAGCATGGTCTTGGTATGTGGCCTTGGTTGTCTTCAATCAAGCTCATGATGCTCAGGCTCCTGAGTGTGCCAACATCACTAGCCTCTATCCGTTGATGAGGACATTAAGGGTAGTACCGGATCAAGCTGGAACTTGAAACCTCATGTATCCCAGGAATATTTGATCTCCAAGTCAGTGTTCTTAGAAATGTCAAATATATTGACCATCCCTTGCTCCAAAGTACACTTCCTTATAAATAATCTCAAAATGCTCTGTATGGTTTCCCTACAAAAGAACTAGAATATAATGGCGTAATTGCAGCCAAACTCAGTGAACAGTTGACAGTCACATTCTATTGACAGAATCACAGAATCAGGATGATGTGTGGCTCAAGGGCCTTTAATTGCATGATGCCTGAGGTGAGAAGGTGGATTGGGTGGCTGCTTGTGGAGTCACATGCAGCACCCACTGCATGCTGGGGGCTGAGGAGTATGAGCCAAGTTAGGCAGGGCAGCTTCATGCCACACCCGATGGTTCACACTGGCATTCAAGGCTTTGAGCGTGTCATCAGCGTATGTGGGCTGGAGCAGCGTGAAAGCGTGGTAGCTTTCCTTTGGAAATACAAATAAGCAGTGGACTACCTGTGCCCTTCCACAGAGCGCAAGCACGAGTGTCAGGTCTGTGTGCGGGGCTTTCTGCCTACAGCTAAAGCTTCCAGCAGCTAAAACCAACTTCAACTTTCTATTTAAGTGTCTAAGATTCAGTTGTAAAAATCACTGTAAGCTAAAGCTGTTTATAGAAACTAGCTGCTAGTGTGTGGGCATACCAAAAAGAAAAAGGCAGGCTATATTTAAAAAGTAATATGTTAAAGTTTTTCTGATTCATGGTGCTAGATAGGTAGATAGACAGACAGATCACCACACAGAATTTCATCTGAGTTTGTTTTTAGCAATGTGCTTTGGCAAATGCATTTGATATTTAACTAAAGTAATACTGTAAATGTGCACTAGTGCACAACAGAGTGGTAGCTGACTCTGGAAGATTGTGCTCTGTCATCTGCGCATGCTGTACAGCTAAAGGGAGTTACGGTTTTAGAGGTGTGGCTTTACTATCATGTGCTGCACAACATCAGATGGACCGTCACCATCTGCATCCATAGAGATGACAGTGTCACAGTGGCTTCCTGAACAGCACAGATATATATATCGAGTACTTAGGGTGTTGGGAAGTTTCTTTTGAATCAGCCAAGTATGTATAGATTTGCAACCATGGGAGGTTCATACAGGAACTTCACTTATATAGCATACTAGCATTCTATACTCCTGAGTTTTATGTAGAGCTTAAATTTATCTTTAGGTGTGTCAGACTTGCTTAACACAAGCATGTTCTATGAAAATCTCACTTTATACATTTATTGCCTTTGTCAGTCCTCCCTTTTGCCCGTTGCCATAATGGCAACCTGATTTCAATGTCTTTCTAATTTAGTGCTGATGTTTTCCTAACTAATTTGTAGAATCCAAATGGTCTTTGTTTTCTGTGTTGCAAATAAATATTACCCCTAGTTTGTATTTTTTTTCAGTTTCCTTGCCATTTTTAATAAACTGTTTGATTTTTTTTTTTTAGCATCATTTTATCTTTTCTCTCTGGCTTATTTGGAAAGTTCTTATCTTGTTTCGAAATCATCTGTCCATCTACAGTGTCTGTCCGCTTTATGTTTATGAGTTTTAATGTTATTTAATCTGTGGCGTGTTGCTTGTATAAAGGGCTGTCTGTGTTCAGTTTCCTCCAGTGCCCATGGTCCAGTGCTGTTAGTAACACCTTCTTGAAAATACTAAGCCTTTGTAGTGAGTTAGTAGGGCTGCTTCAAGTATTCGATAAAGATTCTTTTTTGTTTAACGCAAGAACTCAATTCTTAATTATTGTAGTTTTAAAATAAGATTTGGACTCCTTTTCAAAAAAAAATATTTTTAAGAGGCTGAAGAGATAACTCAGTAGTTAAGAGCACTTGTTACTCTTGCAGAGGTCTTGGGTTCTATTCCGGATACCCTCACGGTGGCTCACGACCACTGGTAACTCCAGTTCTAGGGGATTTGATGCTTTCTTTTGACCTCTGTGGGCCTCAGGCATAAACACGGGATGCACAGACATATATGCAGGCCAAAAACTCATACACATAAAATAAAAATAATTAAATCTAAAAAAAATCATTTAAAATTATTTTTGAGACAAATGTTAATCCCAGCACTCCAGAGGCAGAGGCAGTGGGCAAACTCTTGCCTGGCACACCTGAGGACTGGGTTTAACTCACCACCACCAAAAAAAAAAAGACAACAGAATTCAATATCAACAGGGTGACAGAGTATACACAGTAAATTCCAGGCCTGCCACAGTTACATGGCTGGGGGTGGTGGGAAATATATATCCTCTGTTGGTTCTAAATAAATTCTAAGACATTCTGTGTCAGGTTAGATTTAATGTCCTCTTGCCATTCTTCCATGGAAGATCTCGTCCTGACTTGCCCTCTGTTGATCTCTTTGCTCTGCATGGCCATTCCCTCCTGGAATCCGACCGCGAGGACAGCCCAGTCTCTCGTGGGGTTTTGTCTTGTTTAGTTTTTTCATCTCCCTGTCTTTGTCAGGCTGCTCTGTGTACCTGTAGTGACCTTGATTAATGTCCTTGGCTGACGGCCCTAAAATTGATCAGTGCCCTAGTGCCGACTTTCTCACTGTCCTGGCTTTGTGGCCTCAGCATGTGACTACTGTCTCACCGTGGATTAGTCTTTCCTGAAAGCTCTGGAGACGCATCTCTGTGCATTTTGTTGTCCTTTTTTCTTTTTTTTTTGGTGGTGGTGGTGGTGGTGGTGGTGGTGGTGGTGGTGGTGGTGGTAGTGCTGGGAGTTAAACCCAGGCCTCAGGCATGCCAGGCAAGAGCTTGCTTGCCCACTGCTATCCCTCAGCCCTTCCCTCCATTTTGTATGTCCAGTATCGACCATGCTACCATCCAATAGCTTGTGATATGAATGGGTCAGAGGAAAACACTTAAGACTAGGAATTTGAAAATAGATGTTCTCAGTAACTGAGGTGAAAGACAAATTAGGGGCTTGCCTAGGGCTGTGGTGGGAGAGAGGGTGTGCTTGGAATCCAGCCGGAGAAAGCTAGGGTGAGGGTGGGGGGACGGTGCTCTAAAACCCCAATTTCCAACCCAGACACCAAGTGGGTACAGGTGGCTTAGCCATTTGTGGGACTTCAGAAAAGGCACAAATTTAAAGAGGGTATGACTAGGCCGGTTTAATTTATTTAACATTTCTTTATTTGGAAATGGGGACAAGGCAGGTGCATGCATGGTGTGTATGGAGGCCAGAAGACAATTTGGGGGATCCCAAGGTTTGAACTGAGGTCGTCAGGCTTGGTTGTTAATCCCTTTTTACCTACTGAGTCATCTCACCGTCTCCCTGCCAGTCTTAGATGTGCTGTGAGCTAGACGTATCTTTAGATAACCAATGGAGAGATCCGATATAAAAGGGAGTCTAAACAGGCAAATTATACAGTTACTGTTCCAAGGAGCACTCTTTGGAGATTGAATCAGGATGCTACTAATAATTACGGCAGGTTAACAAACATTCCAGGAATGGCCCTGATTTAGACTAGGATGTATGTATGTATGGTCTGCCTATATTCAAAAAAGAAAAAGAGAAAAAAAAAGCCTAAGGTGGGAGATAAGTCATTAGTATATAGGTGCCCTGAGAGTGAGTGCAGTTGCCTAGTGAGAGTTTTCCTTATGTGTGGGTATCCTAACCAACCACCCCAGTACATGCATCCCTCTGACCTCCGACTGTAGCCAGAGGTTATTGGAAGGTGTTTTTGTTTTGTTTTCCTTCTAGGTGCTGGAGATAGCTCATGGTAGAGCACTTGTCCAGTATGTACAGTGGTGGGTTTGAGCTGCAGCCTGGAGGGAAAAGTCGAGAGCTGCAGGCCTCTGACAAGGCTGGAGGGGAAGAAACAGCCAAGTATGGGAGGGCAGAGCGGGGAGAGCAGGGAGACTGCAGCCCAACAGAAGAGTTGGCAGGAGGTGGGCAGTGGCCACCGCCGCCAAAGAAGTATCATGGCATTTACAAGACACCCGGACCCTGTTCTAGGTTGGCCAGAGCAGTTGTTTTGGAGCAGGAGACAGAGTGAAACTGTGAAGGGTAAAGAAAGGCAGGAAGAGCTACTTGTGTCCACCACGGTTCAGTCATCATGTGGGAGAGGATTCCTCCTGTCTTAAGGGTAGAGCCCACTGAGACTGTGGTTTGTTGACTGCTAGAAGAGGGTGACACTGAGTGTTCAAGGATTTAAGAAATGCCAGCCTGCAGTCAGCTTCCTGTCCGGAGGGGGAGTGCCTGTGTTGTCAAGCGTCATAGTTGATTCCAGTAGAAAAGAAAAAAGAAAAGCACCAGCTAGTGGTCGTTATGTTTGGTTGGCTTGAAGTCTTAAGTTTTTCCTTTCTCTTAAGACTCAAGATGGACGTCTTGAAAAGAATGGTAATATGTCTTCTGGTTGTGTTGCTTTGTTGAAATGTCAAGGGTAAAATGTTGATAATCCATCAAACTAGATTTTTAATGAGCTGATAAACACTGCATCTTTATTAAGAGACAAACACTTCAGGTGAGCACATTCCTTTAAAATGTGTGTGTGTGTGTAAATGAGTGTGTGTGTGTGCGCGCGCGCGCGCCATATACATTGGATGGAAAATGGGTATTTTATTATTTGTTGGTTTTGAGACACTTTCTTTCTCTGTATAGGCCTTGCTGGTCCTGAACTCATGATCCTCCTGCCTCAGCTTCCCAGGCACTAGGATCACAAGCCTGTCTTAGTTATGGTTTCTATTGCTGCAGTGAGACCAAAAAGCAGGTTGGGGAGGAAAGGGTTTATTTGGCTTCCACTTCCACATCATAGTCTGTCATTGGAGAAAGCCAGAACAGGAACCTGGAGGCAGGAGCTGATATAGAAGCCATGGACGGGTACTGCTTGCTGGTTTGCTCCTCATGGCTTATTCAGTCTTCTTTCTTATAGAACTGGGGACCACTAGCCCAGCGATGATACCACCCACAATGGGCTGGGCCCTCCCCCATCAGTCACTAATTAACACCCTACCAGCATGTGTGCAGTCTGATCTTAGACAATTTCTCAATTGAGGTTTCCTCCTCTCAGATGATTCTAACTTGTGTCAAGTTGAGATAAAATTAGCCAGCACAAACAGTGTAACATCATGCCTGGTGAAAAGCAAATTTTTAAGCAAAAAGGAAAAAAAAAATGAGAAGCATTCAAGACAGCGCAACCTTACAATAGAATGCCGCCTTGTTTTCTTTCTGGTCTTTCTGTCTCACAGAAATTTTTGTATGTTCACTTCCTCAGAGGGGAAAAAGCAAGGACACAAGCAAGGGAATGAGAAATGGCTTGAGGCTCTGTGAGGCCTCAGTAGGCTCAGAGAAGTAGAGACCCAGGCGTGCTATGGGCGGACAAAAGGCTGTTGTGAACTGTGTGCAAGAGCTGGTGAGAGTTTGTATTCTGTGGGAGTTATTTCCTGTTGTTGACTAGAGTTCTTTATTTAGAACCACCTAGCTTCAGAATGCCTGCTAGCTTGCAGAGAAGTGTGTACTTAAAACATAGGCTTGTTTCAAGACAGTCTCTTTGAAAATGAGTCACACTACACACACTCCAACAACGTGATGTGTACAGACATCAAGATCAGGTATCAGCGTGCACAAAGGCAGAGCCAGGCTGTTAGTGCAGTTAGTGGCTACCTGAATATCTCTGGGAAAGATCAGGGGGTGGGGGGGGTGGGGGGGAGCTAGCTTCCATTTAACAACGCATTGGATCTAGTGGCAGGTATCTGTAACCTCAGTCCCTCGAGAGCCTGAGGCAGGAGGACAGCAAGTTTTAGGCCAGCCGGGACAATTTAGCAAGACTGTCTCCATGCTAAAATGTAAAAGATAGTAGACGACAGAGATATAATCCAGCAGTAAAGTGCTTGCCTAGTTTTGTATGGCCCTTGGTCCAACTCCAGAGCAACAAAATAAAATAAATAAGGAGATAAAAGAATAAATATATGTGCTAAGTAAATTCTTTGGAGTTTTAAGAAGATAGCCAAATGGCCTTCATATTTTGAGAGAAAGCTTAGGCTCTTTCTGGCATGGTAGACTTTAGCTAGCCCAAGAACTATGCCCAAGCAGCACTGTAAACCCTGTCAGACACCCTTCTCCGTTAGAGCTGCAGGATGCTTTACCATTGTCCTTGACCTTGGCGCTTATTCAGTTTGAAACAGGGTCTCACTAGGTGACCCAGACCTTGAACCTGGCACCTTTATGTCTCTAATCAGGCACTCAGATTACAGACATGTGACACCATGCTTCCTGCTCAGCCCTTTATTAAGAATATAATTATACTTTTAACATAGGGTAATACCTCAAAATTAATGACAGGGATAAATTACTACAAAATCATGGGAGATGAGTTTACTATGCATATGTCATTTTATTTTTATGTGATGGGTGTTTGCGTGCATGTACGTCTGTGCACACATATGTGCCTGGTACCTTTGAAGGTCAGAAGAAGGCATCAGATCCCCTGGAACTAGAGTTAAAGATAATTGTGAGTCATCATGTAGATGCTGGGAATTGAACCTGGCTCGTCCATGACAAGTGCTCTTAACCCCAGGGCTTCTCTCTAGCCCCATGTCCAGGTTTTATTTTTAACAGACATTGGAGACTGTAGATAAAAATCTCCTTATAAGTTCTGCAGCATGGGATTCATAAAGAAAAAAAGAGAAGAAACAATAAATTTAGAATTTTAAATTGTAACACATTTATTTGGTTTTGATATTTTTAAAAGAACTCAAACTCTCTAGACTCTGTCTTTCCTCAACTCCGTCTTCCTATTCTCCTTAGCAGTGGACACTGTTTTCATGAACTTTATTATTTCTCCTGTAGCATGTATGGTTCTCACATATGTACTTGTAAAATAGTACACTTATATAACATGCTTTGTCATGCTTTGTTTTTAGCAGGGTCTCACTGTATCCCTGGCTGGCCTGGAACTCACTATGTGTACCAGACTGGCCTTGAACTCAGAGACCCACCTGCCTCTACCTTCCCCGTGCTAGGGAGTGCTAAAGGCATGTGCCGCCGCTCTCCCTAGCTCTCTGGTATTATACAAGTGGTGTTACATTGTTGTGTTTTATAACCTGCTTTATTGTCTTGAACTATTTTTTGAGAATATGTAATGTTAGTTCTTTGAAAGCATTGTAGTTTTCAGGTGCATTGGTTTGTCCTTATCTTGAGGAACATTGATATTTCCAGTATTTGCTGTTCTAAGTAGAGTACTGGTTGGTTTTGTTTTTTGTTTTTGTTTTTTGTTTGTTTGTTTGTTTGTTAATTCTGAGGTTCCATGGTGATAAAAACAAGTTTCTCCAGACTCTGGATGTAGCTCTTCTATCAAGAATTTAAAAGAATCAATCCCCAGTGCCATAAGGAATCCATTATGGTCTTGTCCTGTAGTTAAATATTTGCCAGAATATCACTGGCTTATTACCATCCTCTGGAGACCTGAGGGTGTGCTTTCTAAATCATTTTCTGTAGGACTTACTTTCCCTGTTGAACACTAGTTAAGAAAGGCTTGAGTGTGTGAAGGTATGAGTGTGCCCTTCATCTTATAACTAAGTCATTGCAAATTCTTTCCAAAATGACCATGCCCACTTACAGACTTATTAAGGATTTGTGAGAGTCTTTAAGATGTATTTATGTGTATGTGTGTGTGTCGGTTCGTCCAATGTGTTGACCGTGCATTGTCCTCAGATACCTCTACCTCAATCATTTGTCTGCGTGTGTATGTGTGGTATGCATCTGTGTGTTTCATGTGTGTGGGTGCATGTGTGGGCACATGTGGAGACCTGAAGTTGATGTTCACTGTCTTCCTTGGTTACTTTCTAATTTGTACATTGAGACAGGGCCTCTCCACCAACTCAGACCTTTCCAGTCTAGCCAGCTTGCCTTGGATTTCCCTGTCTCTGCCGTCAAGTGCTGAGATTTTAGGTGGCTATCTTTCACACCTTGCTCAGACTTTCTCTGGGTCTGGAGGACCCAGGTTCTCCTCATCCAAGTCACCTGCCTGTCCTTCCACTTTATACTTTTCTTTTTCTTTGGAGACTGGGTTTCTCCGTGTAGCCCTGGCTGTCCTGGGATTCACTCTGTAGACTAGGCTGGCCTCAAACTCACAGAAGATCCTTCTGCCTCCGCCTTCTGAGTGCTGGTATTAAGGGAGTGTACCACCACGCCTGGCTCCTCCCCTTTGTGAGATGAGTTCTCACTCTGAACCTGAAGCTCAGTTCTGTCTAGACTAGCTAGCCAGAGGTCTAGGGACCCGCAGTCTAGAGGTTCCCAGTACTGCAGCTGTGCAAAGACCGAGGGACCTTCTTGGGGATCCGAACACACGGCTGCGCCCCCTGAGCTGTCTCCTCAGAACCAAGTTTCTTTTTCTGTCGTAATCGTTTATCAGAATATGTTTTTTTTGTTGTTGTTTTGGGGTTTGTTTGTTTGTTTTGGGTTTTTTTTTTTTTTACCAATTTTAAAGCTATGGCATATAATTTTGTAATTTGCTTTTTCATTTTACTGGACTTTAACTTTCATGTGCTTATTAGGTATTTTATTTCCTGTCTTATTCATTTTTCTATAGTGTGTGGGTGTGATGGTTTGTATATGCTCGGCCCAGGGAGTGGCACTATTAAAAAGTGTGGCCCTGTGGCCCTGTTGGAGTAGGTGTGTCACTGTGGATGTGGGCATTAAGACCCCCATCCTAGCTGTCTGGAAGTCAGTATTCTGCTAGCAGCCTTCAGATGAAGATGTAGAATTCTCAGCTCTGCCTGCACCATGCCTGCCTGGATGCCGCCATGCTCCAGCCTTGATGATAATCGGACTGAATCTCTCTAAACCTGTAATCCCGGCACTCAAGCAGCAGAGGCAGGTGGATTTCTGTGAGTTCAAGGCCAGCCTTGTCTACTGAGGGAGTCCTAGGACAGCTAGGGCTTTGTAGAGAGACCCTGTTACAAATAAAACAAAACTGGCAAACAGACAAACAAAGAGAAAGCTAATTCAAGAATTCCTTATGGATTGTAAGAACTTTTGTCCGATGTGTGGTCCTCATATGTTATTTGCTAATCCTTACTTTGCCTTTAACTTAAGAGTTATTTTCTTTAACAGATACTTAGCTTTCAGTGTGACCAAAGTTATTGTTTAACCTGTAGTTTGTGCTTTGAGTATCATTTTTTGGAGTCATATATAAATGACTCACCTAAGGAGACATTAATAAAGGGACAGTTGGGTAGTGGAACGCCAGTGATAACAGGAAGCAGTTACTGACCGTATAGCCAAAGTGGAAGCAGGGAGGAAATGGTGTTGCTTGGGTAAAGCCTCCAGAAAACACAGTAGGAATTGACAGCCGGATAGAAGGCTACACAGAAGCAGCTGCAGTTATGGAGAATCCAAATTTATATAAGCACTATAAGTTAAAGGCTTTCAATTTCTAGCAAAGAACTAGGATTACACTTTGTTTTATTTTATTTTATTTTATTTTATTTTGAGACCGGGCCTCATGTAGCTTGAATTCATAGCTTAAGATGCCTTGAACTAGTCGCATTTCTGCCTCTGGAGGGCTGGGATTATAGGTGTGTGCTGCCAGGGCCAGATATTGGATAATTTTGAAACCGTCTCCTTCATTCAGACAATAGATTTGTTTGTTTGTTTGGTTGGTTGGTTTTTGTTGTTTTGAGACAGGGTTTCTCAATATGACCAGCCCTAACTATCCTGGATTCAATTTCTAGACCGGGCTGGCCTTGAGAACTCAGAGAGATCGACCTCTGGCAATAGACTGTTTGATTGTTGTTTGTTTTATTTTTCTGGTGCTGGTTATTTTTGAGACAGGGTCTCTATGTAGCTTAGACCAGCCTAAATGTTTACTATGTAGACCAGGCTGCTGCCCCTCTGCCAAGTGCAGGGACAAAGAATGCTCAGGTGTGTGTGTGTGTGTGTGTGTGTGTGTGTGTGGTGTGTATGTGTATGTGTGTGCTGGCTGAAGGCCATTGCCACCCTCCCCACATACCAACTTTTAAACAATTTACATCCAGTACTAAGACAAGGTGACACTGAGCTGGGGAGGTGGCTTCGTGGCTGGCAGCATACCTAGTCAGGATGGATGAGGCCCTGGGGTCCATCCCAGCAAGGTATAGCAATGGGAAAGGACCTGTATTTTCGCACATGTGTCTTCCACAGACTTGTCCATTAAAGTCTTGAATTTTCAACTTCTCAAAGTAGAAATTTTATAGCCATGGTTTAAAAAAATTATTTGAATATATCATTTTATAAACATCATCCTGTTCTTGGTCAAAGGGTGGATCTCTTTATTCATAAGAGACAAACTTTCCATTTGTTTGTTGTTGAGATGCAGGGTCTTTCTGTGTTGCCCAGGCTGCCTTACGCTCCTGGGCTAAGGTGTAAGGAAACTTGGTGTTTCCTTGTAACTGAAACCATAAGGTGTGCTCTTCCATATCCAGCTTTCACAGGTGCTTAGAAGATGATTCTAGACAGTTACTACAGTGAACATAAAAATATGATAGAAAATGTAATTTAGCTAATCATATAAATGTACTTGATTTTGGAACACAAGAGACATCTGGCATTAGAGTAATGCTTTGACAAAAATATTTTCCTATCATTTAGGCAAGTTTTCTTTGCAATCAAAATTGATTGCTAGTTATGTTGTTGTTGGTGGTGGTTTTTGGACAGTGTCTCACTGAAGCTCTAGCTACCCTGGAACTCACTATGTAGGTCAGGCTATAGTAATTGCTAATTTTTATAGCATGTTTGATTACTGGCATTTAATTTTTTTGAGGTTTATTTTCATTTTTTGTGGATGAGTGTTTTGTTTGCACGTATGTCTGTGCACCATGTGCATGCCTGGTATTCTCCTGAGGTCAAAAGACAGCATGGGATCCCTGGGACTGAGGTTACTAATGATTGTGAACCACCATGTGGATGCTAAGAATTGAACCCCGGTGACCCTGAAGAGCAGCCAGTGTCATTAACCACTGAACCATCTCTCCAGCCCCTGAGTGCTGTATTTGTATGTATGACTTAATTGGCACTTTCTTGGAATAAGCAGAACAGACAAGTCTTCATAAGGAAGTAAGTGATAGATTTACTGGTAAGGTCATTTCCCAAATAGGAAATCTACATGCGTTAACTTTCAAAGTATACTTTGTAAGTGCCAGTTAGTTCTTTTTTAAAACAAACAAACTTTATAGATTCTTTCATAATTTCATATTTTGAACATATTTACTCATCCTTTTCAAACTCTTCCCATAACTACTGTATCATCCCTTCTGACTCAGCTTTGAGTTTTCCTCTTTTTTTTTTTATAAATAGGTTATTTTATTTGTTTACATTTCAAATGTTATCCCCTTTCCCAGTTTCCCCTCTGTAAACCCCCTATCCCATCCTCCCTTACTCTGTTTCTATGAGGGTGCTCTCCCACCGACCCACCCACCCACTCCCACCTCACAGTCCTAGCGTTTCTCTATACTGGGGCATCAAGCCTTCTCCAGGACCAAGGGTCTCCCCTCTCCTTGATGCCAGAGAAGGCCCCTTCAGCTCCTTCAGTCCTTCCCCTAACTCCTCCATTGGGGTCCCTGTGCTCAGTTCGATGGTTGGCTGCGAGCATCCGAATCTGTATTGGTCAGGATCTGGCAGAGCCTCTCAGGAGACATCTATATCAAGCTCCTGTCAGCAAGCACTTCTTGGTATTTGCAATAGTGTCTGGGTTTGGTGTCTGCATGTGGGATGGATTCCCAGGTGGGGCAGTCTCTGGATGGCCTTTCCTTTAGTCTCTGTTCCACTCTTTGTCCCTGTATTTCCTTTAGACAGGAACAATTCTGTGTTAAAATTTTGGAGATGGGTTGGTGGCCCCATCCCTCAACTGGGGTGCCAAGCCTAACCTCTAGATATGATTTCCACAGGTTCTCCCTCCCCTTTGTGGGGTGTTTCAGCTAATGTCATCCCTGAGGGGTCCTGGGAGGCTATTGCTTTCCTGGCATCTGGGACTTTCTGGTTGCTACCCCAATTCCCCATCCCCCATTGCCAGACCCTCTGTACATCTCCTCCATCTCCTCTCATACCTGATTCTTCCTTTTCCCCTCCCCCTCTTCTCTTCCTCCCAAGTCCCTCCCACCCTCTACTTCCCTTGATTATATTGTTCCCCCCTTCTAAGTAGGACTGAAGCATACACTCTTTGGTCTTCCTTCCTCTTGAGCTTCATGTAGTCTGTGAGTTGTATTGTGGGTATTCCACGCTCTTTGCCTAATATCCACTTATCAGTGAGTACATACCATGTGTGTGCTTTTGTGACTGAGTTACCTCACTCCGGATGATATTTTCTACATCAATCCATTTGCCTGTGAATTTTGTGAAGTCTTTGTTTTTAATAGCTGAGTAGTACTCCATTGTGTAAATGTACCACATTTTCTGTATCCATTCCTCTGTTGAGGGACATCTGGGTTCTTTCTAGCTTCTGGCTATTATAAATATGGCTGCTATGAACACAGTGAAGCATGTGTTCTTATTACATGTTGGAACATCTTCTGGGTATATGCCCAGGAGTGGTATAGCTGGGTCCTCAGGTGGTACTATGTCCATTTGTTGAGGAACCACCAGATTGATTTCCAGAGTTGTACCAGCTTGCAATCCCACCAGCAATGGAGGAATGTTCTTCTTTCTCCACATCCTCACCAGCATCTGCTGTCACCTGAGTTTTTGATCTTAGCCATTCTGACTGGTATGAGGTGGAATCTCAGGGTCATTTTGATTTGCATTTCCCAGATGACTAAGGATGTTGAACATTTCTTTAGGTGCTTCTCTGCCATTCGAGTTTCCTCAGTTGAGAATTCTCTGTTTAGCTCTGTTCCCCATTTTTTTTGATAGGGTTATTTGGTTCTCTGGAGTATCCAGTCTGTTATTCTATGTCTTTTTATTGAGGAATTGAGTCTATTGATGTTAAGAAATATTAAGTAGTGATTGTTGCTTCCTGTTATTTTTGTTGTTAGAGGTGCAAGTATATTTGTTTGGCTATCTTCTTTTGGGTTTGTTGAAAGAAGATTACTTTCTTACTTTTTCTAAGGTGTAGTTTCCCTCCTTATGTTGGAGTTTTCCATATATTATCCTTTGTAGGGCTGGATTTGTGGAGAGATATTGTGTAAATTTGGTTTTTTCATGGAATATCTTGGTTTCTCCATCTATGGTAATTGATAATTTTGCTGGGTATAGTAGCCTGGGCTGGCATTTGTGTTCTTTTGGGTTCTGTAAGACTTCTGCCCAGGATTTTCTAGCTTTCTTAGTCTCTGTTGAGAAGTGTGGTGTAATTCTGATAGGTCTGCCTTTATATGTTACTTGACCCTTTTCCCTTACTGCTTTTAATATTCTTTCTCTGTTTTGTGCATTTGGTATTTTGACTATTATGTGACGGGAGGAATTTCTTTTCTGGTCCAGTCTATTTGGAGTTCTGTAGGCTTCTTGTGTGTTCATGGGCATCTCTTTCTTTAGGTTAGGGAAGTTTTCTTACTGACCCTTTAAGTTGAGAATCTTCACTCTCTTCTATACCTATTATCCTTAGGTTTGGTCTTCTCATTGTGTCCTGGATTTCCTGAATATTTTGGATTAGGAGCTTTTTGCATTTTGCATTTTCTTTGACTGTTGTGTCAATGTTTTCTATGGTATCTTCTGCACCTGAGATTCTCTCCTCTATCTTTTGTATTTCGTTAGTGATCTATGACTTTCCTAGGTTTTCTAGCTCCAGGATTGTCTCATTTTGTGATTTCTTTATTGTTTCTACTTCCATTTTTAGATCCTGGTTGGTTTTATTCAATTCCTTCACCTGTTTGGTTGTGCTTTCCTGTAATTCTTTAAGGGATTTTTGTGTTTCCTCTTTAAGGGCTTCTACCTGTTTACCTGTATTTTTTTTTAAGGGAGTTATTTATTTATGTCCTTCTTAAAGTCCTCTATCATCATCATCATGAAATATGATTTTAAATCAGAGTCTTGCTTTTCTGGTGTGTTGGGGTATCCAGGACCTGCTGTGGTGGGAGAACTGGGTTCTGATGATGCCAAGTAGCCTTGGTTTCTGTTGCTTATGTTCTTGCCCTTGCTTCTCGCAATCTGGTTATCTCTGGTGTTAGCTGGTCTTGCTGTTTCTGACTGTGGCTTGTTCCTCCTGCAAGCCTGTGTGTCAATACTCCTGGGGGATCAGTTCTCTCTGGGTATGGAGAGCTGTGGCACAGGGTCAGATGAAAACAGGAAGGATCCTGTCCCCTGCTGTTCTTTGGTTCCTGTGTCCTGATGATTCTGGGCAGGTCCCTCTTGGGCCAGGAATTTGGGCAGAAGTGGTGGTCTTACAGGTATGTTGGCACTCCTGGAAGACCAGCTCTCTCTCTCTTGGTCATATTTGGGTACGGAGAGCCGTGGCACAGGGTCAGTTCTGGGTAGCCAGTTAGTTCTTTTAACTAGGTTCAACTTGAATTATATAGTACAGAGATGTTAAAAAAGTAGTCATAAATGCAATATTACAATAGTGATCTGTAGTTACGATAGTTCAGAAACACTGCTCAACTATTTGTTTACACACACATGCATACACACAAACATGCATGCACACACAAATACATCCACCTGCACACACACAGTGGAAACATAACAAGAAATGGTCTATAGTTTCTTATTTGGGAGGCAGAGGTAGCAGGAATACATGAGCCCATAAGTTTGAAACTAAACTATATAAAAATATTACAACTTATTTGTTAATAAATTTATATTTATAAAGGATTAACCCTGTGATTTCTCCACTCCTTCCTCCAGTACTCATGAAGTACATACTTAATGGCGGCTTCCTATATCACATGCTGTCCTAGAGGCCAGTGATAGAGTGACAGACAAAAAGGCTAGTTTATGAGCAGATTGGAAATTAGTGAAGGGCTGGTAGGTGTGCTGATATGATTTCTTTTTGGTTCTGTGGTTTGGGGTTGTTTAGTCTGTGGGTTAAAATAAGGCCAAGAACAGACAGGGTTAGAGTTTTTGGTAAAAGAAAGAACTGGCTTTTATCTATATCCTAGTCTTTGGGTCTCAGTGACACCCAGTTCTGGCACACATCATTCCCCTGTCTATCCCCACACCCTAACTCTGGCTTTCCTTCTTCCTGAGGAAAAAGCACCTTCTTCTCAAGGTGTCTTCTGGCTTCTAGAGATCTTCAGTGAAGGGTAGGCCGTGCAGTTGTGAGGTTATCTTTGTCCCTGGGTGTCAGCTTGTTGAAGAGTTCATTATCAGGCCCTCCTGAGTTTTTTTTCCTTCTTGTGGAGACCTGGAGAGCTGCACTTGCCCTGTGTGTGGCCCAGCCGTGCACTGTGGAGATAAGCAAATGGGTCCATGTGAGAAGTCTTGGGAAATGTCCCTGCTTTTCTCTCGACTTTGAAACCAGACGATGACTTGAGTGATTATCTGGACATGAAAAGGTTTGTGGAACATGCCTTATTGAAGAGAACAAACACATCACTACCATTTCAAATTCTACTTCCATTCAGAATTATGTGAAGGTGGATTTGTTTTTATATTCTTCTAGACAAGCTGAGCAACTTAAAAAGCTTTGTGTATTATTTTCAGTCCTAAAATTTCTCCACAAGCATAATGAGCCTGAAAGTTCCCTTTCAGAGACTCCTAGACTTCTAGAAAGGGCTCCAGAAACCAGAATCCAAAGTACTATTTCTGCCAGGTACAGAAAGAGGCTCAGCCATGCCAAGGGTCTAATACTACCTCCCAGTGCTGGGGCTGAGGAGCTAGGCTCAGAATCGACTAACAGAATAACCCAGTGCTTGTAGAACCCATGCTGATCTGAGGTCTGTGAAACAACAGATTAAGACTCAAAAGTCACAGATTGGGCTAGCTAGATGGCTTAGAGGATGGGTGTATTCGTTGGGCAAGCCTAGGATATCTAAGTTTGATCCCTGGATCCCATAGTGAAAGGAGAAAACAGATTGCTAGAAGTTATTCTCTTATCACCACATGTGGGCCATGACATACACACTTATATCACACACACACACACACACACACACACACACACACACACACACACACACACCTTTTAAGTCATGAATTAATCATAGCTCAGTAATAGAGTTGAAAATCTTTGAATTCTTTGTAAAGAATCTTCATCTCACTTAGTTGGTTGCTAGGACAAGAAAGTCCTGGAGGCTGGCCCCTTCTGACATTAGTTGGCAGTCCGTGGAATCCAGATGGTCCTGAGTGTGTGAGAAGAGTGTTCCTGCTAAGAATTAGATGGTTTTTAGACTCCTCCCTGTGACGTAGAACCAGTGTGTGGAGACTGGCAGGTAGTTAGTTCTATATTGAGAAATGGGAAAGCTTGGGTTTTGGGTTTTTTTTTCCCTCAAATGTTGTTTTAAAGGTTGTGTTCTGTGCTAAAATTTATATACTGTCAGATTTTTAGAAAAAGAAAAGGCCTAAATATCTAATAATAATAAAGAAGTGCTTGTGAAGCATAACTCGTAGCTATTACACCTCAGTTTCTAACAGTGTGGTGCCTTTCAGCAAAAGATCCCTCCCTACCTTAGGGCTGTAGTTCTGCTTGGGTGAATTGAGACTTGAAGGAGGGAGGAGGAGAAAGGCCTGACAAAGTGGAAGGCAGAACACAGTCTGCAGGAGTACATTAGTTTATTTGGTCATTTGGGCACAAGGAAGGCTTTTATCTCTAGTACTGTGTTAGCTGTCTGCTGGCCTTCACATCCGTAGGAATCACTGCTGGTCACAGAAGGGGTGTGAATTCCAGAATTTGATTTTTAAAATCTATCTCAGGTTTTCTGGTATTATGGTAAATCTACAACTGATATCTCATATTTTCCGTGAAAAGACTATCTAGCCTAGTTTTTTCTATACAGTGGCTTCATAACAAACATTTGTCTTTTTTTGACTCTAAAACCAAGACTAAGAATGTTGATGAACATATGATTGCTAGTATTTCAGTTTTAAATCTAGACTAGAATTAAGTTGAAAGACAAATTGAAGTTTTTGAAGCCTGTCTTTGTTTTCAGACTGTGGGTCTATCTAGCTCAGTAGTTGGGCCCCACACCCTGGGTCCCATCCTCTCTACACACAAAACATCATACATAGATACAAATAAATAAATAATCTTTGTGTCATGGTTCATATATCTGACTTGTCCATTGTGTTTCTCTGGCCATGCTAATTAAATGCTAAAAGCACCCTTCAGTTAGTGCATTACTATACCAGGACATAAGGTCATACATAGTATTTCAAAGGATACTGTAAACTGGTATCCAGGACTCAGCCATTTGAGGAGACCTCTCTGAATGAGCTAAAGATTTCAGAAGTTTCAAAATTTGCTGTCACAGTTCTGTGCTGAAGAAAAGGAATGCTTCTCCTCTCCCTAAACTGATGTGTTCCTTATAGTTAAATGTGACCTAGTAACTTTTGATGGAGAAGTTCTGAATTCTTCATGAAGCCCTAAGATTAAGATTATTTTAAATGGACTATTAAAATATATAAACCAAATGTACAGGTTCACTTAGTATTTCTTGATCATTTTGTAAAAGTAACCAATATTTTTCTCTATAAAGAAAAAAAAATCAGGCCCAGCATGGTTGTGTATACCTTTACTCCTGGCAGGGGCAGGCAGATCTCTTTGAGGTTGAGGCCAACCTGGTTTACACAGATGAAGCTATGTAAAGAGAGCCTGTCTCAAAGTCAAAGAAGCCTTTGGCCGTTGAGTATACTTCAAAAGCTCAGGGAAAGTGGCTTGAAGAGATGGTATAGCAGTTAAGAATACTTGTTGCTCTTGTAGAGGACCCCAGATTGGTTCCCACCACAACAGCCGCTCACAGTATCCTGTAACTCCTGTTCCAGAGGATCCAGGACCCTTTTCTAGCTTCCATAGGACCAGAGCATGCACGTGGTTCACAGATACACCCCTTACTTGTAAGGTTTTTGGTTTTGTTTTTAAGTACTGGGAGATCTTCCTTTATCTGTCTCAGATTAGGCAGGATTAGCTAGATTGTTGTGCCGACCTACATAGAACCTACCCTGGTGAGAAGGGCCAGGGGGACAAAAGTACCTGATGTTGGAGCACACTGGCAGCTGTTAAAACTGCCGCCTCATACTTTGACTAATTGGGCAGATATACCAGATTCTAGAAGTTGGTTAAGTGAAATTGTAACTCATGCACTGATAAGCTACCAAGCCTTCAAAAATAAAACTGGCGATGTCTCACCCCAGAAGCAACCTTGGGCTGCTTTCTTCAGAACTCAGACTTTTAGGTAAACACACACAGAACACAGACTTGAGAGAATATGTGTTCATTCTATGGACACACTAAGATGTCCCTTTCATTTTGGCTTTTCTTTTGTGCAGGAACACTGTATTTGGGAAGCCATTTTTTAAGAAATATCCAAGTGTCATAAAATTCCATGTCTTTTTGCTAACTTCAATTCATGAATAACAGTTTCAATTCATTTTAAATTCAACAGAACTAAATGCCTCTGGCCTCCCACAAAGACATCACAGGAAGATTATTGCAGCTTCTATTTCAATGGCGGTTTCTTAAAGTGAGCACTCAAAGTCTAAGTGAGTGGGTGGTTAGAGCCAGGAGGAGTTAGTGTTGTCTTCAAATGCAGAACTCTAGAAATGAAAAATACCTTGGCTTTTCAGCAAAATGTTTGAAAGTTTTTGCCACTGAGCAAGGCCTCATAGGGCCATGAGTGTACTCTATGCGATGCCATTTTAAATGCTATTATGACTGTCAAAGAGATATACAATTAGCTGATATTGGTTATACCTCGTGAAACATCTGTACGAGATTTCAATAATGCCAAGGATTTCCTAAAAACAAGCAGCAAAAAAAAAAAAAAACAAAAACAACAAAACCCTTTTTACTTCCCTAATTGATGAAACCTGCCATTGTTTCCTTTACCATTTAGCACATATTATAATAATAGTTATTATAATTATTAGAGATACATTCTCACTATTTAGTCCTGGGTGGCCTACAACTGCCTATATAGACCAGGCTGACCTTGAACTAAGAGAAATCTGCCTGTCTGCCTACCTAGTGTAGGGGTCCTACAACTGGTACTGGCTCATGTTTAATTTTGATAGGATCATCAACTCGACTGATAACAAATCATTACAGAACACTTTGAGTTGGACTAAATTTGTCTTGATGTTTAAGACCTTTATGTTAGGTCTTAAAGCTTTATTATCCTTAAATACAACTAGTGCTGTGGACCATTAAACAGCAAAGTGGTCTGAAGAGAAATTAGTGATTGTAGTGGCAGCCAAAAATTTAAGGGGCCTGAATTTCTTTTGTAATATCTTTATGTAGAATGTACATGTCATTTTAAAAGTCATAAACGTTCCAGTTGAGCTGTCCCTGGCCTCTTGGTCCTCTTAAATTCGCACCACTTAGACACATGCACTCGTGCTAATAACTAAGGACAATATAAAGCCCCCTGCTAAGTTTGAGTAGTTTAAAAACATTAGGGTTTTTGTTGTTGTTGTTTGTTTTCTTTTTTAATGGGAATGATAAGGCTATCTGCGCGAAACTTGTGGGCAGAGGACCACTGGTTCCCTGTGTTCTCGAAGCCTGGTCTCCCTCTGGTTGGCTGCTAGGTCTCCATAGAAGATGCAGCTCTGGTATGTCCTGCTCCAAAGGTACTACTTGGTGACCCATTTCAACTTCTGTCGCCAGCCCCAGATGGAACCCTTGACGCCTCCCCCCATTCCGATATCTCCGAGGGCCATTGGTGGACCCTACCCTCCCGCCAATGTGCCCAAGTGGCCAAATAGCTTGGATGCCTGTCATATTTGTGGTCGCGCTCCTCCGCGGACTGTGCCCGCGCTGCCGCCTTTGTCATCACCCGCTCTGTCATCCGCCTGTTTAACAGTGTGTGGGGGTTCGTAGTGGTGGTAGTGGCCGTCCAGCTTGGGCGCCCCCATTTCTACCTCTCCCATTTAGCCTTCAGTCCACAGAAGAGGCCGCAGAAGTTTGGTGTCCGTCCGCCGATTCCTGAGTGTTCACCGAGAGGGAATCTGCTTTTATGGCACCTGGGCGGGTCCGGGGCGGGCCCTGCGAAGCTGAGGCGGGGCGGGACCGGCTGTGGGCGGGGCCTGCGGGGACCTGGACCTGAGGAGCAGGGTGGGCGGGGCCTGCGGTTGGAGGTGGGAGGATCAGGGTGGGGCCTATACCGCTGGGGCGGGGCCGTCAGGGCGGGGCCCGGCCAGGCAGGGGGTGGGGCCTACGGGGCCTGGCCAGAGCTCGCCGGAGGCTCGCAGGCGGACGTCACTCCCGCACGGCGAGTGCTGGAGCACGAGCCGTACCTCTCTCGGCCCGGGCCTCCCCTCCGACCGCCTTCTGCTTCCTCCCGGCTGCCCGCCGCCTCCTCCACCATTGTATAATGTTCCCGACGCACAAGCAGAGGACGCCGGAGTCATAGCTCCGGCCTCGCCGAGCTCCCTGCTACCGTCGGCCCCGCGGCGGGGGTGCCCCGCATGGAGCGGGCATAGCTTGAGGGGTGGGCGGAAACCCCTCCGATGCGTTAGCTCCGGGCGGACCTGCCTGTGGTGAGTTCCCGGCCGAGCTGGAGGCTCTCCGGGGTTGGGCTCCGGCGGGCGGGGGGCGGTGCTGGGCTGGGCCAGGCGGGAGCCCAAGGCAGCGGAGGCCGGGCCGTGCAGGTTGGAAAGCACCAGTCGGCCGCCTGGAGACCCCGACTGTCACGACCCGGGGCGGGAGCCGGACGGCAGGGGCCGGGAGCTGTTGCCGTCACTGCTGGGGTGTGTGTGATTGCTGTGGTGGTTGTGGTGTTGAGAACGTGCGAGACTTTTTTTTTTTTTTAAGAGTCGGGTTGCTGGCAGGGAGGCTGCTTCACTTTTGAGTTCCGTGTCTGGGTTTGCATTCAACTTGCTATATTGTGTTTCGAGAGTTTCCCGGTGGTTTTGCGTTAAAACAGTTCTCTTCACCCTCTTTTCTTCTGTGCCCAAGTGAATTGATTTTGGGTCCAAATGTATATTAAACTTAACGCCTTCCTGGTTTTTAAATTAGAAATCTACAAGTCATCTTGGTGGTAACCGCCTATGACGGGGCGGGGGGGGGGGGCGGCGCTGAGGGGAGCCAGCTGTCCCGACTCGTAGACTTTGTACCATTGACACTGGGCACCCTTCAGAGGACTATTGCGTCGAGAGAAAGTACTGAATTGTTCATATTTTTCTTAACTATAAATTGTCTTAGCTTTAGCGGGAATAGTAGCGAATCAATAGAGTTGAAAATTGAATTTTAAGTTTCGCAAAGCGATGAGACTTTTAGAATGACTTTTTGCTTGCATCTAGGTAGTTTCAGGAATAGAAAGTCGGTTTTGCAGGCACTGAGTGGAGAAGGGCAGTCAGCAGGGACAGACTCAGAAACAGCAGTTTTTACTTGAGTAGAATCGGTCAAGCCGTAGCTGGCTTTCGGGGACAGTCGGTGTTTTCAAGCTTTGTTTCTAAAACATGCTTTTGATTTCCTAGTATGTGTTAAAAAGAAGTGTTCAGAACCTGTGGAAAAGGGCCTGGAGGTCCTAGTAGGGTTGCCCAGGCCCTAACTGTCCAAAATTGCTTTTTGTAATTTTTGTTACTGATTGTAATGAGGTGGGCTGGGACTCCACTTAACCCCTGGATGGCTCCACACCAGAGAGCCCGGGTTCTGCTGCTGGGTTAGTTGCTTATCTCACCTAGTGGCTACTTCACCCCAGCCCTTTAATATCATTGTATCCTAATTTGAGGTGAAGATACTAAGATCTCAACTCTGGCATGAGCGAGAATAATTTTGGATCTTTACTTTCCTGATAATTTTATAATTTTTTTTTTTATTTAAAAATATACAGGGCTGGCCTGGGTTGTGCTGGCATACACTACAATCCTAGCACTAATGGGTCTGTAGGAGTTCAAGACTAGCTTGGTCTACACAGTGAGTTCAGGGCCATCAAGTGATTGTGTCAGGTTAGGTGTGCTTTAAAATAATGTCTTTCCTCTCCTAATTAAAATACATTCAACTGTTATGTATGATCATGGACTTGGTAGCTTGCCCTCCCTCCCTTCCTCTCCACCCAGGTCTGTTCCTTACTTTATTTCCACAGGTAGGGAGGGGGTACTAACATTTCATTACAACCCACTGTGTGGCAGGAGGTGTCCTAGGAATAGTTTTATTGTCATGCAAGTGTCACAGACTGGTAGGTAACAGCTGCTCAGACCAGCTTCTGATAAAAGAACTGAGAAAAAGAGTTAGGCTCAGATTTAGAAACTCTTTCTGCTCCCATTGCAGTTATCCTACATAACAGCTTTTTAAATTTAATTAAGGAACAGAAATAGAAATTTACTCCAGTTACTACAACTAAATTATTAACAGTAGACATAACAAACAAGCATAGTTCTCCCCCCCCCCGTTTTTAAGTCATTTAAATTTACCTGTGATAGCTGGCCCTTAAGGGGGGGGCATTTTAAATAGTACTCCCATGGTAAAGTAAAAGTTACATGGTTCAAGAGTGTCCTTACTTAAAATATGTCACACTCTAGAAACTAAGAGCTGTAAAAGCATTTTTACAGGTTTCCTTGGCTGTGGTTTCTCATTAAAGAACAATAGTAAAAGTGTGAGGAGTTTGTTTGGGTTTTTGAGACGGTTTCTCTGTGTAGCCCTGGCTGTCCTGTAACTCACTCTATAGACCAAGCTAGCCTCGAACTCAGAGATTGGCCTGCCTCTGTCACCCATGTGCACCACCACTGTCTGACCAAAGTATGAGTTTTAATTTTATTCATGTTTTCAAAATGAAGACCATTTAGCCAAAAGTATTTACAAAAAATAGATAAGCCTGGTGTTCAGAAGGGTGAGCTTGAGTATACTGAGAGTATGTCCTACACTTAGCTTCTGTGGGTGTTTTTATTTATTGTCTTTGCATATTATATAGAGTGAAAGCACTAGGGAGGGTTGGGGGGTTCTGATTATTGAGTCCAAAGGTCAAACCTATGAAGATCCCTGAGGCCCAGCTTCAGTTTGAGTAAGACCGGCTTGGTACGGGAGGAGAGCAGTGCAGCCTAAATACATCTTCCTTTTATAGATTCTTTTTTTAAAGTTTATTATATTTCAGGGGGAGGGGATTCATGTGGCATCAGAGGACAGCTTTGTGGAATCCGTTTTCCTTCCAGCTTTTCCGTGGGTTCTGTAGATTTAACTTGGTTCTCCATGCTTGAGTGGCAAGCACTGTTGTCGTCTGAGCTCTCAGGCCCCTTTCTGAATGGAAACACACATGAAAGTTTACAGGTGCTGTGGCCGTTGTGTGTGCGCACAGTAACGTATTTTCTACCTCCACTAACAAGTACTAATTAAACATTTGGTAGAAATTTATAGATTGTGACTTCTGTTTAAAAAGTTTCTGATTATTTAATTTTATTTTAATATTTTAGAAAGAAACAGCTGACCAAAGTTGGACTGCTTTTTAAAGAAGAAAGATGTTGTCTTCAGTACCAGTGTAGTTAGTATTAAAGGCAAACTTCTGTCCTGTACAAATACTGGGAAACCCTTATGAACAGAGCAGTCCCCAGAGCGTCCATCAGTCATTGTGTGGGGCTGTGTCTTTCTCCATTAGCACTGCCTAGCAGTTCATTCTTTGTATGACTCTGTGAATGGCATATGTCAGCCTAAGAAGACAGCATTCCTATTCTGGGTAGTAAATAGACTCTTTGTTGTTGGTGCTCCCCCGCCCCCAAAGATCATGAGACAAAAACATGTTTGGCCGTCTAAAAATTTTCTTTGGAAAATGTATAAATCACATTTCAAGATAAAAGCAGCATAATATCTTTTAAAATACATGATTTCTGATAGGGCAGTTCTCTGTCCGTCTGAACTCAACTGAAAATACTTGTTAGCATTCGAGGAAGCACCGTGGTTTTATAGATCTGTTGTAGAATGCTAAGTCACCTACACTGCATTTGCCCCATTGCAGTTTTCAGTTGAGAGTGTAGTTGCCTGGCCTCTCACACCCAAGGCAGTCTTGTGGACTGAGCTCTGGGTACGTGGGGGTGGGGGCTGGAGGGAGAGCGTGAGGACAGAGCTGCAGCCGGCTGTGCAACTGCTAGAGCCAGTCTGACTAGTTTAAGGTGCCCAAAGGCAGCTTTGTTTCTCCAGTGACTCTAAGTAGCAGCAAACTTAAGTTCTTAAACTCATCCACATCTGCAATACTACCATTGTCTCTGCAGGAGCTCTGCAGGTCTCCTAATTGATCTAAGCTTTTCCTTTTTATCTTTAAAACCTTTCATTAACTGACTGAGGAAAAAGCCACTAAACCACACTTTTTTTTCTTCTAAGTAGTTTTACTTCGAATAGAGAAGGGAAAGGGGTTCTGACTCTAGGACACAGTGGTGTGATTACAGTGGGCTCTGTAAACCTGGTGGCCACATGAAAGGCCCTCACTGCAGAACCACCTTCCAGCCCTTGACTCTCCTCTGCCTAACTGCTTATCATTCCAGCCCATGCTGCTCCTGAGCTTGGAGTAGACTGCTGGAGCACCCCACCCTGTGTTGAGAAGCATTGCCCAAGATAGACTCTGAGAATCCGAAAGTCCCAAGGTCATCTCTGTACCAGAACAGGTTTTGCATACAGTTGTAGCCACGCGAATGACATGTTCAGGTGGTAGCTGTTTGACACTAGTCCTTCAGATTCCTCTTCTCCTTTGAAGGCGACATTTTCAGCATCTTATGCTTATACATGCCTTTATCTTTGGGTCTTTGCTTTCCTAGAAATCTATCTAGCAAAATTTGGGTACTATGGCGTCAGCAGATGTGTTTGGTCTCTCTTCTGGTGAGGTAAGCCTTTTTTGAAGTTGTGTGTGGCCCTCTTCCTCAGTGCTGGGATGCTAGGAAAGTGCTCTTCTGCTAAGCTTGGACAAACAATTCTGTGATTTTTGTGATGCAGGAGATGGAACCCAGGTCTTCCATAAGCTAGGTAAGCATGAAACAATTTTTGAAATACTGATTTAAAAAACAATTTTATTGTGACCAGAAAATATAAAATGAAGTGTATTTCACCTGGGAGTGATTCTTAGCTATGTGGCAGTAGTTGATTTACAAATCCAAAATGAGATTTTCCAGAGGCAGGTGGGACAGATAGGTTAGGGATGGCTAGCTGGGGGGACTTGAGGAAAGCTCTCCACAAGGGTCCTTCAAAGTGAAAGGCGAACTATTAAGTATTTTCTTTAGAAATAAATAATTATTGCACTTAATATGGCACTCTATTTTTATTGTGTTTAGCTAAATGGCTTTGCTTAAAATTCAGTAAGTTATGAATATCCAAGGTCCTTGGGGGAAATTTAAACATCTCAAAACAGCCTAGAAAAATGTCTACTGTATTTACAAAATATTTACTACTCTTTAGTTTATATTTTCTTCCCCACCCCTTGTTTTTTTAAGACAGGGTCTCTCTGTGTTGAACAATCCTGGCTGTGTCCTTCTGTAGACCAGGCTGGCCTCAAACTCACAGAGATCCTCCTGCCTCTGCCTCCAGAGTGCTGGGATTACAGGTGTACGCCACCACCCAGCTTAGTTTGTATTTTCATTAACTCTTTCAAATGAGTGAACTATTCAAGTACATGATACAAAATTTAAAGTGACTTTGTAAAAGCTTACCAGCCTAGTTCTTTGATTTTTTTTAAGTGATTTTGTTATTTTATGTGTATGGGTGTTTGGGCTCTGTTCATATACGCCACTTGTGTACCTGGTACCCAAAGAGGCCAGAAGATGATGTTAGAGCCCCTGGAACTGGGGTCATAGATTGTTGTGAGCCACTATGTGGGTGCTGAGAATCAAACCCAGGTCCTTTGGAAGAGCCACCAGTATTCTTAACCACCGAGCCATCTCTCTAGCCCCTGTCTACCTAATTTATAAAGGCAATTGATTACAATAAATATTCTGAATATGTAGGTTACTTACATGGACCTCAGACTCACCATCCATTCTCCCAGCTTAATGTTTTAACTCTCAAGAGACACTCCCATAAAAATATCTCTTGAAGTTGCATCCTTAGATTCTCTTCTTCAGTTTTATTTAGTGATAAACTACTTAGCTGACATAGAAAAAGCAACCTTTAACTAAATGTTTGAACTAAAATGGAGTTTTAATTTTCACTGAGTTGGCCTTAAAGTTACTGTGTTGGTGTGGCTGTTTTATATACCTGGTCACTTTTTTAAGCAAAAAGAAAAACTCACATGCTTTTTGACAAATCATTTGATTTCTACTGAAGTCTTTTATTTCCCCTTGACATTGTTTATTAAGGATCACTTATGTGAGGGAAAAACAAGGTATCTTTGGGGAAAAGATGCTACAAGAGGATTGAAACTAGAATCCCATCTAAGCAATTATAAATACAGGAGAAAACATATTTTCATTGTGCCTGGGAATGGGGAGGTGCAAAGTCGGATGAGCTTCCCTGGCGCGGATTCCCCTGGAGAGACTCCTTAACGCTAATGAGACTTAAGGCTCAGGATGCTGAAGATGGACCCTGGACAGATACCAAATGATTATAAAGCAACGTCCTAATGCAGATAATTATAATATATATGTTTCTAATTACTGGTTTTCAAATGGAGAAAAGGCAACTAGTTCATATGTTAGAAGCATTATTACTGAACAGACATCATATAACCTGAGCTAGTAATCTGACCAGAGAGCATCCCAGCTGTTACAAAGTAACTTGCTTCAGTGTATCCCTGAGGTTAAAATTGCATTATATTTTACAATTAAATGGCTTCTCTTCCATGTTCCTGATGAAGGATTTTCTCCAATAACTGCCGGAAGCATTGTTCAGTGTGGCAATAAGTCACTGTTATTAAGATCTAATAGGATTATTGAAAGTGACTATACTAGTAAAATTCTTGGTTGTGTTGTTGGAAGTCAACCTCAGAGCCCACTGGAGATCTGAGCTGTTGTCTCCTCTGAGTCCACAATCATGATTTGGATTCATGCTTGGTTTTGTGTGTGTTCTCTCTTCAGTAATCTTCCAGGGATCCTAACTAATATACTACTACTTAGTGTTACTAATATACAAGCAATAAAAGGTTGTACCATAACATAATGTAGTTTAGTTGGGGCTTGGTAAGGCTTCTAGAATTCAGCATTGCCATGTGAACACCTGAATAGGAGATGGAATTTGGAAATGTAAATGCTTTGAGAACTCTTTAGGTAGAACTGTCATGGAGTTGAAAGATGCCGTGCTGCTCTGTAGTGCCCCCTTGTGGTAGATGTGGTGCTGGCTTCAGTGTTCATAGGATTCCAATTTGCATTGGGCATGCTTGTTTACATAAAACACTCATTCATCTGTGTAAACATGCCTATAGAGTTAGTGTAATTCTCATGTAAAAAATTTGCTGTGCTCTTGTTTGATCTTTTTTTTTTTTACTTGTAGAGTTTTGTTTTTGTTTTTTTAATATATAGTGATGTATTGTTTAACTTTTATGGAAAATTCCAGACAGACTCAGGAGTCAGAGTGCAGTGCTCATCACCCAGCTTTAAAGGAACCAACGTTCTGTTGATTTTGTTTCATCTACATGACCATTCTGGTGTATTTTCTAGCCAAATAGAGTCCCCAAATCATGTTGTATCTGCGAAACTGTAAGTTCAGACATTGCCTTTGGCCAGAGTTCTGGGGTGAAATAGAGGACTTGTTAGCAGTTCCATCGTCAGCCTTACAAGATGGCTGGTATCCTCAATTCATTAGGGTTGGCATTGCAACCTAAAGTTTCCAGGGGACAGAAAACCAGCTAGATGGAATTAGAAACATGTTCCACTGCTGACATGTTTTAAAAGCTGTTTTTTGCTTTTCAGATTTTTAGCATTAAGTCATAATTTATTTTTCCCTATATCTCTCTTTTCGTTATTTTAAAGAAACATTCACTTCTAGAATTTGACTCTTGTTTACTCGATGGAATTAGTTTGTCACCTGTTAATATCCCATTTGTTTTCACGTGAAACAATTATATTTGATAAACCAGCATTAGAAATTGTATCCAATTTAGCTGATAGTGAAAATCCTGAGGAATGATAAAATATGTTAAAATGTAGACGTTAGACAACAACCCCACATGGTAAGGCTGTGGCTGATGTCCTGGCCACTTCACCTGGCCTGTGGTGGCCCTCTGGAGGGCTGGGAGTTTGCAGCTGGCTGGGTGGAGAGGGTTGGCCTGCGGGACTGCGGGCCTGGCTGAGCAGAGCCACGGGTGGGTGTCAGGTTACAGCAGCCTGAGAGAGCACGGGGGACTGCCTGATCTAGCGAGTGGCTTTATAATTACTGTGCTGATTTGTTAGGGAGGCTTTGTCTTACTTACCAATTAGCATGGATGTTACTGCAGAGACCTCTGAAACTCTGGGTAGGCTTTAGTTTAAAAATAAGACATTCCGGATCCTGACGGCCTCACATTTTGTCACTAGCATGGGTGGAAAGGGGTGGAGTGCTGTTGTCTTTCCCTGTCTGTAAGTGGCAGAGCCTCTCGCCCTGTTGGACTGTTACTCCCCTGGGCCAGGGGCTGCCACTGTTGTTGCCTGATGCCACACCCCTACTCCCTCCCCCCCCCCCCGCCCCCATCCTGTACCCTCCTGCCTGGCCGCAGCCCAGGACGGAGAGGCCGCTCTGTTTCTTGTAGCCTCCCTTATGATTGTGCCAGCATCCCTGACCACCACTTCCCTAGCAGTGCGCCCTTTCTGGTCTGGCTCTTTCTTGCGCCTCGAGGGGAACCTGGGTGTTAAAAGCTTAGCTATGAGCAGGTTTCTTAGTGGTGTGTTCTTCTGGGTGTGGTACCTTAAGTGTGGAAAGCTATCTAAGCAGTATGGTTTCCCATTGACGCATGATAGGGTTTTTCCCTCACTGCCACACTGCAGGGAAGCCTAGGCTCATAGGAGTGTTCTGTCGAGGACAGAAGCTCACCTCAAAAGCAGGATACCAAAGGTGAGTGAAGATAAGGAACTGAGAAAATTCCATTTCAGAAATTGCTTCTGCACAATTTCTCGACAGCCCCACTTTAGCCACTGTTGATAAAGTTGAACTGGGGGTGCCCCTGGGAGGGGTCTCATTCTCATTAATAAAAGAATGTGAGAATGAGTTCAGCTAGAGTTTAAAAGAAAACCCCCAGGGTGGGAAAGCTGTAAACATCGGCAGCTACCCACAGGGGGTGGGGTGGGAGGTGGTGGCGGCGGGGGGGGGGGTTGGGGTGGGGGGGAGAAGGGACAAAGCGGCTGAAGCCTCATGGAGGTCAGACACACTGAGAGCAAGGGGCCATGGGGGGGGGGAGGCTTGAGAAAGAATGAGGAAGCCCAGGGTATCACACAAGAGCGTCCTTAGGCTCTGACCAGCATCTGAGAGAGAGAGAGAGAGAGAGAGAGAGAGAGAGAGAGAGAATATGAATATGAGTGCCTTTGTGACTCCGGCCTCAGAAATGGTGGCAGACCCAGTGACCTCACGGTGGCCAGGATGAACTAGGCTGAGGGCAGGAGTGACAAAGAAGAGTAAATACAGTATCTCATTAAAAGGAAAACAGTCTTCTACCTATCTTTTTGGCTGTTCGTCTAAGACAGGATCTCACCATGTAGTTAACCCTGGCCAGCTAGGAACTCCCTATGTAGACCAGGCTGGCCTTGAACTCAGAGATGTGCCCGCCCAGTGCTAGGATTAAAGGTGTGAGCTGACTTTCCTATAGGTAGTCCCAGGACCAGGTGATTGGCTAGGCCCAACTGGGGATAATAGATCTCTGTTCAGCTAGAGGTTATATTCACTTGCCAGAAGGAATTTTCCTTTATTGGGCTCTTACTGCGGGTCCCTGTCTGTCTCTGAGACTGAATTCTACCACACAGTTGGTTTAGTTAGGAACATGCTTTCCCTGCCACTCACTCAAGGGAAACTGCTCCAAGTCAGGAGCCTAGGACGCTGGCAGCACCAGACACAGATGAGAAATCTCTGTTCTCTTGGGAGCCTTCTCTTCCCTCTTGACTCCTTTTTTCTTCAGAAGTAGTAAATTGGGATGGGTGTGGTTAGAGAGATGGCTCAAAGGTTAAGAACATTGGCTACTCTCCCTGGGTTCAGTTCCCAGCACCCACATGATGGCTTACAATCATCCATAATTTTAGATCCAAGGGATCCGAAGTCCTCTTCTGGGTGTCCCTGGGCACCTGGCAGGCATATGGTACACAGACATACATGTGGGCAAAATATGTATAAAAATAATAAAATGTAGTAAATTGGTGTAGAGGCCTGGGGTGGGGTCAGTATTGCCGGTGGTCTCTCAGTAGCCTGTGGTCACACCAGTTGCCACACTGAACCTGTACAGGAAAACGAGGGGTGTATTAGAGTACGTGGTCATCCCTCAAGAGCTACATGTCCCTCCTATAACTTCTTTGGTTCACCTGAAGATCTCATAGATTGGTTTGGCACTGTAATTGACTTTTGAAAAATCATGTGTTGGGGCTGGAGAGATGGTTAAAAGCTCTAGTTTTCTTCCAACGGACCTGGGTTTGGTTCTTAGTGCACCCACATGGCAGCTCACAGTTGTCAGTTAACACCGATTCCAGGAGATCTGACACCTGTTTTTAGTGTCTTTGGGCACCAGGCAAGCAAGTGGTTCACAGACATATATATATATGCAAAATAACCATACACATACATTAAAATTAAAGCTTTTTGAAAAAAAAGAGAAAACATGTCACTTATTATGCTATACCCCTGGAAAATTCAGACTGAGTTTCTAAGTCCAAGAGGAGATGTGTACCAGATCCCCATGAGTGAAGCTTGGGGTGTCTCACGGTGACTGATGACTGCCTGCACCCTATCCTGAGTGCTCAGCCCATCCTCCTCCGTCTGATTACCAGGTGCCTCTGCTCTCTCTCAGATGTCTTTGATGCTTTAATTGAATATGAGATTTGTTACCTCTCGTCCAAAGAGGATACCTGTACAGGGTATCACCTCCTTTCCTTCAAATTGGTGCTCATCTGAGTAAGAAGTAAAGGAATTTTAGTGTGTTTCTTCTGTCGGATATAATGACCATTGTTTGGGATGAACTGAGTTAAAACAGACTTTACATCTCTTCTTGACGGGCACAGAGCCTGCCCGTCTTCATGGGTGGGAGAAGGCTTCCATCATGCAGTCCGTCCCCGGCTGTGCTAAGCATGCAGTAAAAGCAGTGGTTTTGGTAGTGGTGGGATAACAGAAATGGTTGTTTGTAAAAAAATATTTTTCTATTTGTCCCATGGAGATTATAGGTGTTTAATTCTGACAGTCCATATAATACTAAAGGACAGTGATTTTAAAAAAAAATGAGAAGGAAGATATCATTTTTTAATAGCTGGAAAAGAATAGTAGGTAACTTTTAAATTCAGATTATATGGGGAGGGGAGTCTAACTGCCTTAAAAATAAAGACATTATTTTAAAAATGAAGTTGTGCACAGGTACAACTTATAATAATCTTCAGACTTTGGTCATGAGGCATTCTAGCTAGTCACTAAGGGTCACAAGATTCACCTTGAGACCCCACAGCTCCCTTGACTGGAAGCTGAGCCTTGTCTCTCAAGCTGAGATTGAGCTGTCATAAACTATGTGTGCATCGTGGCTAATAGGTAGGAGTCGGCAGGCAGGTTACTTGGTGGTACTTGGCCAGCTGAGGTGGTAGAATCTTGAATCCAGGTTTTCAAGACCAACCCATCTCTTAAAGCAGGAAATAGAAGATCACTTGTCAGTTGTAGTCATAAAGTGCCACTCATTGGGTTTTTGTTTGTTTGTTTGTTTTTTGCCCTCCTTGCTTAGAAACAAAAAACAGGGTGCCTTCATCGTCAAGACAGTGAGTAGCAGTGTACTCAGGCTTAGTGTAAGATGGCCTGACAAAGACCAGAGGAAATCATGATCCTGAACTCCTCAGTCCAGCATCCCCAGGAATCTTCAGAAATACAGATTCCTAGAGCCGGGCATCTGTGCTTGAACAGGCCCACAGCTGAGGCTGGTCCTCACCAAAGTGGGAGAGTGGGGTCAATGTGAGGACTCACAGGTGGTGTCTCCAGGCTAGAGTTCTCTCTCCCTCTCATGCCCTCCAGGTAGGACCACATCCATGCACCGAGCTCTCTGCTTCTACTCCACACTTCCCTACTGGCCTTCTGAGTCTCTTCATTTGTTCCGCTTACTGTTCATTTATTGAGGACCATTTTGGTGTCAGGGAGGGTTCCTAAGCGAAAAATACTGAGGTGAACAAGACAGTTTTGTGCCTTTAGGGGCCTTCCGGTCTGGAGGTAGTTGACAGACATGCAAACGATTACAGTCCTCTCCCATTTCCTGAGGTGTGAGTTACTCAGAACCTGGAATGGTGGAACCATGGGCAGCAGGTAAAAGTTTTCTGACCCTCTGGAGTCTAGACCTTTGTCTTTGGAGGAAAGTTGTACTGATACTTGTTACTTTGGGGCATCCGCCTAAACAAAATAGAGTCCTTTTTCTGTTGTTGTTGGTGGTGGTGGTGGTGGTGGTCTAGAGCTACCTGCCTCTGCCTTCCTGGTGCTGGGATTAAACAGAATGTAGCTTTGGGGCCTTAGGGTCCTTTCCTGATGAGAAGCTGCAAACTGGAGGTCATGTCTGGCATATACAGGAGTCGTTTTTGTTTGTGTTCTTTTCTTTTAAATATTAGTTTGCTACAGTTAGTATTGACTGGATCAATTTTGCAGAGTACTGACTAGGCTGAGGGCATCATAGCTCAGTGTCGGGGCATGTGCCCAGCGTGAGTGAGGCTGAGTTTGAACCCAGACCTCAATTTTAGTCCAGAATGTCAGGATTTTGTTCCTAACAATTTGGAAGAGGCCATATTTGATCTCAGACCTTACAGTAAGAGCCAATGGATGTTCAGTAGAAAAGCAGTTCTTGGTAGTTTTTAGGCTTGGGTAACAGGAGTGGAAAGGAAGGAGTCCCCCCACCTGACTTACATGTGAGGTGTCTCCAGCCCAGCCCTGAGCCCTTGGAAGATCTTTGATCTGTCTGGATAGAAGATTTGGTTTTTCGAAAGCTGAGGAGGAGTGTAAGGGAGCACCAAAGCCCAGGTAGCCCAGGAAGCAAGCTAGTATCCAGTGTTTATTTAGAGAGCCCTGACTCTGGAGCCCTTCTACTCCAAAGGGTAACCTTCCCAGGAATCCCTTAATGAGCTCCTGATGCTGCGGCTGCAGGCTGCCCTCCTTTGAGGCCTTTGGAAAGGTCACGTGCCTCTCTGACAGCCCTTAAAGAGTATTGTTTTATTTTTTCAGAGTGTCTGAGGAAAGAGGCTTCTGAGGAGCTGGCCACCCTGACCCAGTTGGGCCTGAGACAGGCTCAAAGCCACCAGAAGGGGCTACACGTTTGGCTGTTCGCGGTTGGGTTCTTGAAGGCAAAGCCCTCTGAGTGAGAGGTGCTGCCCATCTCTCTGTGGAGCTGAAGGTCCTCTGAGCAGGCAAATGGCAGTGCTGCTACCTTTGGCATTCTTTGCCTTGGTTTTGTTGCATTTTTATTTTTCTATATGACTTAGCTAGATTGTGTGCATTTTGCAGTTTCATTGAATGCATGGAGCCAATTCTGTTTGCTTCAATACAAAACAGAAAAAAAAATGAAAGTAAGCCTGTTTTGAGACATACTCCACTAGAGGTCCTTATTTATGGACTTGAAAAACACCCAATATTCAACTTAGTCCTAGTCCTGCTCACGGAACTTACTCACAGCGGCCCCTCACCTCCTGTTCAAGGCAGCATTACAGACGTCTCCACAGGTTTTCCTAAACCACCGGGGTGAGCATGCAGCTCTGACCAGATGGACCATTCTAATTGAAGTTAGGTGCTGCTCATGTTGAAGTCTGAAATTCTCTCCACAGATGCCGTCAGCTGTTGGAATTCTGCTGAATGCCAGATAGATGTGTGTCACCATGGAAGTCCTAGGGACTGAACCCTGGGTCTCAGCAATAGCAAGTGCTCCTAACCCTGAGTCATCTCGCCAGCCCCTAGATGTGACCACTGTGGAAGTAGCAGTTATATCTAAAGAGGCTAGCAAGATGGCTCGGGAGTACTTGCTGAGAGAGCCTCAGTGGCTCACTGACTCGGGGTGGGAGGACAGAACTAACTCTATCAGGCCCCCCCCTCCCCACACCTTCCATATGCACACGTGCACTCACATGCACATGCACATGCCCACGTGCACACGCACGCTCAAAACCAGCTCAGGGCCTCTCCAAGGAGCCCTGGTTGTCCTGGAACACACACATCTGCCAACTTCTGACTTGCTGAGTGCTGAGATCAAGGGCACGTGCCACTTTGTCCAGCTTAACAAATTCATAAAAGAATTTTCAAAGTGTATTATTGAAAAAATGCTATGGTAGTACATCTCTGTAACCCAGCTACTTAGGAATCGAGGAAAGGCACATTGCTTAGGTCTCGAAGTTTAGACCAGTCCTTCAGCAGAGATCTCATTTGAAAAAAACATGGAAGGGAGGAAAAGGGGAGGGAGGGAACAGAAAGTGCAGGAAGGACTGTTTTATTCTGGTAACAAGTCTTTACTCTGTTTTATATTAATGAGTGGAAGTCTACATTCTGGTACCAAAGTTATTTTGCTATAGAAAAATCACTAAAAGTACCAAGTGGCAATAAGTTTCTGGTTTGATCTTAGCTGTATTTCAGTGTTTCTCAAACTTCTGTGGATGGGCCCTCTTGATATCCTCACCTCCCTATCCAGTCCTTTGTGAATTTCAGTAAAATGGTTATTTGGAAAATGAAGTAAAAGGAAAATGAAGGGGAAAAAAAAAAGAGGGAGACAGTAAGTCGGGGCTTGGGGGATAACAGATCCGCAGACGTGATTGGGGGCCAGGGGTCAGATTCGCACACCTGACAGGGAGTGGAGGATGTCAGATCCACAGACCTGACAGGCACTTTGCAGTTTTGCTGTAAAGCTCCCTAAGTAATACAGAATGTTCACCTCATCTGAATGGGCACCAGGTCATGTGCCAGCCCCATCTGTGGACCATGGCGTGAGAAGTGTACATGTATGCATGCGTGCAATTACACATTTAAATGACCTGATCTTAGATGACATAACATAGATCAGTACCACTGTGTGTAAATTAAATGCACTTATAAGCTCTTCAGGCAAAGTAACATTTTTCCCTGAGAGTATAAATGTTCAAATTGTAAGCAAATACACATAAAATTGTGAATACAATTACTTGCTTCAAAATCCAGTTGTCTGGTAATGCTTGTGACGTATTGTGTTTTGCAGAGTGAAATAAAACTACCTCTTCTCTGGTTTGTCAAGTTTAAACGAGTACAGGTGCTGCAAACAGGAAATGTCCGGTGCTAAGTAGACATAAAGTGGGACCTACTAAGCAGTAGGAACTCTGAGAGGAGAAAGAGAAGCCCGTTGTCATTAGACCCTTCGTGGCTCACACAACACTTGTGTTGATTATGGGACTGGTCTTTGGTCCTAATGATGATACCCATCTTGTTGATGCTTACGAAATAAGGGGAAATGGTTTCATACAAGTAATTCCACATTCTTTATAAGCCTTAACAGATCTCAAACCGATACTGGCATGGATAGGCTGCAGCTGTTTACATTTCTCCCATCAGAAGTCAGACATCCTTCTGTAGATGTGGAGTGAGCATTAGTGAGGGGCTGCAGAGGGGCTGTAAGGAACAAGACTGCGCAGCACCTTTGGAGAGGGCTCGCACAGGCCTAGGGCGAGTGCTGCAGCCAGGGCTGAGCAATGGCCCCCCGGCTTACTGAGAACCACACTGGGCGGGCGCTGGGAAAGCTTTCCTGACTGAGTGGTTAGACAGCAGGCTAACCTGGTTGGGTGTGGTGGTGAGTGGCCGTAAACCCAACACCTGATAGGTTTCATTGACAAACCCAACCCAAAGATTCATATTGAAAGCCTGTCTGGAAATGTAAAAAAATCATGAGAGACAAAGGCTGGTCCTGAGAGCTTTTCATAGCAGAAGTTCTGAAACAGGGTGACAGTGACTGTGGAGACTAGGAAGGACTGCCATTCTGAAAGAGACCTCCAGACAGACAGCAGTTCTTAAGAAGGGACTTCATCAGATTTCTCAGGGTCTGGGATAGAGTCCCTTATATCTTTCAAGTACCCAGGTATCTCTGAGGTCACAGTGGGTGTTTGTTATGACACGTGTCCAGTGCCCCAGTCACAGGGCTTATACAATCAGAGCAGGTTCCTTTAATCCTGAATCAGTTTATCCAATCCCAGCCGAGGCTGGGAAAGGTAGCCAAGCAGAGCCCCGGGCGGGAACTGTGCCTCCTACCACTTGGCCTAGAGTGAAAGGCAGTGGCAGCTCAGTCTCCCTGGTCACCCGACAGGCAGGAAGGCTTTGTGCACGTGAGGAAGGAAGAAACATTTTGAGAGTACACACGGTTCTTCCAGAAATGTGTGCATTCTCCTTCTCTAACCTGATGCTTTCACTTACTTGAGTTGTGTTCAAGCTGTAATTTATAACACCTCTGTCTGTTGAGGTCATTCATTGAATGTTCTTAAGCTTTAAAAATAAACCCATTTGGGGGAGGGAAATTGAACCTGTGTGATAATGTTAGGCATGCGAACGCAAGCACATGAGCTGAGAAAGTAAAGATCATCGTTTCCATGGTAACTCCTAACTTCTCCGAGTTGTGTCGTACACATTACTCACACAGTACATTGGCCAGGATTACCTAGTGTTAAAAATTGTTCTGCAGGCATGCAAGGGTGGACACCCTCCTTCACTGTGGACAGGGTCTTCCTGACTAACCCCACCTGCTTCTCTGGGCAGGAGACTGACTACACAGACGAGACCTAACCTAAGTCAGCATCTTCTTGGTGGAAATTCGCCCTCATGTGATTCATGCTGCTTTCTGTCTTTCTCCTTTGTAGATATATGTTGGGTAAAGGAGGAAAACGGAAGTTTGATGAGCATGAAGATGGGCTGGAAGGCAAAATCGTGTCCCCCTCCGACGGTCCATCCAGGGTGTCTTACACCTTACAGCGCCAGACTATCTTCAACATTTCCCTTATGAAACTGTATAACCACAGGCCTCTGACAGAGCCCAGCTTGCAGAAGACTGTCTTAATTAACAACATGCTGAGGCGGATCCAGGAGGAACTCAAGCAGGAAGGCAGCCTGAGGCCCGCGTTCACCCCCTCTTCCCAGCCCAGCGACTCACTAAGTGACAGCTACCAGGAGGCCCCGCCTCCTGCTCACCCCTGTGACCTAGGAAGCACTACACCCTTGGAGGCCTGCCTCACCCCTGCCTCCCTGCTCGAGGACGACGATGACACTTTTTGCACTTTGCAGGCTGTGCACCCTGCAGCTCCCACCAGACTCTCTTCTCCAGCCCTCCCAGCAGAGAAGGACAGCTTCTCCTCTGCCTTGGATGAGATCGAGGAGCTCTGTCCCACATCTACCTCCACAGAGGCTGCAGACACAGCAGCCCCTGAGGGCTCGAAAGGAACCTCCAGTGAGTCCAGTGTCCAGAAACCTGAGGGGCCCCAGGAAGGCCGCACAGATGACTCAAGACTCATGGACTCTCTGCCTGGGAATTTTGAAATAACAACATCCACGGGTTTCCTGACAGACTTGACCCTGGATGACATCTTGTTTGCTGACATTGATACATCCATGTATGATTTTGACCCCTGCACATCTGCATCGGGGACAGCCTCAAAGATGGCCCCTGTGTCAGCCGATGACCTCCTCAAGACCCTGGCTCCCTACAGCAATCAGCCTGTTGCCCCAAGTCAGCCTTTCAAAATGGATCTCACAGAGCTGGACCACATCATGGAGGTACTTGTTGGCTCCTGAGACATGGGGACCCCGTGACTGCGCCCGGCCAGGCGCTGCACCTTTGCAGCCCCAACAGTTTCTCCGCACTGTGCATGGACCCTTGCTTGCCTTTTTCAGAGAAAAAGAAAATTTTACAAAAGGATCACACTAGTATTTTCTTCAAGCAGAGTTGGAGTGCCTTCATTCGAGTATGACCACTTTTAACACACTCTTCTGAGTGAGTTCCTCAGAGCCCTGCTGCCCTGGCGTAGGAGAGAAGACATTTGAAGACTGTGTTGCTAATGTTGAAAGGTGAACATGAACAGTTCAAGTGAAGCACAAGGATTAAGTTGGAAAAGCTGTAAATTGCATGTGCATATTTGTCTATTTTTTCTATAAGTTTTATTGCAAGAGGTAAAAAAAAAAGAATATATATCTATATTATTTGGATAATCTCAATACCTTTTCTGGCGTTTGCCCTGTGTAAGTTGACTTGGCGATTCAGCCCTTTTAGAGGCATTAACTACTCGTAATGTTGCATTTACATGGCTGTTTAGAAAACTGCTGCCCAAATTTATTTTATATTTTTGTACAGATTCTGCAGTTTATGATATTGTTTTTCTAAAAACAAATGCTGTTTATACATATGAAATAGCTATTTTGATAGGATTTGCTCACATAGTTCCTGCAAACGTGAGATGTACAAGTTGCACTTGTACTTTTATAGGACTTGTAATGTTTTATATGTGTATGGTGCAAGAGAGAATCGGATCATGTCAATCTGCAGTTGATGTCCCCAATGCAAATACACACAGCGCTTTAATAAAGGGCCAGGTGATCTGACACCCAAATTTCACAAGCACCAGCTCCTGGCATGGTCACCCGCCAGCACTGTGACTTCCAAAGCCAGAGCCTGTCTGCTCATCAGACTTGCATTAAGCATTTGGGGGGGGGGGATGTTGATGTGACTCTCTTGAGCAGAGTGGACTCAGCAGGGTGGTGACACGCCCCTGTAATTCCAACATTTGGGAGGCAGGGGCAGGTGGATTTTTGTGAGTTCCAGTCCAGCCAGAACTAACTATACAGTGAGAACCTGTCTCAAGGGGCGGGAGGAGCGGGGGATTAAAAAACAAAACAAAACTGTATTTATGCCAAGTTGCTGTTTTAATTGTTTTTATTTTAATTTTTTAAGATGAAAACCCCAGTCTTCCCCTTTTGGCATAGCTTTTATGATGAGACCACAGTTTTACACAACAAAATTTTACAACAAGTAACTGACCTCTTGATAGAGGCGAACTCTACTTCAGTACTTAGGGCTCATGAAGAAGAAAGTCTCCCCAGAAGGCATCCATCATGCTGCTGAGCTGCCTCTCCTAGTGTCCTTTCCCTGGGGCTTTTGTTCCTCTGTTGCTAAGAGCTGCAAATGGCATCTTTCTGATCAGCCTAGTGAGCTAGCTCTGTGCACCTCCGCCAGCCAGGACGTGCTCTCCTGACATCTGTGACTAGAGCCACAGTCCACCGCCTTATGTCATGGATGGTGTCCAATCTGGTTGCTTTCCTTAATTAACTGCTAATTTAACTATACTTTACAAAGCTGTTATTCCCAAATACATAGACAGGAATTTCTATGCATGTTTCTGCCCCCCCCCCCACCCCGTGTGTTGGCCCCTTAAGCAGCTCTTTACTCAGCGATCCCCCCACACATGCACCCGTGAGATGCAGTCGTTTGTTGAGTGTATCATGCCTGCTGCTGAAACCGCCTTTCTGTTTCACGGCTCTGTCTTGCAGTGGTACTTGAGCTGTTGAGTGCAGGTTACAAGCTATATCGTTATACAGATGGCTTCTTTAGAAATGACTTTTATATTTATTTAAAGAAAACCTTAAATTATGGGATTTTGTTTTTGTGTCTTTGTTGGTCATTTGTCAATATACAGTCACCAACCAATTCTGCTCACTTCTTGCCATGGATAAAATGGGTCTTTCTGGCCAATTAAAAGATAAATTTTATAAATGGCACTTTAAACAAGCCATAGATAGTTTTATTTTTATAATGCACATGGCAAGCAAATGCATTTGTGGTGAAGGAACTGCTCATCCAAGCAGGAGATTTGTGGATGGTGGGATTAATATCTTTTTACACTCTGATTTACCTTTTCGTCACTCGAATGTGTCTGACAGGCTGGTTCTCAGCTCTGGAGCAGTGAGAAGCTGATCCAGCCGCTCTCCCACGGGCACCCTCCACAGCCTCTCACCGACTGCTGCATGCCTGTTTGCTTTCATGTAGGACCAGGGACCATATGTAAGGTGACAGTTGTCGTACACGCTTCCAAGTGTCATTGTGCCTGTCCATCTTAAGAGCTTTTCTTTTTTGTAGAGTGCAGGTCTGCCCGTACTCTGTGTGTTTTAGAACTGGAGGATCCTGTGAACTGGCCACATGCCACACACATCCGCATACATGTGCATATACAGTAGTGTTGATTATTCCCAGCAAAAAAATGGCACAAAACAGTTGATTGCCATTGTCAAAAACTGATTTACAGTAACTTAGAACAACTGTACTTTTGTTGGGTTAGCAAATCGTGTGTTTAAACAATCCCATATGTTGGGCAACAGTTCACATAAGCACAGAGAAGCATTGCCCAAACTTGGTTCTCTAACTCTAGTGCATTTGAAGGCTGGGCTTCAAAATCAAAATACCCACCCCTACACCGGCAGGCAAAGTGCTAATTCTTGAAACATTCATGGGAAGCTAACGGCCCCGTTTTCAAGCCCATCAAGAGTTAAGACTGTCCTTGTGTCCTATTTATATTAAGCAATGTCCCAACAGGGAAGAGTTGGAGGCAGAGTGAGATCTCCCAGTCCCGTCTGAGCGGGGGAATGTGCTTCCAGATGCTTCCTGGCAGCAGGGGCTCACCTTCACAAACACAGTCCTGTGGCATCCGAGCCAGGCAGGCAGCCTGGGGTGCCTAGGCCCGAAGAGCTTGTTGACAATGACGTGCAATGACGTGACAAGGTGAGAGCAGAATCCTGAGAGACTTAAAGGGATGGCTTTCCCCATAAGTTATTTATTCCTTTTTTTTTTCTGTGTAAATATATTTATTTTACTGTGGCGCTCTAATAACATCCTGGTGGTATGGTGCAGAATGTATGGTAGGAATGTATTTCTTGTAGGAACGTAGATCTTTGTATTAAAAGGGGAAGCCAAGCCAGCCCCCACCTGTCTCTTCATCAGATAGATACACAGTCCACATTCATTTTTAACTCTCATCTCCAATATGGGTCTATTTAAAATATGCAAAAAGGTGTGGATGAGGAATGTTTTAATACCTCCAAATTTTTAAGAAAAATCAAGCATAAAAAGAGTTGATAATTTTTTAAAGTTTTCTTAGTAGCACTTTCTCTTGATGACGGAGGGCAATACACACAGGCACCCACCCACCTTCATACCAAAGGGTGAGAAATGGCCACAGCCTCCTACACCGCTCCAGTGTCTTTAGCAACTGAGCTTTCTATCGCCACAGCCCCAACCCTCCTGAGGTCAATCAAGGAAAATTTCTTAACGACGTAAGCTCCAAAGAGCCAAAGTATCAACTTACGGATCGTTTTTAAAGCCTAAATTTCTTACCACCTTTGCAGTAAACAATGAATTATGAACACTGCAAGGGCAGCCTTCTTAAATGACAGACACAAAGACTGCCTTGCAGCGGCCCGCTCCTCTACGCTGTCAGTTGTCTTAATTGTGAAACCTTGCTCTTACAAATTGAACCTTTTTACATTTCTGAAAATAGCAGAAAGAGCATATTTGACTTGTCCTAGCTGTAAGTGGTTGGTTCTTGCTGCTGCCCGGCCGGCCGGCACCTGGATGCCAGCAGGGTGTGCGTCCGCCGTGTGTGACTGTCTCCAGTGCTTCCAAGGATGACTCTACATGGCTCTCGGCCAGGATCAAACGCTCTTGCAGACAAAGCCAGTATAGATTTTGGACTTTTGGGGAATTTGGGAGAGAAGAGTAGTCCATATGTACAGCTAAAGTGTTGCAAGTGTACATGGGGACGTGTTGGTGCGTGGATTTTGAGGAAGGAGGTGTGACCTTTCCCCACAGACCTGAGAGCTGTGCCTTTTCTATGCAATATTACAGACGTCACATCAGAACCCAGAGGGCTGTGTTCAATGTAGATTCATTCAGGCTGTATTCTAAACAATTGGACAGATTAAATGTACATGGAAATGAGCAGTCTTTTGTAGTTTTATATTATACAATAAACAGTTAAAAGATGAAGCATGTTCACAGTTTTCTTCTGACTAGAGTACCACCAGCTCATGTCATGACTGGTCCATTAAGGTGGGTGCAGTATGCTCTGCCCATGGGTCTCCTGAACCTTCTTAGTCTCTGAAACCACCATTCTCTCCTGCTGCTCCCAGCCTTCTCCAGCCCTTCTTGGCTTCCTTTTCCTTCTCTGACCCAGCTCTCTCCAGACATTGTTTTTTACCAGGATTTTCCCAGAGCTTTTACCACTTACTAATCTGAAATGACACCTCACTCACAACTGTGGTAGCCCCTGCCTCTGTTGGGCTCTAGTTGAAACTCTAGGACTACCAGAATGTGTTGTCCAATAGCAGTGTGCCTCTCCAATGGCCATTCTCCATGGGACCTGGCCTTCTTCTCCAGTCGGCTACTTGGCCCGCTCAGGTTTAGCTCAGCTGCTATGCAGTAAGCCTGTCCCTCAGTTTAGCCTCTTCATCCTCCGACACCTTTCTGTCTCCACGTCTGACTTAGACCCTCTTGTCCTCAAATGCCGCCCGTGTCAGTGTGTCACCAATCTTGTCCTTGTGGCTTTGGTACCATGTGTTAGTGCCAGTCTGGACCACTCTACCATCTTCTGGGACTAATCGGGGTAGGGATGTCCAGACATTCCGTGACACTAGCCCATGAAGCGACAGGTGGATATGAGAGAATGGAAAGTAAGTGCTCCATTAAATCCGCTTTGGAACATGGAGGATTCTAGTACCCCAGAATGTGGCTCCGGAAGTAACAATCTTTAGCTAAGCGAGATCAGCCGTGCAGACATGGAGATGCCATATGGAGACAGGCGCAGAGGTGAGGACAGTATTTTTACAAGTCGAAGTACAAGGGAGAAGGCCAGCAGGCCACTAGCTGCGACACAAGCAAGGAAGCCTGCCGTCAACGGAGCAACCTGCTGCTGTGCTGACCTTGCACTTCTAGCTTCTCTTATTGAGGCTTCCTGAGTTGGGCCCTTTACCATGGAAGGCCTGGCAAAGTACCACAAGGCAGATGATCAGGAGGTCCAGTGGGGACCTCTCAAGGCAGCTGGAAACCAGGGCCTCCCATTCAAATCCGACATAATGAGCATTTTGCTATTGACTAGTGGTGTAACTTTGATAAGCCTTTCAGCCTCCAGGTTTTCAAGGACAAGATCAGCCTCAGCCCCTAAAACCTCTCGAAGACATTGGCAGGACCATAGCTAGCAATGTCTTCACTGAGAAGTGGCAGGCGTCGGGGAATGGTGGGAAGTTCAGAGGTTTGAGCTCTACCCTATCTTTAAAGATAGAAAAACAGGGTAGGGAAGTCTGCGAGGCAGGGTTGGCAGTTCACACTTGAGGATGAGCGGGGCGGCGGCTGGCATCCAGGGCTCCTGCTCATCGCCCGCACAGCGCCCTCTCTGGTGCACACCAGCACCCTGCCTCTGCCCGCGCTCCCACGCTCTGGTGCAGAACAGCCTCATTTCAAGGCCGACCTCAAATGCCTGTCTGTGAATCCATCTCTGCATCCTCCCGCTAAGAGCCCATCCTGTTCTCAATTCTTGCAGGGCTCCAGACTTGGCCCGAACAAATCTTGCCCTGGCTTCATCTGAGCTTCACACAGGTTTTCTCTACAACACTGCAGTTCTGAAGAACAGGTTTCCCCGGGATGTTCATCTTCTCCAGACATTGGCACGTCACACCCCCAGGAAGTACACACTGTCAGTTTTAATAAGCAGTAGACCCAAGACCATGGTCATGCTTACATAGGTGTGTGTCCCCAGGGCTGAAGTCTGCCTCCACAGCACAGCTGAGTAGGTACAGTTGTACTGACTCTCTTAGTTCAAAAGAGTTGCCATTTGGCCCTTCACAGAGACACATTGCCAAACTGATACTGCCACCCACACAGTCCTTAGATAGTGTTGGCGCAAACAAGACGGACGGGCTTTCAGCAAGAACGTGTACCCCTAGGAAGATGAACTGGCTCGGGTGCCCAGGGAGTCCCAGTGCACTGAGTGCTGGGGAGGAGGGGACAGAGGGGGACAACAGTCAAGCCACATGGGAGGGGACATCTTCCGAAAGCTCAAGGCCTGTAAGGGGTGTGGGTCTTCCTGATCTATGGCATTCAACTTGGCTCATTAGCAGACCCTTTGTCACCAACCCCAAACCTGCTCCTCTCTTTCCCTCCAGCCCTAAATAAGTTTCTGTGTGTGTGTGTGTGTGTGTGTGTGTGTGTGTGTGTGTGTGTGTAAACCGGCTGTTATACCAGCTGGACTGAAACACCTGCATGTAAGTACTTCTGTCTTGGCCACCTGAGTTGCTGAGGCTATAGTTTCTCTCCAATCTTTTTAGAACAGCATTACTTTGCTTTTAGTCTGGAGACTTGGAAACTCTTCCCCAGATCTGGGATTTGGGGGGCGGGGGGAGGGTGGTAATCCCTCCTGACACACCAACATCACTTCCTTAAGGTGCAGAGAGGAGCAGTCAGTAGGACCAGCAGTTAGCCAGTAGGAAGAACTTTCTGTGGCCAGGCTCCCTTGCCTTGTCTGTGTAACTTCAGGTTGGGGGCAAGAGGAGACTGGCTATCTGGCCTCTCCCCATTTGTTATCACCAAGGGAGGGCTGGCCTTGGACTGCAGACCACAAGGGATTGCAAAAGCTCTTGAAGGCCCTAAGGTTCCAGCCAGCCTTCAAGCATCTGGGATGGCTTGTCCTGTGCAGGACAGGATCAGACAGCACACAGTGACATTGTCCCTGGAGCTGGGAACCGGCTCAGCAGCAGGCTAACTGTCTCAGCCCCACTGTGCTACAGACCTCCCCCACCTCCCAGGCAGGGCCCAGCCGCCAGCTGCCAGCAAGGCCTATTGTTCAGTGGTGACAAGAAATGGCTACAGAGCACAGGCGGGAGAAAGGCTGCAGGCAGCGTGGGGGAGGGGTGGGTGGCATGCTGAGGACGCTCTCGAGGCCCCTAGCACAAGCCTGTGTTCCTGGGAGACGTCTGAGAAGAACCCAACCCGCAGGCGTCAGGCCCCTCCCTCCTTCCGTCAGTCGGGCTTCTCTTTCAGATGTGGGAAGTGTGTGGCCCAGTTTCTGCACCCTCGCAGAGGAGTCGGCTGCCTGGGGATTGGGCCGAGTGGCTGAAGACCATGTGGCCTGCACTTTGGGCAGGCTGAGGCAAGTCAGCCCGCTCCAGGCTCCCCTGTCCAGAGATGAGGACAGCGATGTGTGCACAGCTCCCAAGTGTTTTTCAGACATCTGTGAGTGTGACGATTTGGGGTGTGCATGCATTACAGCACTAGGGGGTGCTTCAGCCTCTCAGTCACTCCCATTCCTGCTGAAGGCTTCGGGAGACTTCGAGAGGTTGAGCCATGAAAACACTGGGATTCACAGCTGGCCATAAGAGGAAGTCACAGACCTTTGAATCTGCAACAGAAATCATCAGGGACCGAAGCCACTGGGAGAAACGAATTTAGCCTCTCTACCAAGGAGAACCTCTCTCCCATTGCCCCAAACATACGCCTACCCACTGTTGAGGGGATGTGTCCCAGCTGTGAGATGGCTGATGTAGCCAGAGAGTCAGCAGCCACTGTGAGCCAAACCCTCGGTCTTGCCAGACCAGTCCTGATGGAGGGGAAACCTCCCCCTCCTGTCTTTCTCTCACCTCTTCCTCTCTGTCAGCCCCCTTCATCCTGCATGCCTACTTGAAGTTGAGTTTGGTTGGCACAAGGACTCTGGCTTGTCCTCTGCATCATGAGGCCTTTGGGGGTCTGGTCGACTGGGCTTCCACTCTGGGCTCTGAGACACAGGCGCTGAGTTCTGTAGAGAAGCACCTGCTGGCAGGAGGGCAAGAGGCCCAGGACCCGAGCACAGAGCACAGAGTGCCCAGCTTTCTTGAGCTTCTAATGATTTGAAAAAAAAAAAATTGGAGGAGGGGATCCTGATCAGTCAGCAGCCGGGACTAGGGTCCTCCGCAGGGTGTGTGCCTGCTCTGAGCAGTGTGTTGGTGCCCCACGAGCCCGGCACCCCAGGGGGCACCCCAGTGGCGAGGAAGAAATGCAGACCAGCACCTCTGAGTACCACCTCCCCAAGAGGCATCCTGATACCCCAGTGGCTAGCCAGAAACGCAGACCCACAAGGGTGGGCAAAGCTATGTTTGAAAAGCATTTCAGTCTCAGATCGCCCTCTTACTGAGGTTTGTTTTGTTTTTGTTTTTGTTTTTGTTTTTAAAAAAAAGGAAACTCCAGGTTCAGAAAGGTTTAGGTGAGGTGGCAGAGCTGGCTTAGAAGCAGACATCTGAGTGTGCTGAAGGCTCCTTTCTCTCACTTGGGGACACACTGCTTTGCCTTCCAGGGGTCACAGGTCACATAAGGCAATATTGTGGACCTGTCACCAAGCAGAAATCCCTGGCTGACTTCAGCCTGGCTCAGAAGAGACAGGGAATAGTCTCTGCGCTGGTTAGTTTTTGATATCTTGACACAAACCTAATGACTTGGATTGTTTCTATCAAATTGGCCTGTGGCCATGTCTGTGGAACATTTCCCTGAGTGCTTGATCAGAGTGGGAGAGCCCGTCCACTGTGGGCAAACCAGGGGAAACAGGCCAGTATGTGGCCTTCTGGTGTCCCAGTGGCCACTGCTTCAGTTCCTGCCACCGGGTTCCTGCCTTGACTTCTTGCTCTGGCTTCCCTGGACCATGGACCATGATCTGGAAGCATACGCCAAATTAGCCTTTTCCTCCCCTCGTTGCTTTAGTTAGTGTTTTATTACAGCAACAAAGCAAAGTAGGACAGAAATGGGTACCAGATGTGAGATGTTGCCTTGAATTGACAGATTTTTTTTTCCTGCTGTGTTGAGGAGATCATGGTGGCATTTGGAACTTCGGGCAGGAAAAGTCATTGAGTGCTCAGAACTTAATGGGATGTTTTCTAAGAGCTTGGAAGATAAGAATGCTGAGTGAAACGGTGGGGATCTGGCTTGGGATGTTTCCAAGAGAAGTTTGAGAGTCCCTTAAAGACTCTCAGGAGAATATGATATTTGAATTCAGGATCTGTAGTTTCTGGTAAGCTGGGTTGGAAGAATCAGCTGCAACTAAGGAGAGACCAGCATGATTTGAGGTGTAACAATCTGGGAGTGTTTCCTCAGAGCCAGCAGTTCACAGAAGCTGAGCTTCAGAGACACCAGGGCCATGGCTCAACCTGGCAGCCACACTTGGTGGTGTGTAAGAATCCCCCTAAGTGTTAACTGGTTTTGGCTGCGTGAAAGCTTTGCATTCAAGGGGTTCTAAAGGACAGCTGTGAGAAGCCAGGAGCAAGCAGCCATTGGTGAAGGTGTAGCCTTGGGTGTAATGGAATCCCCAAGGATTAAAGGAGCCGTGGAAGAAAGCCAAGGCTTGACCTCACGTGGCACACTTCGAGTCCCTGAAGAGAGAGCAGTAAATGTGCAGCCTCAGGTGCAGTGCAGACCCCAGCACATGGGAGATGCCAGGACCAGGGGTGACCATCAAGTACAGCTACAGGTGTAGAGTGGGGTCAGTCTGAGCCTACCATACAAGCTGTGTATGGCAGAGGTGGCAGAGAAGTAGAATTGTCCAAGCCCTTTGGAACCTAAAAGATCGTGAGCGACTGAGTTCTGTATGCTACCTACAGCTACATCCCTGTTAGATTTGGCTTTACTTCGTAACTGCCCTGGTTCTTCCTTCTTGCAACAGGAAAATAACTTGTGTTTTGATTCTACGGGAACCCACAGATAAGAGATTTTGAACTTTTGATGTTGTTAAAGACGGTGGGATCTTGAAGTCGTGTTTTATGTTGTGATGGCGGCACAAGATTTTGGGGATAAACAGGAAAGGAGAGGTTACGGTTTAATAGTGACGTGTTTTTTGTGTCAAGTTGAGAAGTGGTCAAAAGTGCTGGCTAGGTTTTTGTCTTTGTGACATAAAGCTTGACATATCCAGGAAGAGGGGATTCCATTTGAGGAATTGCCTCCATCAGACAGACCTGGGAGTGTGTCTGTGGGACCACTTATTTTTATTACTGATTGATGTGGGAGGGCCCAGACCACTGGGGCTTGTCCTATCTTTGGATAGGTGGCCTGGGCCGTATAGGAAAGGTAGCCAAGCAAGCCAGGGAAAGCGAGCCAGTGAGCCGCAGTCCTCCTGTGGTGGCTGCTTCAGTTTCTGCCTTCAGTTCTGCCGTGGCTTCCTTCCAGGATGGACTGGGATCTGGAAGTAATAAGCCAAAGAAATCCTTTCCCCCCAAAATTGGTTTTGGTCTGTTTTTATTTATTTATTTTTCTTTTCCATAGCAACAGAGAAGCAAAGTATAACAGGTTCTCCGTACCCTGGTGTCTGCACCCCTGACCTGATGGCCCCTCCGCTGGGCACAGGGAAGAAGAGGTAGGGAGGATGTCTGGGGTCTGACGCAGCCTCTGAGCTCAGCCTGTGGGGGCAGCCGCAGCCTTTGCCTCCCTGGCTTTCTGCTGCTCCCCTTTTTCCTTCCTTTGTACTTTCTCTTTGTCTCTGCCTCCTACCTGGCCCTCTTTTCTGTAAGATGGTCGCATTTGGCCTGGAACTCCTAAACACAGGACTGCCTACGTCTGCCATCCAAGTGCTAGGGTTGTTATGCTGGTTGCTTTGTTTTAAGACCTTTCTTTATGTTATCTGTACGAGTGTTTTGCTCATGTGTATGCAAGTGTGCCATGTGTGGGCAGTGTGTGAGGAGCCCAGAGGACAGCACCGAATCCCCTAGAACCAGAGTTGCAGATGGTTGTGAGCTGTCATATGGGTGCTGGGAACTGAACCCAGGTCCTCTGCAAGAGCAACAATGCAACCGAGGTCCTCTGCAAAAGCGAGCAGCCATCTCTCTCTTCATTCTATACTTTTATGTTTTGAGACATGGGCTCACATGGTAGCCCAGGCTAACCTAACCTGGAGCTCACTCTGAATCTCGGGCTAGCCTGGAGTTTACCGCAGTCCTCCAATCTCTGTCCGCCAAGAGCCAGAATTTCAGGTGTATGTCATACATGCCTAGCTGATTTATTCAGCTAACCCTAAGCGCAGCCCCTTGTGCTCCCAGGGTAGGAGGTGGCATGAGGTGGCACCACTATTCCCTTAAAGCCAAATCTCTTGGGTCAGCTTTACCCTGACCCAGTACCTACTCCCCTGCACTGTGCCGATGCAGCTCCTCCTTCGGGTGGTTGAGGATGTGTCTGGAAACTTACTGGGCCATGTTTGTCCAGCCCCAGGCCTGAAAACCAAATATTAGATTCTGATTGTCCTGTGCTCTAAGAGTCCCCTGGCATCCCTGGAGCCCAGGCCAGAGTTCTTACCTTTGTGTACCACACAGCTTTGTTCAACCCTTCACCTGGCCTTTACACCACTCACCTCCCTCCTGCCCCCTCCCTCCTGCACCCCCCTCCCTCCTGCCCCCCACCCCCCAGCCCTCCTGCAGTTCTTCCTGTTCAACAATTGAGGCACAAATAGCCTCAATCCCTTCACCCCAGGATCGGTAGCTAGCTGCCTGCTCAGTAGCTCCACTTCTCCTCATAACAGCTCCTGGAGCGCTGGGAGCTTAGCCGATGCTAATATCTCTCTTGAGTGTAGGAGCCTGAGGGGCCTGGACATCATATGCTACCGGCAAGGGACGAGGGCATGTCTGGAACCTGTCCTCCATCATCCTGCAGGAAAGAACAGAAAGGAGTCGTACATAGCTCCTGACCTCCTCTCTCTGTGCCTGTGGTGGGTTTTGTTTAATTCAATCTGATCATCATCTCTACAGCTAGATAAGCACAATTATTACTGACCAGCACCCATCCAAGGGCCTAGTGCCATGTTGCTTTTCATGGTTTGCTTCTTCCCCGTGATTAGTGGCCTAGCTTCCTATGGGACTGTGTCTTGCCCTCGGATCAATACTTGATATAGAGGCATCTCTGAGCTTGAAAAGTCCATTCCTTTTCTTTTTTCTTTTTTTCTTTTTTTTTTTTTGACTTTTTGAGACAGGGTTTCTCTGTATAGCCCTGGCTGTACTAGAACTTACTCTGTAGACTAGGCTGGCCTCGAACTCAGAAATCCACCTTCCTCTGCCTCCCAAGTGCTGGGATTAAAGGCATGCGCCACCACTGCCTGGCAGAAAAGTCCATTCCTGAAGGAGGTGGAGACTAGGTTGGGGACACACTGTGAGGACTGGGGGTGGGGGGAGGGATGAGATGAGAAAGCAGAAAGGGGTAAGGACAGCCACCCAGAGGGAAGGGGCCCAAAGACATCGGCTTAGGCTAGGTAAAGGATTGAAATACTGATTTTTGTTCTGTAGGTTCTGGGACTAAAACTCAGCCCCTTACCCTTGTATGGTGAGTACTTGCCATCAGAGCTACCTTCTCAGCCTGGAAAAATCTAGTTTTAAAGAGCTTAATTAGATTCAAGAACTGAATCTAACCTTAGAATTAGGTAACACTTCATTCCAGGAGATAGACAAGGTCACTTTTCTGCACAAAGAAGGGCTAAAGTGATCAGGAAAGCGACTTCAACTTGTCTGTTACTGTTGTTTGTTTGCTGGAGAGACAGGAACTCATTGTAGCCACTAGGGGCGACTTCTGGCAGCTGTATCTGGGTTTCACTTCCTCCCTCCTGTGCTCAGAGCTTTTCTGAGTTACCTGAAGACCCTCTGTCACATGCCATAACTTCACTATGCCTTTCCCACCATCATGGTCCCAAACCTTTCCCGACCACGAGACAAAGGAATCCTCCTTATGTTATTTCTCTGGGCATTTGGTCACAGAGCTGTGAAGATTCCCAGTGAAAAGCTCCAGAAATCACCACTCCTGTGTATCAGAAAAGGCCAGGAGGAGTCTAGGGATCCGCCCAACATTTGCCCTTCCTCACCTTCAGGTCTCAGCTCAAATGCTACTTTTGACCACCTCATCCCCACTATCCAAACCCAAGGCTCCAAAGCCTCAGGGTACAGTGTCAAAACACCAGAGGACTCAGAGGACTCAAGGGAAGCATCTCTTATTATTACACAAGCCTTGTGCTGACTGGGCTGGAAGTAAGGGTCCGCCCTGTGTCTCCACTGGTCAGCAGTACTATGTGAGTGTAGAAGAAAGAGAACCTAGGTCCTTGTCTTGAAGCGGTATTAACTAAATCCTAATGTGTGTCCTCTGCGTCTCACTCAGATCTTATCTTCTTTCTGTTCACCTTCTTCCAAGGAGGGAACTGCCAAGTAACCCTTCTCCCACAGTCTGCAGAACACCCTCAAGGACAAGGTCCCTGTGGCCATCTCAGACCCCAGGATGTTTCTGACAAGCATATCACTCCCTTCCTTACATCCCCCTCACCCCTGCACCCCTAGACACTCTTGCCACACCCCTGCTGGTGCATTTAGCTTCGTTAGAAGGAATCTCATCCCTGTATGTTTCCTGTTCTCTTTCCTATTTTTCTCTGGCACATAGGAGTGTGCCCCTGACAAGAGGCATCTTATCCAGGCCAAGCAAGCCTCTCAGATATCTGCACCACCCTAGGGAAGAACAGATACCTATACTCACCCAAAAACTGACTGTGGTATTTCTGACCAGCTCTTTGGTTAGGAAAAACTGGTTTACCTCGCTTAGAATAAGGATGTGATATTTGTGTCCCACAGGCTAAGGACTACATTTACAGTCTCCAAAATCACATGGCTGAACAGTAACATGGATTGATTGTTCAGGAAAAGGATTTGGTTGGAGGTGAGAGGGCAGGGTAGGAACCGGCTCTGCAACACCTCGTGGTTTCCTTGGCAACAACAAAGCCCTCCTCCTTGTACCGCACGTGCTCCTTGAGTTCTGCCCTGGGTTTCAGTCAGAGTGGCTCCCCAGTGCCCTCTCAATCCACTCCTCCTGAAGTCCCCTGAAGGATGCATGCTACTCTTTCCGAGTCTAGCCGCGCCCTCTCCAGGCACTCAGCACCCGCCTCTCCAGGAACGTTCTACACCGCCTGAAATACAGGTGTCCTAAGAACCCAGGGACTTGCCTGGCTCCCCGGCAGCTTGGAGGATTGCTGCAGCCTGTCTCTGGTTCAGACTAGGGAAGACCTGGAGTTGAGTCCAGATTACCTGTTGGAAGTGCTAGCAGGGTAGACTAAGGGACTTCTTAGCAGAACAGACCTTCAAAGTCACCAGCTAAATGACCCTACAAACTACCAGAGGAGTGGGGCGTGGTGCCCTGAGGCGAATCTCAGTCTCTGCCCCTAAGTGCGGAGCCAGCTGGCCTGTTGACTCAAGTGACAGGAGACCTGTGCCCCCTCCCAAGCTGCTGCACATCTGTGCCCAGACAAAGCCGACTGTTAATCCTAGCCTTTGTGTGAATGTTTGGGTGTTGAATTCCACTTGGATCTGCCAGCTCTTGGAAGGGAGATTGGATAGGATTTAGCAAGGACAAAAGGAGTCCACTGTGGGGATTGAGGGGTGTGGGGGGAGCTAAGAAACCCAAGTACATTCACTTAAAGCCCGGTGAGGGCTCCTGAGATCATAGCTGGAGCCCAGCAGACTTCCAAATTCCCAGAAGAAAAACCCGAGTTCAGCTGGCCTGACAGAGGTGCACCTTCTTGAGTGATGTTTGGGGGGAACTGGAAGCCTGCCAGCCTGGGCACTGCCCTGTTCACACTGGGAGCACATTGCACAGGGAGGCTGTGGTGGGAGACAGAAGCAGGTGGAAACCAGGTAGAAGCCCAGAGCCCGCACAGGATAATAAAGCCACCAGTAGCTCCCACTAAGATAATACAAGGGCTGCACTGGCCTTAGGATTCCCTGGGTCTATGGTTTTAGGCAGAAGTTCAAAGTCCAGAAAATACTATCTATTCTTTTGTATTGTGTGTGTGTGTGTGTGTGTGTGTGTGTGTGTGTGAGAGAGAGAGAGAGAGAGAGAGAGAGAGAGAGAGTGTGCATGTACACATGTGCATATGATTGTAAGAGCCCATGGAGTCCTGAGTCTTCTGATATCCCAGAAGATGCAATTGCAGGCACTTGAGAGCTTCTCAGTGTTTGTGCTGGGAGTTGAACTTATATCTTCTGGAAAAGCAGTAAGCACTCTTAATTGCTGAGCCATCTCTTCATCCCTGGGCTCTCTTTTTAGTTCTATTGTCTAAAAATTCTAATTGTCTCAAGCACTGAGCATAGCTTAGAACAGATACATACACACATACATATCTGATGTATATATGTATCTGTGTGTGCATGTGTATATCTGTGCGTGCGTGCGTGCGTGCGTGTGTGTGTGTGTGTATAGGGCAAGCAGCTGGAGGGGAAGACCTGTAACCTGGCAGGTGTTAGTTAGTTTATTAGCTGACTGAGGAGAAGCCCTGATCTAGTTGCCAGATTGCTAGAATGGCCTGGGTGTGAACCGGACACCCTGCTCGGCCAGTGTCCCTCCTACTTGGTTAATTTCATTTTTAAAATGTGCTTCCCATCTGCAGGTGCTTGCCTTCACAGCTCAGAGTTGTCAAATCACACCAGGTACAAGCGATTTTAACTCTCTGTGGGCGACACGACACTCAGGGCTGCTGCCGCCTCCCCGCCCCAGCCCTTTTCAGAGAAGTGCACCAGTGTCTCATGCACAGTTAGCTGAGCCGCCGGGTTAGCTTCGGGTGGCCCATGCAAAGCGTGTGTCATCACGGGCTGACGCGTCGGGTGCTCATTGAAGTTCCTGGACTTAAACTGTTTTCTAGGGCATTAGCACCTTCATGGGTGTTTTATTCTTTCTCTACCTTAACTAATATTAAAAAAAAAAAGAGATTACTGGAGTCAGTCATTTACCCCTTAGTCAGGAGATGTGAAAGTCAAAGCTGGCCTGTGGGTTCTGCCAAGCTCTTAGTTTCAGGGAAAGGAGTTTGGGAATTGCAGGGACCCAGTGTGCTGTAGCCTGGGACAGCAGCTGGGAGGGAGCAGGGCTCAGGAGACCCTAGCCCCAGGCAGTCCAACTGGGCTAACAATTCTGACTTCCACATTTGACTTTTAGAATATAGCCATTTTCCATTCCAATTTTGTCTGAGAGCTTCTGTGTTGAGGTTCTTGGAAGAAAGGTTTTGGCTTTGGGGGAATTCCCTGTTCCCCAGGCCTCCCTCTGTCTTCTAGAGCTGGGCCATCTTGGTAAGCAGTTTCCCCTTGGGCTGACTTCAAGAGCCCTGGAGGCATGGGGTAGACATGGAGTTCAGGGGATCAGTGAGAAGAGCTGCCCTATGTTAAGGCCCACCTTTTTGTAGGGGGGCAATAAGCTACAGTGAGATGGGCCTCAGGCCTCAAGCAGTTCTGTCAGGAGAAAAGTTGAGAGATGAAGAAGGCGTGAGGATCAGAATCACAATCAACTGGCTTCCAGTCAGCTGAGAGTCCAGGAAGGCCCTGATGGAGACACAACTCTGGAACCTAGCTTCTGTCCCCAGCCTCTCTCCCAGGCTGGTCAGGCGGGCTTGTGGGAGTCACCGCTGCTCAGACACTCTGTGCAATCTGCCACCCTTGGCAGTATCTCATTAAATCTCACAGTCACCCTGGGGTCGGTACCAGGATTCTTCTCATTTTTTTATAGTAGTGCACACAGGCCTGTGGCAGAGGTGTGGCCCTAAGTCACATGGCTAAATGGAACTAGAGCCAGGACTTCAAAGTCGGAGCAGTCCTTTGACCCTGGATCCTCTTCTTCCCTAGCTCCACCTCCATCCCTTCACGGCCCAGCAATATGAAATGAAGAAAATGAAGAAAAATCCATCCGTCAGTCAAAAATGAGGTACAAGAGTGAGAAGATCTAGTCAGGGATAATCTGGGGGTTTCATTGCTCCAATATGTAGATTATCCCTCCCAGAAAAAAAAAAGACATTATTCAACTTTATCCCTCCAAAAATTATATAATTAAAAAAATACTTTTCAGCCAGGCGGTGGTGGCGCACGCCTTTAATCCTAGCACTTGGGAGGCAGAGGCAGGCGGATTTCTGAGTTCGAGGCCAGCCTGATCTACAGAGCGAGTTCCAGGACAGCCAGGGCTATACAGAGAAACCCTGTCTCGAAAAACCAAAAAAAAAAAAAAAAAAAAAAAACTTTTCCCTTTTGACAAATCTAAATATGTCTTTGGTAGGAATAGGCTAGAAAACAGAAATAAAAATAAGAACGCAACTGTATTTGTTCTAATCGGAGGTGTGGATGGCTAAAGCTTGGCATAAGTTTTTCAAGCTCTTTTTGAGCACTAACATACAGACATATGTTTTCATACAGTCTGCTAACTGCATGTTACTCTGTGACTGGTGTTCTGGTCTGCCGAGCCACCAGGACCCCATGAATTGATCTAACAGCAGATGTTAGGGGCCGACAACTCTGTTTCTGCAGCAGTGACGACTCTTGCTCCTCTCCTTGCAGCCTTGTCTTAGGTCTTTGTGAGTTGTCAAAAGCTTGTGCCACACTGGTCTCTGAAAACATTCATTCTCATAAATAGTATTCGAAGCTAACCCCTCCCCTTAAAAAACAAACAAACAAAAACCCCAACTGCCTAAAAACACCTCTGTGATCCCTGGATTCTGGGGAATCATCTTTCACCAGGGGAAAAAGCTTGACAATTTGATACACGGAATGCTATCTCATTATTGTTTTATTTAGTGTCCTTTAATTATTCATTGGGGTCAATGGGTTCCCATGTGCCTATTAGCCTGTTTTATTCTGGCTTTGTGATTGGCGTTCATACCTTTGTCCATTTTCCTGTTGGGTGTTGTTATTAATGTCTAACTTTAGATGGGTAGTTCTCAGGCCTAGCATAGGATAACCACATGGTTGACTTTTAAAACCAAGGAAGAAGGAGAGGGTTTCATTCCCAGGGTCATCCCTGGAGGGGCTGAGGCACTAGTAGCTCCTGAAGGTTCTTCTGCTTTCTCTCTCTGTTTCTGTCTCTGTCTCTGTCTCTGTCTCTGTGTCTCAGTTTTTTTGTTTTTTGGTGTGTTTTTTTGTTTGTTTGTTTGTTTTCTTTTGAGACAGGATTTCTTTTTCTTTTCTTTTCTTTTCTTTTTAAATGAGCCAAAATTTTATTTATTCATTTTTTGCATTCGAAGTGCTCCTCGATGACATCCCCAGCCTGATGTTCTTTGCCTTAGTCCTTAACTACTACACAACTGCAACCAACCACTTTTCCATGGCTCCCCTTCTCAGTCAGAGGCCTATAGTTCCCCTGGTTTCTTGTTGTCATCAGTCTTAATCAGGTCGATCTGTTGCTCGGCACAAAGTGCCTCCCCAGTTTGACATACATGTGCTCATCACAGTTGGATGTGAGCACACAGAGATGGGTTTGGCGCTTGTTTAGCGCTTTGACGGCCTCACATGTCACGTGCTAGGCCGTCGTGGATGAGGGTGGCCTTCAGCACCTCTAGTAGAGCAGTGAGAGTCCTTTACACCTCCAGCGGCTATTCCTTCCTCGGCTGAGGCGGTGGATTACGGGTGATGCCAAATCTTGAATACACCCAAGCCTAGAGCCAGAGCCTCCGCCTTTGTGGTGGCAGGAAAAGTGAGACAGGGTTTCTCTGTGTAGCCCTGGCTGTCCTGGAACTCACTCTGTAGACCAGGCTGTCCTTGAACTCAGAGATCCCTCTGCTTCTGCCTCCCGAGTGCTGGGATTAAAGGCGTGTGCCACCACTGCCCGTGTTCTTGTGCTTTTAATTGGCAGCCTGGTGTGCGAGTTACTCTTATAGATTCGAGTTCTCCCACTGTCTGATCCCAGCACTGTCATTGCAGAATCTCTTTTGCATTCTTGGACACCTTGTTTACTATTGTTTAAAAAGTGCAGCAGACCTGCAAAGGCACACATTTAGCAGCAGCACAGAGGCAGCAAATGCCCTGGTTCCACAGAACAGGCATGCTTTCAGGAAAGGTGGATGGAACAGGTTTGTTCAAGCTACAGGTGTCTCTGCAGACAATGGTACCCTCTCTGGAATGGAGAAGCAGGTTTTAGGAGTGCTTGTTTCTTGGTGGTACCCACTGGCAGGTACAGCAACTGTGCTCACACTGCAGCGACTAGACTCAGGATTAGTGCCTCATCCAGGCTGTGTCCTCCTGGGCACATCCATAGAATAGGGAAGTTGAGCAAAGCTAGAAGAGAAGCCTGGGCCGCCATAGAGTTCTCCCCCCTCCTCTCCCTCTCCCTCTCTTCCCCTCCCCCTCTCTCCCCTCCCCTTCCCTCTCTCTCCCTCCCCCTCCCCCTCTCTCTCCTTCCACCTTTCCCCTCTCTTACATACACACACTCACACACACTCACAGTCTCTCACACACACTCACACACACCTATACACTGTCTCTCTCACACACACATTCACACACGCATACATCCACACACCCATATACACTTACACACACACCCATAATACACTCACACACACATATACATTCATACACATTTACACACATTCACACACCCATATACACTTAGACACACTTCCATAATACACTCACACACACAAATACACATTCACACACTCATTCTCATACACACTTGAACACATGACACTTGTACAATATATACACAAACATATACATTTACACACATACCCACACACATAAACATATAGCATCCACACTCTCACACACAATACACTCACACACATACACTCACACACATACACACTCACTCAGGCCCACCCCAGGTATGAACCCCACCCCCTTAGATGCAAGGCTTTCAGTTCTCTTGAATGACCTGTGACAATCTCATTTCACTCAAACCCAAAGAAAGAGTCTGCTCCTCCTCCTGCCACAGTCCCCTCTACTCTCCGACTCCGCTCATGTACAGGACCCTCCTGGGCATGGACTGAGTGGCTGGAAACCAGGCTGGCTCTACGCTACTCCAGCATGAACTTCACTTGAGGCCCTGAAGACAGAGGGTGGCAACTATAGGTCCTGGGGTGGATGAAATTTATAGCCTGAGTCAGCCTCTCTGATGCCTCAGATCTTCCATTTGTAAAATGGAGACGGTATTGCATGTATTCGAGGTTGACAAAGGGACTGCAAAGGCAGCAGGTGGCACATTATAGATCCCACAATGTGCCGGGCATGCTCTGTGGAGGCCCGTCCATACTGGGATGACAGGCACGCGTCATCAGACCTGGATCCAGATCTTTTTTGATTTCCCATTAATGAATGCCTCACTAATTTGTACCTCCACCTAAACCCTCGTCCCATCCTCCCGATGCCTCTTCCTTCTCTTCCCTGCCCCATCTCCCACCTGCTCAGTACAAACCCCAGGCCTCTGGGCCTGTCCCTGCACGTTCCTGCTCAGGCCCGACTTTAATCTATTAAGTACTTTATACCAGGGAGCATTTGTCTCCTTGATTTATTAATTGCTCATGAACTTTTATTTTATGTATATGAGCACACTGCCGATGTTTTCAGACACACCAGAAGAGGGCATCAGATCCCATTACAGATGGTCGTGAGCCACCATGTGGTTGCTGGGAATTGAACTCTGGACCTCTGGAAGAGCAGTCAGTGCTCTTAACCGCTGAGCCATCTCTCCAGCCCTGTTCATGAGTCTTCATTTTTATTTATTTTATTTTATATCCTTGAGAAAAGATCTCATAGATCTCAGTGTACCGGGCTGGTTTGGAACTTGCTATATAGCTGAAGATGACCTTGAGTTAATATCTGTGTGTGTGCGTGTGTGTATGTGAGTGGTCATATGTGTGTGTGAGTGTAAATATGTATGTATGTATGTGTGTATGTGTGTGTATGTGTGTGTATATATGAGTGTGTGTGCATGTATATGTGAGTGTGTGAAAGTATGCATGTGTGTATGTATGTATGTGAGTGTGTATATGTGAGTATGTGTGTATATATGTGTGTATGCATGTGTGTGTAGGTTAGAGATTGACTTTAGTATTTTCTCCTGTCCCTTTCCATCTTAGTTTTTGAAACAGAGTCTCTCCCTAAGTCTAGAGCTCAGCAGCTCTTCTGTCTCCAGTGTGGAGTTACAGATGCACTGGGGTGTGCATGTTTTTATTTTATTTTATTTTATCTTTATGTTGGGTGCTGGGAATCTGACCTTGACTGAGCAATTCTCTCAGCCCCTGACCTCAAACCCATGCTTCTGCCTCCCTTTCCTGAGTATGGAGATGACCCTGTGCTTAGTTTTATGTGGCCTGAGGACTGAGCACAAGGTAGGGCCAGGTCTACAAGCTGAGCTGTGTTCCCAGCCTACGATGCCGGCCCATTTCTCAGGTGAAGAAAGCCAAACCACTCAGCTCTACCTCACAGATACTGACCTCTGTGCCCGCCCCCAGGAGTTTGGATGGCAGTGCCAGTCTCCTGGATTTTGCTCCTCCTCCAGGTTGAATTCCACCTGCCCCAGAGTGCCGCGATGGTATCGTCTTACTCCCTGCCTGTGGGCGGGGAGTAGGGCGGGGCCAGAAAATGCATCTTGGGATTTTTTTTTGTTTGGTTGGTTTTGGTTTTGAGCTTGGACTCCAGATGTTGCTCCAGCTGGCCCCAAACCCTGTCTCTCAGGCATTGCTCGTGGTCATGCTTAAGCTGCTTTTCACATCCAATCTCCCATCTCACAAGTTTTGAGATTGGAACTTCATTTCTCTTTAAAAATTTTAGAGACTTATTTACTTATTGTTCTAACTGCATTTCTGTCTGTGTACTGCCTGGCGATCGATCGCAGAGGTCAAAAGAGGGCACTGGATCCCCTGGAACTGGAGTTAAAGATGGTTGTGAGCTGCCACGTAGGGGCTGGGAGCTGAAAAGCAGGCTCTCACCTAACTGCAGAGCTACTGTCCCTCCAGTCCCTGTCCCTCCCCCTCCCCCGCCCCCCACTCCCGAACCCCCACCCCCGCTCCCGCCCCCCTTACCCGCCCCCCGCCCCCCACTCCCGAACCCCCACCCCCGCTCCCGCCCCCCTTACCCGCCCCCCGCCCCCCACTCCCACCCCCTTACCCCCCGCCCCCCACTCCCAAACCCCCCTACCCCCCAGCCCCTCCCGGTTCCCTTTTATGACTGTAGGGTCTGCGAGTGTTAGAAGCACGCTGTCAGGGAGGCGCTGCAAGACCCGGATGGGGGGGGTGATGGCTGCAGATTGTTCTCTTCCCCGCTGCGGCTTCTCTCCTGACCATCCTCCCTCATGAAGGCCCTTCTGATTGCTCCCCCAGGACTCACTCCTAGGTGGAGCTGTTTGGATAGAGATGAAGTTTTTGCAAGTCTCTGACAGACAGCACAGCCATAAACAAACACTTGTTCTGTTAAGTCCTCTCCCACCCTCTCCACACTGTGCCCCCCCATACTGGTCCCCCTTCCTCACACTCACCCCTCTCCCCTTTCTGGCCCTCCTTCCCATACTGGCCCCCTCCTCACAATGACCCCTACACACACACACACACACACACACACACACACACACACACACACATACGCTGGCCAGGAAGCCCTGTCTCTAGGCCCTTCTCACCTTGGCTCACAAGCAGGTGGGAGATCCTGGGGAAAGACATCGAGGAGCCAAGAGTTGGCCCCAGATCATCTTCTTCTCTGTCTAATCTGAACGCCACCATCTATGTCCTTGGGGTAGGAACAGCATGGCTCAAAGGCTGTTGTCTACAAAATAGACAGCCAGCCAGCAAGAGATATCTGGCCCTAAGCTAAATGTGGCCCCTGGGTCTTTGTCACTAGGTTATCAGTGGTGTAGAGGGTACATTATAGAGACATGTATTAAATCTTCCTGTTGGTGGGAGGTGTGGGAGTGCATGCCTTTAATCCCAGCACTTGGGAGGTAGAGGCAGGTGGATCTTGTGAGTTCGAGGCCAGCCTGGTCTACAGAGTAAGTTCTAAGACAGCCAGGGTTACACAGAGAAACCCTGTCTAAATAAATAAATAAATAATAAAGTTTTCCTGCAAACACTATTATTTAAAGAATATTTTGAGTTGGGTATGGTTGTAGGAGCCTAGAATCACAGTACTTAAGAAGCCAAGGAAGGGTATCCAATCTGGAGTCTTAAACAGCCTGGGCTGTCTCCAGTTGTGTGTGTGTGTGAGAGAGAGAGAGAGAGAGAGAGGGAGGGAGGGAGAGAGAGAGAGAGAGAGAGAGAGAGAGAGAGAGAGAGAGAGAGAGAGAGAGAGAGAGAGAGATATGAGGAGAGGGAAGGAAAAGAAGGAAGGAAAGAAGGAAGAAAGGAAAGAAGCTGTACTGGCTGGTTTTGTGTCAACTTGACACAATCTAGAGTCATCAGAGAGGAAAATGTCTCCCTTGAGGAAATGCCTCTGTGAGACCCAGCTGTAAGGCATTTTCTCAGTTAATGATCAGTGGGGGAGGACCCAACCCATTGTGGGTGGTGCCATCCCTGGGCTGGTGGTCCTGGGTTCTATAAGAAGGTAGGTTGAGCAAGCCATGAAGAGCACTCCTTCATGGTCTCTGCATCAGCTCCTGCCTCCACGGTCTTACCCAGTTTGAGTTCCTGTTCTGACTTCCTTCCATAGTTTAACAGCAGTGTGGAAGTGTAAGCCGAATAAAACCCTTTCCTCCCCAACTTGCTTTTGGCCGTGGTGGTTTTTTTTTTTTTTTTTTTTTTTTTTTTTTGCAGCAATAGAAACCTTAACTAAGCTAGAAGCCAAGAAACTATTATTTGGTAAAAGATTTTTATAATCACACCAATGAGCTGGTGTGCATGAATGTTTGTGCACCACCTACATGCTTGTGTCTGAAGAGGCCAGAAGAGAGTGTGAGATCCCCTAAAACTGGAGCTACAGTGGTTGTAAATCTCCATGCGGGTGCTTGGAACTAACACTCTCCACCCCGCAAAGCAGCATGTATATTTAACTGCTGAGTCCCAGCTCCCTACATATTATGTCTACGTATAATGTCTAGAGTGTGGCAAGGGGAATGGGAAAGGTGGGGGGGTGTGAAAGTATGTTATATATCTGATTGTGAATGTCCTGACGAAATCCCTTCCCTCTGTATGATAAACATATGCTAATGAAACTGAAGCCAAGCAGACAAGCCATAAACCAGAGGCTATTCTGGAGGAAAAGTCATAGACTGCCTGTCTTAAAATTAACATGTTTCTAGTAGCTTCTCCCTATGAAGTGAATATCTTCAATGAGTAGCAACACCATTGGCTGTTTTTACTCAACCTGTGGGGGACATCGGAAGGCCATGGCCAGTTCTGTCCTGAGGCTTCTCAGACGTCCTGGCCACCAAAGCCAGTGACTTCACATCTCCACTGTGAACAGCTCAGGATGTAATCTAATCTGCTCCTAAGTGGACCAATCCTTTGAGGACATTTGGGTCAGTTTCTATATCATTAGTAGTCAGGGTCAAAGAACGACCATTTCTATTAAGCCCAGGGCTGCCTGTAGGAACAGGTTCACCAGTCAATAATCAGTAATCAGCAGGAAGCCCTGCTGTTTACCTCAGGGGCCCAGTTTACACTCTCAAACAGCTTCGAGTGAAGAGCAGAGGGTGACCATCGAAGGCCCAAGAGACTGATCCTGGAGGTCTAGGCCGAGACCTAGGATAAGGCTGCTGCTGCTGGTCCCAAAACAGCTCTTAGAGAGTTGCAGATCAGAACGAGAGCCAAGACAGGGTTCAAGGCCAGAAACACGTCAGGTGGAGTCCCCAGGGTTCGAGGCCAGGCACTGCCACCTAGCGGGGGACCCTCGCCACCCATCCCACTTAACATTCTGGGAAAAATACAGGAGGCGGTGGGCAGAGTGGGGCAGGATGTCGGGGAGACTGTGCATTAACTCAGTCACCCAAGGCGACAGTACCTCTCCAACTGCCAGGAAAGTTGGCTGCTTGATGTGTCTGTGTCGAGAGAAAGGCAGGAGGAGGGGCCTCCCCTCACTCTTGAGAGGCTATCCAGTTCCTGCTTCTCAACCCCTCCTCCTCCTGACAGCTCTAGTGACTGGGAACAGAATGGCTCTTGCCCGCAGGAGATAAAGATTCCAAATGGTTCCATCTCCTGCCAAGCTCTCAGCCTAGCCACTAAGGTGGATTCTGTTCCAGTGAAGTCCCCACAGGTGGGTGGCCTTCAGCTACCCGTTTGTGTCTCTAGTGAGGTATCCCCACGGAACAGCAGGGCTTAATGGGAGAGGTTTCTGAGCCCTCCCAACTCCAATAAGCCTTCCTTGAAGCTTCCACTGCACAAGTCTGTTTTTAGACTGTCCACCTTAAATATCCCCACATAAGTATCAGAGGGTGGCACTAGTCTGGGCCAGGGAGGAGAGCCAGGTTCAAAGCCAGGCTGAGGCTGTGCAGGGCAGGGGGAAAGGGCAACTGTGGGGGCAGGGACAGAGCACGGTGGACACCTTGCCAGCCACCCCCAAGTGCAGCTGGTGGAGCCCCAAGAGCTGATACCACAGACACCTTAGGAATCCCTCACTATGCAGTGTGTGGGTTGGCAGCAATGTTTGCCAGGGGATGAAGAAAGGAACAGGGAGGAATGTACAGGCTTGGCTGGAAAATCCAGCTGGGCCGGAGACAGAGCTGGAAGCTGAAGCTATACTTGGGTGTGCTACTATGTCACCATTCACTGCTGGACCTCAGGCTGGTGACAGCCACTGGGCTTCAGGCTCCTGAGTATAAAGTCTGGGAACTTTTAGCTTTAGGAGCATACAGGTATGTTTCTCAGATTGGGCCAATGATGTTATTTTCAACTTGAATTCAGTGTCCTGTATATTTTTTTCCCAATGTGCTTGGGATGGCTGTGTTTTAATTTGTGAGCTAGATGACAGCTTCTAACCCATTTAACTCATAGGCCAACATGTCTCCAGCCCACCCTACCCATTCTGCATAAAAGAAAGCTCCCATAAAATGTGTAGATGGTTCCATGCAGTACTCCAGAAAATGGCTGCAAGTGCCCCATCAAGGACCTATGTATATATTCATTTACTCAAAGAATCTAGGTAATGGTTAAACTCCCAGTACCATGGGCAAGGATGCTATTGGGCCCAGAGTACAAAGGGACTGTTGCCCAGCTGCTCGCAAGTGTGACATAAAAGTGGTATTGTTATTTGCTTTAAATCTAGACAAGAGAATCTTTAGCCAAGCTTCAGGCTTACCCTTTCACTAATCAACCTTGAAATCAGGCTCCTGTGATTGAAAGAGCTTGGGCCAAACCCCACTTCTGTACCTGTCTGCAGTGCCTACAGGTTGACTCACACACGTTTCGCCCGCCCTAAAGGGTCTCTACCAATAGGGTCTCTGCCTCTGGGAAGTGGAGGTAGGCTGGCAATCTGATGGATACCAGGAAGAAAGGTCGGTTACCGTAAAGTGGGGATGAGCAGAGCATGCAGGAAGCCCTGCGAAGTCTCTGCTTTTGGTAATGGTTCTACGATACAAATGCCACTCCCTCTCAAGCATGATGGAGTTTATACAATTAGTACACTGAGACATACAGGCCATACAGGCCACAGCTGGGACTGGGGGCACCTGGGCGGCCTCTCTGACTTGCTGGTCAGTTGGAATTTGAGCTCTTCAGAACTATTCGAAGGCATAAATGCGGCACGGTGACGGTCGCACAGTGCAGCTTTTGTGCGGGAGGGCAGAAGGCCATCTTTGCCGTTGAATCTGAGGCAGTACCTCTTAGAATTGTACCGAGAAGTGTTTGTGGCCCTGGGGGGACACTTTTAGTGACAGCTTCCTGAGGGCTGCTCAAATGAGCAGAGCAGTTTGTAGCTACCAGTGAGTTTGGTCTCCTTGGGACTTGCATCCTGGTACTGTGGGGATCTCCTTCGCCCGTGGGAGAGGCCATTGCTGTAGGACTCTACTCCATGAAATCAGGGTAAGACCCAATGAGGAGCTTGGGGTGGTGCCCTGATGCTCTGCCCACAGAATGCTTTCCTCAGGGAACCCCAGGACTTTGGTGCACAGCTGGGAATAAGAGTGGGTGCTAGCCTTGAGGTCTAGGTCTCATTCTCTATCTCCGGGAACATAATCCCTTGGGTACCTACTTCAGGGCCTGGCGAATTTCCACTGCTCCCCGCTTGAGCACCTCGGGTCGCTGTCCCCTGAGAGACCTTGTGCCTTCTGAGTTGCTCTGGCTCTTCTCTGGCCTCAAAGATATATAAAGCATAACAAGCCGCCCAGCAGGGGTGTGCTCACCTGTAGCATGGGGTAATTCAATAACGCAATGCTCAGGCTCAAGGGAGCCCACAGTGTGTGGACATCTTGGGTCTTGGTTTGAGTAGGTCTGCTATGGGCTTCTGCACAAGCTGCCTAAGGCAGATTCTCATTCATATTCTCTCTCTCTCTCTCTCTCTCTCTCTCTCTCTCTCTCTCCCATTACATTTATCTTATGTATGTATGTATGTATGTATGTATGTGTGTATGTTTATTGTCTGTGTGCATGCCATCTGCTCATCTGGGTGTGTGCATGTAAAGGACCAAAGTGGATGTCAAATATCTTCCCCAATGGTTTCTCTACCTTAGAGACAAGGTCTCCTGCTGAACCTGGAACTCAGTGTCTGGGCTAGTTAGTATCTTAGAGTTTCTATTGCTGTGATGAAACACCATGACCAAAGCAACTCAGGGAGGAAAGAGTTCATGTCCTCTTACCGTTTGTAATACATTATCCGGGGAAGTCAGACAGGAAGTCAAAGCAGGAACCTGGAGATAGGAGCTGAGGCAGAGGCCATGGCGGGGTGTTGTTTACTGGCCTGCTCCTCAAGCTTACTCAGCCTGCCTTCTTTCCTCACCCAGACCTCCTACTTAGGGGGTAGCACCACCCATAGTGGTCTAGGCCCTCCCACAGCAATCATGAATAAGAAACTGTACCACAGGCTTGCCCACCAGCCAGTCTGGTGGGATCAGTTTCTCAGTTGAAGTTCTTCCCAGAAGACTCTAGCTTGTGTCAGGCCAACATGATACTAGGCAGGAGCGCTAGGCTGGCCCGACAGTAAGCTCCAGGCATTGACCCATCTCCACACCCGACACAGGTTATAGATGTGTTCCAGCGTGCACAGCTTTTATGTGGTGGGGATTCCAACTCAGGTTCTCATGTCTAAAAACACAGCAGACTCTACCCTGCCTCCTCTCAGGCAGAACTCTGAGCTTGTGAAGTGGCCCAGAGCAGGAGTTTGACAGATTTTGTTGGTCCTGGGTTTTTGTTTGTTTCTTTTCTTTTTTTTTTCTTTTTTAATCATCTTTTGGGAAGAAGGGAAATTTATCACAAACTCTCTCAGGAAGTGGATGGAAACTCGGACCCTGTCTCCAAAAGGGCCTGGAAACATCGCCAGTACGATAGTTCATGCGTGGCCGGTCCTCACCAGTCCTCTGGCCCAGTGCCCACCCTGAGTTGTGGGCCTCGGTGAGGTGCTCAGCACAGCACCTGTTCAGCACTTGAGGCTAAAAAGAGGAAGGGATCACAAATTCAACTTTAGAGATCCTTCATGCTTAGGGACACGACTCACAGGCACCTTATTTCTGAACTGGGTTACATGTTGTCTGTGGCTGAGCAGCTCATCTGAATGAGGATGAGGGAGGAGAGGGCGGGGCGCTTGGGGCATCAGACAGCATACTGAGAACTTTATTGTTATTATTTATTTATTTATTTATTCCCTTTACATCCAGATTGCAGCCTCGCCCTCTCTTCCCAGACTCCCCCTCATACAACCTCTCCCCTCCCCCCTCCCCTTCTCCTCTGAGAAGGGAGAGGTCCCCCTGGGTACTAACCCACCTTGGCACATCAAATCACTCCAGAACTGGCCACATTCTCTCCCACTGAGGCCAGACAAGGCAGACTAGAGGACAGGATCCACAGGCAGGCAACGAGAGCTTCATTGTTAACCTGTGGGTACGTATCCAGCTTAACTTGAGGTATAGTTTTAAGTCAAATGAGTAATCCCAGCATGTGGGAGACTGAAGCAGGAGGGTGGTGGTAAGTTCAAGGCCAACCTGAACTCCAGAGTGACTCTCAGCCTAAGCTAATGCCACGTCTGTTAAGTATCATTTCGGAATTTTGTCCTATGTTCCTGGGAAGATGGTCAGTGCTGATTTCAAACAGTATGCTTGCTTAGGGGTCAGCCATGTGCTTGCCATTGGAGTAGGGGCTACAGGCATCATCCATTCCCCCACCCTAGTTCTTCAGGTCCCTCCTGTGGGGCATGCTCTAGGCACTGGGGCGTGGCAGTGACCAGGGCAGCAGGGGGTCCTGTTCTGATGATGTCCATAGTGTTGGCAGGAGGACAGAGAAGAACATGATAGAGACACGTGGACTGTACTGTGAGCTAGAGGAGAGAGACAGCGAGTTGGGGTCCAGAGAGCAGAGGCACTGTTTTAGAGAGCAGGCAGGGGCAGGCTGTCCAAAGAGGTGAGGGTCAGAGATGTGTTGAGGCCCAGGCAGGGCTGGAAGGCTTTCCAGAGGCTGCCAGCTCTGCTTTTCCGGTCAGTCCAGCAGGAGTGACAGTCCTCAGAGCCAGTTCCTGCTGCAGAGGTCTCTGGATGACAAGGTGGCTGAACACTGTGAGAGGATTTATAGGGAGCCAAGGGACAAGCTATATGACACCTGAAGGAGACAATCAGATAAATCCTGGATGTGGGCTAGCCCCACAGAACAACTGGCTGGTGTCTTAAAAAGATCAGTGTCCTGAGTGGGAATGGAGATCAGGTTAGATTAAAACAAACACAGAGCCAAATGGGATGCCCAGTCCCCCAGCAGACATAACAGGTCTGCTAAAAGATGCCTTTCTATTCAAGCTTGGGAGATCGGGCTTCAGTTTGAATGCAGGAACTGTTGCCTCTCTTAGGTGTAAGGACGGTGTGCGAACAGGGAAGAGATGGAGTTAAATTAGGCTTGTGATTGATAATGTTCATAATTTATTCTGAAAAAGTTGAGCTCTCAGGAGGAGAAGGACAGCCTCCTTGGGCTGGCCAGGCAGCAGATTTTGGCAAACCCTGAAGTATGCCCTCTTTGGATAGGGAATGTGCTCTACCATGTAGCACACAGTAGGTGTCTGATAGCATGTGAGTGAGTACATGTATGGGATTCATTTCCAAGGATGGTCTGTGGCTGAGCACACTCTCCTCCACTGATGCCTCACCCGCCTTTAAGTTCACCAGCATCGGTGCACCATCAGGCAGGTAAGAGTGCAGGGAGGCTTCTCAGGCTCACTAAGTTTGGAAGTGCCTATGAGTGTTCTTAGGAGTCCCTCTGGATTCCAGACATGCTGCCCCTGCCCGTCCCTTGCCCCTTCAGGCCATCCTGGTCACAAGCAGCTGGCATGCTGGTGCCTCCAGATTTGCTTCTGTCAAGTCAACTCACTGGGAGCGGTGTCTCCTACAGTGACACCTAACACTCCTGGAGCTCTCAGCATTTCCAAATGTCATGTGACATGTGTGACACATGCTCTGTGGTCCCAATGCTCCTGATGCTCCTTTCAGATTCATAGAGAAACCTAAACCACGCTCCTGTTAGCAGCTAAGGCTTCAGGGGGTGGATAGCATTGGAAGGGCAGAGTCCTCAAGATAGGATTAGTGTCCTAATGAAAGAGGCCTGGGAGTCCTTTCTGCCTTCTGCCTTGTGAGGAGACAGCAGGAAGACAATATCTACGAGGGAGGGGTGGCTTTTGACAGACATGGAGTCCACTGGAAACTTCTCTTGGAATTCTCAACTCGGGAGTTGGGAACAACCAATTTGTAAAGTGCTTCACATAAGACAATGAGGTAAGCCCTCCTAGGAAAGCTTTTGGGTGATTTTCGCTGTGTTCCATTTTATAGACTGGTCGGTGGTCTCCATGGAACATGGCAGGCTTCTGATGTGGCACTGTGGCTCCTCCCCTCTCCTGGAAGCAGCATCCAGGCCATACCCACATTACCGAAGGTTCAGGATCCTTTCCATCCTGGGGCAGGTACCTGCTTGTGGGCCAGGACCTAGGAAGCCGTGATGCAGCAGCCGAGATGCAGCATGGTCTGCAAGTTGCCTCTGGTGTGGGGATGGGCTGCAGCCAGGCCTGCTCTGAGTTCCTTCCCTGCCACATGTTGGATTATTATAAAACAATAGCTCATGCCCTTTCTTTTATAATCCAACACTGGCAGATTGTCTAACATTGCCATGTCTGGAAGTGCTTGGGAAGAAGTCAGCGCTGTGGAGATGTGTACCATGGGGCAGATACTCTTTCAGTAGAAGGCAGGTAGGTTCACTACAGTCCTCTGCCAGCACCTGCAGCCTTGTAGGCCCTTTTCTGTTTCGGCCCCCACAGTGCTGCGCTGCCAACCCTTTTCCTGTTTTCCTCTTGGTTGAGTCTGATATTAGATAAATACCAGCTGTCTCTGGTGGGCTGTGTCCAGATTTTCTATCCTGAATGTATCCTTTCAACAGGTGTCTGTGACACAGGACCAGTGTAGTCCTGTTTGCCTCACAGATGTCAGTCTTTAGCCACAAAACAAAACAAACAAAACAAAAAAAAACAAAAAACAAAAAAACCCCCCCAAAAACCTGGGGCAGGAAAGAAGTGCCTGGATTTTAGTGTGAGTGGAGTCAGGGGCATTTTCTTTCCAAAATCTACGCCACACTGAATGAAGACACTAAAGACATCCCTGTCTTCCTTGCTCTAACCAATGTCCCATAGGACTGGGGACTCAAAGGTGGTGTCATACATAGAGGGGCATACATAGATGGGCGAGGAGCTGGAGGGTGGGGAAAGGCTTGGGCTCATCTGTGAGCCAGAATAAAAACAGACAGCAGGTAAGGGCCGCTGGGTGAGGCAGCTCCCTCCTGGTGGCAGGGGAGCCTCTCTGGCAGGATCTTGCTGAGACTGGGATTCTAGGGTCAGGATGGGAAGTCCCAGTTTCAGAATGGCAAAGTCAGGAGCAGCCCTCACCCTACTTGTCTGCATTGCCAGCACAAATACAGAAGGAAGTCCCACTTGGAGTAGCAGAGGAGTGGGAAAGAAACTTTAAGGTGCTGGGTTTCAGCAGTCTGTGCTGTCAGCTTTTGGGTACCCATCTGTGTCAACTAGAGTTTAACGGCTCTGTTATGTCTACCCATGCCCACCTTCAGGAATATCAAGCTCTGGGGATCCAAGAACTGGATAGCTGTGAGCCATGCTTGGCCTGGACAGGGACTAAGAAGTGTCCTAACTGATTTCCCATGAGTAGCCCTCAGGGCACCATCTGAGGACCAGTCTGAACGGATGGTACCTAGGTCTGGAGAACTGGTACAGAGCTGGTGTCCTATGTTTCTGTTGCTGTCATAAAATACCATGACCAAAAGCAACTTGGTGGGAAAAGTATTTATTTAACTCATAGTTCTACCTCACAGTCCATCAGTGGGGTGGGGGTGGGGGGAATCAGGGCAGGATCCTGGAGGCAGGAGTTGATGCAGAGGCTGTGGAAGAATGCTGCTTACTGGCTTGCTCCTCATGGCTTGTTCAGCCTGTCTTCTTATAGAACCCAGGACCACCAGTCTAGAGGATGGTACTGCCCACGGTGGGCTGGGCCCGCTCACATCAATCATCAATCAAGAAAATGCCTAACAAACTTGCCCACAGGCCAGTTTAGGCCTAGAGGAATTTTCTCCAGTGGGGTTCTCTCTTTCCAGTTGACTAGTTTGTGTCAAGTTGATATAAAACTAGCCAACACATCCAGGGCTTTTGATGTTTGCTTTTGCTGTCTTGGGACAGGATCTCACTGTGTAACCCAGGCTAGCCTATAGCATTTGAGATCTTCCTGTCTCAGGACAACTTCTCCCCCATGCCCTGAGTGCTGCTATTCTAGGCCTGCACCACCACCCCATTGTGAGCTGTGTGATTTTATAACCAGGAAACTGATGGTGTGGGCTCTGAGACAGTGTGTCAGGAAAGGCTGTGATCTCCAACCCCATCCAGAGCTTTCCTAGTGTTCATACAAACCCAAAGAACCCAGCATTGAAGCCCAACAGGCTTGGGGTAGCTGGTAGAGGTTGTCTCAGTGCCTGGGAAATCAAGTCGGTGACTGAATTTGTAGGCTGGGTGATTTTGGACAGAGCTAGAGATCAGGTTTACATCATTTGCAGGCAGACAAGATATACTTTCTAGAAAGATTACTGCTGCTTCCCTGACTGCCTGTGTGTTCAGTGTCATCTGGAGTCCAGGGGACAGACTTGAGACAGATAGAACCCTGTCCTCAAGGAGCAAAGGCCCAGAGAGAACAGCACAGGTTGATCAGGAAGCGAGGTGGCTGGCAGCCTTATTCCTCCGACAGTGTGATTGTCAGGCTCTGTGGTTGTCTGGATCTGGGAGAGTAGGACTCTCTTTTCTGGGTCAGTGGCCTTGGGGGAAGTCATAGAATAGTCCCAGTTTTGGTGTCTTCACTAGAAAATATACTAAGAGCCTCGTGGTATCATCACAAGAACAGGGGCTAACTATCGCTGGTTAGTACTCTTGCATTAGTTGGTTTGGGGTCTCTGTGACAGTACTGAACAGAAACAACTTAAGGGAAGAAACATTGTTTTGGTTCAAGGTTCCAGAGGACTCAAGCACAGTATGTAGGGAAGATGTGGTATTTGTTGTTGTGGGAGCATGCGCTAAAGGCCATTGAAGTCACTGTGGACCAGGAAGCAGAGAAGGAGAGACCAGGATATAATGTATGAAGGCCCGTTCTCAGTGACCTACTGCCCTACTTACTCACACTTCCCAGAGTTTCCAGACCTGCCAAATTAGCACTGCATTTCTCAAATATGAGTCAGGGTGTGGTATGGTCTATTTCAGTTTCAAACCATGACAGTCTTTATTGTGACTAGTTTTAAGTGTTATGTGTTCAGAGGGTTTGCAAAGAATTCTGGGATGCTGGAGGGCCGGCTTGGTCCAGTGTGGGTGGCAGAGAAATTCCCAGAGGAGCTGATGGTGGCAAATGAATGAGGAGACATTTTCCTGGGTAAGGGACTGGTTTCAGCCAGCTGCTGGACATTGGTAGCTCACAAAGAGGCCACTGTGTAGAGAAGAGGCAATGTGGGTAACCTGGTAAGGTTAAGACTTTTGTTCAGGGGGCTTCAGGAAGGACTTGCTATAGGAAAAGAACGTTCTATCAGCGTAGTGGGAAGACTAGATTAGGAGGTTGAATGGTAGTCAGATTAGATAAGTGGGCTTGGAAGGAGGAAGGGGCTATGTAAGAAGTGGAATCAACAGGAGTCTATACCTACAGACTGAAGGTGAGGCAGGGGACTGGACAAGAGTGAACATGGAAAACACTAATTGAGAGGGGCAAGGACAGCATGTACGGAGCATGTGAGGATTCATACATGGTGCGTGGGGCTTAAAGCTAGATCCTGGACCTCCAGTGAAACTGACCAGTGGCAGAAGAGCCCAGCAGCCCAAGGAGGGGCCAGGAAACGGCTCCGCCCAGAACCCTGGGGCTGGGCTCCTCCCCCTTCCTTCTCTCATTTGATTTTTTGAATCAGGATCTTACTATGTAGTCCAGGTTGGTCTCAAACTTGGAATCTTCTTCCCTCTGCCTTTTGAGTGCTGGAATTGCAGGCATGCACACCATGTCTGATCTTTTGGAAAACTTTTTCCTCGAGGGATCTAGGGAGGAGATAGACTCAAGTTAAAGACTAACCAGCAACCCCATTCTGGGGTGGAAGCAGGATAGAGGCAGGAGGTCTCCTTATTCTCACACCTTGGCCCTTTTGGTCTTTGGTGACCCATGTCACCGACCCTCAGAGATAGTGATGGGAGAGGACCAAGGGGCCCCATTGAGGGATGTGAGGAGCTACGGGCACAGTTCATGTGTCATTTGGAGATTCAGGGTAACTGAAATCTATCACACATTCTAAGGGTGGTTTTAGCTCCCTGGAGGGGAGAAGGACACTGAAAGTACTGTTAAGGAGACAGTTATCTGTTCTTTTCTCCTGTCACCATCCTCATCCTTAGTGACAGAATACTGACCCAGAAAATGATGATAAACATTATTGGCCAAGTGTTTACTGTGTGCCACAGGTGATGTGGATTATCCCCCTCGAGCCTGAATGGATGCCATTTTATCCTTCAAATCTCTATAGTCCAAACTACCTTTTAACTTCTGATCCTCCTGCCCCAACCTCCTGAGTTATGGGATTACAGCTGTGCACCACATCTGTGCTGACCCTTTCACCCTGGGCTTATCACCTCCTGGTGCACGTGAATTATTATGCTGGCCTATGTGGTGTCACTGGTCCTGTAAAACGATTCAGCAGGGCTTTTGCCTGTTGTGATCTGTGGCCAAGATGAAGGAGTGTGGTGATATTCTCTTGAGAAGCCACAGCACCAGGAGCCTGCCTGGTGCTCTGTGCAGGCATTGGTAGTGGTTCCTACTGGCCAATGTTCAATTTGGTGATCTGGACATGAAGTTTATGTATCAGTCAATGGATGACAAGGCGGAGGAAGGAGGGAGAAACTGCGTACTCTGGGTACAAAGACACTTTGGGGACGTGGACATCTGAAGCAATGTCTAAAATGGACATAATGAGGTTGAAAAGGATAAATGTAAAACCTGCTTTTAGGTTTTAAAAACTCATCAGTAGAAGTAGATGACAAAGTCTGACTTGAGGGCAGTTGGAGTGGGGAAGATACTCACCTACATGAGCTGAAGAGGGAGATTTGTTATCAGTGGGGATAGAAATGTAGGCTAGGTAAGATGTCTGAAATAAAACAAGCATGAAGCCCATGTCAATGGTGAGGTGTCCAGCCTGGGGAACAGTTAAGAGGCACTCAGACAATAGGATGACATTCAGATGAGAACAGTGTGTACAGAGGAAGACAGCATGGAAGGAGGACCGTGACAGTGACCTTCAGATATGTGGGGGAAAGGATTAGGTTTATCCAACACTAGCGGACAGCTTGAAACAACAGGAAGGTTATGGTGACACAGTGCTTGCAATAAAGCTGGGCTTGGGTTCGGCCTCTGGATATAGATGTGCTCTCACCTCTGGATACAGATATGTTCTCGCCTCTGAATACAGATGTGCTGTTGCACATGTCAACATTTCCTTATTTATGCTTCCATTTCTTCAGCCATGAGAACCTACTCATTCTTGGCCCTTAATATTTTGCAGCAACAGAGCCCTTTTATTGAGGTTGTTACTGCAAGACAATTCTTGGCTGCATGAGTGTCCCGGCTCTGACGCCTCTGGCGGTTCCTGGGAGAGGTTTAGGGGAGCACTGAGCAGCTCATCTTTCAGCCCTAAGAAAAAATAAATTCTAAAGTTGCTTCTACCTCAGTTCTCTTTTCCTTTGGGTATGGGGTCTATAAGCATATGTGTTTGAAGTCAAATTCAGGATATGTGAAACATATGCTTGACTGCTGAGCTATACCCCCATAATTTTTGATTCTATAGCCCTTTGTATTAGTCAGGGTTCTAGAATTGAAGAACTTATGAAAATGAATCTCTATATAAAGGGGATTTACTAGAATGATTCAACAGACTTTAATTAAGCTAATGCAATAATGGCTGCTTAGGAATGAAGTTCCAAGAATCTAATTGTCAGCCAAGTTGACAATTAAAATGGCCATCACACTCCTGTTATGAGAATTTTCATCTTGGGTGGAAAGATCATGTAACATATATCTCCCTCCTTTTAAAGTCCCGATGGCAAAGCAGTTTGATTTCCACCACAGTTCTCTCCCCCATCTCCCAAACATGAGTTTATAATGAGTTTATTAGGCATATTTATAGGGCATGGAGGAGGGGCTACTCCCAGAAGGATAAATGATCCAGCCACACTGGAATGTCTTCACCCAGTATGGATGATGTCTTTCCCATGGCTGTATAGATGGAGCCTAATTTGCCTAGTCTTCCTCAGACTACACACTGTAGGCCCTCCTTGAGATCCAAAGGCCATGTGCAGTTAGGACCAAGTTGCATACAACTGGCTGGGTATTCAGTTGAGGGTCCCGTAACTCCCGATTCTCCATTTGTGAGAGAAGTCAATAGTCAGCCAGCGCAGCTGTGACCAGTTTTAAGTAGGCACAGATGAACTTGGGACATGGTGGCTGGCTGGGATTGGGGGATAGTGCTGTGCAGCAGCCCAGTTTCTTATTATATGCCTGAAATATCATAGACTTGAAGCATCTGTCAATGATGTCAAGTCTTCCACTGGTACATTCTAGTGGACGTCGTAGGGTGCCACTGGCTGCTAGCTTGTTCTCTAGCAAATATGTAACTTTTTTCTGGCAAATGTCTAAAATGACAATATTCTAAAATTACTTTTGCCTTAGACTCACACATTTTCATACGTATGGTTATTTTGCCTGCATAAATGAATGAGCAATTCATGTGTGCATGGTGCTAGTAGAAGCCAGAACAGGGTGCTAGATCCCCTGGAACTAGAGTTTCAGATGTCTGTGAGCCAGATGTGGTTGCTGGAAACCAAACCCTGGTTCTCTTCAAGTGCAACACCTTGTGTCATCTCTCCACCTACCTCCCAAATTACCTTTTAGGAATTTTGTGCAAACATTTTCTTGGAGGGGGTACTCCTATAAATTCTTAACTTTCTCAACATTCTGAAGACATGAATCATGGGGATTTAAAACAATTTACTTATGTATATGAGTATGCTGTCTCCATGCGCACCAGAAGATTGCATTGGGTCCCAGTATAGATGATTGTGAGCCACCATGAGAGGAGAACCTGGGTCCTCTGTAAGAACAAGTGCTCTTGACCCATAAACCATCTCTCCAGCCTCACGATTCAGTTCTTAGAAAGCAGATTCTAATTCTTCCTGATTTTAACCAGGTAGAAATCCTACCAAATTACTTCATTTGAAACAAAATTTATTAATTCTGAATAAAACCTCACATTCAGATACATTATATTTTCCTTGAGATACTAAAGTATAAAGACAAAAGGCTAAATTTCTTTTAAATTATTTTATTATTGTATAAGCTAAAAGGAAATTTACACACTGAAATCTCAAAAGCCTTGGGCATGCACATTAACCTTGTTAGAGGTTCTTCTACATATCTCTCTTTTTCCATAGGAATTTCCCCAAACATTTAAAACCCATAGTTTTTTTTCTTACTGTATATACAGCCTAAACCATAGCAATCTATGATTATGTCATTTTACACTGTGCAAAATCCTCAAAAAATAGTGGTATGACAGAACAAGAAGATCTCTACAAACTTCATTTTAAGACATTCATATAATTTGGTCCTTCTCCAAATCACACCAATTAAAACAGGTACATTCTCTTTCAAGCGTCCAATCACGTCCTGACAGTGATTCACATCCCACAACCAGTAAGCATCGATGGAGTTAGTGACCTCAGAGGAGGTCACACAGCAATATGCCTGATGAAAAGACTGAAACTCAAGCCCAGGAAAGTGAACAAAAGCCAGGTCTTAAACACACTCATCACACACAACTGAAAATCAAGAATTTTGAAGCTTTTTTTTTGTGATAGTAAAAGTAACAGACCATAGGACAGGGAAATTAAGAGCTGTCAGTGCAAAGGGGAAAGACTGAAGGGGATTTCAGACAGTGGAGATTTGAGGTTTTAATTTTCTTTTTTTATTTCAAAAGTTTTTAAGAAGGACACCACCAGTGTATTTCACAAAGACATAAATGTATACACCCCAGCAACACAAAAGAATAAATCTTCAAAAATGTTCATCCCCAGTTATTTACATTTTTTTCTAATATAAATTTAGGACTTCAGTATGTAAATAAATATACATTACTATGTATACCTTTCTAGTGTGGCTTACCAACAAATCAGCTGAACTTGAATGTTTTTGTTTTTAAATTACAGCAGATAAGCTTTTGATGGTAGGGAAGGGATGGAGTAAAGGAAAGAGTATTAAAATTGTCTGATTCAACCAGCTATGCGTCTGCTTGTTCTTGGGAGCTTGTGGAAGGGGTCAGTGTGGCTGGGAACATCAACACCTTGGCATGCATAAAGGTCAGATCGGGAAGGCTGGCAATCACCTTCACGGCTTCTTCACTTAGGTGTTCCTCTCTTTTTGGTTTCCTATCAGCCAATGAGAAAAGACAAGTGTGTTAAGGGGACTGTGGTGTAGATCAAATGGAAAAGAATTTGCTGTCAAGGTCTGTGGTCTTGGGCATCTGCACAGCTTCTCTTCTGCTAGCTGCGGAGTGAACAAGCGTGGCTTTCTGCTGCTGTTCCTGAGATCAAGCATGCAGACACAATTAGCCACATGCACATGTGCATCAGGCTGGAATCCTCTACCCAGCAATAGTTTTCAAGCATGTTCCCGAGCACAAGGATAGCGCTAAAGCCTTGATAACAGTCTGCCCTTCTGGATTTCCCCCGCCTACTGCAAAAACTACCAACTAACTTGAAAGGTGTGGTGAAGTCATTTAACCTCAGTCTTTCTTAACCTAATGGGGAATTCCAGGAGAGAAAGCCTTCAGCTAAACTATGATACAGGTAACAGCATGAGAACTGGGTACAGGCAGGAACCTGGGGGTGGCGGTGGGAGGAGGAGGGATATGTAAACCTAAAAGGCCTCTGGCCTTGTCAATAATGTCTATTTAACCATATCTCTCCCCTCACTCTAACAAGCAGTTTGAAGCATATTACAAAATGCACACAAGCTCTAGGTGAACTAGTGGGCAGGCTGGAGAAAATGCCCACTGAGCATCGAGTGCGACCGAAAAGCACACAAAGCTGTCCACACCATCCAAGCCACACGGGCTGTTAAATACACCCAAAGTATCATTAGAATCACATAGTTAATTTCAGACCAAAGATACTTTGAAATTGACTACAGAAAGCCCAATTCTTTCTTTTATGGTAATCACATCAGCAGAAGAATCAATATTCAACCCAGTTCTAGTATTTCTTAGAAAAACACAGTAACAATCCTATATTTAAAAAAACTTAAAATTTACATTTTAGATTGCACTTAATGGTAATAAATCAGTGGATGCTTGAGGAGCTAGTAGATAACTGCATCACTTCAAAGTCAAACAAGTGTCCTGCGTCCTAGTGTCAATCTCAGCATCACTGACAAGGCCTAGGGAGTGAAATGGTCAGCCTGCTGTCAGCGGGTATCCTAAGTTTTCTGAAGTGATGTGAGATCTCTGATGTACTCCAGCCAAAATGTTACCCCTGTATTCACAGGCCTTTAGACATAATTTCCAATTTACAGAAAACTGGGGGACTAAATAACATGGTGAACATTACCTGCTAAAAGCCCCAGTGAGTAGAACAAGCCCTGCATGGATTTCCCCATCTGTGAAGTGCAGGCAGGTCCAGGAGAGAAAGGCAAGGAATGTTCTTAACCATGAGACAATTGTGCAGATTGCTCTAGGTTCCATCAGTGGCTTTCAGAGGCAATATGAAACTGAGTATAAAAGTTTACACAACTGTAAATTTGTGCATACGTCTGTAGTTATTTATGTCAGATATTCTTATTAAAATACATAAAGCAGATGCTTGGGAACTTGAGAACAACTGTATTGCTCTCTATTGCTTTCTGGCTAAGATTTATCCTTTTTTTGTCAACAGACTACATACAAATGAAAGTCCAGAGAGAGTGGCCTATGATCAATTCGCAATCACAAGCACACACAAACAAACATACACATGAAAAGAAACATGACAAGACTTTTCAAAAAGGGGAAGAAACTTTTCAAAAAACCGCCAGGGTAACTGGATAGCCCAGGTAGGGCAGAGGAGGGGGAAGCAGAATGTAGACTTCTCCCACTTTTCACTGTATTAAAATTAATCTAAAATGCATTAAAAAGTGGGGAGGAGGTAGCACATGTCTTTCATCTCAGCACTTGGGAGGGAGAGGCAGGCAGGTTTCTGAGTTCGAGGACAGACTGGTTTACAGAGTGAATTCTAGAATACCTAGGACTATATGAAGAAACCCAGTTTCAAAAAACCAACCAAGCAGCCAAAAAGATCCCAAGCCAAACCCAAAATGCATTAAAGACTCACAGGTAAGAATTGAAACTATAAACTCTGAGGTGTAAGATCTTCCTGATTCTGAATTAGACAATCATTTCTTTAACCAAAACACTTAACAACAACAACAACAACAAATTGGTTTCGTCAAAACTAAAAGCTTTTGAATATCAATAGATGGTGTAAAAAGGGAAAAGATAATAGAGCAGCAAATACTTGAAAATGATGTATCTGACAAAGGTGTGGCACTTGTAACATATAAGGAAAGACTGCAAATGATCTGACTGAAAATAGACAGACACTCTGAAGCTGGGCCCTGGAAGGCAGCAGCATGGATGCTAATAAGCTCATCAGAAGATCTCAACAGTTTTCCTACTAGGGAAAAGTAAATTACAATGCTGAGATACAACTTCATACCCATGAGGATAGCTACAACCTATTTGGAGAAGAAAATGTGGAGAAACTGGAAAGCTCCTGTTACTGGTGGGAATACAAAACATTATGTCCCAGACCTCTGGAGGCAAATGCCAAGATGATCAGGTGTTCAAAGCCAGTAGGCAACATGAGATCCTGTCTCAACCAGACACCACAGCCGTGAAGCCCTGTGTGGTGTGCACATCTGCACTCTAGCACCTAGGAGAGTGAGGAGTACTGAGATTGAGATGAGCTTCAGTATGCTCCCCCAGGGACCCCGACTCCCTTCCCTGGGCCCCACTTTGCCATGTTGTACCAGGGCTCAATCCCAGGGCCTGTGCATGCTAGGCAAATGCTACCGCTGAGCTAAAACCTCAATCTGAGACCTTAACTCAGGATAGAAAACCCACACCCACACCCAAAACTGCAATAGGCAAATGTGTACGGGGGATTTTAGGCTGGAATAGATAATAAACATTTTCTGGGGTAACTTAATGATGACAGTTGCACAACTTTGTGAACCTACTAAAACTAGTGGATTTACACCAATGAGAAAGACAGGTTTCATGATGTTGATTAAATCAATAAAATCCAAAACCGAAAGCACCAAAGTATTTCTGTTAGCCACTAGTTCTTTGGCTAGTACAAATGTCACTTATTGGCTTCTCTGTAGCTACTAACCAACTGGCCACACACTAATTTAAATTAGAAAATAACCTTTCTCCATGTTAGGTCAGTTGGGCAGGAAGACAGAACTATTTCACGCCAAGAACTTGGATTTCTCAAACAGCAAAGTGAGGGCTGGTGATGTGGGCCAGTGGTGCAGTGCTGGTGATGTGGGCCAGTGGTGCAGCGCTGGTGATGTGGGTCAGTGGTGCAGCGCTGGTGATGTGGGCCAGTGGTGCAGCGCTGGTGATGTGGGTTAGTGGTGCAGCGCTGGTGATGTGGGTCAGTGGTGTAGCGCTGGTGATGTGGGTCAGTGGTGCAGCGCTGGTGATGAGGGTCAGTGGTGCAGCGCTGGTGATGTGGGTCAGTGGTGCAGCGCTGGTGATGTGGGTCAGTGGTGCAGCGCTGGTGATGAGGGTCAGTGGTGCAGCGCTGGTGATGTGGGTCAGTGGTGCAGCGCTGGTGATGAGGGTCAGTGGTACAGCGTTGGTGATGTGGGTCAGTGGTGCAGCGCTGGTGATGTGGGTCAGTGGTGCAGCGCTGGTGATGTGGGTCAGTGGTGCAGTGCTGGTGATGTGGGTCAGTGGTGCAGCGCTGGTGATGTGGGTCAGTGGTGCAGCGCTGGTGATGTGGGTCAGTGGTGCAGCGCTGGTGATGTGGGTCAGTGGTGCAGCGCTGGTGATGTGGGTCAGTGGTGCAGCGCTGGTGATGTGGGTCAGTGGTGCAGTGCTGGTGATGTGGGTCAGTGGTGCAGTGCTGGCCTGGCATGCACAGGCCCTGCTGTGGAGAGCCCTGGTGTTGCTTGTATTTTGATGCTAATTCTGCTTTCCCAGGAGGGGCTGAGTAGTGAATCCTGTTTGCAGGTGACTTCTTGTGAACTTCTCCCCACCTTAACTTGTAAAATAAAGGCTAGAGCCAGTGATTGGGCAGTGGAAGGGAAGGTGGAGCTGAAAAGTTTGGGGGAGAAGGAGGAGAGGAGAGAGAGAAGGAAGACGGAGGAAGCAGAAGACAATCCAGATTCCACGTGGCTTTAAATAGCCACAGGTAGTTATGAATATCATAAAAGGATAGAACTGGGATAGCTTGTTGAATCTAGGTGGGCGGCTTGCATCATTATCAGTTGGCTCTGAAATTATTGTGTGGGCATCTTGTGAATTGAGAATTTATTGATATATAAATCTTACTAATTATAAGCTTCTAGAGTTTTGATTTACTGGGTTAAATTTCCCGCTACAGGGCTCAGGGAACAATACCCCAGCACAGCCAGGAACAGTGGCACATGTCTGTAGTCCTGGTGGCTACTGGGAAGGTTGAGGCAGGAGGATTGCTTAAATTCGGGAATTTTGGGCCGTAGCATGCTATGCCAATTTGGTTTGTACAAAGTTTGACATTAGTTGGTGGCTGCTCCAGAGTTGGGTACCAGGCTGTCTAAGGAGGGACAAACCGGCTCCAGTCAGAAACAGAGAATGTCAAATACCTACCAAAAACGAAGAAGAAAATAAGTGAGACATTATTTTACAAGATATAGGAAGAGAAGACCACATCAAGTTTCCTCACATACTCAAAGGCTCCTTGACCAGAGTGTGAGGGAGGGTCTGTAGAGGGCTTGGCCCCTCAGAGGCTTGCCACCAAACCTGACAGCCCGAGTTCTGTCCCTGGGAGCCGCATGCTGGGAGGAGAGAACAGACTCCCACAGGTTGTCCTCTGACCTTCCCCTGTGTATCAAGGTTCAAACACAGAACCCATCACCTCTGACAAAAAATAAACACAATTTTAGAAATGGAAAAAAAGAAAGGAGTATTTCACGTCAGATCTCCTCCCCTAACCCAACTAATGGTTTCTTTGCTCTCAGAGACAGAGCTTTGCTTTGTGGCTTAGGCTGGTCTCAAGTGCTCCTCCTGTCTCAGCTTTCTGAGTCATCAGTCTATCCACTGCAACTACTGCTTTAACCCTTCTTATCCAATAGCTCCTTCATAAAGCTTTCCACTCTGCCTTTAATGTACTGCCAAGGGCCCAGACAATGCTGTTAACCTTTACTTAAAAAGGAAAAGAAATAAATCCTACAGATCAATACACGGAGAAAGCCCTTTGAAATCATACTGTGTACCTCCTGTCTTCCCCATACAACTAAGAATCGCTCACTCAAGGCTAGGGCTAGAACATCTGCCTAGCATGCATGAGGCTTTCGGTTTGATTGGGGAAAAAAAAGAGAAGAAATAAAAACAACAAAAAACAAACAAACAAAAAAACCAACTTCCACTCCTGCAAAAAACAAAAACAAAAACACCGCCACCTCAAACTCCTCTGGTGATATTTTATAATTTTAAATTCTAATATTAAAATGTGGATATTTTTCTCACTATTTTCAAACAAATCCTTCTTCCAAATGAACCCCAAAGTTGGTAGCTTTTTTAAAAACTTACTTCATTTTAAATGTTCAAACAGCTCTATCCGTGGTAGAGCCTAGTGCCTGCAAGGCCCTGGGTTTGTTCTCTAGTACCCTAACAGCAGAAAGGTCACATGATTACCACAGAGACTCTCTTTGGCAGCTACAGCTTCCCTCCTAGATGTGTGCTGCAATTTTAATATATTATAGTATTTCAGAAGAAGACGAAGTCTAGTAGTAACAGGTTGGGCCATGCAGTCTATGTCTAGGAGCCTTAAAAAAATGAAGGCGCAGCGCTAACAAAGTGGAGTAGAGCTCCTCCTACTGGCACAACAGATGAACTCTCATGACTGGTTAGGAGGTGGAAATGCAGGGAAAGGTACAGAAGCAGTAGGACTGGCTCAGAAACAGCAGAGGAGCCACAGGAAGTCACAGCACAACTCCCACAGCAGCGGTGCCAGCAGAGGGTAGGCAGTGTCCGGGCCCAACCCAGGGCAACGGCTGCAATGGAGTGCACCTGTGGACCAAAGGACCTACACGCGCCAAATCTATTTCCTGGAATGGTTAGAGGCATCTCCAGCCATCAAAGGAGGAACAGCAGCAGCCTTTAAAAATTGTTAGTGTCTACAGATTGGCCACCTGTAGGGAATAAACAGACACCACAGTCCTTTAAGTCATGGTGGCATGGTGACAAACACCTTTAATCCCATCATTTGGGAGACACAGGCAGGTGGTTCTAAGTTCAAGGCCAGTCTGGCCTGTATAACAAGTTTCATGACAGCTTTGGCTGTGCACCAAGTCCCTGTCTCAAAAACAAACCAACAAAGAACCCAAAGAGATTGCAATCATTGAAGTTTAAGTTAAAGAAGAATAGAAAAAGATGTTTCTTATAAAAGAATTAACTTTAAAAGATGAATCTAAATGGTGTCTGTTACTCAATAGGAGATTCTAAAATTCCCAAAGTGGGCAACCGACACATATACATCCCTCTTGAAGATACAGATGGATGATGGTGATCTGGGAAGCAGAGAAGACAGCTGACCAATCAGCACCTGCCTTGGCACTAGTGAGGTCCTGTCTGAACCGCCTTCTACTAGGAACTGGCTTATCTGTGTTTAACGTGTCAAAGCACAGGTTCTTAACCGTGTTAAACCCTAAGTATGAGGTCCACATGACATTCCTTGTCTCTGGCTCTGACAGCAGGAGATAACTGTCCCTAGAGAGGCTCCCTAGGCTTGGTAAAGAAGTTCATCATAGCTCAAGTTAGGTATGCAGTAGCAAAAGTTCTGAAAATTAAAAGATCTTTACTCTGTCTTAGCTTCAAAGTGAACACAGTAGTTTATGTAACACAAAGAGAATGAAACTGGTTCTGGAAAATGCTTTTCTCCATAATTATGAATGGACAGGGATGCTCCCCAGTGGCATCAGCATCGATACTTAATCAAAATCATCTTCTATGGGGGTGGGGAGAAGAAAACTTCATCTGTCAGTCTTTTTGAATAAAGCTTATCATTAAACATCCATCTGATGTTTTCTAGGCTATGCTATCTACTGGCTTTAAGATACAATGTCAGCTTAACACCTAAGCGCCACCTCCTGCATGCTTTGTTTGTGACCATTTAAGCCAGAGTACAAAGTCAGGGAGAAGTTCAGGCTCATTTACCTGGTCGACGTGCTTGTCTTTTCCACTGTAGACATGAGCTTCGCGAATGCATCAGTCACTCTGAGGCTTGAGGTGGAGGTCTCCAGCTTAGCAGTTGTTAACTCATACAACTCTGGATCCACACCTTACAGCATAGAACGACAGTGAGTGAGGGCAAGCTGCATGGGTCCTAGCGAGCGACAAGATGTAACAGCAACACTCTATCCTTGTGAGTTTGCATAGGCACCACTCACTGTCATTGTCAGATCAAGCGCTGCACTTCTGGATATGAGCAGTCATTACTAAGCATGCTGCATGATGGTGTGCAAGCTACAAGTCGGTGGAGCCTGCATGAGGGCACACATACTCCATGTGGGTGGATGCTAGGTAACTTTGGGCAGCCAGTTCTCACCTTCCACCCTTACAGGGTTTTCTGAGGATTGAACTCAGGTCACCAACTTGGGCAGCAAGCACCTTTACCCGATGAGCTCTCTGTGTTTATTTTTGCTTATGTGTCTGTCTGCATTTATGTGTGCACATCATATGCATGCCTAGTGCCTGAGGAGGCCAGAAGGGGTGTAGGAGTCCCTGGAACTGGAGTCACAGACAGTTGTGAGCCACCATGTAGGTGTTGGGAATAGAACCCAGGTCTTTTGCAACAGCATCCAGTGTTCTTAACCACCGAGCCAATTATCTAGCCTCATGTTTTTCTTTATTAAATGGTAGGCTTTGAAGTATCAATAAAAGGAATACACAGAAATCCCATTTTGAAATAAGTGTTGTATGTAGCTGATGCCTTTCAAATGCTTCAAGAATTTCTATCAGTCAAGTTTTGTAGTCATTTCTGACACACAGTATTTAAAAATAGAATGAGCATGTTATGATAGTCTCAAAAATTTTATTTTATCTTATTTTAAGACAAGGTCTTACTCTGTTGCCTACACTGGCTTTGACTCATGACAATTCTCCTGCCTCAGCTTCCTGAGTGCTGGGATTATAGGTATGAATCACCACACCTGACCTCCAACATTCTCATTTTTTTAAAATATTTATTTTTATGTGCATTGGTGTTTTGCCTGCATGTTGGTCTGTGTGAAGGTGTTTGGCTCCCCTAGACCTGGAGTTGGAGACTGTTATGAGCTGCTGTGTGGGTGCTGGGGATTGATTCCAGGTCCTGTGGAGGAGAGGCCAGTGCTCTTAACCGCTCTCTCCAGCTCAACACCCTCAATTTTTAAATTGGTTAATGAACCTAATTTTGAACCTTGCTCTGATCTCATCAAAAAAAAATTTTTTTTCTTTTAATACTCAAGCTTTTTTTTTTCATGTCAGACACTTAGAGACTAATCTCTAGTATAGAAAATGATTTGGTAATTTGGTTATCTTAGCCATGACTAAAGAGAAGCACAATCATTTAAAGCATCAATTTATTACTAAAAATTGACTGCATGTTCTTCAGGTAAGCAGTGGAGCAGGTAAACGTGGCTAAGAGCAGTACTCTGGAGAAATGAAAACGTTTGTCTCCAGGATCCAGATCGTATGCACCTGACTGTAAATCTGGTGGCCGGCAGCTAAGGTGGCCAGTGATAGGGTAGGAAGGAAGCTAAGTTGGGGCATCAGTTTACAAAAAATACTTAATAGCGTCTCCAATGTTTTTATTTTTTTTTGAGACAGGGCATTACAATACCACTCCTCCTGCCTCAGCTGGGACTACAAATGTGCATGGTTGTACCTGGTTCATTTTTATTTTCTAAGAAAAGCCTATGAGATTAGGCAAAAAGTATAATAAACTCATGAACAAGTTCTCTCCTTTCTGAACCAATTCTTCGATGAGCACAGATGGATCTCAGGTGTTATAGAAATCAAACGAGCAACAGCTTCCACAGTTAGTCCAACAAGGAGGAAGGTGCATGTTGACTCCCAAGGTCTTAAGAGCTCATTAATGTACGTTTCCAGGACACACTTTAAAACCTTTGTTTTTCTATAATAAGCATCCAGGTCAAAGTTAAAATGTAAGAAAGTGTAGATGTCTACATAAAGAGCAATGAACCAAACCGTTTCTCTCTTCTACTGTTTAAGGTTAGCTTCCGAGTACCCACAGTATTGGAGGTGAGATCTGTGCATCGTGCACAACAACTGCATCCTGAGTGGGATCTGCAGTTTATCCAGTACTGGACACTCAGCCGCCAAGCAGTAAATGACAGACTGAAAACAACAGCACTGACAATGACAGAAGAGAACCTCCTTTCTACCCCAAACAACACTCCTCCCCCCATAAACTGTCCCCAAACCAAAAAAAGACTGAGATCTCTAACAATTATAGTTAACATTTTTCAGAAACAAGCCAATTATTACTATAAACTACAGAGTTTTTAATGGAATTTTTTTAAAAACAGTACCTTAATGAGGCACAGCTTAATTACACAATTAAAGTAGCCAGCCAAATTCTATGCCAACCTCCTAAAAATCACACATACGATAGTTAACAGCAAGCTAAGAAAAAATGACTTTCCCATAAACAAGTTAAAAAAAGGACAAACAAGTAGCAAGGTGGAACACTAAAGAAGGAGTTGGAACCTGAAGCTGGGGAAGCTTTAATGAAACCCAGTAACAATAGAAAGTCAAGGCAAGTTTACGGTGAACAAATTTACACAGCAGCTAGAGCATACTGATGAAAACTCAAGAGTTTAAAGGTTTCCCGGGGCAGAGACTGCACTGGACCATGCTGTGCTCACGTCCACTGCAGCCTTAAACCTTCCAGACTGACTGTCTTGCAGCTATATCCTGAGCCCAATTATCAGGCCACCTCGGCACTTCTTATGCAACCAGGTCATTTGTGCTCCTATCAATGCTTTTTAAACAAATTTAAAGTATAAGCACATTTGAAATCTAATCCAAGCTTTCAGCAGCCAGAAGAAAAAGCGGCCTCTTTTTCATTATTATGCAGACTGATCAAATTTAGCTGAGAACTTGGATAACTCTTGGCTTCCCCCTTTACCTGCAGAAAGAATCAGGACAATTTTAGCTCCTCCAGGCTGTTCCATAAGTCAGATATTCTTAGTAAAACTTTAAGTAGTAAAGTATCAAATGTAAGTAAGTAGCAAAACCAAATACAGACTTTTTTCATATACTCTCAAGAATTTTGAAAACAATTTAGATTTGAGAAATCTGTTCATTCTACCTGAGATTTGTAGGCCTTCCCTGTGGCAGAAGGGGTTTCCCTAGGCACCCTGGGGAAGGACTGCCCTTAGCTGGCCTAGTTCTTCCTTCACATTCATGGCTGATAAACCACTGAAGTGGGTGGCTGGGCTACCTAATAGACTCACCCCAAACAAAACACCTCACAATTCTTAGGAACCTGGGCTAACTACAAAACTGGTCACAAGTGAGCACAGAAGGGAATCCTCAATATGCACTCCAGGGGTTAGCATTTACCCCAGTAGCTGTCTGATGATCAATGATTACCAGATCATAACTTTGGGATGACAGGGATTCATTAAAATCATATTCAATAAAATGTAAACATTAAAATGCCATTATAATTTCCATCTTTTATTTGGTTAGAAAATGACAAAGTACATTAGTCCTTTGGTCAATGAACTAGGGCAGAACATTAACAGGCACTAGAGTAAGCTTAATTTTTAGCTGTTAGGTTCATAGCAATTACTTTCTACTATTAACTTTTGTTAACATTTTTTATTTTTCATGGAGACTAACAGTATGCTTTCTATATAAGAGCTACATAAAAATAGTAATTTTTAAAATATGGGACTATATAACTACATGCTAGATTCCAACATTTTGGATTCAATTATGTATTTAGCAGCACTAATAAGAACTAATTAAAATGTTAGAACTTGTAAAAGTTACATTCTTATAGACACTATAATATGAAGCCATCTTTGTGTATTAAAACGTTCTTATCTCGCTAGTGTTATTTTTCAAATGGCTTTATAGAATATGCTTTCAAAATAAGCATATAAATATATTTTCATGCATTTTCCATTTAGAGGGGGTGAAAACCAAAACATCCTTAGCTGTCTAAAGCCAAGGCTTTATTATTGTAGGGCTATATTATTGTAGAAACTGCTTTCAGTTCTGAATATTTTCTTAAAAATGTATTTTATGTAAGCTGTTTCTTACAATCAGATGATAGAAAGGAAGCTAGATGACGGAAAGGTACTGGAGAGAACACAGTCTATCTGTTTCCTTGTTTATAGGAAAGTCAAATGTTGTCATGCTTTTAGTAAATAACCACAACTATGTTTAAATGCTCTGCTGACCTGGGATTGTGCTGCTGCTAGAGCTACTGTCATCCACGGGCCCAAAGAAATCAAGGTTCAGAAGAGTGGAACCTCCACTAGCTTGGAATTCAGTGACCGTGTTGGTGGGCAGCCACACAGAAGGTAAGCCAAGGGAGGAGGGGTTACGTGTGAAAAGGGGTAAGACACACACTTGAACATGCAGGTTATAATTAGTAGTCATTACACATTTTAAAAATCAACATTAAAACAATGTGTACAGCATTAGGTTTTCATAACTAAAGTAACAATTTAACTCAATGTAGATTTCCTTGTGTACAATGTAAATAATGTAACACTTTGTTAGGTTTTAGTTAGAAGTCAGTTCTTTCAATCAAAACTGAAAAGTATCAAAAAAGACCAGAGAAGGCATACTAGTTAAAGGGAAACAATACTTAATCTTAACCCAACATTAAATCACTACATGCCCGATCTTTCATATTAGTTTCTATGAACAATTTCTAGTTTCTAATGAATGCTTTTTAAAAGAATGACAAAGTTGTGAGTTTCAGGACATGCACCAATACATTAACTTATTTAAAATATCATAGTATAGATGTAGTAACTGCCCTACCCTGACACACAAACTGTACTGTTCCCCTTTAACTCTGCAACAGTAATCACAAATAGTATACATTTTTAAAGAAATTGTTAATAAAAAGCATGATGATTTGACTAAAGACACCAGACAACAGCAAAAGGTACATCCAGGCTTTCCTTCAGCAGGACATTCAATTGATTGTTTCCAGGTGTCCTAAGATCCCAGCTCCAAGGAAAAGCTGGTAAGAGTCTCAGGCAATGGCATGGTAAGTACCACTGAGATGACAGTGATAGTGTTCTAGACAATGGCTCAACCACTTAGGAAGCAATTATAAACCAGGGTCCATGGAAAACCCATAGCATGGGCTCTAACACTAGCACTGTGTGTTAAAGACTCCCCCTTTAGAGTTTAAAAGTCATAAGAAAAACCACTGATTTCTGGAACTGCTCTGTTAGCATTGGGAGATAAGTTTAAAAATAATCATGAAAATCATTCATCTTCCATTTGCATATAAGTACTCTATAAAATGCTACTGAGTCTGAGAACTACATTAAGTCAATAAATATGGATCTATCTGCACACTGGTTTTGGCTAAGTGAATAATTGTGCTTTATGCTTTGGAACAACTGCTAGCCACAGACTTTGTATCCAAGAAAATTTCACAAAGTAAAGCTATAAAACACTCAAATAAATTGGTCCTAGATAAAATATCATTTAAACTATCTAATTTTGACTTAAGATAAAGAAACTAAAACTTTACCTGATTCTTACTACCAATACTTGGGCGTTAATATTGTTGATAACAGTAATGGCTGGTATCTTGAGCAATTGCTATTTAGAAAGAAAGCCTGAATTTCCAAAGATAAGAAGTTATGTTCAAACAAAAAAGGAAATCAGCAGAGAGAAGTCTGTCTGAACTGTGTAGCTTTCTTAGCTCTAGCCCTGGTGCTAGAGGCTCTACGGAGAGACGTACCATCTAAAGGGTTAGTAAGGCCACTGCTACTCCAGTCAAACTGGACAGGTGGGAGAGACTCCTAGAGTTGAAAATCAAAACAAAAAACAAAAACAAAACAATCAAAATTAATCAGTATAGATAGGTAGTAGCAACATAAAGATTTCTTAAAATAAAGCAACTCCCCCAAAAGTACAACAAGACCATTATGCAACAATGTACCTATTGGCAAATTTTGGATAACTACAATTTCAAGATATTTGCAAATATTAACAAGCTGAAATTGGAAAACTTATAAATAGTATGCTTACTGATATTGTATTTTAAACTGCTAAATTTCAAGAAAAGTATTTAAAACAGACTTTTTTTTGACTTAGTGATTACATTTATTTAAACACTAGTCATGTAACACTAACATAAAATACAACAGGACAGAGAAGGAACTACATTGAAAGTGACATCTAGGTTGTTGAAGGTGAGAGTAATTACTAAATAACTAGTTACAGATGATCTTTACTAACTTAGCTGGTCTCATGACACACAGAACAAGAGGGAACAGAGTTCAATGTCTTTAGTTCTTTACAAGTTTCCTGATTTCCAAAGAAAAGAAACTGTGCACCAAAAAATAGGATGCACACTGTTTTTGTCTGTATTTGAGACAGGTCGTCCTCTGTAGTTCTGAAGTACAGCTGGCCTGGGACTCACTCTGTAGACCAGGTTGTCCTCAGACTCAGAGATCTACCTTCCTGTCTCCTGAGTGCTGGGATCAAAGGCTTGTGCCACCGTGACTAGATGGAATGTACATTTTTAAGATGTTCATTTTCAGATATTTAAAGCGTGTGTGTGTGTGTGTGTGTGTGTGTGTGTGTGTGTGTGTGTGAGAGAGAGAGAGAGAGAGAGAGAGAGAGAGAGAGAGAGAGAGAGAGAGAGAGAGAGGGAGAGAGAGAGAGACTGTGTTGTGACTGGAGGAAGACACTGGACATCCTCTGCCTTACTTCTCTGAGACAGGGTCTGGTCTCTCAGTGAACTGGAACTAGGCTGCCAGTCACAGTCAGCAAGGCCCAGGATCCCCAGTCTCTGTCCTGCATAGCACCGGGGTTACAGCCTCGGAATGACATATCATACCCGTTTTATTTGAGTGTGGGAGATTCAAACTTAGGTCTGGATGCCTGCACACAGGCAAGTATTTTTAACCCACTGAGTCATATCTCTGGCCCAACTAATATATTTTTGAGACAAGGTCCTGATAAATTTCTCAGGACAGTTTCAAGCCTGTGGTCCTTGTGCTTAAGGCTATTCAATAGATGTAAGGATGTGCCCCTATAACAGGTCAGGTATTTATTTTAGTCAAGTTCTCTGACTCAGAAGTTACTTGAAATCAGATTTGTTTTTCTTTTTCATTTTGAGGCTGAGTCTTATTTAGTTGCTCAGGCTGGCCTTAAACTGACTATGTAAAGCAGGCTGGATTTAAACTCATACTCCTCCTCTTCAGTCCTCCAAATGCAACCATAGCATGCATGACCATACCGTGGGAGATTTATAAGAGAATGCACTGAAATGAATTCTTTTAAGAGATTAGTTTACTCTAGGGTTTTCAATTTCATAACATAAACTGAACAACAGTAGATAGTGAATAGAAGGTAGCTGGCAAACGTTCTTCTGTTTTCTCTTTTGGTGGCTATGCTGACAACACGTATGGAAATAACTTGTGCTCTGTTAGGCTTTTAAATACCAATACGCTGTTGCTTATTTACTTGCACGTTGTTGGCACAAATAGCATGCTTCACAGTGAGGAAGGTGCTATCGCAACATTATATTTTCTTTCTGGGTAAAGACACTATTACCTGTAGGACAGGAACATGAATTAGTTCTTTGGGGGCAATATTATAATTGTTTTGGTAAAATAGGGACAGGCAGACTAATAAAGATCAAGTTCAGCCTGTCCAGCTTGGAGGCTGAGAAGGACGGACGCTGGGATGGAAGGGGGTGTAACTATGTAGTGTCTCTGTTCTGTGTCTGTGCTGCGCATTAGCTCCCAGCCTGCACTCAATCCTCAGCTCCTAAGGGAGCACTGTAGTGAGGGAAGAGTTTTGTATGTTCACTGTGGGGTGGCTGCCTGCATCCACACCTGTGACCAAGAGATACATATAAATGAATCAGTATCTTATTCCTGATTATACCTTATATCTATTATAATTCTGTGAATGGTAGCCAAGGGCTACATAGGTGGACACACAGGTCCTTTCTTTGTTTTATCTCTGTAATACCACGAATGTCTAATAATTTCACATAAGTCAAAAATAATGCTGGGGAAACCCTAGTTTATAACCTATCTAAAGATTAATAAAAACTTATGGAAAACTTACTCCATTTTCGGAAAAGAGAGATCTTTAGTGGTTATGTCCAACAATGAAGAACTGGGCAGAACCTAGGTTTATACAATAACATTATTTCTGGACAAATGCCTCTTTTATAAACATTTATGTAAGTGATATCATCAAGTTGGATAATTAGAAATACTTCATTGATTTACGGGAATTTTGGCTTTTTATGGATGTTTATGACATCTTGAGAACAACCAAAATTATGATAATGAGCTACTAAGTATGAATCAACATTTAGTGGAAATGAGGAAGATGAAAAATCGAATACTTTAACAAGGTGGTGAGCTATAATGACTTCACAAGTAAGGCAACCCAAAGAGAAGCTCATGGAGAAAAGCCTTTACAACAGCTTTATATGATGCGCAATGAATGATTCCTGCAGAGACAGAAGCACTAGAGAAACCAGGCTGAAGAAACAGAACAGAAACACGGAGGCTGGAGAAAGGAGGCCTCATTAGTCCTGCTGACGCACTGATCCGCAGTTTTGGGCAAGTCATTTAACCTTTGCAAATAGGTTTTCTTATTGAAATGAGTGCATGGTATAAGATAATCATCCCTGAACTCTGATTCACAACTAAAATAGCTCCATCAAGAGGCTGAAGCTGTTACTGATGACTATCAGTCAGACTTGCTTATATACAATGAAACGGAGTTCAAGACACCCATCCTCTGCAACAAAACAAAACAACAAAAAACCCACCCTGGTGTCCCCTCTAAGACTTTTTCCTTTTGTTTGGTTTTATTTCTGATCTACTGAATTTCATACTCTCATGGTGTAAATATTAATCTCCCTCTCACCTTGAACTCAATATTTACCTGCCTCAGTCTCCCAAGTGCTAGAATTCCTGGTGTGTCAGTACATTTGGCTCCAAAGTTTTAAAATCCCTTAAGAAGAGAAGCAATGGTTGCAGGACTGTCAAATGCTGCTCAGGTTGAGAGGGGAAAACCTCAACCATAAAACAAGTGTTTACATTGGAACAGGGCATGTATCTGACAAGGACTTACGCAACTGTAGTTGCTGAAAATGAAAACATACAAGGAATGTGTGGTACATGGTTTGGTGAGGGGTGGAAAGAAAGAAGGGACTGAACAGATATTTCCTGATATAATTTGCAGACTTCCATCATTGCAGGCTACGGTCATTCACCTGAAAAGCACAACCACCACAAGATGCCACAGGGTTGCTCTATGAACCAAGAAAGTGCATAGATATTACACATGGCATGCTAATGACTACGTAAGACACATTGCTTTATATGAAGAAAATCATTATAATGTAGTGAGGTGCTTATGTTAAACTGAACCATAGGTATGGAGCCAAGCAAGGATTGTGCAATTTGGTGATGGCAGTTAGCAGTTCAGAACAAAATTCTAAATTAAAATATTTAATTCTAAATTAAAAATTTAATTCTAAATTAAAATACATTTGGTCATCTGAAATATGCTTTTGGTTAAGTTTGAATTAAGTTATTTAAGAATATACCATGGTATAAGGTCATGACTAGAAGAAGATAGATGCTTCTAAGATGTAGAGGCAAAATGACAAGCAGCAGCTCACCAATGAAATAGGCAGTAGTTATGGGGATACTGTACAGAAAGAGTCAAGAGGAAAGGCTGACACTCAGTGTCTCAGTATCGAAAATGGAAACTCCATTTTCAGTGAGTATGGCAAAGCAGCTGCCACTGTGGGGATGAGGATGGTGATGAGGCAGAAGGAAGTGTGCTGTGGCTGATGATGTAGCAGTCAGCACAGCGTAGGCCTCAAGTGCAGCATGAGGGCTGGGAAAGGAGAAGCGGAGGCACACTGCCAACCATCTACAAAGCCAGGCAGCGCACACGACAGCCTGCAGTGCTCTGGCTTGGAAATTAAGTTTAATTTACGTTGCACCCAAGAATAAACCATGGTGCCTGGGGGTGGTGGTGCACGCCTTAATCCCAGCACTCAGGAGGATCTCTAAGTTTGAGGACAGCCTGGTCTACAAAGCAAGTTCTAAGACAGACAGCCAGGGATACGAAAAGTAGCCCTGTCTCAAATAAACAAACAACAACAAAACCCATAGTGATATATAATAGTAAAAACGGATGAAACATCCGTTTCAAACACACTTGAAAGGGTTGGACCTATATTTATACATCATTTTCTAAAGTATGTTCTTCAAAACACTACTTCCACAAAAGTATGATCTTCTCCTCCTGAACCCTGCAAAACAGGTTCTGTGGTCAAATAAATTTGAGAAATAGATTAAAATTAAATAGCAGCATTTACTGCAGGGCTCAGGGGTGCTGAACGTGTATTATGAATCTCCAAGGGTGGTTGTGAGGGTATAATATTTTCCCCAAACTTACTTTACCCTGGAATGATGCTTTAGTGGGTCACTGATATACATTTTGGGAAGAACTGTCCAAACATACATTTGTTAGATAGATATAACTTATAAGCATTAGTACAAATGTACTGTTTTCTAGTGTTTGAAAATCTGGCACTTACATTTGTGTCAGTATTTATGATCTTAAAAATGAAGACTGTGAATTGGATTGATTTAAAAACTTACTAATAATATCCGTCTTGTTTCATATTTTATCTTTTTATTTTTGAAAATTACAGATAATTTGTTCATTGTAGTCTAAGAATGTTAATTAACAATCAAAAACATGTCTACCTTCAAGTTTTAAAAATATTAAGGAAAATAAATCAGTATGTGTGACTATGTGTCCGTATAAATGCATAATCACTTGCACACATGAATAATTTACCTGGAATGGATCAGATGTACACGTGTTCATTTCTGGTGTCATAATGGTTGTCTGACCAATAGAAGCAATTTTTTCTGCAGCAGATAGTGGTTTCAATGGTTCCTTGGTGGGCTCTAACATTCCCTGAAAAAGATATATTAGTCATTAATTGGAAATGGATCAACACAAAGCTTATAATGACAGAAATATAAAAGAAAAAATTTTTCAAATTAATATATAAGATTATTTTAGAATAAAAATTTTTGAAGTCAAGTCTTCCATTTTTTAAAGATTTATTTATTTATTTTATATATATGACCACACTGTACTTGACACACCAAAAGAGGGCATCAGATCCAGTTATAGATGGTTGTGAGCCATCATGTGGTTGCAGGGAATTGAACTCATGACCTTTGGAAGAGCAGTCAGTGCTCTTAACCGCTGAGCCATCTCTCCAGCCCCAAATCTTCCATTTTTATTAACATTTTACTTTATGCTAGTTAAGACACTAATATTACATGAAAAGGCAGTATTTCTAACATAGTGGTATGTTGAAAGCATATGTCTTTTAGTGTGACTTTAATATATTTAAATCTGAGCTGGTGTCTCAGTACTTAGATTCTGGGTCTGGCAAAGAAAGTATAGACTGCCTGCCATTTCAGAGGCAAGACACTCTATGTACTCCACTGCATCTGAATCAATTCAAACACACTCTTTTAAAGTAAAAAATGAAAATATTGTAGATGGGTATGGAAACAAACAAACAAACAAAAAATTCATTTGGTATCAAGGTTCTACCAAACATGAAAATGGATAATTCAGGTTAACAGCACAAAGAAGCAAGGCTCTGGCATATATAAATCATAGCTGAGGACAGAATAAAGTACTTATGCTTATGTCTTCTGGAAACCAGCCAAACAAAACCAAACAATATGATGAGCTCTTAAATATTTACTGGTTTATATTTCACACAAAAATCACTTTTAGCTCTACGTGTGCATGTGTGTATGAGATCAAAGCTACTAACCAGTAATCTCAGAATCTGTAAATTTCTAAAACTGCCTTTTAGGAGAATCCCTACTCCCACACAGGTATAAGTTAATAAAAAGCAATTTACACATTGAACTCCTCTTCTCCCCAACAGACCCAATTCCTAATATTAATACATGTGATAGGCTTCCATGTAGTAGAAAGATGAAAATAAGTTCATGGTCAACGTGGTACCACATGTATATTATATATGTCTTTAATGTGCTTTTATAAAAGAAAATATATTTGGTAATTATTAGTGTCAGCCAAATTTCTTAATTTGAACTTTGATTTAAACCAGTGGTGCCCAAGTTGTGGTTGCCAATCAACAGCACCCAAAACCTCATCAAATGTATAAATTCTCAGATTATAAAAAGCTTAAGATACTTTGTCTTTTTATTTTTTGTTTCCTCTTTCTTCTTCTTTTTGAGACAGGATTTACTCTGGACAGCCCAGGTTGTCCTGTAGATTAGGTTGGCTGGCCTTGATTTTAGAGATCACTTCCCTAGGACTGAGATTAAAGGTGTATACCACCAAACCCCACCCACAGAAATCTGTGTCTTAAATCTTCCAAATGATTCTGATGAAGTTGGAGAACCAGAAACTTAAATGACTATTTCAGGTGCAGTCTTCTATATGGAATGCACCACAGAAGAAATAGAGGTCTAATTAAACTTTTATATCAGAAACACCAGGGGACAAAGTACTAGCCTTGCAAGCATGAGGAGTCTTACTTAGTTCAATGTTTACTCAGGTATAAAAGGTAGGCATGGTGACACTTGCTCACAATTCCATGGCTGGGAAGTAGTTGGACCCCCACTACCCACCCATTAATTTATTTATGTTCATTAAATAAATTTAGTGTTTTAAAATCTTAAAAGCAGTAGTTTTTTTTTTATTATTATTATAGGCAATAAAGTTCAAAATGAACTTGAAGTAAGTTTTAGCACCAGCTCCTTACAGGGATCTGAGCCAGCTAATGTGCATGAAGTAAGCTACTGCTGGCAAGCTTACCAAATCGTCTGTAAGTGGAATTCCTAGTCCAACTCAGACCAAGAGACTACAACAACCTCTGGAGTACTGTTGTTTGAGGAAAAAAAAAAAAAAGAAATCCACATAACCAATAAATTAAAGAAAAGTTCGGGACTGTATCTAGAACAGAAAAGCATCCAATACAAGGTAAATAAGGGAGCAGCAACTGATTTAAAAAACAAAACAAAACAAAACAAAAACCTCAGGAGAAGAAAATTCCACAACAAACTGAAAAAAATAAATCATGATGTTCCAGTTCCATGCCAATAAAATTAGTGCCTATTCACAGAAATTAAACTGTGGATTAAAAACAAACAAACAAGTTGCACTTTACAGGCACATAAGTGGTAGAATTTAGACTTCAGTTTTACAGTTCCTTACTTTTTTTCATTGAGGTAGGGTTTCATGTAGCTCAGGCTGGTCTTGAACTAGCTGTGAGAGAAGGATGAGCCTGAGCTCCCTCCTGATCTTCCTGCTTCCACTTCCTTAGTGTTGGGATTATAGGTCTGCACCACCACACTCAGCTTTCGTGAGTTTTTAACCACATTTTCCCCTTAAGTTCAATTTATTCCTTGTAACATGAGATTTTAGTTTGATAGGACATTTTCATTTATCAATAATTCACCCCAAAACCACAAACACCTAACTTCAAATCCTCAGGACCCACTTAAAAAGATGGGTGTAGTTAGCTGTTCACGCATGCCTGTAACCCCAGCATTGTGAGTCCTGGACAGAGAAGGACTGCTGGGGCTTGCTGGCCTGTAGCCTAGTCCAGGTTCAGTGAGCAATCTGCCTCAAAGGAATAAGGCCTCTGATGTCCTCCCCTGATCTCGGGTACACCTGCACACATATGCACACTGACCACACATGCAGACCCACTCCCCACAAGAGGCAAAATGTGACTGAATCTTGTTAAAGTATAGAATGAAAAATGTCCATTTGCTAGAACTACCTGGAATATCTGAAAAAAAAAAACCCCACATTAACAATATTAATGGAGACTATAAAGTTCTGGCTTACTTCCATATATTCTAATTTGGTATTTTCAAGCTCTTCTGGACATCCACAGTCTCTATGTTGTTTTATTTAAAATTAATAACTGAATTAAAACATATCTCTAAGGTGCCAGGCATTTTATCTTCCATTTTCCTTCTTAAAAGTTTAGAAAACACAGGCTAGGAAGATGGCTGGGCTTTAGTGCTTGCCTTACATGGGTGAGAACCAGAGTTTAGATCCCCAGTGCCCATATATATGGGCAGGTGGGAAAACATGCCTCTAACCCCAGCACTCAGGAGGCAGAGGCAGAAGCAGAGGCAGGTCCTCAGAGCAAGTTAGTTAGCTACATTAGTTGGATTAGTGAAGTCTGTGTTCAAGTAAGAGACTCTGCCTTAGTATGTTAGGTGGAGAACAACTGAGGATACCTGATTATCAACTTCAGGTCTCCACATGCACACGCATGCATGCACATTCACACACACAGACACATGTGTCCTACATGCATATACACACTACATACACATGTAGAAAAGCTTAGAAAGAAAACCCATCAAAATATATTTTAGAAAGAGTTAAACATCAAAATAATCTTTCATTTAAATAACACATGATCTATAATGGAATATAAACAATGTCTCGTGTAAAGACATGAAGGATATATAATTTTGCATATTACATAAATATGTACCCCTAAGATTACAACACCAAATCTTTAAAAGATTTAGGAGGTGGAAGAGGCTGCTCAGCAGTTAAGAGTATGCCTTGCTCTTGTAAAGGACCCAGATTCAGTTCCCAGCACCCACCTGTAACTCCAGTTCCAGCAGATCTGATGATCTCCTCTGAACTCTGTGGGTACCAAACATGCATGTGGTACACACACACACACACACACACACACACACACACACACACACGTGCAAAACAATCACGCACATAAAATAAATTTAAACATTTCTTTTTGTGTTTTTGAGACAGGGTTTCTCTGTTATGTATAGCTTTGGCTGTCCTGGGACTCATTCTGTAGACCAGGCTGTCCTTCAACTCAGATCTGTCTGCCTCTGCCTCCCCAGTGCTGGGATTAAAGGCATGTGTCACCACTACCCAGATAAATCTAAACATTTTTTTAAAACAAAATTTACATATGTGTGCATGCATGTATACACACATAAGCACAGGTTCCCATGGAGGCCAGAACAGGCATTGAACCCCCTGAAACTGGCGTTCCAGGTGGCTGTGAGCTGTGGGCACTGAGAACCAAATTCAAGGCCTCTCAAGCACCAGAGTTTTGTGTTACCCAAGCTAGTTTAGAACTTATGTAGCCTGGCTAGACTCAAACTTGTGGTCATCCTCTGCCTCAGTCTTCCAAGGGGTAAAATAACAGGTAAGAGGCATCATATCCAGTTTTTAAATGCCTCTTAAAGTATACTTTCTGCTAAGTGTAGTGATGCATACCTTGAATTTTAGCATCCAGGAGGCAAACACAGACAGGTAAATCTCTGTAAGTAAATGTCAGACTGTTCTACATGGAGAGTCCTGTGCCAGCCGGGTCTACATAGAAAGACCATGTCTCAAGATAAACGACTACTTTTTTATTGTCATGCTATATAAGATGTTTTTATAAAATAAGTGCAATAAATATGTGACTAAATATTCTGTACTTACCAATCCTGCTGCATACATGGGCACTATGACAGGTTGCTTCTTATTGCCAGTGAATAGCTATTTATATTAGGGAGAAAGAACATGTATTTAAAGAACGATTTGTCTGTTATATGATAAAATTGTTTCTAGTATGCTTATGATGTTTTATTATACTGTGAATAATAAACTCAACAAGCTAAGCTTTATATATGGGCTCGTATATACATACATACTATATGTGTGCATATATATACACGTGTATACATATACACGTGTATATATATGTAACTCAGTTCAATTTTTCATTTATAGTTAAGGGAAAACAAAAATTTTCAAAAATAAGAAATAATTGAGGCAGTGGTTCTCAACCTGTAGGTCATGATCTCTTTGGAGTTGAACAACCCTTTTACAGGTGTCACCTAAGACTATTAGAAAGCACAGATATGTACATTATGATTCATAACAGTAGCAAAGTTACAGTTATGAAGAAGAAATGAAAATAATTTTATGGTTAGAGGTCACTTCATGAGGAATTGTATTAAAGGGTTGCAGCATTAGGAAGGTTGGGAACCACTAACTTTAGAGGAACATTATGATGTCTTAGAATTGCCTAATCAAAACAAGTTAACATTTAAGCCAATCCCTTTTCTGTAGAGCTAGATAATCACAGCTTAAACACGAAAATAGTAAATTTAAAAACCACACAGGTTTATTAAAGAATTTTTCAAGATTCTAACAAACTCACAATGTTTCGAGTGTCTATTCCCAGGGAGCACAAAAGCTTCTTGTTGCTATGTGAGCCACCCCACTGGTATCGCAAACCATGTGCATCATGGATATCCTGCAGTTCGGTCCATACATCCCTCAGCTCACTGTAAAGGCCACAAAGAAGACAATAGGTTACTTCAGCACTTTCACCATAAATGTCACCTTCAGTACACTGATGATACACTATGTACGCTCTGTAGCGAATATCATATCTAAACTATCTATATCAACTGTTATCTCTGTGCAATCAAGAACTAGCACTAATTATCACTAGAAAGGTAAGCTAAATTTATATGAAGGAATACAGTCCAGGAACTGGCTTGTTTTTTTTTTTTTAAAGATTATTTATTTTATGTGTCTAGTATTTTGTCTGCATGGGGGTATGTATATGTATCACATTTGTGCTCCATACATTCAGAGGCTGGAAGAGGGTGTCAGATGCCCTGAACCTGGAGTTATAGTCAGCTGTGACTATAACTATTTTGGTTCTGGGAACTGAAACTAGGCCCTTTGCAAGAGCAGTAAGTGCTCTTAACTGCTGAGCCATCTCTCCAGCTTGTTCTTTTTTATTGTAAAAACAAACAACAATAAACCCCAACATTTAAGGCCAGGGCTATAGCTTATTGGTTGAGTTCTGCCTTGCATGCCCAAATCCCTGGGATCCATCCGCAGCACTGAGTAACTTGGCATGGCAGTGCAGGTGTATGATCCCAGGACTCAGGAGAAAAAGGATCAGAAGTTCAAACACATCCTTGGCTACACAATAAGTTCCAGGATAGTCTGTGATACATGAGACACTATTTCAAAAAATTAACATTTAAAAGAAAAAAAAATCACTTGGCATCCACCATTTTAATTTAATAGAGTTACTCAATATTTGGGTCTTTATTTTTGTGGTCTGAGACAGGTCTCACTATGTAGCTCAGGTGGGCCTGGCCTCTGGATCTTCTTGCCTCAGCCTTAGAGTGCTAGAATTATATGCTCCCAAGCCCAGCTCTTCATGAGTCTTCATTCACAAACAAAGGTGAAGATTATATAATTTTCTATTTTTCCAGGTTATATTTTCTGGACTGCATATGAACAGCAGTGCCTCTGCCCCATCTGTCACTGTCATTCCTTTTTCATGGTTTTCAGTTACCTGTGGTCAACTATGACCATGGAAAATATTAAAGGGAAAATTCTAGTAAGACAGAATACATTAGTATTTAATCAGGTGCTATCAGGAGCATTTACCTCATATTATCATCTGTATCGTCTCACAACACAGTACAATAAGGTATGCTGAGAGATCACATTCACCTAACTCTTATTACAGTGTAATCCTCTATTAGTTATAATAGATATGATAATCTCTTACTATGTTTAATTTATAAATGAAGCTTCATGGACATATAAGAAAAAAAACACAGCATGAATAGAGAGTAACACTATTCAAAATTTTGGGCATCTTCAGGATCTTAGAACACACTCCTGTGGATGGGGGAGGGTTTGCTGACTTCGTCAATGGCTACATGATACTTGGTTAGGTCAATGCACTATCATTTGTTTAGCTACAACCTACAGCTCTCAGTAAGATGTCTTTTACTATTTGGTTAATATTATTAAGCTGGCAGTGACCATCTTCTAGTATTTTATTGTGTATATTATTGTATGGCATATTATTCTGTAGATTAAATCTCTCGGAAAGGGATTTATACACCCTGCCTCCTCTTTTCCTTAGAAATCATTAAGCAATAAGAAAAAGAACAAAAAACAATCTCAATCTTGAATGGAATCAAGACAAGTAGAAGCCTGTACAAGAAATACTGAGGTCATAAAGAGAGACAAACAAGTTACACGTGACTTAGTTAATGGAAGAGAGGAAACACTTGAGAAGGAAAGGATACTTCAGAGGCAAGAATGAGAAAGTATAAAAAGACTGGCCAGAAACGGAATGACTTCAAAATCAAACCATTAACAGGAACCTAGGAAAGGAACACAGAGGTCAAGGAGAGATAGCAGTTGTAAAGGCAAAACAATAAAGAAGTGTTTGCTTCTGAAGAACAAGCTATCAGTGTCATGAATGAAAAGACTCACATCAAGGCAGTTCGTTGTAAAACTGCAGACAGTAACAACAACTTACACATCTGTATTAACAGAATATAGTAAAACATGTCATGTGCATTCACCCTAAGAGGCTGTTATCAAGTAGGATAGAAGGAAAGCCTTAAGATGACAGTTATAAAGAGGTCTAGGCTGAACCACTCTAAAACTTGGAGGGAGAGGAGGGATGACAGACAACCTGATAAGTAAAATTTGATCAAGTAAGACTGTATAATTAGGCTCTTAAGGGGCAGAGAAAGATGCAGAAAATAAAAAAGAGACTATGGGAGGTGCTTGAAAGCAGAGTGTTTTAGGTTTCAGACTGTTTTAGATTTTGGAATATCTGTATAGACTTTATCAGTTGGGCATCTGAAATGCTCTAAAATTATAAACTTTTGGAATATCATGTCAATGTTCAATAAGGTATAGATTTAAAAAAAATCAACCCCTTCCTTTTTCAGTGCTGGAGATCAAACCTGGGGCCTTGCACAAGCTTAGCAGGTAGTCTACACCTGCTCTATACCTCTACACAGCTCCTACAAGTTTTACATGTCATAGCACTTCAAAGAATGGATTTCCAAATTAGGGATGCTCTTCTTGCATAAGGGTCAGGAAGACAAAGTATAAAAGAAAACAAGTGTGTATTTAGCAGTGTATAGCATTTATACAGTTAAAAGGAAAATACAACATTTAAAAGTTTTATCAGAAGGTGTGATATATGTATATGGAACTGGTGAGAAGGTCTATACTGTCAGTTAAGCCAAGTGTGTGACACACCTGTAATCTCAGCACGTGGGGGGGCTCTTGAGTTTGAGTGCAGCCTGGGCTATTTAGTCAGATAGGCACTGTCTGAACAAACCTCAGCCAATTTATCTCACTAGGTCGGAGGTGACATAAAATAGGCTGATTCAAATGTTGATTTAAAGACATCAAAAGAAACATCTCAGAAGTAGACAAACAGGGATTTCTCCCTTAAGTCTTTTTTACAAATGATTAGGCTTCTATAATTATAGTATTTTAAAACAATGCTGTGAGATAGCTTTACAAATTATAACAACTGAAACTAACAGTCACAGTTCTCTAAGAACAGTTTCTACTTACCCACGGTCAGCTAAGGCCTCCCTTGTTTTTACTGGTGAGTTGTTTGTTTCCAGCAAGTGCTTCAGGGAAGTAACTTCCTCTTCGTCTTCGGCATCAGGGACAAATACAGAAGGAAAACAGGCTTCGAAAATTCTCTCCAACCGGTTGAGTAAAGCTGTCTGAATCAACCCCCAAAAAGTTCACTTTCATTTCTTCAGTTTTAATGACTTAATTTTGGCACATGCATGCGCGCACACGCGCGCGCACACACACACACACACACACACACACACACACACACACGCAAGGAAATCACTCAAGTACAGATAGTGTCAACAACTCCTCTAACTGATTAAGTAATCATGTTGTTGTTGCAGCAGGTGGCAAGCACCCACTGGTGCTTTCTATGTAGTGTCTTAGTCTGTTACAGAGTTTTACAGAGGAAAAGCCATTACTCTGTCATGTAGTAAAGATAGTAACTTCCAAGATTGAATAATCTTCCAAAAACCAAACCAACCCCAAATCTCCAAAAACAAAACAAAACAAAACCCAACAACAAAAACCTCAGGCACCATTTCTCTTCTCTCCGCTACCCAGGGAGCAGAGTTAGGCACAGAAAGGGGATGTCTGGGAGAACAGGCTAGCCACAGCCAATGAGAGCCGTTCTCGTGACATAAACACTTAACTGTGAAAGCCTTTCTGAAATTCCACTGCTGCAACAAATGCAGAACACAGTAAGAAAGTGTCTCAATTTAAAAAAAAAAAAACCAACAACCCAAAAACAATTGGGGGGCTGAGTGGCTCAAGCACTTGCTGCTCTTCTAGAGGCCCAGGTTGAGTCCCCACACCCACACCAGGGAGCTTCCAACTCCAGCTCCAGGCTTCTTGGGCACCTGTACTGCCATGCACATGCCCAAATACACATACTTACAGATAATAAACACAAATCTTAAATGTTTACATGTATCTATTCCCTGTGTAGTGGTGGTGGGAAGCTGGGGGTGAGACGCCAACTGTTGGGAGATGGGTCCCAGGGATTAAACTGAGCTCTTCTGGCTTAGCAGCAATCACTTTTACCCACAAAGCCATCCTGCTGGCCTGAACATCTCAATTTTCACTGATAAGAAATTCACCAGCTCTTTATCATCTTGACATTCTATATTATCTTTAATAAATCTCATTTCTCTACTTACCTTGAGGTAAAAACCTACATACATATTTACTAGAGTATTTTTTTTTACCATAAAATAAACAGATAAATTTACTTGGCATTTTGAGTTTTTTTTTTTATTAATTCAAACTTCTTGAATTTAGATTAATGATTTTTTGGGGGGTGGTGTCACTGTATTTATTGAATATGTGCAACCTTACTCCCATTTTCTTAATTGTTTTCATATACATGTAAGATATTTTAAAACTGAGTACAATTTATTGTTTAAACATCAAGTAGAAATACAAACTGTTATAAGTTAAAGCCTGTTGGAAGAGTAAACGTACTACTAAAATTGATAACAGAAAAATACCACATCACAATAGTTTCTCCTGGCAATTGACACAAACAAGCTAACACTTGATTTCTCCTTTGTAGTAGTCAGTAACTGGAAGAAGAAACACAAAGGCATAATTTCCATAATCACATTTTCCAAACCCAAATTTCCCTTTTGGAAGATGCACTAGAGCAAGCCCTCATCACATTATAATTAGTCTCAGGGTACTCCTTTGCTATCTCTGCCAAAGTTCTCTGACACCCTCATTATATTCATGTGAGATGAGAAAAAGTCTCACTTTCAATTATGAACCCTAAAGCAAAGGGTATATAGACTTCAGATCCCCAGGCTCTTGAAACTTGAGTGTGTCAAGGGGACCCAGCACTGACTGACTTCAACAAGGGGAAGGGACAGACATGACTTTGTAAGAGATCAGATAACTATCTAATTGGAAACCTGATGAGTACTTCCCTCCTGGGCAGGGAAGGTAAATAAAAATTCACCCAGGACCACATTTTATTTACTCGAATATTAAATCTTTACTGTATCATCTTTGTTATCTTTTTAAAGTGAAGGAGAAAAAACTCAACCTGTTACCAGAAGAAAACAGGAATCCTAAATTCAACTGGCTGGGCAATACTATATGTAATGTAGGTTTTAGGCATACTAGTGTTATCATGAACAAGTGCTCAAATGACTGCAGAGTACTGGAGAGAAGGAAATTCCATTAACCTGATTACTTCAGGGTTTTTTTTTCTCGGCATTTCCCCACAAATTATATAAGCTACATAAATTTAAAACTGAGTTTACATAAAAAAAGTTAAAACCCACTATGTGGAACAGGCTGAGCTTGAACTCAGAGACACTCCCTATCTTGCCACCCCATCTCTGCCTCTGTGTGCTAGAATTAAAGGGATGTGCCACTACAGGGCTTTTACTCTTAACACAACTGATTTCCAACTATCTATGAAACCATGGTTGTTGTCAGTACAACGCCAAATATCTGCAGTACTACAGTGCTGCACAATTGTGACACCTACAGAGGGGGCTGCACACCAGGCACTAAGACTCAACTTCTGAGCGTATAATCTAGAGCTCTCAGGGCCTGCCTGCCTGCCCTAGTGTAGATGAGAAAACAGACTATTAAATATTTTTGGTACTCAGTGCCAGTCAGAAGTGGCGATTTGTATCAGTTACTGTTCGCATACAGAAGACTCACATAACAGAGACATACTAAGGAGAAAGAGCCAAAGCTCGGCTCCCTACTCACCACTGATGTTTTCTACCCCTATTTAATACTCTAAATAAAATCACTTGGCTCAGCCTAATAATTCCTACCACTTAAAAATGTAACGATAAATTAAATCCAATTATTTTGTATCTTCCCCAAGAATCAGAAGTTAGCTTTTAAGTACCTCCCCTACTCCCAAACCCCTTTTTTTCTCTTTCTTTCCTTCTTTCTTTCTCTCTCTCTCTCTCTCTTTCTTTCTTTCTTTGAGACAGGATTTCTCTATGTATCAGCCCTTGGATGTCCTGGAACATACTCTATGGACCAGGCTGGCCTGGAGCTCACAGAGATATGTCTGCCTCTGCCTCCCAAGTGCTGGGATTAAAGGAAGTATCTACTCTTTTTTCGAGACAGGGTTTCTCTGTGTAGCCCTGGCTGTCCTGGAACTCACTTTGTAGACCAGGCTGGCCTCGAACTCAGAAATCCTCCTGCCTCTGCCTCCCAAGTGCTGGGATTAAAGGCGTGCGCCACCACCGCCCGGCTGGAAGTATCTACTCTTAAGAGAGCTTCTTGTTTAAAATCTTGCTTGAGGAGGCTACTCCTTGTAGATTCTAAACTTTGGATATCAGTGAATGACTGTTATTTTTAGTTGTCTTTACTGTATTACAAAACACAAAGTGTACAAAGCACACAGTAGATATGTTTAAAATATTTTAACTTTAAATCTAACTTTTAAAAATTTACTATTTTATGTGTATTAGCGTTTTGCTTCCATGTGTGTAAGTGATCCATGTGTGTGCCTGGTGACCCCTGGGGTCAGAAAAGGGAGTTAAATTTCCTGGTGCTGGAGTTACAGACAGTTGTAAGCTACCATGTAGGTGCTGAGAATCGAATTTGGATCCTATGTTCTTAATTGCAGAGCTAACTCTCCATATCATAAAATATAACCAATATAATGCTCAGAAGAAAAGAAAATCTACCAAAAATAGCTTCACTGTGACCACACATAGTTTCCTTAAGAAATTGATTTTTTTAAGACACTATGATCAGACACTACTTAAACCAACAAGCATTTTTTTTTAACTATTATAGTTTGAGCATAAAAATTATCACATTAAAGGCTAGAGATGCCCAAGTGAAAGACTGAATTTGATTTATTTTAATGAGTAAAAAGGAACTTTCTTTATACTGACCTATCTATATTTCAAAGCAAAATAGAACAGGTTATAACACAACATTTATTTCTACTTTTGACTTAATGGGATACCACCCAATTTTTAAAAGTTGTAACTTATCTAAATTGTGACTTAAAAGTATTTAAATTGTATTTTATGTATATGGATTTTTGCCTGCATGTATGTCTGTGCACTACATGCATACTTGGTGCCTATGAAGGCTAGAACCAGAATAACTGATGATTATAAGCTGCCATACAGACGATAGGAATTGAACACAGGTCCTCCAGAAAGGCAGCCATCTTTACAGGCCAAACTTGTTTTTTCCAAGTGGCTCAGACTGACTTCAAATAGGGAATTTTCTCTTAGCCTCCCAAGTACTGGGATTATAGGCATATACTACTATGAATAGTGACATTTACTAACATACTCAAATACATATGTACTTGAATAAAGAATAAAACGCCAAAAATTCAGACTGGCTAAGCTCTAGTTTCCATATATAGGTAAGATGACATTTGTAAAGCAAACAGAATCAGTTTAGAAATGTGAGAAACTAAATTTAGCAAAAGACCAAAGGTCTTCATTCTCTGAACACAGACACAGAATAGGCCTGATATAATGTATTATAGTTTTTGCCTAATAAATCATACTTACATAGTACTTGCCATGTGCCAGACATTAGTTTAAATGCTTTACAATTATTGGCCCATTTAAGGCATATAAGAAGCATTCTGGAAGTAATTATACATTATTTATTTAGTATGTATATGTATGTACCATGTGCATGCAGGTGCCTGGGTGTTTGTGAGCCATGTGGTGTGGGTGCTAGGAACCAAACTTAGGTCCTCTGTAGAAGCAGCAAGTGTTCCTAACCACTGGTTAGGAACCTAACCATCTCTCCAGCTCCAGAAGTAAATTATGTCCACTTCCTAGTTTAAAAAAATGGAGCATAGAGAAGTTACATTAACTTGCCTCAGGTCACATAAATATTAAGTGGGAGGAAAGCAGTTTTGTTGTTGTTTTTGAGACAAGGTTTCTCTGTGTAGCCCTGGCTGTCCTGGAACTCACTCTGCAGACCAGATTGGCCCTGAACTCACTACACCTCCCTCTACCACACAAGCGCTGGGATCAAAGGTATGCATCACCATTGTCTGGACATGAAAGCAGGGCTTTTGTTTTTTGTTGTTTGTTTGATTTTTGATTTTTTTTCAAGACATAGTTTCTTTGTGTATCTTTGACTGTCTAGGGAACTCAATCTGTAGTCCAGGCTGGCCTTGAATTTACAGAGATTGCCTGCCTCTGCCTCCTGAATGCTGGGATTAAAGGTATGTACCACCACCACGCAGAATTAAATTGAGCTTCTGAAAATTATAGGGGCTTTGAGGGCACAAACTATATCTGAATTCTTGAATCCTGAACACAGTTGGGAGGATAACTAAGTCAATGTATATATGAAATTTTAATGTATATAATGTAATCATGTATATATGAGAAGTCATGTATTTTGATTTAAGACTGCTCTGTTTGCAAAACTTATCTTACTGTAAGCTATTTAAATCTTTCACATGCATGGGTTGGCATGTTTATCTAATTACAACGTAGACCGTTAACAACAGTTTAATGCATTCTTTGTACCGTGCTATGTTTGATATTAGCAATGGATTATGTGATGAATCTTTTAAAAGAAACTCCACCAGCTTGCAAACTGGTCTAACCATGCTAAAAATCAGTGTGGAGAATTCTCAAAAAGCTAAAAGTAAATCTACCATATAACCCAGCTACACCACTCCTTGGTATATACCGAAAGGACTTAATCTCTTACTCAACAGACACCTGTTCAACCATGTTTGCTGCTGCTCTACTCACTACAGCTAAGAAATGGAAACAATCGAAATGTCCTTCAACCAATGAATGAATAATGGAAATGTGGTACACACACAGAATGAAATAATATGCAGCTATAAAAAAAAAACCGGAAGTCACAAACTTTGCAGATAAATGGATGGAATTAGAAAATATGATGAGTGAGGTAGCCCAGACCCAGAAAGGCAAATGTCACATGTTTTCCCTTACTGGAAGTTCCTACTTCCAAATCTTTAGATATGGATACATATCCTGGAGTCACTGCAGAAACCAGGAAATTAAAGTGGGACCACTGGCCAGAATAGGAGGATTAGAAGATAATAGAGAGGGGGAGTATCAGGGTGGGAGAAAGAAGGGGCTGTAATTAGGGAGAGGAGAGGGAGATAAATGCAAAAGAAATAGAGTTAAATAACAGTAAGGATATCTGAAAAAAATCATAAGGAGCATACTATTAATTATGTACATAAATAGATCTAAAATATTCATGGGTATGTATTCACACACACACACACACACACACACACACACACACACACACGAGTTTAAATGAACATTTCTCATCGTGGCTGGCAATGCTACTACCTCAATGAGCCAAACAAAGACCATCAAACAAAATGGCAACATCAGGCATGAGAAGCCCTATTTTCAGTTGTTAGTCAGCATTGTCCAAGAGACTCTTCAAATATTACAGGTTTTTATTGCAATTGCCCTTGTTTGGCCCCAGAAGTGGAACGTAAGTCTCTACTGCTGAAACACCACACACTTCAGATGCAGGGCCCAGAGGCCCCTAAGCTATAACTGACCTGAAATGTCTCCTCCCTGAGGACTAGCTTTCATGGTACCAGAAGGCTCCATATAAGCTTTCAAAAGAGGGAAGCAACTCACAGTCCTACCGAGCTATGAAGCATATGGATGACCAGCATGGCACAATATCATAAAGATAGTGGCCCACATACCCTGACAGTAACCAACAGCTCTCTAATTGGGACTTAAGACCACTAAAACCAGGGAAATCATGCCTGATACTGGAAACCAAGTAGAGAAAAGCTTAGGTCCAGGAGTGGTTTGTACACACCTTAAAACCCAGCATTCAGGAGACAGAGACATGCAGATCTCTTAGTTCAAGGTCAATCTACAGAGCAAGTTCCAGGACAGCTAAATTTAGGCAGTGAAGAAGTTGGAATGCAGAAAGCTCGTGATAATGTAATAGAACAAGGGGGCCATGTTCCAGCTCCAGTAAGCAGCAGAACTCAGCAGCTTTGGCCATGTGGCTCTGGCTTTAGAATCCAGAGTAGAAGACTACTTTGACAACTAATGCTGGTTAGCTGGAACTAAGAAATTAGCAGTGATTAAGAAGAGACCAGCATCACTGAGGTGAGATCTTCTGGGAAGTGTTTGCTGAGAACTCAAAGATTCTGTGTTCCAGAGACAGCCCAGGTTGTTCCTTGTGCTGTAGCTGAACTTGGTAATGTGTAAGGATCACCCAAGTGGTACTGGTTTTGAAGGCATGAAGGGGTCATGGACAGCAGCTGAGACTTAGCACTGTGGTGGACCAGGAAGGCCATTGGTGAAGGTACAGTCTCAGTTGCAGTTGATGGTCCAGGACTGAAGGGGTCATGCAAAGAAGTTGAGGCTTGGCACCATAAAGAGAGCCCATGAGAAGATATTGGTGAAGCCTAGCTGCAGTGGAAGATCCCAGTGTATTGGAGATGCCAGTACCATGGGATGATCAAGAACAGCAGTGGAGTGGAGTCAACCAGAGCCTAGAGTGCTACTGAGGGCAGAGCTGGAGAAGTGATCCACGCCCTTCTGAGAAGCCCAGAAGATTGTGTGTGGATCCTAGATATTGGAACAAGAAGCTGTGAAGTTGAAGTTGCCTTGGAGACCAGTATGTGAGAGATGCCAGAGCCATAGGATACCTGCTGAGGAAAGCTGCTAACAGGGAGTGGAAACAGCCAAAGAGAAATAATTGTGTTGCACTACACAAAGATGAAAGGAGTTGGAGATCTGAAGAGAGCTTTGACATCAGACATAGAGATGCTAAGTTTGGAGTTTGCCCAGTGGCCTTTTGGTCTTGCTGTGGTTCAGTATTTCCTCACTGTGACATTTTGGAATGATAATATATATCCTGTGATGTTGGAGGTATGTGATTGGCTTTCTTATTTTAATTTTATAGAGGATTACAGTTAAGTGACTGGATGAACATCAGAAGAGACTTTCAACTTTAGACTTTTAACATTATTAAGACTGTTATAGTCTATGGGGACTTTTGAAGTTGGACTAAATGTTTTAGCATTATGCTATAGCTACGTATGGCCCCCATAGACTTATGTTTTAACAAGCTTATGCGGACCAGGGAGTGGAATGTGGTGGTCTGAATATACTTTGCCCAAGGAGTGGCGCTATTAGGAGGTATGGCCTTGTTAGAATAGGTGTGGCCTTGTTGAAGGAAGTGTGTCACTGTGGGAGTGGGATCTGAGACCCTCCTCCTAGCTGCCTCAACACAGTCTGCTCCTGGCTTCCTTTCGATGAAGATGTAGAACTCGAGATTCCTCCAGCACCATGCCTGTCTGGACGTTGCCATGATGACAATGGACTGAACCTCTGAACCTGTAAGTCAGCCCCAATTAAATGTTGTCCTTTATAGGAGTTGCTTTGGTCATAGTGGCTCTTCACAGCAATGAAAACCCTAAATAAGACACATGGATTGTGAAGTCATGGATTTTAGATGAGAACCTACAGCCACTACTTTATGAAACCAGCACAATTCCTAACTACATTCTAAATATTTGTCCTTATACCCTCAGAGAAGTGTGCTACCTCACCCCTCATCAAGGAAACTCCTCTTTGCAACAGATAGAGACCACTACAGAAAACCACAGGAATCAAAATGCAGCCTCGAGCCCACTTCCAATGAACACATCTACAAAGCTGGACACGATTCCAGCACCTAAGATTCAGAAGAGGGTGTGAAATGGTTTTAAGAGACAGAAGATAGGGAGTTTGCTATGAAACTGTGTCTCCTATTAATGTCAGAAGCTACCCCAAGTAAGTTTTACCAACTTCAGTGTACTGTAAGTGTTATTCAGCTCCTCAGCGGCATGAGTGGAAGGACCCCTGAGATTTTAGACTTGGTTCTTCTGCTACTGAAATGCACATCTCTTTACAATATCCTGATTTTAAGACAAATGTTAAAAATCTCTTAAGTGTATTTCCAATTAGTTTTTCTTTCTTGCTTATGAAGAAATACTGTTTTTTTTCTATTGTCAATAGTTTTGCTATTGATAACACAAAGTCTTATACAGAAGAAACTTAAAATCAGAGTAACTTAATCTTCTACTTCAGAGGATACCTTATGCCTTACCATCATTAAATATTAAGTAAGATATCAAATACAAGCTACACTTGTACACTTACCAACTCCTAATTTCAAACTAAAAAAAGAATGGCTACTGTAATATTTACCAGGCTCTGAAAAGACGATGTACAGTCTCTGGACAAACCTAACATAGTACTCCTACTTGGTATCAAAGACCAGAATGTCAAATTTTGTGAGGGGAAAACAGTAAAAAAGAAATACAATTCAATTAAATACTTAGTAAACAAAGGTCGATAAATTTTATTATTTGTTTGTTTGTTTTTTGAGATAGAACTGGCTAAGAAGCTTAAGCTGACCTTGACCCCTGGTCCTCCTGTTTTAGTCTTTAGGGTATTGGAATCACTGGAATGAGCCATCACATCTAACCTTAATTCCTTTATTTTGATACTTCTATTTCCAGCCATAAATTCAAATGTGCATGCAAAAGTCATTTTGAGAATGCTGATTTTCCAGTGAAACACTAGTAACTTAATCTCAAAATGGCATAAGCCAAAATGTTTTTCACCACCACCTTTTCTTTTTTTGTGATATCTTTCATTTTTTTTTGTAAGCAGAGAAACTTTTTTTTTTTTAAGTATACTTGCAAGGAACATGGCACGGCAGTAAAGAAAGAACTGCCAGCCCACAGCGTTAGATTTTATTTATTTATTTAAAAATGTTAAGGATTTATTTATGGGTATGCATGTTTTACCTGCATTTATTTATGTGTACCACATGCTTTCCTGGTGCCAGTGGAATTCAGAAAAGGGCACAGGGTCCCTGGAAATGGAGTTACTGATGGTTGTGAAGCCACCATTGTGGGTCCTGGGAATTGAATCTGCATTCTCTACAAGAGCAACAAGGGTCCTTAACTACTAAGCCATCCTAAAGTTCTATAATCTTATTTTCTCTTATGTTTACATGTGATTCCATGTGGGTGTGTGCACATAAGTGAAGGTGCAGGCGAGGGAGTCCAGAAGTGTCGGCTCCCTGTGGACCTAGAGTTTCAGGCAGTTGTGAGACATTTGGCCTGGATGCTGGAGATGAATCTGTATGTTCCAAAAGAGCAGCTCTCTCAACTGCTGAGACGTATCTGCAGTCCCTGTATACCTTTCATTCTCAAAGTTCTCAAATTTCATCTAATAACTTTTTTTAGTAATACCTGTTAGATGGCTACAAATCAAAAATAACTCATACCCTCCCTTCTAGAAGAGAATCTTAGTATTCACCAATGACCTATACTCTCAAGTACCATTTTGAGTAATATATGAAGTTTTATAGAAGTTCAGGGTTAAGTCAATGTTTATGCGAAAAACTCTTTTGCTGAAATAGCCTTTTTGCTATTTAATCAAGATTGCTGACCCAGTGGCTCATGCCTACAACCCAGGGCAACAGACTGAGAAAGGAAGCCGGCTACGACCAGGAGACATTTTAAGAAAAACATTAACAAATCTAATCCTCTCTCAAAGGGCAAGATTAGGACTAATACACTTTTTCAGTAGAAAGTCCAGGGAGGAAAGTCCAGACCAGTTTCCTTCAGAAGGAAGGTAAGGAAGTTTAATCTGTCCTCACTTCTGACTCAGTCAGCTAGCAGGTCTACTGCATGTCCCCTTGCTCAGTAATGAAAACTGTGCAGCCTGGATCAAAAGATATCAGCACGTTTTAGGAAGTACTTTTGCTATCTCTATGCAGTTTACATTTTATTTTCACACAGCGAAATCCTGTTTCTACAGATTTTCTCCTCATTATCCCAAACCATAAAGCTTTCAAGAGGCCGTCAAGATGCAAAATCACAGGTCACATTCCAATGAAGCCCATATACATGTATATCTACATGTGTACTCAATTACTTAAATCACATATAAGTAAATTCAACATGAATGATGTAAGAAATTTCCATTTGAAATTGCCATACCTTTAAAAATTCATTATCTGATGATGTTAAAAGTTCTAAGGCTACAAAGTAAAGATCATCCAATTCCACTGCCATCCTATACTTTACTGAGATGAAACTAAATAGAAAAAGGGTTAGGTCAAAGCAACAGTCTTCATCTTGTATTAATTTACTTAGAATTATAAGTCTTTCTCAATAATGAATTATCAAATACTAACACTACACATAGCTAAGTCATACAATAACTGAATTAGCTAACAAAGTATTCAGACTCTCAAAGCCAATGACAAGCAGTGAAGATAATTATTTCAATTAACAGACTGACAGATACTTCCAGTTGAGGATGGGTTTCTGAGCAAAAGACAACTGGAAAACTAGATAGAGCATACTAACATACTCACAGTACATCAACACAAGCATAAGGACAGAATCAATCACCACTATACAGCACTGACTTTTTTTTTTTTTTCCCAAGAAAATGCTCTTTTCTTCACCGCCTGGGCTGAGTTATGATAAAAGCCAGTACAGAGAGTATAACTCAGGATTGAGAAACAATGATTTCAAGCTACATGTACAGGTGCTGTTTTAGATCAAATATTAATGAATCTTTTCTGAAAGAGAATTATCCAGAAAGAATTGTACACAGGTGTTGAGTAGTAAAAATATCCTCCCTGATATCTCTATTCCATAAGAATGATCATAAACAAAGTAAAAAAAGTATATACATAAGCAAGAAATGATATAAATAAATTAATATGACAACAGGTTAACCCACAATCACTTCTTCCAAGGCTAAACTTGAATTTATTGCATGCCAGATCTCTTTGTGGCTGTTAAATCATGGGATTTTAAGTCCCATTAAAACCCTCTACAATCAAAACTGTACTTCAATCTAATTTTTAAGAGACACAGTTAACTGACATTTCTTTAAAAATCTCTAAAGTTTAAAAAAAAGGAGTTAGTCTTCTTTTAAAATCATGGTAAAGATAAAAACAGAAGGAAAAATGGCTACTATTTAAAACAGATTTATTATCCATGGATAATTTAAATTGATAAATTTCTGTTAGTTAAGATACTCTCTGCGATAGCAGTTTTACAATTTTTCAAAGGGTTGTGAAAAATCTAACTAATCTGCAAACCAGCCAACAAACATTATATATCACACAGAAACCCCTTTAACATATACTCAGGTAACTTTGTTTAAAGCTGTATTAGAAGTGTCCTTGGCAATTAACATGTTCTACAAATTAGAGGTAGTAAGTACATACCTGAACTGAAGTGGCTGGTTCCTGCAAATGGCCACTAGCAACTGTTCCTTTGGAAGCTGATGAAGAGACACTGTGCATCTCCTGGGTTCCCAGAGTGCCCATAGTTTCGTCTGTCCTATGTGACTGCCAGACTTCCTTTCGGTGATGAGATTCAGTTGCCTGCTGATCCCCAAAGGCAGCCCAAGAACAACCATCTTTCTGTTCATCCTCAAAAGCATTCCAATCTACAGCTTGGCTAGGACCTGCTGAACTGAAGTCTGCAAAATCATCTGAGTCTTGAAAAGCACTACCTTGAGTATTTGGCACAGAATCAAAATCTCCAAATTCACAGTCTTGACCATTTTTCAGTGTTGAGTCAGGTTCACTGTCTTTTCCACCAGACTCCCCTGCCAATGGACACTCCTCTGATAAGCCATCAGAAGTCTGTCTTACATCTGACTCAGTAAATATCATTTCCTCTTGACAAGAAACAGCATTTGTATCCTCAAATTCTCCGAAATCATCACCTGGTTCACTAAAATGTAGAAAATGCTCTGAGGAGTCTTCAAAAGTGACATCACTCATTGAATCTTGGGTACTAGTAGCAAAGGGTGGCGTGGTGCCACTGGCTGTACCAAAGTCACCAAAATCATCTTCATTGGTGTCATGGCAAGTCACAAAACCATTACCACTGTCACCATTTTTCATGCTTGCAGCAGAATCATCCAAAACCTTTTCTTCTGTGGGATCAGGGTTTGGGCTTTTGGGATTAGTCAACTTTCTATTTTCTTCTTTGGAAGAATCAATTTCATTAAAATCATAAGTTTTAATAGAATCCATGGATAAGTCAGCACGCTTAGAGGCAAGTAAGTAATTTTCTTCAGTTTTACACTGTTCCCTTGTAATGGCTTCTGAATTTTCACTTGAGTCTACCAAGCTCCAAGCCTCAGATTGAATTCTTGAATTTAGAAACTCATCCTGTTGCAGTGTTTGAAGGTTTTGTTTTTCAACACTGAGCCCTCTGTCAGCTATGGCATGGATTTCTGAGACGCAGACCTGATGTTCTCTTTCGGTGTCCCCCGCATCCTCAAAGCTTCCACCCAAAGTCACTTCTTTCATACAATTCAGCTCCTTGATTCTGTGGCTTTTGCTGTTTCCCTGAATGGTCAGTGCATCACCATCATTTAAAACTGCACATTCTACTTCTTCTAGTTGTGTCCTTTCTGTTTGGGAAAATGTAGAAAAATCTGCAAATTCTGTAGCAAGACTAGCTGCAGACTCTAAAATGCACTCAGTGCCACAAGTGTTAAGAGGCTTCGATCCCTTTGAATCTGCCACATTGTCCAGGTCATCTGTTCCCTGAGGATTTACAGTTTCCAAACCTGCAAACCCATTTGTTAGAATTTCCAGACAAGGAGGCTTTTCACCATTGCAGTTCTCTAACTGCTTGGTTTGGTGAGCAATGTTCTTATCAGTTCTAAAATTTCCTGGAGAGAAATTTGTGAGTTGCCCAGTGCTTGGTCCCTGCACCACTACTTTATCTAAGTTTCCCAGGCTTTCCATACCATCGATGGAAGTATCTAAAGCTTTAGATGGAATCATTTCTTTGCTGGTGGTAGAAAGAACAACATCAGACTGACTTTTCACAGTAGAAAGTTCAGCAGTGATATCCTTATCATTACCATTTTGAACAGAATTAAAGCTTGTAAGGCTATCTACATTTTCTGAATATTCATGAATTGGCATAAAATGGTTTGAAGGTACAAAGTCTTCCTTGGGACGAGTATAATCTGGTGTGTCAAAATCAACAAACCCTACACCAGAAGGGCTGACTTCTGAAAATCCACCAAATTCCCCAAACTCATCCTCATCGTCATCCTCTGCTCCATGGTCTAGAGGTGGGGGAGACGAAGAGTACATTCGAATGATGTCTGGCTCCATTATTCAGCAGCTTTCCAGTAATTAATTTATGCCTTTAAAAAAAAGGAAAAGCATTTGTTTTGTTTTGTTTTTTTGGGGGGACGGAGATGACATAACAAGGTTTTTCAAGTTACTTTAAAACAATACAAAGCTATCTGGCAGGGTGACTCAGGGAGCGTCAGGAGGAGGATCAAGGCCATCCTTAGCCAGGCAACCTGGGCTTACTCTCAAAAACCAAACAAGAAACCAAACCACCACCACCAAAACAACCAAAATTACACTGCTCTATTCTGTGTATATGTATTTCCATGTGTGTACACAGGTACATATGTGCCATCAGGTGCAATTCACATACTGTCCCTCGGCCTTATTCACCTTTTTGTTTTTTGAGACCTGATGTCCCACTAGTCCGGAATGCACAGGCTTTAGGGAACCACCTGTAACCCCCTCCTAAGGTTCTAGTGGATAAAACTCAGGTTCCTGTGTTTGTGTGGCAAGCACTTTACCAACAGAGCTCTCTCTCCAGTCCTATGCTGTATGTTTAAAACTATTTTTCTTTTGGGTGAGATTACAAAGTTATGGCCTATTTTTATTACTTCAGAGATTCTTTTTCTTCTTCTTCTCCTCCTCCTCCCCCTCCTTCTTCTTCTTCCTCTTCCTCCTCTTCTTTCTTCTTTTTTGAGAGGGTTTCTCTGTGTAATCCTGGCTGTCCTAGAACTTTACTCTGTAGACCCAACTGGTCTGTAACTCAGAGATCCATCTCCCTGTGCCTCCAGAGTGCTGGAATTAAAAGTGTGCACCACTACTAACTGGTTGAAATGTAGAAAATCTTGAATGTATAAAAGTACACCTATAAAATTTTCTCTTGGGCACTTTCCTGTCTTTTAAAAATTCTCATTCTAGGGCTGGCGAGATGGCTCAGTGGTTAAGAGCACCGACTGCTCTTCCAGAGGTCCTGAGTTCAATTCCTGGCAACCACATGGTGGCTCACAACCATCTGTAATGGGATCTGATGCCCTCTTCTGGTGTGTCCGACGGCTATAGTGTACTCATAAGATTAATAAATCTTTAAAAAAAATTCTCATTCAAAATTACTGGGGGCTCTTCATGCCTAATATGGATTTGTATGTGTTCTCTCTCTCTCATATGTGTGTATGTATCATATAATAAAATAAGTGTTTTATCTCTAATAATTGCCACTATGTTCTTCATTTTCCTTTTCAATGTTTATTTCTGACCCAAGTTAACCTTCTGACTGCTATTCATTCTTAAGAAGTTTAAACTTGGATGTTGTGATATGCTCTACACAGGTTCTCCCAATGGCAACACAGTCAGCAACCACAGTACTGATGTTTCCTGACTTATCATGGGCTATATTGTCATAACCTTATCATAGGCTGAAAAGATCACGGGCAAGAAATACATTTAACATGTGCAGATTGCTCTGAGAACCTAAGTTTTCATTTCTCTAACACAGATAATATGAATGCTGGGTCATATGGCATATTCAACTTCATTTTTTAAAAATCCACAAAACTATTTTCTCAAATTTATTTTATAATAACAAATCAATTTGCAATCTTATGTGTAATTTTCTTCTTTATTTTGCTATCATATAAGCTTAAGATTTAATAACATTGACTTTATGAATGAAACACTTTAAAATTTATTTTGCTGTCTAATCTAAAGATCCAACCAGCCCTCTCCCCCAGTTGGGCACAGTGCACAAGGGAAAGAAGGCAAGGGGAATGAGGGGGTCACACTGCAAACAGCTACCCAGCTGCTTAAGCTTGCCCAAGAGTACAAGGCGGAGACAAAGCAGGAGAAGAAGCAAAGATTGCTGGTCTGTACTAGGAAGAAAGCTGCTGGCAAAGGGGACGTCCCACCTAAGAGACCCTGTCCCTCAGCAGGGATCAACACAGTCACCTCCTTGAGAACAAGAAGTCTCAGCTGGTGGTGATTGCCCACAACTTAGACCCCATTGATTTGGTGGTTGTCCTGCCTGCTCTGTGTTGCAAGATGGGGGTCCCCTAACTGTATCATCAAAGGAAAGGCCAGGCTGGGGTGGCTGGTCCACAAGAACTTTTGCCACTGTTGCCTTTACTTGGAAGATGAGGGTGTTTTGGCTAAGTTGGTGGAAGCTATCAGGACCAATTACAAAGACAGGTATAAGGAGATTCACTGACACTGGAGAGGCAATGTCCTGGGTCCTAAATCTGTGGCTGACATTGCAAAGCTAGAAAAGGCTAAAGAACTTGCCACTAAACTGGGTTAAATATACACTAAGTTTTCTGTACATAATATAATTACAAATTAAAAAAATAAAGATCCGAGTAAAATTTTTGGAAATGCTTTCCTATACTCATTAATCTATAATGAGTATTTTATGGACATAATTCTTAAACTGAATTTGTCAATGTTATTCTGATCCTTTGTGTGAAGACCATCAAGTAAGACCTAATATTAAAAGCAAACGTTGGGGGCTTAAGAGATGGCTCAGCAGCTAAAAAGCATATGTTTCTCTTGCAGAGGACCCAGGTTTGAGTCTCAGTATCCACAAGCTAGTTTACAACCAGCCATAACTCCAGTTCCATAGGATATCTGATGCTCTCTTCTGATATCTTTGGGCACCAAGCACACACACATGCATGTAAGCAAAACATTCAGCAAAAACACACATACATAATATAAAATGAATGAATTTTAAAAAGCAAAGGCCGAGTGGGGGAGAAGATGGTAGAACTATCTTGTGCACAGCTCTGTGAATAAGAAAGGGTACCCATATTCTGGAGAAAGAACTCTAGGAATCAAGAAAGAACTGAGGACGTCAAGCACGGTGGGTTACACCTGCGATCCAAGCATGAATGAGGCTGCAGGGAAATTTCGAGTTTGGGGCCAGAAAGGACTACATAGGGAGTTCCAGACACACTGGGGTCACACAGTCAGACCCTGCCTAAAAAGATGGGGGTGGGGAGAGAGGATGTAAATATGAATGAAACATAAATAGGAAAACTAAAAAGCACACTGAAAAAGCAGAAATGCAAGGCAGCTGCCCTGGCTTCAGGAAGTCCAGTGCAGCAAGTACAACTTGTTACTGCAGTCTCTCTTTTACTCTCTGGACAGTACTGAGGATGAGCCCTCAAAAGAAGCTGTTCACTAAAGAGACTCACATAAAAGTGAGAGATAGTCCTCCCAACAGATGCCCAAATACCTACACAGAAAAATATAAGAATTATAAATAAGCAAGGCAATATTTCTGCATAAATTCATAACTTACCAGTAACTAAATTTAAGTCCATGAAATACTATATGAAACAAATGTAATTCTGGGCAAATAATTACAAAGATTAATTTAAAAAAGTGTTCAGTAGGTACTGGAGAGTTGACCCCAGTGGTGTGTGTCGGGGAGACCTGACAGGCTGACTAACTCAGCTACCACCCAGGCCCAGATCCAGGGCTTTGAGTCGGCCCACCCCAACATCCACTACACCTATGAGCTCCTGGAGCTCATGGAGGGGCTGGTCCTGCAGATCCAAAGTTGCAGGATCTCCATGACTCAGGCTAAAGCATGCTATCTGAGAAGAGTTTTGGTGAGGGTGCGGAAGCCAGAGGCCTCAAACCAGACCAATGACTCATTGCAACAAACATTTGCAAGTAAGGCTGTTTGGACAAAAAGGTGTACTGTATGACACACCTTCACAGTGTGTGTCAACACAACAGCTTCTATGGTGAGATAGTTGGGTTTTTTTGTTTGTTTTGTTTTGGTTTTTTTATATTTTCTTTTGGTGAGGGAGGTTACAAGTATAGAGAACAGATATGAAAGGACTGGGAAATGAGTGGGATTGGGGTGCAAGATGTGAAATCCACAAAGAATAAAAAGTTATGAAAAAAAATGATCACTGAACTCAAAGAGAATATAATAGTTCAATAAATTTGGGAATAATTAAACAATCGAATTACTGTCATAAAGGATCCTAAAGTTAGAGGATCTCAAGCAGACATGCTCAGAAGAAAACATCTCCACATCATGCATAGTTAAACTGCTAAAAGTACATAAGGAAAGAACATTAAAAGCTACAAGAGAGAAGTATTACATCACTTATAAGGAACTCCACCAGAATTACAGCAAGATTATCAGCAGAAACTCTAAAGGTTAGAAGGTATGGAATGCTGTATTTCAAGTCTTGAAAGTAACTGTCAACTAAGGTTACTGATACAGCATGGTGAGATAAAGACCTTCCAAGCCTAAACCAAATTCATGACCTCTAAACCACATATAAAAAGAGCAGGATAATTACAATCATGAAAGAAATAAACATCACTAGATTAGTAAAATGAGCCAATGAAAATTAGAAGAAATCAAACATGGTTGATTCAATAAACCATCAAACCTTTAAGATGAATTTAGAGAAAAAGAAGTGGATGACAATTATTCAAAATAACCAGTAGAAAAACAACAAATGACAGGCGCTAGTAGTATACATCTTTCAACAAGAACCATGAGTTCTCCAATTAAAAGACACAAACTAGCAGCATTAAAAACAAGACCCATCAATATGCTGCATGCAAGAAATCTACTCCATCAGTAAAGAAAGACTGAAAATGAAAACTTAGAGGTCAAGGACTGGTCAGGTATTAGCCTTACATGACAGAAATGTACAAGTCAGAAAAAAGACACCATGTGGCATATTTATCTTAAATTATTTTCATTATGAAATCACCTTAAAGAAGAAAATAACATTAGTTACTGTTCTGTTTGCTTTGTTTTTCAAAACATGGCTTCTCTGTATATCTCTGGCTGTTCTGGAACTCACTTTGTAGACCAGGCTGGCCTCTGCCTCCGAAGTACTGAGATTAAGGGTGCACACCACCACCTCCCAGCCTTCTGTTAGTTTTAAAAGGAATCTGGTTCTCTTTCCTTGTCTAGCGTCCCATGTGTGTGCTTGTGCGCGCTCTTGAGTTCAGAGCAGTACACTGGTGTCTTCTTTCTCCTTTGCTCTCCACCTTATTACCTTAAGACAATGTCTAAACTAAACTGGATGCTTACCTTTCTAGGTAAACTCACTTAGCCAGCGAGTTCATGGGATCTGCTTATCATTGCACCCCAAGGCTGGGCTTATAGGCACACAGAGTCATGCCTGGCTTTTTATATGGTGCTAGAAATTTAAACTTGGGCCCTCATATTTGTATTTGTAGACAGATCTTACCCACTGAGACATTTCCTCAGCTCTCAAAATGAAATAAAGTGTAAATAAATATTTGGAGGTCAGACTCAGTATTTAAAAGCATGGGCTAATTCAACTCCTAGCACCCATGTTGGGTAGCTCACAACCACTTAACAGCTCCAGAGAAGCTGACACCCTCTTCTAGACTCCTCAGGCACCTGCACACATATCCTAGTAAACACACAGACATATAAAATACAAATAAACCTTTTTAAAAGATATATTAGGATGGCTAGATAGATAACTCAAGAGTTAAGAGCACTGGTTGACTTTGCAGCACCCACGTGGTGGATCATAGCCACCCACAGCTCCAGTTCTGGAGATCTGACATCCTCTCTTCTGACTGCCTCAGGCACCAGTATGCACATGGTACACATTCATACATGCATGTAAAACATTCACACATTGAAAACAAAACAAACAAATAAATGACTATACTTAATGTATTACTTACACAAGCAATAACCCTAACCGTCCATCCGTCCATCTGTCCGTCCGTCCATCCGTCCATCCGTCCATCTATCCATCCATCTATCTGAACCTTCATCTTCTAAAACACCTTTGTACCCACCAGTTATTCCTCATGCTTACTTTATATAGCCACAGTCTCCAGAGTCCATTTCTTATAGCTTATCTCAGGGTTCATTCATTTCTGCAGCTAAATACTCTTCCATTGTGTGTATATGCCATAGTTTGTCATTGTCAGTGAATTCTTGGACTGACCACACCTTTTGGTTATTGTGAATAATGCTTCCATGAACACAAATATATAATATACTTTCCATTTAAAAAGTTTTTATTTTAAAGTAACAGACTTTAAACAGTTGCAAAAATATTATGTACTCTTTAAGCCTGTTCCCAGTAATGATAACGTCTGTATAGCTCTAAGATAACTAGAAACTGCTTACATTAACATTATAACAGACCTTATTCATCTTTCACTTTGTATTTGAGAGAGAGTCTCACTAAGTTGTCAAGGTTGTCGATGAGTTTGCCCTGTAGTTTAGAGAAGTCTTGAGCTTAGAGCATCTTCCCTCAGCTTCAAGAGCAGGCAGTATTTCAGGCTGCACTACCAGCTCCAGCTCGAGGGTTTGGTAAACAGCACCATACAGTAGGCAAACTCCTTAAAGTTGACTTCTTTTTTACTCCATATAACATCATGTCTGTCCACAAGGTCAGTAGTATCTCCCTGTGCAGATGTAATACTGTACCACCATTTCCTGCTGAATAACATTTGGGTTGTTTCTAGTATTTCTTGTTATAAACAGAAGTGCAATGCAGATGCTAAGAATATCCATAACAGGTACGTTTAGAAATGTAAGATGCCAAGAGTGTGATGCGAGGACCTATGGTAACTATATATTTAGGTTTATAAAAGCTGCCAAAGTTATTTCAAGTGAATGTACCATTTTACTGTCCTGCGATGCTGAACTTTCTTCCTCCTCGTCCTCTTCTTCCTCCTCAACTGCCTTGCTATGATTTACAGCTCAGGCCGGCCTCAATTTATGGCAAATCTGCTACCTAATTTTCTACATTCTGGGAATACTGACATCAGGCACCATACCCAGCAATATCTGATATCTAAATAACAATGTATGATGTTTCTACCTTTCTACAGAATCTACCCATAACTAAACTGCTTTTAACAGAATCTTTTACTGTTTGAAAATGGAATAATTAATTGGTTCAGGCCTATTTCAAAATCAGCTGTCAATACAAACACAAAATCTGAACCAGGACATTTGTAACCAAGGCAACAACACAGGAAACAGTAGGTTTTCTTCCTGTCACATCTCGGCAAGGTATTCTATTTTCTAGGGGTTATAAGCTCTCCAGAGATTTCTATACTTCTCAATCTTGAGTTGAAAGAACAAGCATTGCTATTTCCTCTCCAGCAGGTCTTGGCTCTGGTTCATTTGCCCTTCAGAAACTTTTAGAAAGATCATGCCATTGCTTCTAAGTTTCAGCCAACCAGCTAGTGTGGGGATGGTTCACACACTTCTAGATAATTATGCTGTGTCCAGGCCAACTCCACTTAAAAGAAGTCTTATATTAATTAAAGTAGCAGTTGTACAATGAATTTAAAATTTATATTTAATTTAAACAATGCACTGTTTTTTTAAACACATCTGCTTCTGTTTAACAGGAGAGGAAATGAGCTGCTTCAGGGCTGTACCTGGCACACAACACCGTTTCTTCACCCTTCCTAACAGGTGACTTCTCAGCACCATAAAATTTCCAACCAGTCATCTAATTTCTGTATATCACAAGAACAAATGGTAGGGGAGGGGAGGTATTCCACTTGCTATTTTTATGCCTCCTTGTTCCAAGTCACTTAGAAGGAAGTAAACACACGGAGATATTGTGTTGGCAGTCAGGGAACAGTCAAACCACAGTAAACACAGAGTTGACACAAGCGTCTGTCTCATTAGGGGTAGTTAACAGTGTGCCAACAGTAGTCAGAGTAGGGGAATGAGAATCTCAGCAGGGCTTCTGAACTTTGAAAAGTTTTTCATGGGAAATCACTCCTTAAAAGGCTAGGTCAATGGAGGTGAGAAACAGTAATTAAAAATGCAAGGCAAAGCATACCTTCTGGGCTTGGGAATTTTGGTAAGGAAGGTCTCATATAAAGGAGCCAGAGAACAATCCAGAAGTTCAAGCTGCAGTCAGCAAAGACTGGCAGCCAGGGCAGCAGAGCATATTGTGTGAAGACATCTTGATACTAAGTTTTACCCAAGAGAAGCAGCGCTTGCCAAAGATTGTGGCTTCAAGTCTGAGCTGGGCATGGAAAAGAGGAGATACTGAACCTGTAGGCTGAGACCTTTAAAGCTAAGAGGCAAAATGAGTTTAGGAAACCAAAGGAAAGAAAAAAGAAAGGGGGCACTATTAGCTTAAACTACTTGGCTATTTAAAAACAGTCTTTCAAGGAAAGTATTAAACTACCAGATAGCAAGACTTGATTTAAAGCCAAATGGTCATATGAGAACACAAAGCCGCCAATACCGTGTGGTGAGCAGAGGACAGTTTGACTTTTAAAAAAATGATGCTTGCCGGGCGGTGGTGGCGCATGCCTTTAATCCCAGCCCTTGGGAGGCAGAGGCAGGCGGATTTCTAAGTTCGAGGCCAGCCTGGTCTACAGAGTGAGTTCCAGGACAGCCAGGGCTGCACAGAGAAACCCTGTCTCGAAAAACCAAAAAAAAAAATGATGCTAGAGTAACTCCATATACAACTAAAGGTTTCAGCAGGATTGAAGTCAACCTGGCTCACAAGAGACAAGGGAAAGGGAAAGGGAAAGGGAAAGGAAAGGAAAGGAAAAAGGAAAGGAAGGGAAAAAGGAAAGGAAGGGAAAGGAAAAAGGAAAGGGAGGGAAAGGAAAAAGGAAAGGGAGGGAAAGGAAAGGAAAGGAAAGGACAAAGGAAAGGGAGGGAAAGGAAAAAGGAAAGGGAGGGAAAGGAAAAAGGAAAGGAAAGGAAAGGAAAGGAAAAAGGAAAGGAAGGGAAAGGAAAAAGGAAAGGAAAGGAAAGGAAAGGAAAAAGGAAAGGGAGGGAAAGGAAAAAGGAAAGGGAGGGAAAGGAAAAAGGAAAGGAAGGGAAAGGAAAAAGGAAAGGGAAGGAAAGGAAAGGGAAGGAAAAAGGAAAGGGAGGGAAAGGAAAAAGGAAAGGGGGGGAAAGGAAAAAGGAAAGGGAAGGAAAGGAAAGGAAAGGAAAGGAAAAAGGAAAGGGAGGGAAAGGAAAAAGGAAAGGGAGGGAAAGGAAAGGAAAGGAAAAAGGAAAGGGAGGGAAAGGAAAAAGGAAAGGGAGGGAAAGGAAAAAGGAAAGGGAGGGAAAGGAAAAAGGAAAGGGAGGGAAAGGAAAAAGGAAAGGGAGGGAAAGGAAAAAGGAAAGGGAGGGAAAGGAAAAAGGAAAGGAAGGGAAAGGAAAAAGGAAAGGGAAGGAAAGGAAAGGAAAGGGAAGGAAAAAGGAAAGGGAGGGAAAGGAAAAAGGAAAGGGAAGGAAAGGAAAGGAAAGGAAAGGAAAAAGGAAAGGGAGGGAAAGGAAAAAGGAAAGGGAGGGAAAGGAAAGGAAAGGAAAAAGGAAAGGGAGGGAAAGGAAAAAGGAAAGGGAGGGAAAGGAAAAAGGAAAGGGAGGGAAAGGAAAAAGGAAAGGGAGGGAAAGGAAAAAGGAAAGGGAGGGAAAGGAAAAAGGAAAGGAAGGGAAAGGAAAAAGGAAAGGGAAGGAAAGGAAAGGGAAGGAAAAAGGAAAGGGAGGGAAAGGAAAAAGGAAAGGAGGGAAAGGAAAAAGGAAAGGGAGGGAAAGGAAAAAGGAAAGGGAAGGAAAGGAAAGGAAAGGAAAGGAAAAAGGAAAGGGAGGGAAAGGAAAAAGGAAAGGGAAGGAAAGGAAAAGAAAGGAAAGGAAAAAGGAAAGGGAGGGAAAGGAAAAAGGAAAGGGAGGGAAAGGAAAAAGGAAAGGGAGGGAAAGGAAAAAGGAAAGGGAGGGAAAGGAAAAAGGAAAGGGAGGGAAAGGAAAAAGGAAAGGGAAGGAAAGGGAAGGAAAGGAAAGGAAAGGAAAGGAAAGGAAAGGAAAGGAAAGGGAGGGGAGGGGAAATGGAGGGGAGGGGAGGAGAGGAGAGGAAAGGAAATTTGGTTCAAATACAAGAAACTGAAGGAAAACCAAATGTTAACAGCTTTCTTTTGGAAGCAAAATGGCCATTGAAGAGGACAAGTAGAAAGGTGCTTGCTGCACAAGCTTGAGAAGCTGAGTTTGGAGCCAGGTTAAAATGACTCTCATGCAGAGTCCGGAGGAGGTGCTTGCTGGCCAGCCAGTCTAGCCAACTCAGCGAGCCCCAGGTTCCCTGGGAGATTTTGCCTTGAGCTGGGAAAAAGGTGAACTGGGAAGATCCACTTGATGTTACCCTCTGGCCTCCACACAAGCACCGCCTCGCAGACATACAATAGCCAGGGGACATCTCCCTATTCCTCCTTCTACCTCATCTTTAGTCTTACTTGAGTATCAGATATCAAACAGCTAGATCCCTGCCACAGGAAGCAGACCAGTCCCATCTCCCCCACCCCCCCACTTTTCCATAGTTTTCTATAATTTCATAACTTTAAGAACCAGAAAAATATAACATGATGTTAATGATTTCAACAAATCAGCTGTATACTTCTGGATGAACTAGGGAAGAATTCGAATATAGCTTTTAAAATTAGTTTAGGTGACTTGGCAAAGCAAAACAATATAAACAGTATGTACAAAATTTCATTTTGGTGGGCCAGAAGATAGCTCAGTAGATAAAGGTGTTGTTGTACAAATCTGGTGACCTGAGTTTGATTCCCAGAACCCATATAAAGGAGGAAGAAGAAAACTCAACTCCACAAAGTTATCATCTGACCTCTAAGCAAGCATGATGGCATGTGTGCCTATGCTCCTCCCACAATATGTTTAAAAGTATTTTTCTTCATTTTGTTTAAAGCATACATATAAATATGTGGGAAATGTAACTATCAGTTACTAACAGTAGGAGACTAGGTTCTAAGTATGGTGGCACAAGCCTATAAATCCCTTTACTAGGGAGGGTGAGGAAGGAGACCTGCTGCAAGTTTGAGGCCACCCTGGGTTACATAGTAAGTACCAAGCCACCCCTTACTTTTCATAGTAAGACCCCATTTCAAAAATCCAAACCAAATCAAAACTGTAAGATATCAATTTTCTGGATCCTTTAAAAAAAAAAGTGGGCATTTTTTGGCTTGTCTATCTGATATGATACTCTTGAATGTTTCAAGCATAAAAAATATAACCACTGACTACTCACAGAATATCTACTATACACAAAACTGCTAGAACAGAGTAAAGGGAGTAATAACCTTAATGGAACCTAACACTAATAAGGGGGATTAATATGAGAAGGGCTAAAAAGTAAAACAGAGTGTGTGTGTGTGTGTGTGTGTGTGTGTGCATTAGAAGAAATAGAGTGTGGATTTTTCTTTTTTTCATTAAGACAGGGTCTTTTTTTTTTTGGTTTTTCGAGACAGGGTTTCTCTGTGTAGCCCTGGCTGTCCTGGAACTCACTCTGTAGACCAGGCTGGCCTCGAACTCAGAAATCCTCCTGCCTCTGCCTCCCAAGTGCTGGGATTAAAGGCGTGCGCCACCACCGCCCGGCTAAGACAGGGTCTTTTTATGTAACCTTGGCTAGCCTGGAACCCTAAAACTTCTGAATGCTGAGATTAAAGGTGTACAACATCATGTCCAGGTAAAAAAGATTCTGGAGGGTTTAAACAGAGAAAATAGCTGACACTAAAGATAATAAATGGAGTCACTGTCCAGGCACAGTAAGACATAATAGAATTTGATTATGAGAGGCTAAACCTACTCAATCTTGGGACCAGCCTCCATCTTAAAAGAAAAAGTATGAGGATTTGACCTACAGCAGAACCCAAGCTATACCCAAGTGCCAGGAAGGGCCCCATGGCTTGTCCTAGGTCCAAACCCAAGAATTACTCCCTAGCTACTTCCTAGCAACGGTCAATCAAAGATTAGTCTGATTGTTTCAGATGTACTTTCAGACTGTTTGTGATTGTTCATGGTTTTGCTTCAAAGCACCCACCTGTTGGCTTAAGCTCCCTTGCTTGCCCTTCCCTAGAAAACCTTACCCTGGTGAGGGCTTGGGGCTGCACTTCATTCCCATTCTGCTACTTCAGAGATGGTGGTGTGGCCCAGGCTTGAGCTTGAATAAAGAGACCTTAGTGTGTTTCCACTGGAATCAGCTCCTGGGTGGTCTTTTGGGGTTTACAAACACTTCTTGGAGCGGTGATTAGAACACAGATGAAGTATCAGAATAGGCTACAACACTAGCTGTACGGACTTCAGTTTTTAAGAGGACTGCCATGACAACTTCTCCACATTTAGCAATGGGGAGGCTAAAATTTCAGTTCCCATCACTTCTCATTACCTCTACTACTGGTCCCGGCCACTATGTCTGAGCTGCTTCACTGCACCCGCTCCTCTGCTTCTACTTTTGCATTCCTACAGCCTACTTCCTATACAGCATGTACATGCATGTAGGAGTGTGCGCCTCAGTTTCCTTGTGAAAAAGATTGAGGTTAGCAATCTACATATTACCTATAGGGTTATTGTGAGGATTAAATAATTTAATGCATTCTCAGAAAGAATGTCCATTTTTAAATTACATGTATTTATTTATGTGTGTATGCACGTGGAAATCAAGAGGACACCCTGCAGGACTCAGTTTTCTTCTTCCACCATATGGGTCGTGGGGATCAAACTCAAGTCACACCAGGCCTGGCAGCAAGTGCCCTTAATTCACTGAACCATCTCACTGACTCATAAAAACATTTTTTAAAGTATCTTGATGGGCTAGGAACTGGGCTCACTGGTGCAGTGCCTGCCTAGAATGCATAGGGCCCTGGGTTTATGCCTCAGCAACATAAAACAAACAGAAAAGGGCAAGGACATAGCTCACAGAAAGCAACATGTATCAATGTTAGCAATTGCTATGTAAAGCTGCAAAAGTGTATGCACATACACAGGCATATACTAAATTAGAAAAGTTAATTACCAAAATGTCATACATAAAATTCATAGTTGCTGAATATTTTCAAAGTCACATTAAAAAAAATGAAGTTTAGGCTGTGAAGTCTTTCTGACCTACATAATAACAAAGAACTGAAAGTGTTTAAAGAGAAAAGGCTTTTATTTATTTATTTTTTTTACAAATTGATGGAAGCTGGACATGACAGTATACACCTGTAATCCAAGTGCTTGCGATGCAGAGACAGAAGGATTATGAGTTTGAAGGCAGCTTCAGCTACATATGAGCTACATGAAACCCTGCCTCAAAAACTATAAACAAATTGTTGGTAACATTAAATTGGAATATAAACATTTAATTTAGATAATTCTTGAGGGTTTTAAAGTACCTAAATATGTAAGAGACTGCTATGAGACTTGAGGGGAAGGCTTGTTAATAGCATCAATGAGATGCTATTTAATGAATTCCTTGTCTATTAGATTTCACAAAAAATAAATCACCAGTACTCAACTTTTACTGCCTTTTGCATCTAGCTTTTTATTAACTATAAGCAGAATAGCTTAAAAATAATTTTAAAATAATGTTTTACAATAGAATCACCTAGATTGAGATTTTCATAGACAATTGGATTTTGCAAAATTTACCAATGTCATTATGGATATATCTTTGCTTGACATGGGATTATTTTCATTATAGCTTCTAGGTCAAAAGATCAGGTAACATTAAACTCAAGTGCCCTACATATTACAAGTCTTACTAAGTTTTTTTCAGGAGTTTTTTAAAGGTTTAAAAAAAATGTGTCTCTAAACATCAATAGATAAATCTGATACATACACTATATCTAATGAGAATCTAGTAAGGCTATTTGCTGAATTAGAAATTATGATGCTGGATCTAACTTTTTATTCCTGTGAGATATATCCAGGTATATGGCTACCATAGGTACTTTGTTTTAACAAACACACTTCTGGAGAGTGCTAAAGATGATCACTACAAATGCCAACGTTTAGAAACTTATAAAATGTAGGTAAATGAGGCTGCTTATACCAACGCATTAGAGTTGAAGCATAGTTCCCCCTAGAGTTTAGCATATACTTCTCTAATAGTTCAACAAATGTAAATTCTGATTTAAACTGTTCCAGAGCCCCTATCTCCACCACTATCCTCCCCCAAATAAACAAAAACCCACCTTAGAGTATATGGTTGTACCTCGTGGAAGATATTTATGCCCTGAAGTTTGAGTAAAGTTTTACTCCTCTTAGTAAGAACTCTGAAACAGAACCATCGCTCCTTTGACGCTCCCTGCCCCCCTCCCCGTTAATATTTACATGTATGAGTCAGTTCTTTCCTCAACCGCAACAGACTCAGAGGGACATCACGCTATAACTTGAATAAACCAACAAGGTGGGGGCGGTGGGAGCACAACTAGTCCCCGGTTCCAAAGGGAAAAAGAACCCACCTCCGTTCACCCTCTGTCCCCTGAGCCCCGCAGCACCTGCCAAGTCGGGCGCTTAAAGAATAATGGCTCAACTTTCGGACGCAATGAGGGAGAAGACGCAGATAATTTCCCGAGGAGTGCCGAAAGGTCCTCTCCGCAAGGGACACAGCTCTGGGCCGCCTCTGCCCGCTGGGGCATTCAGAGACCCTCCGAGGCGGCACAGTCCTGCTGCAGCCGGCCTCGGGCCTCCGCGAGGCAGACAGTGTTTACACCTGTCACGAGGGAGGTGGGAGAAGGAGGAAGCCGGAGCGGAGCCCCAAACTTCTGCACGGCGGCCGGGAGGGAACGCCGGCGCGCAGCTCGGGGCAGGTGGACGGCGAGGGGAAGGGCGGGCCACGGCGGCCGGGAGAGCACGGCTGGCTCTCCTCGGCCGAGCCCGGGATGCCGAGCGCCGTGCCACTCTGCTTCAGGCGCTGCCAGCAGCGTTCCGCACCCGCGGAGAAGAGCGGAGCCCGCGCCGGAGCTCGCAGGCCCGCACCCGGGCCGACGCGGGCAGGTGCTCCAGGCCGGGTCGACTAGCCGGGCCGGGTCCTCTGCACCCCGGGAGCGCGGCGGCAGCACTCACCTGGCTCGTCCCGGGCGGCCGCGATGGGCATGGCTCGGCGGCCCGGGGAGGAACTGGCTCCCCGGGGAAGGACCGGTTACTCGGACGCTGAGCTGGTGAGGGCGGAAGGGGAGCTGTTCCCAGCCCGGTCAGCGCCGCGGCGCCATGGACGCCCACCCGGAGTTTCAGCGCTGCCGCGGGACCCCCATCCCACTACCCTCCGCCCTCTTCCGCCGCCGCCGCCTCCGCCTCCTCCTCCTCCGCGGAGACCCCCGCCCACTCCACACACTCTCCCATCATGCAGCGGGGAACCGCTGCTGTCGATACGTCACTTCCGGGCGCAGGTGGCTAGGTCGGGGCCGGGCGATGGTGGGTGCCGGGGTGGGGGAGGACACTCCAGGGGAATTAGTGTCACAGAATTCTTACTTCTGCGCAGGCGCCGTCTCGTGGAACGCCGTTCGCCATTTTGGGTGCGGGCAAACCGTCTTTTTTCCGTACTCGTGAAGTGTGGGCTGGGGACCTTCTCCCTCCTGACCCGACCCTCTGAGGTAGCGCTCCGGGCCACGGACCCGAGCTCCTCTCAGCCCATTACTTTACCATTGAGCCCGGGAGCGGGTTAAGTTTCGCCTTGGAATAAAACTGCAGACCTATGGAAATACGGAACCCGATCTCTCCTGAAAAACCGGCTGGACCACATTCAGCCGTTCGTCCTTTTTGCCCGGAAAAAAAAAAAAGACTTTCATTCCCTTCCTCTTTTTATGTAAGCCAACAAAAAGAGGAAGCTGTTATTTAACAAACGAGAAGTGATTGTCCTACTTAAGACGAGAAGTCAGCAGGCAAACTAACAAATGGTCTTAGACAAAAATCAGTCCAGAATTGTGTTGATGTTTAGAGATCATTTTCATACACCTTCCAAATCAACGTGTGCATTTGAGCGAGTTCTATACAATAGAGGTCATAAGAGATTTTGTTTCCATCGGTTCCTAAGCAGTTGGTCTTTTTTATAACCTTTCCTCGTTCTTTATTATGACTGTGTTAGAACCCATTCCACTGTAAAACTCAGACTACAAGGCTGCAGGATTATTATTCCTGTCTCAGACGGTGAACCCTGGACTCTACCCTACAAACCATGAGCCCTGCCGGATCCTCTTTCTGCCCACGCTGAATTATTTAAATAGTTCCAAAACCGCAAGCTCAGCAGTAACCGAAAGAAACAAGAACTGAAAACACCCGTCATCACAGAGAACTGTCCACCCCTTTGACTGGAGGAATTATCTACGTCGGGAAAGATAAGGACAATAGCAATTCATCATGGTTTATCCCGCCTCTGCAATGTTCTAGACAAATTAACTTGAAGAACTAAAATAGACCCTCATTTGTCTCCTCACAATTCAGTCATTGCAAGATAACAGAGACTGCATTACTGCTTTGTGGTTATGCTGAATGTTTTTGTTATTGCCCAGTCACTGAAGTGAGAAAAATCTATATGGCTTGTCAAATTTATTCCTTTTGTATTTCGCCCCCTGCTGGTATAGCTCGTGTGCAAATTAAAAAAAAAAGTCACTGTAAAACATGTTTATTGTCTGAGAATGAAAGTAAAAAAAAACAAAACTGCGTGTAAAACTGAAATGAATAGATTTCAGACAAACATGTTTGTTTTCACTTGATAAATCTACCAAATAAATACCGAATAAGATCGGAAGAAAACGTTTGAATGATGATTTTCAAATAATTTAAACCAATCAAAAATATTTAATATAGTGATTCTAAATATTGAAAGGAAACTGTGCTGTTTGGGAAAACATTTTCCTGATTTCACAGACTACATGATTACCAAATGATTATTTTTGTTAGGTAAGTGAAGAGGCTAACTCTGTTTACTTAATTTTTTTGTAATCCGTGGAAGTTGAGTATTTGTTCAAATGACTTGTGAGCACAATCAGCCTGTCAGTAATTGGATACGCTAACATGTGATTATGGCATTTGGCATCAAGAAAAGAAAAAAGCCTGGCCATTAATTTCTAGTTTTTTCTCCTATTCAGACTTGTTAAAAAACTGAAATCATAATAAATAGTAAAGTTTATACTTATACACCCTTTTTAGTCAAATGTTACATTGCAGTACTATTGTTAACCTCTTAGTCACTCAAATTTCTTTGATCTCTAAAAGCTCTTTCAGGGAGGAGGCTCTGTAAATCATACATTAAGTAGAGAAACCTGCATCACACACAAAACAGAGAAAAAAATCCTGGTTTTCTACTTTTATTTTGAACCAGGGTCTCCTGTAACCCAGGCTAGTCCTCAACTTGTTAACTAAAGAGGATCTTGAACTCCTGATCCCCTATCTCCACCACCCAAGTGTTGTGTATAGGCATGTGTCACCATGCCCAACTACTTTTAAATTTAATGTAGATGAAATACTTCTTCAATAAAAACTTAAAGACCCCAAAGAAAGAAATAAGAGAAGAACTGGAAGATTAAAAAGCTCAATGCTCATTCACTGGAAGAACTAAGGAGTTTCACCCTACTGTTGTACCTCAGGGACTTACAAGTTTTCTTTAGTGTCTGAAATCTAATCCCTGCTCCTTCCACTCTAAGGCTGCTCTCAGGGCTGTCCCTTCTCTAAATATTCACTGACAACAGAGCCCCCAAATGGCTACTGGTGAAGTTCCCTGTTCTCTCTGGATGGATACTCTAGCCATACCAGTCCTCTTCCATCCCAGAGCTCATAGTGAGCCTTGAACTTCTGCACTTAAGCCTGGGATACCAGCATTCCAACATTTTATTCTCTGTTGTCAGAAAGAGAAACAGCTTGTACTATGGACAAAGAATTATCTTTGAAACAGAATAGACTAGGTCTGAATCTCAGCAACAGCCGGGAGTCTTACTAAGAACTTTTCCCACCTGCAAAAATCAAAGAAGAGTCCCTACCTCACAGACCTATTATCCAGAGGAGATGCGCATTATAATGTATGTAAAATATCCCAACAATGCTAAGAGTCTGTCCCATAGTGTAAACCTTATTGTCATGTCTCCCCAAGCCTGTGGTTTTCAACTCTCCACCCTTACTCCTTAACCAATGATGCTGAGCAAAATCTGAATATATTTTTAGTTATTACAATTGAGGTGGAAGTGCAAGTGGAAGCTAACAGGTAGAGGCTGGGGACCCATCGAAACCTCCTACAATGCAGAAGAAGCCAGTCTCTATAGCCAAGAACTATCTGGAATGTCAGTCATGTCACTTTGAGAAATCTTGCCCTGGAGCATCCTGGGACTGCTGATATTGCCTCCACTAATTCAGACCACTAACACTGCTAATCCTGGGGTCCCAGTTACTAACGGTACTTGGACAATTAAGGAAGTCAGAATATGGGCTAATATTAAATATAGCCTTAGTAATGTATTGTTAATTTTTAGGTATACTAATAAAATTATGGATTTGTACAGTGATATACCTCCATTTTTTCTTTTTTCTTTTTCTTTTTGATGGGATATTTTCTTTATTTACATTTCAAATGTTTTCCCCTTTCCAGGTCTCCCCTTCGGAAACCCCCTATCCCATAACCCCTCCCCCTGCCTCTATGAGGATGCTCCCACACCCACCCATTCCTGTTGCCCCGCCCTGGGGATGCCTACACTGGGGCATCAAACAGTCTCAGGCCCAAGGGCCTCTCCTCCCATTGTTGACCAACAAGGCCCTCCTCTGCCACATATTTGGCCAGTGCCCTGGGTCATTCCTGTTCCATGTGGATATACCACCATTTTTAAGTGTTTGAAATGCATACAGTTTTAAATGGCTCAGGGAAAGAGATCCATGTATACACAGAGATAAAATGTATATAGCAAAATGATAGTTGCTATTTCTTGACTCTGGGTGATAAATATACCAGTGCCTGTCATAATCTGCTTTCTATTTCCATGCTATTTAGACTATTTTTGTAATGAAAAAAGGCTTTAAAATACCTGAGCACACAGATGAGCTATGAACTTATTTGCAAATTATTACATTCCCTAGACAATCACTCTTAAAAATGCTCCTCTCACCCTGGAGCAGACCTTGTAAATGGTGATCTTGAAACACGTTTTAAGGATGTAAAAAGGGAAAAAAAAAACAATGATGACTGCAACTCCTGAATCAACTGTAATTAGTTTAGACTGTCTAATGTGCACAAATACAGTGGGATCCCAACTCTGCTTGGTGAGGAGAGTACTAACACACTGTTCAGAGGAGGACAGCAGGAATCATGAGAAGCAAACCACATACGTGGCAGCAAAAGTCAGACTTCCTGGATCTAAGTGACACAGGTGCTGCATGGACTTCCTGTATCCAGATGACCCAAGTGCTTTGAAAGAAACCAGGGAAGCAATCCCATTTACAACACACACACACACACACACACACACACACACACACACACACACACACACACACTCACACACACCACCACATACACACACACCACACACACACATATCACACACACACCACACAAACCACAAACTACACACACCACACACAGCACACACACCACACACACACACACACACACACACACTCACACACACCACCACCATCACATACACACACACCACACATATCACACACACACCACACAAACCACAAACCACACACACCACACACATAGCACACACACCACACACACACATAGCACACACACACACAACACACACATACCACACACACATACACAACACACAGTACATAACACACACATATCACACACCACACATACACATACACTTGGGAATAAATATTGTGTCCTTCATTATAAATAAATACATTTACATTGAAAACTTTAAGACACTGAAGAAAGATAGCAAAAGGCATTAGAAGATAGAAAAGACTCCAATGCTCATGAATCAGAAGAACTAATATTGCAAAAATGTCCCTCCTAGACGAAAGAATCTGTAGATTTAATGAGATCCCAATCAAAATTCTAGAGCCATTCTTTAGAGACATAGAGAAAACAATCTTAAAACTTATATGGAAGCACAGAAGACCAAGTAATCCTCAACAAAAATAATACTGCACAAGATATAGTCATACCTGATTTCAAGTTATACTACAGAGCTATAATAATAGAAACATTATGGTACTAACACAAAACAGTTCTATACTTATTAGGTGGAATAATGAACACATGTAAGTTCATGGCACCACAGATACCTGATTTTTAACTAATATTCTAAAAGTAACAACTGAGAAAAGGCAGTATCTTCAAATGGCTCTGAGAAACCTGTGTATCAGCATGTATAAGAATGAAATCAAATCCTTTTCTCTCACTCTGCACAAAACTCTGAACGGATCAAGGACCCCAACATCAGACCTGATACTCTGAAGCCTGAAGGGAAAATTAGGGAGTACACTTCAAAGTATAGGTGTAGGAATGGACTTTCTGAATAGGACTATGGTCACTCAGGAAATAAGACCAACACTTGATAAATGATCTCATGAAACAAAAGAACTCTGTACAGCAAGAAAACTGTCAAGTAAAGTGGCAACCTACGTAATGGTCAAAAATCTTGGCCAGCTATATATCTGACAGAGATTAGTATCTAGAACATCCAAAGAAGTAAAACACCACAATATCAGGGCTGGAGAGATGGCTTAGTGGTTATTCCAGATGACCCAAGTTCACACACTGGACTGCTCACAATTGCCTGTAACTGCAGCTCCAGGGTATCTGAAACCCTCTTCTGGCCTCCAGGAAACACACACACACACACACACACACACACACACACACACACACACACACACACACACCCCTCGTCTGCCCTGCAGTTGGGCACGGCCTCTTGCACACCACTCTGTTATGTAGGTAGGAAAATACAGTCTGAGATGTGAGAAAGCCAGAGCTAGGTCAGGGGTCCCTGGGCCTGCGATGAGGCCCCTATCCATGGAGTTCTCAGACTCTTGGACATCTAGGCACAACTGGGAATTGTGGAAGAGCCACAAACAGAGTGGGGGCCTGCAGGCTGGGGACGGAGTCTAGCCTGGGACTGGGAAAGAGGAGTACCAACTTATCTGAGCGCTAATTTTCCTTAGCTTGGTGGAGGCAGACTGGAAGTGCAGAGAGGCCTTCTATGGGAGAATTAAGCTACAGCTCTGTAGTGGAAGGTCTTCTTCATGCCTCTCCACAGCAGACCTTGATGAAAGAGATAGTCTGAATTGTTTATTGGCTGTTCATGGTGGAAAATGGAACCGTACCCACTTCTTTGTGTAGATCTGAGATTAAATACCTTTTGCAGGGAGGAATGTCTGGGAAGGGAAGCTTATTGGCCTAACCCTCCTGGCTTCTAGATACCTCATTAGCATGGAAAACTCTGTTGTGGGCCTACATGACCATAGGTCACGGTTCCTTTTGTGAGGAGTGTGGCATGTGTTTCAGGCCAGGAGTCAAGCAGGGCGTGGGGAGTCGCCTAAGCCTCAGGTGTGTGCCCACCGAGTCTCTGGGTCTCAACTTGCTCTACCTTGCCAATCTTCCTGGTTTTACTGTCCAACACACAGGCACATGCACACACAAACAAATTCAAAAGGCCCCCCAAAACCTAAACAAACAACACAACTAAAAATTAGTTACAGAAATGAATAGAGAGTTCTCAAAAGAAGAAATATAAATGTCTAGTAAATACTTTAAAAAGTGTTCAACACACACCTTATCCATCAGGGAAATGCGGATTAAAACTACTTGTGATTCCATACGATGCAAGTCAGAATGTTCATCATCAACAATACGAATGACAGGAAGTGCCCGTGAATACAAGGAGCCTTAGCCATTGTTGGTGGCAATGCAGGTCAGCTGCTTAGGAAATCCGTGTTGAAGTTTCTCTAAAAACTAGAACTAGAAACACCACATGCACCAACTATATCACTCCTGCACACATTCTCAAAGCAGTATACATCCGACCACAGAGATATTTGCTCATCTATGTTCATTGCTGCTCTGTTCGTAATGGGTAGAACATAGGATCAGTCCAGATACCCATCCACTGACGAGTGGATAAGGAAAGTGTGGTACTTATGCACAATGTATTTTTATTTGGCTATAAATGAAAATGAAATTATGAAATCTGGGGGCTGGTATGATGGCTCTGGGTAAGTGTGCTTGCTGTGCAAACCTGATGGTCTGATTTGGTCCCTGGAACCCACATAAAGGTGCAAGGAGAGCACTGCTAAATTGCTCTCTGATCTCCACATGCATGCCATGGTACATGTACCCACACATAAAATAATAATAATAATAATAATAATAATAATAATAATAATAATATAGTTTTAAAAGAAATTATGACAGTTGAAGGTGAATGGATAAAAGTGGAAAAAAATTGAGTAACATAAGCTAGGTCTAGAAAGACAAACACCACATCTTTTCTTTCATATATAGATTCCAGCTTTGAATCCTTACCTTTCTGAGTTTAACTTGGAGTGATTGTGAAGTGAGGAAACTAGGAGGGGGCCAACGCGGTGAGGATGCTCTGAGAGCGAGTTATGAGCTAGTTGGGGAACAAGCCTAGCTTAAGGCCTACGTATTTATTAATAAAATATAAGCCCCTGAGTCCTTATTTGGGAACTGAGGCACAGGTGGAAAAGCCGCAGTTACAGCCCCAACTTTGATTCCAGAGCTAGCGATACACAGAAGAGCAGAGAACAACGCCCTCTGATGGTGATGTTAGCAGTTGCAACAAGACTGAATTTCTGAGGTCAGGGGTTGGTTGCTATTTGATGTCCACGGCCAGTGGCACTTCCATGGCATCTTCATCAGACATGATTTTGAGAGTTACTCCTGGCTGTGCGGATATTAGAGCCTTTTTATTTTTATTTTTGTTACTCTGGAACATTATTGAGTGGGTTAACATCATTTCTATACTCTTTAACCAGCTAATGTTGACCTCTGTGGCTCATACCTAAGAACTCTGAAAGATACCCTTCACTTGCTCCCTCCTATTTTTTCCTTAAGAAATGACAATCAAGCTGGGCAGTGATGGCGCACACCTTTAATCCCAACACTTGGGAAGTAGAGGCGGGCCAATCTCTGAGTTTAAGGCCAGTCTGGTCTACAGAGTGAGTTTCAGGACAGCTAGAGCTACACAGAGAAACCCTGTCTCGAAAATAAAAACCAAACCAAAACAATAATGACAACACTAAATTGACAGCTTGGAGGGTTCCTTTTAGAGGAAAGATCAGCTCTTTCTCATCTCTGTTTTGCCGGCATCACACATTTTCTGGAAAATAACTGAATGGATCAAATGAATGGTATAGAATTCCGAGCTCCCTAATAGTTACGTAAATAGGCATCATCTCAGAGTTTTAAAAATCATTAACATTCTTGTCATAATATCACACCCATGACGGTGTAGTAAATAAAATGGAGCAACTTTTAGAGCACTGGTTTTATAAAGTATCAACCGTAAATTCTTTGGAAATTACTCCTATCCATGATGTTAATGGATTCTTTCTCAACCTGGTAATGGTTCCCCTTTTGTGCACTGCCAAGAAAGACTTTCATTGTTTTTCCAACAATTACTTTTATTTCTTTTGATGTGAAAATGTTGAGAGTGTGGCTTTGAAAATCCATTTAGATAATATTCCCTGGAGTCCCTTAACTATTTGAGAAGAATTACATAAGAGAGCTCACTTTAGAAGGAGCGAGGGGATAGATACACTCCAGCATGCTCTTAGTCTTATGAGCTAGTGAAGTCAGTACAAACATGTGAGAAAGAACCTGTGAAATCCATGCCCGAGGAGACTGGGTTGGGGATTCCAGACCTTGAGAGCTTTTCTGGGTGTCACACGACACTTTCACAGTTCCATCAGTCTCAGGCATAGATGATGCTCAAACGATCATTGAAGGAATGAACACATGGGTCAAGAAAGCACTAGCTGTGTTCTGTGCCACCGTCTGCGGAAACATGTCTACCCTGAAAACTTCAAGTGCTGATCTTAACACAGGCACATGTTTAAATGAATCCAAGTTAACAACCGTGTTGTTTAGGTTCTTGGGAAAAAGTAAAGGTGGAACTAGGTAGGGACTATGAGACATGGATATTAACATGATAAAAATTAAGCACTCATGTTGGTGGGAACAATCAGTTCACACCAGTGCAGTACAAACGGTAACACTAAGCCTAGAACAGTGTTTCTGAGGCTCACCCTTGGCAGTTCTATCATAGATCAGCAATTTAGATATGCAGTCATACAGAGTCCAGCTCCTTCAGTCAAATAGGGCAGCCAGGACATCTTTCCTGAGGTTCTGTTTGTCAAAAAGTGTGAGTCTACAAATAACCACATGATAGATCACACTGATTTCCGAACCACCTTTCCATCTGGGTGGGGGTCATTTGTTTGGCTCGGTCAGCCATCTACAAACTCAACCTCAGGACTGCTTCCAGAGTAATTATCTATACTAGAAATTTGAATATGTCATTCATTACAGAAAATAGTTCTGTAGTTTCTCCTATCTTGACTATACAATAAAAACCGAACTCTCTTGCTTAGAAACAAGGTTTTTCATAATATCCTATGGGCTTCCTATTGTACTATTTCATATATGTACTCAATCACACAGATCTTTCTAAATCAGTGGTTCTTAACCTGTGAGTCTTGACCTTTTTGGGGGTGGAATATCAGGTATCCTTTATATCAGATGTTTGTGATTCATAACAGTAGAAAAATTACAGTTATGAAGTATCAAGGAAATAATCTTATGGTTGGAGGTCCCCACAACATGAGGAACTGTATTAAAGGATTGCAGCATTAGGAAGATTGAGAACCACTGGTCTAAACATTTTCAAACTCACCTGCATTTCCCCATTTGAGTCCCTCTAGATCTCCTGCTCTTTTATACCTGATTAACGACTTCAAGTCCTAAAAGACTTGCTCACTCATCACCTCCTTTGAAAAAATGTTCTGATTCAGTGGTTAAAGAATGTCCTTTTCCTCTGCCAAGAACATACTGTTAACTCTTATCATGTAGTTAAGGTCCTTGAGAGTAGATAACTGTAGAGCCAAGGACTTGAAGATATTGACATTAGCATGATCAAAACTACACACACATGTTGGTAAGGACCCACCTCTAAAATCAAACAAAAACAAAAATTAAGTTCCTAGAAGATATACATGCATTATTTGCCCAGGTATATTTAAACATAGAATAAAATGTGAGTTAATTTTATTTTTATTTATTTAAAAAAGGTTGTTTTTTGTTTGTTTGTTTTTTAAGATTGGGTCTTATGCCAATCACTGGTAGCCCATGCCTTTAATCCCAGCACTAGGGAGGCAGAGGCAGGCCGATATCTGAGTTTGAAGCCACTATGGTCTATAGAGCAAGTTCCTGGACAACCATGGATACACAGAGAAACCCTGTCTTGGAAAGACAAAAATAAAATAAAGATTGGGTTTTATGTGTCCCAGGATGGCCTTAAATTAAATGTACAACCAAGGACCACCTTGAACTTTCCTTCCTTCCTTCCTTCCTTCCTTCCTTCCTTCCTTCCTTCCTTCCTTCCTTCCTTTTCTCTCTTTCTCTCTCTCTACATATATATATATACATCTTCTTCCACTCCCTTCCCTTTCTCCCTCTTGCTCCAGTCCCTACTCGCTCCAGTTCCATTCGCTCTGGACCATAGGTTCTTTATTTGTTTCTCGTTATGGATGTTTGTGAGCCACCATGTGGTTGCTGGGATTTAAACTCATGACCTCCAGAAGAACAGTTGATACTCTTAGCTGCTGAGCCATCTCACCCTGGCCACCTTGAACTTTCTGATCTTTCTTTCTCTGCCTCTTGAGTCTTGATATTGTAGTCATGTGTACCCATGTCCTGTTTGTGTGGTGATAAAGATCAAACCCAGGGTCTTGTGTGTACTGTGCAGGCACTCTACTAACTGAACTACATCCCCAGCCAAGGCCATTTTTTTTCCAATATAAAAATATGGATGGGAAATCTTATATACTAAACTTCAGAGATTGCTGGAAGGAATGAGAGGTAAAGGAGGTTGGGAAAGGAGGTAAGGAAAGGGAATGGAGTTAATTCATGAATTAACCTACCCCCATCTTCCATTAATGTTGAACATGGGTGAAGGAGGAATCCTAGCTATGTCAGCTGGGTCCTGCTGATGGGCATTTGCCAACGATGGGTAGCCTGTTTCCCCTGGAGACACTTTGTTTTAGTCAGATTTTGTGATGTTCCTCCTATTGTGAAATAGTTGAGGGTAGGTTGGTTAGTGAACTCTGCCCTCCTTTTCATAGTGTGAGGGTCTTAAGGATAGCAAAGACAGGGGGTCTGGACGGGTGTCTCAGTCTTAAGAGCAGTGACCGCTCTTCCAGAGAACCCAGGCTTGATTCTCAGTACCCATGTCCACAGATGCTCACAAACACGTTAACTCCAGTCCCAGGTGAGCCCAACACTCTCTTCTGGGTTCTGTGGGCATCAGGCATATATGGTGCACAGACCTACAAACAAACACTCATACACTCAAAAAAAAATTAAAATATAAAAAATAATTCAGATGGTGGTGGCGTACACCTTTAATCTCAACACTAGAGAGGCAGAGGTAGGCAGATCTCTGTGTTGGAGGCCAGCCTGGTCTATGGAGTGAGTTCCAGGATGGTCAGCCAGAGAAATCCTTTCAAAAAAAGAAAGAAAAAGAAAAAGAAAGAAAGGAAGAAAGAAAGAAGAACAAAACAATTTAAAAAGTACAGCAAAGGCACGTTATTTAAATTCTACATCTATTTTATTAGTAGTATATCATACCTTAAAACTGTGGGACCCTGAAAGGCAGCTTGGTTTCTGGTTGAGCTAGGTCTGAAATCCCAGTGACTCCACAACTAAGCCTGCAAGGAACCATAGGTGTTTTGTCATGCTCCTGGACACCAGGCCCCTGACATGAGGCGGCAGCTCTCCATAGGTCTGTGGCCATCAGTCACATAAGGGCAACACCCCAAGCCCCTCCAGGTAGAGGATATGAGCACAGGTCACCATAGCCTCAAGACAGATCTCCATTTTAATGAGGCACCTAAAGGTCTAGAAGCTTAGCCGATTAAAGCTCTCCTCCCAAACACTCCTCCCTGCAAAAAGTATTTAACCTCAGGCCTGCCCTGAGAAAGTGGGGTACAGTTTCACTTACCACAACTCTATGCCATGACAATAAATGCTTTAAAACCATGGACTGCCTCTTTTCATAGGGATCCACCGTGGGGAGCAATGGAGCCATGTCTAGTCCCAAACCTCCCGGCCACAGCCTCCACCAGGCCAAGCTGCCCATAGAACAAGTCAAGGACTCTCTCATCCCCAAAGGACCCAGCCAGAGCTCTCCTCTTTTCTCCTTCAGCCCCCAGGGCTAGATCCAGCCCACGGGGCCCCAACTCCCCTGCCGGTGTGGGTAAGTGTAGTCAAAACTTCCCTCATCCTGCCTCACCAAGCGGCCCAAGCCCCGAGCAGACACGGGACCCCACTTTTAACCCACATAAAACTACTTAGTTAATACAAAAATTAAAAAGTTAAGAAATAGCCTTTTTCAGAAATACATTTTAATAAAAAGCAAGTGTCCAACTACAATTTCACTACCCCCTCATGGGCAATTACCAATGTCAAGCTCTTGAAAGTATATATAAGCATATATGTGTGGCCACAGATGTTTTGGCCATACAAACATATTTTAACAATACTGTACATATTATTTGGTGAACTGCATATTTTTTTATTGGCTATATGTTCACGTTTTTGCCCCAGCCAGCGGGGTCTTCAGTGTGAACCTGAGGAGAGAATTGACGAATAGGGGGAACAAGAGACACGAAGAATGAGGGCAAGACAGGTGATCTGATCAAGCTCCAAAGAAACTTTATTTTTTACCTGCTTATAGGCAGTAAGCGAGGAGGAAACTCTTAACTGTTCAGGGGTGGAAAGTTCCCATGGTGAAACAGGGTGCTCCGTCAAGCAGGATGTATTGTTAGGGCAGCCATCTATTTTTCAAACTAACTGCCTAACTACAAAAGGGTCAACTGATTACTAAAAAACAATTCAATCCATGAGAAATAGAAACTTGGCCCTGGGAGTGAATCAAATATGGAGTCAAATATGCTAAGATATACCCGTTGACTCCCGGCACGTGTTTCCATTTAAGTATAAAAACAGCTATTCTAGCCTTTACAGTGTCTGTGAAGCGTGCTGTAGAATCGAAGTACCTAATTAACTAACCATTCTCCATTGGGCTATATTAGTGTGTCAACTTCTCCTGGTGCAACTTTAAGGGCTTGTCCCACTACTTTCTACAACTACAACTACAAGGTCAACAGGTGCACACATTCTGGATGATGCTTATTCCGACTTCTTAAAATTAGATAACGTACACGTATGAATATCAAACTATGGCTCAAAACATAAAATAGTTCCATTATCCTCAAAAGAGTCGCAATGGGTTATATTATTAATGACCTAACGTGCCATAGGCTATACCATTCAAGATAGGGGCCGCTGCAGCAGGTAACTAGTAAACAAAGAGTTGAAACAGTGAACACAGCATTATTACCTGGTCTGCAGGAGATCTTGGGTTCTGAACCACATGAGTCCAGGAGACTGCCTTCCATACCCAGCTGCCTTCCCAGGAGAATCTGGTTTCTGAGAAAAGCTTGCCTATGGATAGAAAGTGAGGAGGAGGAAGCAAGAGCCTGTGTACCACCTAATATTTACTCTTGCTATAAGCCAGTGGGTTGACATTCTAGTAAATATTTTTAAGTGTGGATTTTTTGAGTCAGGTCGCTGAAGCTGTTGTGCCCATTAAGCATTAGAAAACACTAAAAGCCCACCAAGGAGCAGACTCGATGCAATTACACTAGAGTCTCTTTATTCACGCTAGCTTGGGCCACACCACCGTCTCTATGCAGCAGGACAGGAAGGTGAAGCCCCGAGCTCTCATTGGGACAAGGTTTTATAGGAAATGGCAAGCAAGCGAGGTGGTTTCTAGCCTATCATACATCTGATTGGGGACTATTATCAAATTTTGTTGCCCTTTAAAATAATTGGCTGGTGCTGGGAGTTAAAGCATAAACTTAACTTCTGCTTCCCCCTCACGGGTGATTGTTAGGACGTGAAGCGCCAGGGCGGGCTTGTAACCGGGAGGCACAGGTTTGCTGGGAAGTAACCTGGAAACTGGTGCTAGAGAGTTCAACCTTACGTGAAGTTCTCTAAGATGGAGTCTGAACCCAAGATCTGGTCTCTCAAAGCCTGTTCAGGTGTACTGGAGAACAGGAATAAAAAGACTGAGCCCACTTCTGAGGATGAAGTGTGTGAATGAAGTCAGCAAAAACATCCCACAGATACTAATTCAATGGCAATGGGTTTTTTGTCTGTTTTTTTAATTGAATATATTCTTCATTTACATTTCAAATGTTATACCCCTTCTAGGTTTCCTCTCTCCTCGAAAACCCCCAACCCATCCTCCCACCTCCTGCCTCCAAGAATATGCTCTTCCCACGACCCCCACTCGATTTCCCCATGCTGGGGCCTCTATTGAGCCTTCACAGGACCAAGGACCTCTCTTCCCACTGATGCCCAACAAGGCATTCCTCTGCCACTCTTTTGGCTGGAACCATGTGTACCCCTTGGTTGATGGCTTAGTCCCTGGGAGCCCTGGGACATCTGGTTGGCCAACATCATCGTTCTTCCCATGGGCTGCAATCTCCCGCCCCAGCTCCTTCAGTCCACCCTCCAACTTCTCCGTTGTGAACCCCACACTCAATCCAATGGTTGGCTGCTAGTATCCACCTCTGTATCTGTAAGGCTCTGGCAGGTCCCCTCCAAAAGACAGCCATAACAGGCTTTTTTTCAGTATGTACTTCTTGGCATCCATAGCAGTTTTGGGGTTTGATGACTGTTTATAGGATGAATCCCCAGGTAGGACAGTCTCTTGGTGGCCTTTCCTTCAGTCTCTGCTCCACATTTTGTCTCCATAGTTGTTCCTGTGAGTATTTTGTTCCCTTTCTCCAAGGAACCAAACAAAGCATCCCTGCTTTGGTCTTCCTTCTTCTTGAGCTTCCTGTGGTCTGTGAATTGTAACATGTTTATTTTGAGCTTTTGGGCTAATATCCACTTATCAGTGAGTGCATACCATGTGTGTTCTTTTGTGATTGGGTTACCTCACTCAGGATGACACTTTCTAGTTCCATCCATTTACCTAAGAATTTCATGAATTCATTGTTTTTAATATATATACCACAATTTCTGTATCCATTCCTTTGATGTTTTGTTTTTTAAAATGAACTTTGTCTTATTTTTAAATTATATTTATTTAGCTCATTTTCAACACAGGCTCTCACTGTGCAGCCTTGGCTGGCCTGAAATTTGCTATGTAGAGCAGTCTGGCCTCAAACTCACTGAGTTCTACCTGCCTTTCCTTCCAGAGTGCTAGGATTAATGAGTGTGTCACCACTCTGGGTTCCAATGGTGATATTTTAGAAGTGCTTCATTTTAGAAGACAAAGGTACTTTTACCATCACTGTCTTATCAGGCTAGAGGGCTCAACATAGAAAGGTAAGAAAATTGTTTATATGATGATTGAGAGAGAAAACACAAGGGCTGGAGGTGTAGCATGGTAGCAGGCTGCTTGCCTAGCACGGTTGAGCCTCAGAGTTTGATCTCTAATACAGCAGCAACAACCACAAATCACAACAGTGCTAGATAATATTAACAGTCAAATAGAGAGTCACAAACTCTCTATGGATAAGTTACTAGAACTCATCAAATTTCCTGAATATAATGAGAAACTGTTATACACAAATTGTTAATAGCATTATTTCATTTCATTTCATTTCTTTCTTTCTTTCTTATTTTTTCAAAATCTGGGTTTGAGGAGATATATTAGTCAGGGTTCTCTAGAGTCACAAAATTTAGGGAATATCTCTATAGATTAAGGGAAATTATTGGAATGATACAGTCTGTAGTTCAACTAATCCAACAATGGACAGTTGTGAATAGGAATTCTAAGAATCTAGTAGTTGCTCAGTCCCATAAGGCTGGGTATTTCAGCTGATCTTCTGTATAAGATGGAATCCTGAAGAAGTAGGTTCCAACAGATGTGCTGGCTAGTAAGTGCAAGTAGGAGAAGAATGAGTCTTCCTTCTTCCAATGTCCTTATATAGGCCTCAATCAGAAGCTGTGACCCAGATTAAAGGTGTGTACCACCAAGTCTGGATTTGGAACTTGTTCTGTCCCTGGCTGGCCTTGAACTCAGAGATCTGCTTGTCTCAGTCTCCTGGGATTAAAGCCTTGTACTTGTCGTTGTAGTTGATAATCCATTCTAATCTCCCTGGCGGAGGTGTATACATTCCTCGCAACCCACCCCAATGCTCTGTGCTCTGGATTCTAAAATGAAACACACACACACACACACACACACACACACACACACACACACACACACACACACATTTAATATGCCTTAATCAGCCCAATGGCTGAGCCACTCCCAAACTTCCACATTGCTAACAGCTCCCCTCTGATACTCCTGATTTATTACTTTCTAAATTCTATATTCCATCTTTGCTACCCCAGACCCAATGGGATTGGGGGACGCTGGGGCTGCTTTTCCCCATCTCTTACATGATTGTACGCTCTCTCTTCTACAGCTCTCAAGCCTGGATCTTATTCCTTTCCTGGCAATGGTGATTCTCCTCTTCCTCGGTCCCCTTGCCCGTGATTCCTAAAGTCCTGTCTCTGTCTATCTGCCCAGCCATTGGCATCCAGCAACTTTACCAACCAGAACCAGCTGGGACCCTCAGGGTCTCACATGTGTGATTCTCATGGAATTCCCAAATAATATAATGCAAGCAATGAACCAAATGCACAACACGTACTGTCTTGCCTGGGCCTGAGCTTTTCATGGCCACTAAACCTCAAGATCTGGATTGAGAGCGTATGTGATCCATGTCAGTATCAGAGTTAGAAGTGTGCGTCTTCCAGCCTCAAGGTCTGGATCACAGGTGTGTCCTCCATTTCTGAATTATAGTTCATTCCAGATGTAATCAAGTTGACAACCAGGAATAAACATCACAGGAAGTTTTTCATTAGATACAATGAAGTGGAAATTTCTGGTTTCTTTGGAGACTCAGTTGTGTCATGTGATGTTTTTCTGGAAGCTGTCTTATGAAAGGATGTTTTGCTGAGAATAGACACAGTATTTTTCTGGAAGCTGTCTTGTGAAAGGGCATGTGATGTTTTGCGAGCAGATGTTTGAGAGGGTGCATGATGTTTAGAAAGAATATAAATATAATCTCATAGAGAGTGAGAGGTCTTGCATTGGTTTGCCTTGCAACGCTTTGCTGGTCTTCACTGACCCTTGCTTATTGTGGCTCTTTTAGAGAGAAACATGCCAAAGAACTTCCTGCTATTCCAGCTGCTTCTCCAGAGAACTTGGGCCGATTCAGCAGAGCCTCTTGGTTTCTTCTGGATTGAGCCGCTGCTACTGATTCAAGTTTGGTGATTGCAATTAGACTTGACTGCCATTAATGATTTGTGTTTAGAATTGTTCCAAAAAATTGCTTCTAAACAGGTCCACACCCTCTATTTCCTATTATCCTTTCTTTTCTCTTACTTTTGGTTGGTGGGCTAGAAGGAAGGTTGAAGGATTTAAGAAACTTTATTAAAATGGGTTTTGAAAAATCTAAGCCTATATAGTACAGCGTCAGCCACAGAAGCTTATATATCAGAAGTCAGCTCCCTAATACACACACACACACACACACACACACACACACACACACACACACACACACACAGAGAGAGAGAGAGAGAGAGAGAGAGAGAGAGGGAAAGAGAGAGAGAGAGAACAAGATTCATTAAATATGGTTTGTTTTTTAAAATTTATTTCTTATATGAGTGCTTTGCCTGCATATATGTTTTTGTACCACATGCATGTCTGGTGCCAAATACACTTCCTCCAACAAGGCCACACCTCCTAATAGTGCCACTTCCCATGAGCCAAGCATATTCAAACCACCACAGTTTTCTCTGTGTGTCATATTATCTCTTCCTGGGCAGTTTCTCTTTTTTTCTTTATTTTTTTAAAGATTTAATTATTATATGTGAGTACAGTGTAGCTGTCTTCAGACACTAGAAGAGGGCGTCAGATCTCATTACATATGGTTGTGAGTCACCATGTGGTTGCTGGGATTTGAACTCAGGACCTTTGGAAGAGCAGCAGTCGGTGCTCTTACCCACTGAGCCATATCTCCAGCCCTCCTGGGCAGTTTCTAAGCCTGGTAATTTGTCCCTTCTTTTCACGTGGTATCTATTATACATTGCTATCCTCTAGGTTATGTCTTTGACTCCCGTTTGACCTCTCATTGCTCCTGATACTGTGGTAACTGGAACTCTGTGTTGAAGGCCCCCTGTGCATCTCTGTTTGAACCCTTGTTGATACATGTTTAGTTTTAGATTCTTCAATTTTTGTCTCTGTGGCAAACTGAGGCACAGTAATGCAATGAACAGGGCTGGGGCCTCAAAAAAGCAGGGGCAACCTATTGCTACAGAATCTCTGACTGAAGAATTTGTTTTTCACAAATGGTGGAAACTGTAAAGTAGATTTGTTTCTTCCAAGGATATGAACAACTGCCATCAATTCAGTCAAGCAGACCCTACCGTTAAAAAGGATTTCTTGTTTGGAGAGATGCTGGTTCTTCTTTAGGAAGATACAGCAGCAGAGAATCAAAATATGAACTGAAGCTTTAAGGTTATTGGTCTAAACTGTGTTTTAAAAACAATTGTGTAGTTATAAATTAAAATACGTTGGAGGCTGCAGAGATTGCTCAGAGGTTAAGAGCACTGGCTGCTCTTCCAGAGGTCCTGAGTTCAATTCCCAGCATTCATATGGTGGCTTATAACCATCTATAATGAGATTTGGTGTCCTCTTCTGGCCTGCAGGCATACATGCAGGCAGAATGTTGTATACATAATAAATAAATCTTCAAAAAAACACCCACATCTTTCATTTTCTTAGCTTGCTTTCTATTACTGTAATAGAACATTCTGACAAGAGCAACTTGGGGAGGGAAGGATTTATTTGTCTTACAGGTCACAGTCTACAATTGAGGGGATTAGGTTAGGAACTCAAGGCAGGAACCTGGGGACAGGAACTGAAGAGAAACCAGGAAGAACTGCTGCTTGATGACTTGTTCCTCATTGCTTGCTCAGCCTGCTTTCATTTACAGCCCAAGACTACCTGCCCAGGAGTGGCACTAGTCATGGTAGGCTGGGTCCTCCCATATCAATTATTAATCAAGAAGAATGTCCCCCAAAGACTTGCTGACTGGCTAACCTGATGGAGGCATTTTCTTAATTGAAGTCCATATACCCTAGCTTGTGTCAGGCTGATACTCAATAACAATTTAGAAAATACAGAAAAGACTACACTTAAATTTGAAATAATATTTAAAAACTTATAAGTTGGGGCTGGAGAGATAGCTCAGTGGTTAAAAGCACTGGTTGCTCTTCCAGAGGTCCCAGGGTTCAATTTTCAGAACATGTTGGTTTACAACCATCTATATCTCCAGTTTCAGGAGGTCCAATGTGCCTCCTGGCCTCTGTGGGCACCAGGCACACATGTGGTGCACAGACATGATGTAAGCAAGACACTCCATTTTTTTTTAAAAGTATCTTTAGTTTTTCTTAAAAGGGGAATTGGTTTATGTTATAGGAGTCTGGTGACTCACTAGCCAAAAATAAAGACAAGAAGACCTTTCAATATTTCAAAGTAAAGGCCTTAGTTGGTCAGACTCTAGTTATACCTTCCAGGCCTATGGTTGAGTCTCCTCTCTTGTCTCCTGGCAAAAAGACCTTCCTCTTTTTTCTTCCCAGAGTCCCTTACAGCAAACATCATATGGGGTGGTGGTCTCCAGCCCCACAGCCCTGAGCACCACAGCAGACGGGGTATCAGCCGGGGTTACAGTGTTATCTCACCACCACAGCAGACGGGGTATCAGCCGGGGTTACAGCGTTATCCCACCACCACAGCAGACGGGGTATCAGCCGGGGCTACAGCGTTATCCCACCACCACAGCAGACGGGGTATCAGCCGGGGCTACAGCGTTATCCCACCACCACAGCAGACGGGGTATCAGCCGGGGCTACAGCGTTATCCCACCACCACAGCAGACGGGGTATCAGCCGGGGCTACAGCGTTATCTCACCACCACCACAGCAGACGGGGTATCAACCGGGGTTACAGCGTTATCTCACCACCACAGCAGACGGGGTATCAGCCGGGGCTACAGCGTTATCTCACCACCACAGCAGACGGGGTATCAGCCGGGGCTACAGCGTTATCTCACCACCACAGCAGACGGGGTATCAGCCGGGGTTACAGCGTTATCCCACCACCACAGCAGACGGGGTATCAGCCGGGGCTACAGCGTTATCCCACCACCACCACCATAGCAGATGGGGTATCAACCGGGGCTACAGCGTTATCCCACCACCACAGCAGACGGGGTATCAACCGGGGCTACAGCGTTATCCCACCCAGCCGAGAGTCTCTGCAGCTCTGTATTCTCGTGGTCGCCCGCTTTCACCTCCACAGCAGCCATAAAAAAGAAGTCGGGAAAATGGAGAATGTTAACAGATTTGAGAGCCATGAATAGAGTAATCCAACCAATGGGTTCATTATAGTCTGGAGTTCCTTTACCTTCTTTATTAAGCTAAAGTTTGTACATCATATATACCATTCAGGGTTTCAATGGGCTACTGATGCTGAAAGGCATAGGGTCCTTTAAAGGGCCAGGCACACAAACTAAATCATTATACAGGTTTATGTAAAAACTCTATGAAGCAAACTACTTGTATCTGGGGCATATTGTTTGATGTTATGTTGTTATGTTGTCTTGTTTGTTAAGTTATGTTGTATGGATCCTGCTCTTTGCTGATAGGAAGCTGAAGTAAGGACCTAATGAATTAAACAAGAAGCCCTTGTTAGCTTGCTATTGCAACAGTGCAAAAAGTCTCATATTGCTACAAGTTTGTGTACAAGTCCATTAGGGCACTAAGTTTTCTGCTACATTAATTATAAATTGTTAAGTGTGCCACTGTTGCCAAACGCCTTTTCTACAGAGCCTTGCCCATGTGAAATGTAAATCTGTCATATCTATGTGGACACAGGATCTGTGACAAAGTATTAGAATAGTGGTTCTCAACCTTCCTAATGCTGTGAACCTTTAATATAGTTCCTCATTTGGTGGTGACCCCCCCAACCATAAATCATTTTGTTACTAATTCATAACTGTAACGTTGCTACTGTTATGATTGTAATGTAAATATCTATGTTTTATGATGAATGGTCTTAGGTGACTCCTGTGAAAGGGTCATTTGACTCCCCAGGGGTTTTGACCCATAGGTTGAATACCACTATCTTAGCCAGTCATAGAAGTCAATAAAAACAATTGTAGTTGGTGGTGGTGGTTCACAAACTACTCTTCATTTGTTGCATGGAAATATATACATATTACACCCAAAATTACATCCAAAGCATTTTCTTTCTTTCTTTCTTTCTTTCTTTTTTTTTTTCTTTTTGGTTTTTTCGAGACAGGGTTTCTCTGTATAGCTCTGGCTGTCCTGGAACTTACTCTGTAGACCAAGCTGGCCTCGAACTCAGAAATCTGCCTCCAAGTGCTGAGATTAAAGGCGTGCGCCACCACTGCTCGGCAAGCATTTTCTTTCTTAAGACCATTCAGAATGGTCTCTAGAGTTCAAGGTGACAAACACTAGATCTATAATCTTCCTTCTGCAGTGGTTTAAAAACAAAATAAATTTAACAGTTCTTCTGAGAGTTTATGAACCAAAAATTGAACAATAAGCTCTGTTTCCACAATATATTAAAAATAAAACAAAATGACCAAGGCATTCGGAGCTGAGAAATTGGCTGTTGAAAAAGGCTGTCATACCTTGGCCACAGTGACTTTCATTGATAACATGTCCCCAGAGTAGCAGTTCCTCTTCCTATCGCATAGGGTTTATCTTTGGGTCGACTTTCCCCTTCCCAGATTCTCTGGCCTAAGATTAGTGCAACTTCTCCTCTTCCTCCTCCTCCTTCTCTATCCTCCCCCCTCCTCTATTTCTACAGCTCTAAGTGTACACTCACCACACCAGCAAGCACAAAGCCTTGGCCAAGCCACTCCACTTGTTACTCTTCAAGCAAACCTATGAGATGCTGACTTAAGATGACTACAGAGTTTTTGTTTTGTTTTATTTACTTTTGAAAAAATGCAATCATCTTATTCCAGATAGAGCTTTGGACAAACTACTTTTTTGTTTGTTTGTTTCCTTTTTAAAGATTTATTTATTTATTGCTACACTGTAGCTGTCTTCAGACACATCAGAAGAGGGCATCGGATCCCATTACAGATGGTTGTGAGCCACTATATGGTTGCTGGGATTTGAACTCAGGACCTTTGGAAGAACATTCAGGGCTCCTAACCACTGAGCCATCTCTCCAGCCCAACAAACTATCTTTTAAAAGCTAGAATATATAGTGGGCATTTCTTCCTATTTAGTTACACAATGCTTTCCTCACCACTCTTTTTCCTTCCCTTTCTCCTCTTACCCCTCCTTCTCCTTGTCTTCCTCTTCTTCCTTCTACCCCTCCTCCCTAATGCAGCTGTAACTTTAAGAAACAACTCTTGTGCTAAGTCACTGAGGTACCTATATGATACTTTGCTGTGACAGGATGGGGCAAGCCTGGTGTTGGTTGTGGTAAGCCGGTGGTCAGAGAGCACTCCCAGAATGCATTTGGACTCTGGGCATGGGCTGGGAGTTGTGGCGGGGTGGGGTGGGGTGGTGGTGGTGTAATGTAAAGAGGATGACCGCAGAGATGACAGAAGGCTGCTGTCTGTGGGCTCTTCTGTGCCTTCACTTGGGAAGGCAGCCCCAGACCAGCTAGAGAGGGTCTTTAGTTCCAGCCTGAGGAGTCTGCAGCAATAAGGAGGCTGTTTGTGCACATGCTTGATTCAGACTTCAGGCCTTAGCACAAAAGTTTGCTCTGCAGTTGGTCAGGTGTTCTTAGGAGACAAATAGCACAATTGAGAAAAAGCCCACCTTGGGAAAGGATGCAATGCATAACCTGTCTGGCTGAGCTTCTGCCCAGTTGCCTTCATCCCGTCTATTTATGTACTACATATTCTTTGCACTCTTTACCTGTTGACAGGTATGTGCCCAGGCATCCTGCTGGTCCTGTCCCACCCACTCTGCCATGCATGGACTCATAATACACAGCCACAGAGTGCAGCAGGGCTCTGCAGATAGGTGTGGCCTGACTCCAAGCTCAACTTTGAAATAAATAAATAAATAAATAAATATTTTTAAAAAGAAATTTTCTTTCTCTTTCTTTTTTAAAATATTTATTTGTTTTACTTATGAGTATACTGTCTCTGTCTTCAGACAAACTAGAAGAAGGCATCAGATCCCACTACAGATGGTTGTGAGTCACCATGTGGTTGCTGGGAATTGAACTCAGGACCTCTGGAAAAGTAGTCAGTGCTCTTAACCGCTGAGCCATCTCTCCAGACCCTGACTCTCTCTTAATTGTATAACTTTACGACTACCTTTTTTTCCCTTATAGAATTCGCTCTTTGAAGCATCATTAGTTGGAAATGAACTGGAGATGGGTGTCTTTTGTTTTTGTTTTTAACAAAGTACATTTAACAAAGAGCAACATAACACTAATAATCCAAGGCAAAACGTAATATGACAGGTATGTATTAGATAGCACCAGTCTGCAATAACAAAAATAATGAAGATTCTAGATTTCTGAGCATCTATTTGAGTCTCTAAATTTAGCTATTTCTATCTTCTGTGAAGAGATGAGGGAGGAAGGGGGCTTTCTCTCTAACCTCTCCACTATTGCTCTTGAGTGGTCAAAACGTGGCTCGACTTTTCTGTTCTTGGTTCCCCTTTGAGCATCTTGCCAAAGGATTTCCCTTTGTGTGGGCTCTTCAGGGTGGCATCACCCAGTCATTCTGGAGCAGGGGAATGCTCCTCACTGTTTACCAGCTTAACTGTTGCCTAGAAGCTGGAAAGAGGTACCCCCAACAACTATACCCTATTTCTGGCATTTTACCCTAATTCTGTTCTCCCTGACAATCATTTCTTGCCCCCATGGCAAACCATGTCCTTTCTTGCTAGGGCTCGCAGACATCAGTTCTCCAGGAAGTGACTTTTGCAGTCTCTCCACAGAGGCACAGGAAGAGAGAACTGGTGTTTCATTGATAATTGACCACACTGTGGTAGAGAAGGCCATGGATGTATGAGTAAAGACTTTAGAGTTGACACAAATTCATCTAACAAAGACCAGCAGCTGCTATCACTTTGTTTGAGATAAATCAGTAATGGGGTCACCAGAGAGTCGGTGTGTGGAGGAGTGACTTAAGATGTGGTGACGGATGAGGAAACCAAGAGTAATACAACTCACACTTGATTCGTATGAAAGGACGCATGCCCATGAATGCATGCGTGTGTGTGTGTGTGTGTGTGTGTGTGTGTGTGTATGTGTGTGAATGCATGCATGTGTGCATGTCTGTGTATGTGAGTGCACATGCCTTAGACACTTAGCCAGAGGTTTTAACAAGCTTCCCAACAAGCAGACACCTGAGAGGTTTCTGAGGCCATCAGTCTGGACTAACACATTATCCAGGCAAATTTCCTCTTCAGATTATTTTTTTAAAGATTTATTTATTTGTTTTATGTATGTGAGTACACTGTAGCTGTACAGATGGTTGTTAGCCATCATGTGGTTTTGGGGATTGAACTCAGGACCTCTGCTCTCTCTGGTCCCACTTGCCTCAGCCCAAAGATGTATTTATTATTATGTGTAAGTACACTGTAGCTGTCTTTAGACACACCAGAAGAGGGTGTCAGATCCCATTACAGATGGTTATGAGCTACATGTGGTTTCTGGGAATAGACTCATGACCTCTGGAAGAGCAGTCAGTGCTCTTAACCGCTGAGCCAGTTGGGGTGATTTCATCCCTGAGCTGATGGTCCTGGTTTCTATAAGAAAGCCATAGGGATCCAAGCCAGCAAGCAGCACCCCTCCATGGCCTCTGCATCAGCTCCTGCCTCTAGGTTCCTGCCCTGTTTGAGTTCCTGTCATGACTTTCTTTGGTGATGACCAGAAATGTGGATGTGTAAGCCAAATAAACCCTTTCCTCTCCATCTTGATTTTTGGTCATGGTGCCTTGTCTCTGCAATAGAAACCATAACTAAGACAGCAGCTATAAGGCAAAGTCAATGAGCCACTTTGATAAAGTTCATAAACACTATAGTAATAACTAAGTTGTTAAATACACTGTATGCATGGAGAGAGAGGGAGGAAGAGAGAGGGAGAGCATGCACTGCAATATGTAAGGAAGGCTTGGCTTGAGCATTAAAGTAAAGTTTCTCACTTTGAGTCTGAACTTGCTTATACATATAATGTAAATTATATGTCCAACTGGGTAGGAATTATTGATTCTGGGTTGGTAGTTTTTCAAGTAATCTTTGATATAATTGGACACATGTGGTCTTAATTTAAATAAGTAACAAAATAATAAAGGCCATCAGAGATCAACATTTGATATTCACTGAACATTTTAGATTTTGGTATCAAAGGAATGAGAATTTTAAAGGAATGTCGAACAAATCCTTATTAGGGTATTTCAGACAAGTAGACTTTCAATGGGTTCTTGGAACTAACAACTGATCCTTCAGGTGAATACTTTTTCAGGTAAAAATCTGAGGGCCTGACTTATTGTTAACTGGCTCTGGGACTCCAAGTTAGGCCTGTGCTATGAGTGCCTGGAACCAGATGGCAAAGCAGCTTAAAACTGCGTGAGGCGAGCTTCTTGAACGTTTTCAGGGAACTACTTAAACACTGGGTTCAAACTCCTAGATATCTCTCTCTCTCTCTGTTTCTCAGTGTGTATATATCTGTGTGTGTCTGTCTGTGTTTGTCTTTCTGTGTCTGAGTGTGTCTCTGTGTCTGTGTGTGTTTCTTTGTGTATGTGAGTCTGTGTGTATATGTCTCTGTGTATATGTCTGTATGTATTTCTCTGTGTTTGTGTTTCCATGTCTCTGTGTGTGTTCTGTGTATGTCTCGTGTGTCTGTGTGTGTTTCCATGTGGATGTGTCTGTGTATATGTGTTTCTATGTGTGTCAGTATGTGTGTGTTTCTGTGTGGATGTCTCTATGTCTGTATGTCTCTCTGTATGTCTGGTGTATATGCTTCTATGCGTGTGTCTCCCTCTCTATATCTTGGGGTGTATGTGTCTCTGTGTATGTGTCTCTCTGTATCTCTCCGTATGTGTCTCTGTGTGTATGTATCTCTCTCTGTGTTCTGTATATGTCTCTGTGTTGCTGTGTGTGTCTGTCTCTGTGTTCTGTGTATATCTGTGTGTATGTATCTCTCTCTGTGTGTGTTCTGTATATGTCGGTGTGTGTGTGTGTGTGTGTGTGTGTGTGTGTGTGTGCGTGCACCACAGCGTACCTATAGAGGTCAGAGAAGAACTTGTGAGCATCAGTTTTCTATTTCTGTCTTTCCATAAGTCCCAAGAATGGAGCTCAGTCTTGGCAGCAGGCATCTTTACCTGCTGAACTATCTTGCCTAATCTTGGCTGGTTCTTCCAATACTTAACACTCCTGACTGTGGACCATGCTCATAAATCAGAAACTGCAAGATTGAGGAAGATGTGGGAGATAAACAGATTCTGGATGAGAAGAGAAATTTTTACAGGAGTTATCCAAGAAGTAAAGCTGCGTCCAACATACCAGGACCTGAGTCATGGTTCCTATTAGAGATGGGCAGAGTAGACAGAATTGGCCTTCAACCTCGGTTGCCAGAATCAGACCAGAGCATTGTGTACACTCTGATGTGTTTGGCTGTGGTACTGCCTTGGAGAATGAATGACCATGTGGGTTTTGTCTCCAAAAAAGGGCTTAGGCAAATATCTCAGAATCTATAGAGAGGCTTTTCCTTACTTTATAGGCTGGGCATATTGTGAGTGGTTAAAATAAAAATGAAGCTCTGGTTAGACCCTAGATTAGATTCCCATTGCAAAAATTAATTAACTAAAAGTCAGTGCACAAAAGTAAGATGTGAAAAGGAATATTTATAACATCTCAACTATCTCCCAATGGAATGCTGTTTAGAAAGATCAAAATAGTAATTTTATAGTGGAACCATCTGGCAGGTATCACCTCAAAAAAGTGGTCAAAGGAGACCTTGACATTAGCTGGACAAACAGGCATATGACCTCCTGATGCCAAACATGTAGAAGGTCCAATATCATTTCTGAAATATGTTTGGACAAAAATGCATATCTTGAACTAGTCGTGAAGACACAATAGACAAATCAAATTGGAACTGTAAGACCCCCAACCCTCAATCAGTGGTACTTACTTCGAGATTCCCCCGAGTGAGACACTAAGAAGCAGATTGATGCAAAAGCAAGAGGTTTATTTTCTGGCACATAGAGGTCGACCTTCAATTAGTCCCTCAAGACGAGTGACTAGAAGGCGACCCTGAATGGCTAATACCAGCAGTTTTTATGCTTTTTAGGGGCACAGGTTACATCAGCAAGGTTACAGTTCAAACTTGTTGGCTAAGCATATTGACCTTTAAATCTATTGGCTAGCAAACACAGGTAGATCATAACATGTATTTGAACTCTATGTGGGACTTTCCAGTGGGTCAAGTGATTATCAGTCAGTACATTCTGAGAATTTTTTACTCAAGAATGTTCCTGTGGGTGGAGGATAGAATTTGGCCTAGCTTTGACCCCAGGCAGGAGGGGAAACTGTAAGCAGGGTGTGGGACTAGAAAAGCCCTTAGGGTCCCTCATTCTGCCCTTTTTTTTGTACAAGCTCCAATCCTGGGACTATGCTCAGGGGTCTCTGGTAACTAATATTCTTCAGGTCCTGTCCTCAGGGTCTCATATTGTCCACCAGCTGCACTGCTCCTATTCTCTTTTATGAAGGCTATAAGCTTGTTTAATAAGCAGGGTCCACAATAGCAATAAAGGTCAACAATAGCAGGGGTCCTAACAAGGTGGATAGGAGGGTGGTTAACTTAGGGGAGGAGTTAAACCAAGACTCTATCCAGCCCTGATTCTGCTCTCTTTCTCTCTTCCACTTAGCTAGCTGTTCTCTCATATTGGCCATTGAATCTTTAACAACCCTGGAATGGTCTATAAAAACCAACACTCCTCAGCTAAGGCAGCACATAGCCCTCCTTGCTGGAAGAAAAGTAAGTCTAATCCCCTCCTATTCTGTAGTACTAATTCTGATAAGGAAGTCAATGATTCTTGAAGGTGACTGAGACCAAAGTGAAGGTCCTGGTGGCTGCCCAGCCGCCTCCAAGACGAGCAGAAGGGAGACAGTGAGTGCTCTAACAGGTTTGGTGGGCAGCATATGAGGGCTGCATAGGACGGGGGAAGGAACCAGAATCCAAAGGTGCCACCAGGCAGTCATGATCAAGGTCGAGTGATCGTGAGCTTGAGCAGATCGTCCATCTTCTGTACCGGCCAGCTGGGGTCCCCAGGGAGTGAGGCATCTGCAGGTTTCACATGGGAAGCATGCATCCAGGCTGAAATACCATCCACCTTGAGGGCTGTGGGAGTGGTTAGCAGCACCAGGAAGGGTCCTTTCCACTGGGGTTCCAGTGACTGTGCCCAATGCTTCTGGACTGACTGAAGAGCTTGGAGCCTCAAAAAGAGGTTCCTATCAGTGAGTTGGGATACCTCAAGGGAGGGCCCAGTGGACACCAAGGAAGTTGGGATATCAAACAGGATCTCAAAACGGGTCAGGTTAAGATGGTAGGGGGCGTTCCAGGCTCACAACAGGACCAGGGGAAGAAACACCACCCAGTTAGTGACAGTCTTTAATGTCAATTTAGTTAAGGTCCCTTTTAGGGTTCTGTTCATTCTCTCTACCTGCCCTGAGCTCTGGGGATGGTATGCACAGTGGAGCTTCCAATTAGTCCCCAATATCTCTGCCAATTCCTGACTTACCTTAGAGACAAATGCAGTATCATTGTCCTATTCAATTACTTTGGGCACTCTGAACCTCAGGAAAATTTCCTCTAGTATCTTAGTAGCTGTTTCCTGTTTGGTGGGGAAAGCCTCAACCCATCCAGAGAAAGTATCCACAAATGCTAGAAGGTATTTGTAACCATATTTTTCTGGCTCAACTTCTGTAAAATCGACCTACCAATATACTCCAGGCCATTCTCCCCTGTTTACTCTTGGTCACATAAGCATTCACTTGCTGGCATACCTTCCACTGTTCTACTATCTCTCTGGCCCCAAACCTGAGGTCCATTATATATACTTAGATCCCTTGACTGCTTGGACAAGCTTTTTATGCCCTAAATGACTTCATCTGTACATTTGGCTTTTTGTTTGCTTTCTGGGGAGTATAGTTTTTCCTTCTTGTGTTCACCATTGCCCTTTTGTCTCTAGGTAATAGTTGGTAGGGTGGCTAGCAATTTTTTTCTTCAGTATATTCTAAGTGAGGCCATCCCTTAGTCCAGTCCCATTTCCCAGTGGGTGTCTCTTGCAGGCCTATAACCAGGATAGGCTCCAGCATAGCCACTCTTGAGTCACTTGATCTGTCTGGTTATTGCCCCGGGCCACTGAGTCTTGTCCCTTCTGATGCCCTGGGCAATGAATAATGCAGTTGCCTGCTCAGGGCGTCCAAGAAATCCAAGATTTCCTGCTTGTTTTTTATTTCTTTTCCTTCTGATGCGACCAGTCCTCTCTCTTGGTATATAGTCCTGAGGATGTGGGCTGTGGCAAAGGCAAAACTGCTCTCCATGTAGATGCTAATTTTCTTGCTGGCCCCCAAGTTCCAAGGCTTTGGTGAGGGCAATTAGCTCCTCTTTCTTCGTGGAGATAACTGCTCTCATCTGTAAACCAGGTAGCCTCGACTCTTGGCAGGGTCAGTCGGAGAGGTCTTTCCTCCACCCATGGGCTTCTGCCAGAATTTCTTGACACTGTGCTGTGGTGGCTCGAGGTCAGGGTCAGGCAGAAAGGAGGCAGGATTGAGCCTAACCAGTAAAGAAAAGGTAGCCGGGCAGTGGTGGCGCATGCCTTTAATCCCAGCACTTGGGGGCAGAGGCAGGAGGATCTCCGTGTGTTCAAGGCCAGCCTGGTCTACAGAGAGAGTTCTAAGACCACCAGGGCTACTTTTAGAACCCTGTCTTGAAAAACTGGGCCATTCGGAGGAGCAGAGAGTTACTAACTTGCCCTTCTTTACTACTACTGACAAGTTTTCTTCTCTTTCCCTAACTTCCCACCAGTAGTTAGCTAGGATGTTTAATGGGGTAGATTCAGTCTGTCCTATGTCCAAAAATAATGTCAGTCCAAGTCCAAGAACACAGAGAAAGTCAACCAACACACAGACAGTTCATCCCTGCTACAAAAACCAGGTTCTAACAAGACTTGTTTGACTCCTGCTGATACTTTCCAAAAGGAGCAGAGTCCTTTTGACTTCCTGGGCAGGGGTGGGGGTGGGGGAGTCCTCCAGACTCCCCATGGTCACAGCTTCACAGCATTAAGGCATGTCTGTCCACCACAATTGACCGCACCAGACTGGAGGCTTTCCTGTTGACACCATGCTTGAGAGCCAAAAGTGAAAGCAAAAGACAGAGAGACAAAGACAAACACTTACAGTAGGTGCCTGCTGCGGAGCTCAGTCTTTTCCCTCTGTGAGTAGGGGTCAACCTTCAATCAGTCCCTCAAGGGGAGTGACTAGAAGGCAACCCCTGAATGGCTATTACAAGCAGTTTTTATACTTTCTAGGGGCATAGGTTACATCAGCAAGGTTGAACTCTATCTGGGACTTTCCAGAGGGTCAGGTGACTATCAGTCAGTACATTCTGTGATTTTTTTCTGAGAATTTTTTCCTCACGAATGTTCCTGTGGGTGGAGAATGGAACTTGGCCTAGCCTTGACTCCAGGTGGGAGGGGGAAACTGTAAGGAGGGTGTGGGACTGGCAAAGCCCTTAGGGTCCCTCAGAACTTTCTACAAAGCACCAAGCATCTACTTTAGGAAGAACAACTAAGGACTTTCGTGAGGTGAGTTTAACTTGTCTAGTCTGACTGCATGAGTTCTGGCCTTGGAACTCACTCAGTGAAAGGAGAAAACCAGTTCCTATAGGATGGCCTCTGACCTCCATGCCAGAGTCATGGCATATACATGCCCCTTACACACACACACACACACACACACACACACACACACACACACACACACACACACGAATAAATAAATGCAGTGTTAAAAGACAAAAGAAGAAAATTTGCATCAAATTAAAGGGAATTAAAGAAACATTACAACTAAATGTGTCTTGGTATAGGTTATATCAGAGTTTAGACAACAATAATGAGTATTGGTGAAGCAATCCAGACCAGACTTGAATAAGTGTGGTCTTAGATTCTGTTTCTCTGCTGTCTGGATGCCACCAGCACACCACCAGGGCTAAGTCTGGGAAATGGTGTCCTCGATCCTACAGTTTCCCTCTGGGGTGTCAGACATTTCTGTATGTCAGACCGAGGAGCTGGAAGAGAGCCAGGGATGGACACATTCACAGAGCTCTGGTCTGGCTGGGAATGCGGAGAGTGTTACAGCTCTCAAAAGAGGAATAAAGGGGTTTGGGCGGCTTGTGTGGGACAGGTAGCCGGGGTGGGGTGGCGGTGTCCTGGGTCCTGCAACAGCTGCAGAGGTGCTGTTTGCAGCAGTGCTCTGTTCTGAGCCCCTGTGGACAGTGAGAGCCTGGGCAGGCAGTGGGAGGGGTCAAAGATCAGAGGATGTGTGCTTCGGAGAGAGCCCTCCCCGAAGTGTTACAGGTCTGTATAAACAGCCAGTCTCAGACGATTCTTGGTGAAATAATTTCTGTGCTTTATTAACATTTGGGATATTTAAGAATACTTGAGTGCTGGGTTTAATCCCAGCACTCGAGTGGCAGAGGCAGGAGGATCCCTGAGTCTGAGGCTGACCTCACCTACACAGTGAGTTCTTGGACAGTCAGAGATGGATCAGCCTGACTCCTAATCTTAAGATTAGAAGCCCATATGATTATACAGTCAAAATAAGTTCATTTCTGTTTTCTGTAAAACTTAAGTTTAACCATCTATCAACCCATTTTTTGGGTTTTGGCGTGTTCCACACCATATATCCTGACCTCCATCCTATACCCTGATAAGATGTCCTGCTAAATAATTTTGAAATATTCATCCAAATTACTACATAATAAAAAGAAAATCCCCCAATCTTTGGGAAAGCATGAGTCTTCCAGTTTTTAAAGCTATATATAAACTCCAATGTCACCTATGTTCAGTGCTATTGTTCCAAACCCTACTTTAGGAAGCCCTGTCAGACTGAAAATAAAGTTTGCTCAATTAGACTAAAAGAATTTGGATAAAGATCTTTACTTTTGTTTGGTGGGATTAACATCAGGGCTACATGTCTGTTTCAAAAGACAAAATGGAGATGAAGGAGGAGGAGGAAGAGAGGAGAAGAAGCAGAAATAGAAGAAAAGATAGGGAGGAGGGGAGAGGAGGAGGGGTAAGAGGGGAGGAGGGGAGGAGGAAGAAAGGAAGGAAGAATGAATGAGAGAGAGAGAGAGAGAGAGAGAGAGAGAGAGAGAGAGAGAGAGAGGTCCATATGAGACTCTGTACTATTTTTGGACAATCTGAATTATTTCACAATATAAAGTTTAAAAGTATCTCATAATAACAGGGCTATTTGTTGAAGACAATGGGTGCATATTAAGAGCTTTCTAAGTAAACTTCAAAGTCCTTTGTATGCATAATACCCTGTAATCTTCACATTAACCCTATGTTATGGGTAGACTTATCTTCAAATTAAACAGAGAAGCAGGTTGAGACAGGCTAAGAAACTTGGTCAAAGAGTACTTATTAGAAATGGTAGAAACACAGCAAAACCAGGGCTATTTGATCCCCTGGATACAATTACCGAGGATGCTGGGCAGTTCAGCTCTCGGGACGGGAGTTGGGGTGGGGTAACTCGGTGATACACAGCATACTCAGGTGGCTCTTCTGAGACTTAACACAGAAAGACAGGTAAGAGACTAAAGTAACTTATTTCTACCTCAGTCTTTGTCCTTCTGAACACAAGCAGGTAAGGCCCAGAGACTAATTCTGGCCAATAAAAGGCCAGTAGAGGTGATGTGACCCATTGTGGCGAAGGTCTAGCATGTAGGAGTCAAAGTGCTTTCCCCAAGCTCTGACTTCCCCTTCTAGAGCACGTGTTTAAATGGAGATCCTCACGCTGGAAATACCCTGGAGTCTCTGCGTAGTGGAAAGAGGCCCGAAAACCTATCTGCTTCTGGATCTCGATTGAGTAGAAGTAAATGTGCTAATTGAAACTATTGAGATATGGGTGTCTACTGAGGAACAGATCCTAGCCTCTCCTACACTGGCAGAAGGGCCTGCAGGCTGCAAGAGCTTGATTGACAGCTGCAAGAGCTTGATTGACAGCTGAATGAAGGAAGTAACTGGAGGCGGGTCTAAGGAGAGAACCTGAGGAGACAGAGAGGACTCCTTAATCGGAGATGTACGCCCCGTTATGGGAGAAGATTTTTCTAAAATCATTTTCTAAAATCATTTGGGGATAACACTGCCAGAGTTTAACTAAATGCTGGTTTCAAGAAAATCTGAAAACCCAGATTTTAAATGGGGACTCTCACTTATTAACATACAGTCTCTTGGACAAAGGGGAGCACCAGGCTTCCTTGCTGGCATCCTAAGTGTCACTGTCCCCTGTGCCTTCAGTCCTAGGTTCCCACAGCCCAACTCCTTCTCCTTAGATCTTTGCAGCATTCCACCTTCTCCAAGGCAAACGCTTCCAGGCCCACCCCTGTAAACCGTAACTCTTCTGTTCTATGGTACACTCTCTCCCCACTTGGGATGTTTCTTTTTCTCTATTTTGTTTATCATCTTAAAAAACAATAGGCTTTGGATGGGATCCCACCACTTTGGCATCCGGAGCAGGAGGATTTTGAGTTTAAAGTCATCCTGGGCTACACAGGGAGGGCTTGTTTTAAAAGAAAATTAAATTAGATTAAATCACAGACTTTAAAGACCTGCTGGTTGACCTGTCCTGTACAATGAGAACATATGATGTGGAGTTAACCCCTGCTTGCCCAGAGCTGGGTGCTAAGTGGCTCTTGGAGCAGTACTGACATACACGAATATGCAACAAGTATTTCCTTTTTATTTATTTTTTTATTTTCTAAGTTTTTTTATTTACATTCCAAATGATTTCACCTTTCCCGTTTCCTCCCTCCCCGAAAGTCCCATAAGCCCTCTTCCCTCCCTCTGTTCCCGATTCAACCCCCTCTCGCTTCTCTGTCCTAGCATTCCCCTACATCCAGTCTTTCCAGGACCAGGTGTCTCTCCTTCCATCTTCTTGGAAATCTATTGATATGTGAATTGTGTCTTAGGTATTCTGAGATTCTGGGTTAATATCCCCTTATCAATGACTACATACCATGTGTGTTCTTTTGTGATTGGGTTACCTCACTAAGGATGATATTTTCCAGTTCTGACCATTTGCCTAGGAATTTCGTGAATTCATTGTTTTTAATTGCAGAGTAGTATTCCATTGTGTGAATATACCACATCTTCTGAATCCATTCCTCCGTTGAGGGACATCTGGGTTCTTTCCAGCTTGTGGCTATTATAAATAAGGCTGCTATGAACATAGTGGAGCATGTGTCCTTATTGCATGCAGGGGAAGCCTCTGGGTATGTGCCCAGGAGTGGTATAGCAGGATCCTCCGGGAGTGTAATGTCCAGTTTTCTGAGGAACCGCCAGACTGCTTTCCAGAGTGGTTGTACCAGCTTGCAATCCCACCAGCAGTGGAGGAGTGTTCCTCTTTCTCCACATCCTCACCAACACCTGCTGTCTCCTGTGTTTTTGATCTTAGCCATTCTGACTGGTGTGAGATGGAATCTCAGGGTTGTTTTGATTTGCATTTCCCTAATGACTAAGGATGTTGAACATCTCTTTAGGTGCTTCTCAGCCATTAGATATTCTTCAGGTGAGAACTCTTTGTTTAGCTCTGTACCCTATTTTTTAATAGGGTTACTTGGCTCTCTGGAGGCTAACTTCTTGAGTTCTTTGTATATATTGGATATTAGCCCTCTGTTGGATGTAGGGTTGGTAAAGATCATGTCCCAGTTTGTTGGTTGCTGCTTTGTCCTTTTGACAGTGTCCTTTGCCTTACAGAAACTTTGTAATTTTATGAGGTCCCATTTGTCAATTCTTGATCTTAGAGCATAAGCTATTGGAGTTCTGTTCAGAAAATTCTCCCCTGTGCCCCTATGTTCAAGGTTCTTCCCTAGTTTCCTTTCTTTTAGTTTCAGTGTGTCTGTTTTTATGTGGAGGTCCTTGATCCACTTGGAATTGAGCTTAGTGCAAGGAGATAAGAATGGATCAATTTGCATTCTTCTGCATATTGACCTCCAGTTGAACCAGCACCATTTGTTGAAAAGGCTATCTTTTTTCCACTGGATGGTTTTAGCTCCTTTGTCAAAGATCAAGTGACCATAGGAGTGTGGATTCATTTCTGGGTCTTCAATTCTGTTCCATTGATCTACCTGCCTGTCACTGTACCAATACCATGCAGTTTTTAACACTATTGCTCTGTAGTACAGCTTGAGGTCCGGGATCCTGATTCCCCCAGAAGTTCTTTTACTCTTGAGAATAGTTTTAGCTATCCTGGGTTTTCTGTTATTCTAGATGAATTTTTGAATTGGTCTTTCTAACTCTATGAAGAATTGTGTTGGGATTTTGATGGGGATTGCATTGAATCTGTATATTGCTTTTGGCAAGATGGTCATTTTTACTATATTAATCCTGCCAATCCATGAGCATGGCAGATTTTTCCATCTTCTGAGGTCTTCTTCAATTTCTTTCTTCAGAGACTTGAAGTTCTTGTCATACAGATCTTTCACTTGTTTGGTTAGAGTCACACCAAGATACTTTATATGGTTTGTGGCTATCGTGAAGGGTATCATTTCTCTTATTTCTTTCTCAGCCTGCTTATCCTTTGAGTATAGGAAGGCTACTGACTTGCTTGAGTTGATTTTATATCCGGCCACTTTGCTGAAGTTGTTTATCAGCTGTAGGAGTTCTCTGGTGGAGTTCTTTGGGTCGCTTAAGTATACTATCTTATCGTCTGCAAATAGTGATAGTTTGATTTCTTCCTTTCCAATTTATATCCCTTGACCTCTTTTTGTTGTCTAATTGCTCTAGCTAGAACTTCAAGTACTATATTGAAAAGATATGGAGAGAGAGGGCAGCCTTGTCTAGTCCCTGATTTTAGTGGGATTGCTTCAAGTTTCTCTCCATTTAGATTGATGTTGGCTACCGGTTTGCTGTAAATTGCTTTTGCTATGTTTAGATATGGGCCTTGAATTCCTGATCTTTCCAAGACCTTTAGCATGAAAGGATGCTGAATTTTGTCAAATGCTTTCTCAGCATCTAATGAGATGACCATGTGGTTTTTTTCTTTGAGATTGTTTATGTAGTGGATTACATTGATGGTCTTCCTTATATTGAACCATCCCTGCATCCCAGGGATGAAGTCTACTAGATCGTGGTGAATGATCGTTTTGATGTGTTCTTGCATTCGGTTGGCAAGGATTTTATTGAGTATTTTTGCATCGATATTCATAAGAGAAATTGGCCTGAGAGTCTCTTTCTTTGTCGGATCTTTGTGTGCTTTTGGTATTAGTGTAATTGTGACTTCATAGAACGAGTTGGGTAGTGTTCCTTCTGTTTCTATTTTGTGGAATAGTTTGAAGAGTATTGGTGTTAGGTCTTCTTTGAAGGTCTGATAGAATTCTGCACTAAAACCATCTGGACCTGTGCTTTTTTTGGTTGGAAGACTTCCAATGCCGACTTGTATTTCTTCAGGGGTTATAGGACGGTTTAGGTGGTCTATTTGATCCTGATTTAATTTTGGTATTTGGTATCTGTCAAGGAAATTGTCCATTTCCTCGAGATTTTCTAGTTGTGTTGAATACAGGCTTTTGTATTCAAGCCTCAAAAGAGGCTGAACAATGCTCTACTCAATGATAACTTGGTCAAGGTGGAAATAAAGAAAGAAATCAAAGACTTTTTGAAATTTAATGAAAATGAAGGCACAACATACCCTAATTTATGGGACACAATGAAAGTGGTGCTAAGAGGAAAATTCATAGCCCTGAGTGCCTCCAAAAAGAAACGGGAGAGAGCATACACTGGCAGCTTAATGGCACACCTGAAAGCCCTGGAACAGAAAGAAGCAAATACACCAAAGAGGAGTAGAAGGCAGGAAATCATCAAACTCAGGGCTGAAATCAATCAAGTAGAAACAAATAAAACCATACAAAGAATCAACAAAACTAGGAGTTGGTTCTTTGAGAAAATCAACAAGATAGATAAGCCCTTAGCCAGAGGAATAGTGATTGTTGCTTCCTGTTATTTTTGATGTTCTTTTTATGTTTGTGTGGTTACTTTCTTTTGGGTTTGTTGGAAAAAGATTACTTTCTTCTGCATTTCTTTAAGCGATTTTTGTGTTTCCTCCTTATGGGCTTCAATCAGTTGACCCATATTCTCCTGCATTTCTCTAAGCGATTTTTGTGTTTCCTTTGTAAGGGCTTCTACCTGTTGATTCATGTTCTCCTCTATTTCTTTATGAGATTTATTTGTGTCCTTCTTGTGATCCTCTAATAGCATCATGAGAAGTGATTTTAAATCCAGATCTTGCCTTTTGGGTGTGATGGGGTATCCAGGACTTGCTGCTGTTGAAGAGTTGGGTTCAGATGGTACCATATTCCCTTGATTTCTGTTAGTAACGTTCCTACGTTTGCCTTTTGCCATCTGGTTACCTCTGGTGTTAGTTGGTCCTGCTGTCACTGGCTGTTGGTTGGACCTCCTGTGAGCCTGCAAGGCTATTTCTGCCCCCCTGGATTACCGGGATTCCCCTGGCAGCGATTGCTGAGGGGCTGCCCTGTTCCTGAGTGACTTTGGAGCCCTCATGTGCCTTGCCCCTAGTGATGTTATATTGGGGAGGCCTTGCACATCCAAAGGCTCACTGCTGTCAATCCCAGAGGTCGTCAAGGGGAGGCTGGTGTGCTCCCTCCCTGTGCGGGTCCCTCTGCAGGGCAGATGGCCCACAGCAGAGCTGGCATGTAAGTGACCACAGAACTGCCCAGCTCTTGGGAGCAGGGAGCACACAAGCTGGCTGAGACCCAAGCGATATTATGTTTGACTGTCCCTGTGTCTGGAGGTCCCAATTGCCCCGTTGCTGGAGCAAAGATGGCGGAGTGCACTCTGCACCCTCTCGGAGCAGATCACTCTGCAGGGCAGATGGCCCACAGCAGAGCTGGCGCCCAGACGACCGCAGAGCTGCCCCGCTCTTGGGCGCAGATGGAAGCCCAACAGGCTGTGTCCCAAGAGATGTTTTATTGGGGAGTCCCTGGGTACCTGGATGCTCAGAGCAGTCGATCCCCGGAGCAGAGGTCGCCAAGGGAAGGCTGGTGCGCCAACAAGTATTTCCTAAGCAAGTGATTTTAACGGGAACCTTACTGGGCGGGCTGGACAGAGCACTTCTGTGAGATTTGACACAAGCCATGTATCATTCATTTATAAATTCTGTTTCAGATGCTTATGGAACGGGTGCTGGGAGAAAGTGTCATTTAAGGTTACAAGTCATATTCTGCCTCCAACAACGTCAATGTTTGATTCATTCTGTTCTGTGAAATGAACCATGGTAGGTGTGAGGAAAAGCTTGGTGAGTTCCAAGGAACCCCATGTTTGCCCATGACGTCCCAGGACACATTGACAGAGACTTGTCCTCCTGTCTCTGTCCAGGATTCTGGATCTGTTCCTACCTGCATTTCTCCCTTAGTGCTTGCTCATGGCCACCTCTGGTCTTCACAGTCCTAAGAGACAGGCACTTCTTGTCCTTAATAAGTCAGCTTGGTTCTGAACTGTGAATGAAGATCTGATAAAGGCAATGTGGCTCTGCATAAGTTCTTCTTATGTTTTCTTAAGTTTTCATTTTAATTTTATTTGTACGTGTATGGGTGCTTTGCTTGTACGTGTGTCTGTGCACCACTTGCATGTCTTGTACCCTTAGAGATCAGGAACATCAAATTCCCTGGAGTTGGAGTTGCATACGGTTGCAAGCCACTGTGTTGATGCTGGGAACGGAACCTGGGTCCTTCATAAAAGTAGCCAGTGCTCTTGATTGCCGAGCCATTTCTCCAGCCTTGTTTTCATATGTGTTTATAACTCCCTGACTCTCTACTTACAGAAACGAAGGGGTTAAATTGAAATGGGCTTAAAAATCTCATCCAGGACTTAAATATTTTAGATTTTTAAATATTTATTTATTTATGTTATGTGTGTATGTTATGTGTACTTGAGTGTGTATATATATGAACCACATGTGTGCATGTGCCAGTGAAGGCCAGAAGAGGGTGCTGGATCCCCTGGAGTTGGACTTACAGGTGGTTATGAACCATGTAGGTTCTGGGAACCTAACCCCTGCTCTGTGCCTTACTGTTCATACTAACCTGCAGCCTACAGGCCCTTCAATGTCTTCCTGCATTGTATGCCTCTGCCTGTTTTTCTAGGGCATTGATAGAAATTTTGCATCCTCAGTTTAGGTCAGAAAGCTATAGCACTTTATTTTCTTCAGATATTTTTGTTTTTATGCATATGGGCATTTTACCAGCATATGTATGCCCTGGTAACCAAGGAGGCCAGAAAAGGGCACTGGATCCTCTGGAACTGGAGTTGTAAATGGTTGTGAATCACCAGTGTAGGTGTTGGAACCAGAACTCTGGAACAGGTCCTCTGGAGGAGCAGCCAGCTCTCTTGACTGCTGAGCCACCACTCCAACCCCGCTGCACTTCTTCTCTGAAAAAAAAAATCTTATAGAATATGATTAACGTGCCAAGTTGGCAGGGCTGAAGGCTCGGTCACTACCAGGGTCCCTCCCTTTTCCTCAGCCCCAAACAAAGGTCCTGAACATGGTAAACAGAGCCAGACATTTGGAGAGGACCCTCCAGCTCAGAGCACGCTGGTTAAACGTGCATCTGCTGGGCTGCACCTGGGTGTAAAAATAATAACAGATGACATTTATGGCATGTTATCAAGGTGCTGGGGACTCAGCAATGCTTTACATAAAGAGATTTGCACAAGACAATTTTGCTCTTTAGTCTAGAATATTCTTTTTGAGAAAACCAATATTCTTCTCCATCTTCACATCTGCTCAGACCAACTTCTCACTGGGGCTGTTCTGACCACCTCAGTCCCCACGGCTCCCCCTTCTCTGCTCTGTTTTGGTTCCTTCAGCACCCTGAATCTTCAGTGCACTAAGCCATTCCATTTACATACTGATAGGCATGTGTGGCTTAGCAGTTTTCATAACAATAGATACTGTGGGTCTGTCTTTCTGCTAGATACAAGCTCTGAAAAGGGAGCATCTGTTCTGTTTTGGTTTGGTTTTATCTGTTTATGGCTGTCTTTCAAGCCCTAGCGCATGCATTCAGGAAAATGAATCTTGTGGGAATGAATAAATGACCCTCATTTTCTAGGTAGAGAAGTGGTCACATAGCCGGCGAGGGTCTGAGCCCTGCTTCTTCTGACTCCTATACTGTCCTTGTGTCCCCACACTCAGATATGATTTCTTCAGGCATATCCCCCTGCCACTCCTCTCAGAGGACCTGATACATTCCTAGGGCTCTGAGAGACACAAGGGGTGGGTCCCAGTTACTCATGAGCTTTCACATCTCTCGCTTCTTTCAGGTCGCCCCCATTCTTCTCTTATACATAGCCCACTTCCAGATGGTTCACTTCCAGTGGGCCAGCCATTCATCTAAGGACAGGAAATATTAGCTTTTCACTCTTCCTTGCAGAAACCTGGACACTTCTTGGAAGGGTATTCACAGACAAGACAGAGCTTGCTCTGTGTACATGTGCTGTGTGTAAGTGAGGCTCGCTCCTATCGTACCCCAGTTTCCACCCTAGCTGCAAGATTCCCTCCTTTAATTCCAGTCCTGAAATCTAGCCATGTTCCCTACATGCTGAAGTTCCTGTGAGTGAAGTGGCCACCTCTCAGAGGGCAAGGGTGAAAGGGCCACTCTTCTACAGATTGTCCCCAGATCTTCCTCCATACATGCGGCTGTGGCAACAAATGAGATTCACCTGTTTGCTCCGTGAAGAAGTACAGTTTCTCCTTTGTGTTCTCCTACCCTTCCCTGTGGCAAGAGGAAGGAAAGGAAGAGCAACTGAACCTGTAAGTGGAGAGGCTCAGAAAGCCTGTCTGTGACTGATTCAGCATCCCATAGTGCAGCTCTGTTCAAGTGCCCCTACTGTGTGTCCTCCTATGGTGTGTATTCACACTGCGTGTTCTCTCTTTTTCTGTTCTTTCAGAGAAAGCTGTCTCTTCAAAGTACAGTCTCCCTTGTAATATTCAGTTCTCTGGTGATGTTCACAAAGGTACTAATATTAATGAAGGTTCTATTCTTTTCTCTTGCTAGAAAGTCAACATTTAAGAATATTTTAGAGAAGGGAGTCAGTATATCCCTTCATTGCAGCCTGATCAGTGGACCCTGTACTTATTTGAAAACATCTGTGCCCTATGACTGGGCTAAGAGGACAGGTTTACATCCTCAAGTGCTTCCTGTCTTGTTAGTGACTTTTTAGCTCTCTGAAAATTGACAGCATTTTTGGATGTTAGAGATTGGCTTAAAAACAGTCTTTTCATAGCTGGCCCTCCATGTGTTAATCACAAAGATGGGAAGAGAAAGACCATTGACCCAAATGATCATGGCCAAATTCATTAAAGCAAGTGATTAATTAAAGCAAGCATTTTTATTCATGTATACAGGCTGCCTTTCCCTAAGGCAGGGCTTGAGAGGTTAGCCTTGAACATGAGGAAGACAAGACTTTTATAGCTCAGGAGTTGGGGGTTTCCAAATAGGGGATTTGGCAGGCCAAATAGACTACCTCCTGAAACAAAGGCATGGTTACAAGGTAGGCATAACAAAGTAGTCATACAAACTTTGGAAACAAAAGTAGGCTTCAAGATGGTTATAGATAACTTTTTGAAACCAAGACATGATTGTCCTTCCTGGAACAGGCAGAACAGAATCATTTGAAGTTAAGGTTACAGGCGAGGCATAGCCCAATCCTTGAGAAACAGAGGTTTAATCATCAACAGGAATGAACCTAGTTTGTCTTTACTGTATGGTGTTTAAGCCTGAGATGGAGGCAGGCTGGTTCTTCACAAGTTCTATTTCTGAGAGAATGGCAGTCAGGTTACTGTGAACAAAGAAGAGAGAGTTGGATGTAACGGATCCTGGAAGAACACCAGGCAAAGGGCCTATAGAACCCAGGCGACAGGCCTACAGCTCTATGCTGATTTAGATGTAGACCTGAGCGATGCAGACTCCTGGACTGACCAGCTGGCCGGAGCTCAAAGCCACTGCCAGCAGCTCCAGGCACCACCGGAGGTCTCTTTTACTATCTTCTACTCTTCTCTGAAGCAGATTAGGAATGTTGGGGAGAAAATTCATTGGGAAAACTGCCTTGGGCAAACCTTAATCTTCTCCGTTGTAAAGGTAAGAGGACCAGAATAGGCACATTCAGAAATGTGCTTTCAACCTGATGGTGGGATCTTGTGAAGCCCAGTTCAGTTAGGGCCTCCAGGGAGGCCACACTGCTCTGAGAGGGTGTCAAACTTGAGGGTGCCTCAGACAATCCTGTGAGGCTTTGCTAAAGTGGAGACAGCAGGGCCCACCCCAGAGATCTGGAGATTACACTCAGACACCTACAGGTCAGGTTGCCCTCTGGCCCACGTGGCCAGAGCAGAGCCAATCAGTGGCAGCTTTCTGGATACTTAGCACTCCCTCCCACCTGCAGGGGTCAGCATAATTCCGCCTTAGCCCAGGGCCTGTGCAACTGCAGAGTTGGTTCCTAAAAGAAGACTGCTCCCTCTATGCTGGCCTGAATGCCTGCAAGTGTGTCTCATTCACGTGGCATGCCCAGTGTTAGCTCTTGGCTCAGTAGCAGGGTCCAATCATCGTTCACAAATTGTTCATAAGTGAGCAAATTTGTATCTTTTCACAAGATCTAGTGGAAAAGAAAGGCAGAAAGTGATGGGGTGAGCTTTGAGCATGACAACCCTAACTGAGGCAGTCATTATTGGCTCTGAAAGCAAGAGCATCTTCTAAATCTGGGGGAGATTTCTCCCCTGTGAAATTCCACATGTTAACATGGGACTCAAGGCTCTGGACAAGGAAAAGGCTGCAGGGGCAAAATCAAACCAGTAGGGGGCACCATACCCTTGCCCCACAGGTGTTTTAGGCCGGCATCCCAACACTTCCCATATCATTACAATAAATCCATCTTGTGCCCTGAATGCTAGTCTTCCTAGTAAACCAGCCTCATCAGGCCAGGTCTGTCTGCTTGTAAGAGGCCGTCGGGAGCAGGCCGTCTGGCTGTCGGGACAGTCTTTCTGAGAAGGAAGCAACTGGTCTTCACCTGGGATGTTGGTTTCTTCCTCAGCTGCTTCCAGCCCTGTGTATACAATTCTGCCTCACACCGGTGACCTGAGGTAGTGGTGGGTGGCAGAGAGCTCCATCTACGTGGCTATGAAACGACGAAGTGGATGAAGGAAGATTTCCAGAGTAGTGTCTGTCACCCATGCTCTGTACGTCAGTCCCGCAAACACAATGGTTTCTTTAGTGTGAGATCCGGGGGAACTTTTGTTGGTCTTGGGGTTGCTTATAAAGAGGGGGGTTGACATTGTTTATGTCTCTCTGGGGAAAGAATTCTCAAATCATCTTTTTATACTATAAGATGCTGTATTTTTTAAAAAAAGGTATGAATAAATAAACCACACACACAGAAATTCCCAAGTTAAGGTGACCTTGTTAGGCATACATGCAATTACATTATTTAAGAGGCAGAGGTAGGGGCAGGGACAATGGATCACAGTTAAATTTGAGGCTAGACTGGTCTACACAATGACTATCAGGCTATCCCAGGCTAAACCATAAGACTCAGTCTCAAAAAGCAAACACCATTCCCCCAAACAAACACAATGCGAACACTTCTGAAGCTGAGCCAAAGCCTTCAGTCTGTGAAGTGATCAGACTGATCCCCAAGCGCAGGGAACACGGCTCCTGCGGCTCCTCTGTTCTGCATGCTTCCAGGCTGAGGGACTTGCCTTGTGCGGCAGAGGCAAACCCTCAGGGAGGCCTGAATGGGGCTGACAGAGCTTTGTAGGGGATAAATCAGATCAGACTGAGGTAAAGCAGGACCCTTCCTGCTCCATCCTTTAAGCCACAGCCCGGGGACGTGTTTCCCTTAGCAGCTGGTCATCTACTCTTATTTGCTTACATACTTACATCATGTTACTTACATACATAAACATACTCATACATACTTATATCTACTCCTTATTGCTAGTGGCAGATTCGCAGTCATCCTATGAATATTTAAAAGATATAATATCGCCACATGGGTCCCATTCTCGGTGGGGACACTGGGTGGGTCTCTAAGAGTGGCTCTGGCTGGTACTATGTCATTCCCACACTCCCCTGTAGTGACCACGGGGCACAGTCAGAACATAAGATAGGCTACAAATGGAGGACATACAACTTTACATGCTGCAGTTGGAGACTAACCTACAGCAGACCAGGGGAGCAACAACGGGCCCTCATGGGTATCACATCCTGTCACCTCTCCTAACAACCTGACAAGGGCTTAAATCTGATCACCACTCATGCTGCCCTTCCTCGTGCTTTATGTCACACATCTCCCAAGTTGCTTCTTTGGTCTACTCTGATAGTGCCATTGTTGTCCACAGTCATCACAGTTAGTCACTCTGAAGTTATTTTCTAACCGGTTAGCACCTCTGTCTTTCTCTAATGCTATCCCCAGTGTTGGTTCTACATGATCTAAAGAGCACTCCTTATCATGGAATTCCCCTGCCTAAAACAGCACAGCCACACACGGTGGTGCACGTCTATAATCCCAACACTTGAGAAGTTGGAGCAGAAAAATCTAAAGTTCAAGACCAGCTACATAGTGAATTCCAGGCCAACCTAGGCAAATTAAAGACACAAGCACACACACACACACACACACACACACACACACACACACACACACGGATAGAGTAGAAGGAGAGAAGGAGAGGGAGGAGGGAGAGAAGGAGGAGGAAGAAGAGGGGAAGAGGGGGAAGAAGAGGAGGAAGGGAAAGAGGAAGAAGAGGAGGAGGAAAGAGGAAGAAGGAGAAGGAAGAGGAGGAGGAAGAAGAGGAGGAGGAGGAGAAGAGGAGGAGGAGGAGGAGGAGGAGGAGGAGGAGGAGGAGGAGGAGGAGGAAGAAACAGTGCCTGAGGAAGAGGGACCAGAAATGGGATATTTTGCTTGTTAAATTCTAGTCATTTGGGAGACTATTCATTGTGATCCTAAGTCCTACCATGCTAGGGAACTGAAATATAAACAACACAGGGTAATAAAAATTTCATTTAAAGCCCTTATTATTATTTGATTTGAAAACTTCACACCACCCCAGCCAGGTATGTATCTTGTTTTCATCATTGACTTTATACTTCTTTGAGACTTTATTCTTCCCTGATTAATATTTGCACTATTAAGAAATAAGGTGCCAGGGGCTGGAGAAATGCTCTGTGGTTAAGCATGCTGGCTGCTCTCCCAGAGGACACAGGTTCAATCCCAGCACCCATGTGGCAGCTCACAACTGTCTGTAACTCCCATCCTAGGGGATCTGATGCCCTCCTCTGATCTCAATGGACACTGCATGTACTTCATACACAGATATACATGCAGGCAAAACTCCATATATATTAAACATTAAATAGAAAGAAAGACAGACAGACAGAAGTAGAAAGAAAGGAAGGAAGGAGGGAAGAAAAAGAAAGAAAGAAAGAGAGAGAGAAAGAAAGAAAGAGATAGTCACATGGCTATAGATAAGCCAGCAGCATATAGCTTAGCAGAATTTCCTCCATACGTCCTTTCTGGTGTCAGTCTTGTGACCATTTCCAATAGATTTTTCTTTTGTTACCCAGTCTTCAGCTGTGAATAGAATGTGCTCTCAGAAGTGGTGAAATGTTTCCTCTTTTAACATAGACCCTGGTTATACTCACCTTATATTGGTTATACTCTTTTCTGAATGCATGGGTTGTGTGATTATCTGTGTGCATGGAGGTCCCCATGCCTGCCAGCCAGGACTCTCCTCCTAAGCTACACCTTCCACCTCCTATTAAACTTCATTCCAACCCTTCTTGTGACTTTTGTTTTTAATACCTGTGTTGGGGGTTGGTAGGGCCTCACCACTGTATTTGACAAGTAGTCACTTGTGTCCCTGATGCTATGACTGTAGTGTCTTAGGATGAGGTGGAAAGGCTCTGAGCTTATGTTTATGTACCCAGGCAACCGTTGTGTTTACTGTCTCTGGTCAGCTTCCAAAACAGCCACACCGCACCCGTTAACACAGGCACCGGCTCCACGCTTGCTTACTGATAGCTTGCCCTTCCAGTTGCATGAAATTGTTAGTTTTAGCTTGAGCAACTGGTGGTTTCTTTTGAGAGGCAGCGTCACCGTCATACATCAGAGTTTCGACTGACAGAAATCCCTACAGCTCGATGAGGTGGTGAAACTGAGAGGTGTGGTGTGTATCTGTTCTTTAGCTTATCTGATATTGTTTGGGGCCCCAGAAACCCAAAGACCTTAAGGTATGGTGAGCCCAGAATGATGGATATGAGAGACACAGGGCTAGAAAACCAGGGTCAGGAATGAAGAGCTATGGGGGTCAGAAGACATGAAGGACATTTGGGGAGGGTTTTGCAATAGTTGATATATGAGCTGGATGTAAAAGGCAAAGGGGCATTTAAAAAACTGTGTCGGGCAGTATGCTTGGTGTGTTAGCTGTTTCAACTCTTCTAGTCTTTACAACAGCCCCAGGGAAGGGAGGGGGTCATAATTACTCTTATTGTTTAGGTACAGAGCAAAGGTATATGGAGGTTAAGTCACTTCCCTAAAGTCACAAAGCTGGTATGGAAGAGGAGTGAGGATGCTCTTGGGCACATGGGTTCATAGCTGTGTTCTTCATCCTTCAGATGTTCATCTTTCTCTTTTCTCACTTTGGGAAAATTCAGTTCTTCCTAAGAACCAGAAACTTTAAATCACAATCTTAGAACTCGAAACCCAGAAAGAAAAACAACCACAAAGAACATTTAGTTTAGCTCCTTGATTTCACAGATGCAAAAACTATGGCTAAATTAATCAAAAACACTTTTTTTCTGTTTCAGGTGATAAGAACCCATTTTAAACTACCTAAGATGAAAAGGGAGATATATTAAGTTTTAGAAGTATAACCAACCTTCAGGACCAGAAAAAACTGCTGTCAGTTGCTATTTGTGTTCTCTCTTTTATCTGAAATCTGTCTTTGCCTCAGAACATGATGGCCTGGATGGCTCCTGGTGTCGCTGGAATTCATTTTATGGCTGGAGGAAGATATAGCCACAGGAAACCACAGGCTTATAATTAGTGAATTCAGATTAAAGAGTGAACTCATCTTTCCTTGTTTCTGCTTCTATAAATCCCAGGGAAAGGCTCCAAATGGCCAAGCTTGGGGGTATGTGGGTCACAATTATGGTGCTAAGAGGATGTATCATGCTGGTGTGCTCTGGGTCACACCATCCCAGGGTAGGGATGGCACTGAGTGGCAGGCATCATGGAGGCAGTCCCACAGAGGAAGGAGCATTGCATTCACCAGAAAGGATAGTGGGGTAGACAGCCTTTTAAGGCTGGCCTCAATGATTGCCCCCTCCTGATATCCAGGTGTTCTTTCATGTTTTGAGCATGAGTTAGGCCTAATGTCTCACTTCTAATGAACAGAACAAAGGAGACATGATGGCATACCACTTGGAGATTAGTTTTTGAAAGTTTACCATCTTCCCCCCTACTCTAACCTTGCCTTGCTCATACTGGCAAAAGCTAGTTTCCATGTTGTAAGCTAGGAATACAGAGCTTACAGAATGTCCCACCTAACAAGAACCTCGGCCTTCGAACATTAGCCAGCAAGTAACTGAAACTTCCAACCCAGCATCCCACTGATGACTGAGCCCTGCCTGACAACCTCCAGACACCTGGGGGAACTTGGGAGTCGAGCCCATCCTGACAGGTGGCCTCGTGTGACACTCAGATAAGTATCACCCAAATTCCTGACCCATAAAACTGAGAGAGTAAACAGGCATTGCTTGGAATGGCTATGCTCTAGAGTGACTTGTTATATAGCAACAGAAAATTAATTCAAGGACAAAGATATTGAGTAAACCTGTAAGAACACAAACACCGTCCTTGTTACGGTTTCCAAATGTCTTAAGCACTCCCTCCCAGACTTCTGGCATTGTGTTTCCTGAAGCATCAGTCACTGTTCTTTCTTGGTATTCTACAGTTCCCACTCTGCAAGCTTTTCTTTTCTTTCTTTTTTCCTCATTTTTCAAGAGGGGTTCTTTAGCTTTGGCTGTCCTGGAACTTGCTCTGTAGACTAGGCTGGCCTAGAACTTAGGGATCTACCTGACTCTGTTTCCCAAGTGCTGGGATTAAAGGCGCGTACCACCACCGCCTGGCTTCTGCAATCTTTCTTAAGAGGCAGCAGGAAAGAGAAACATACTAACAAGGGAACTCTGTTAATTAACTGGTTCTGATGAGAACCTACTGTGTGCCTAGCAGTTTTCAGACTCAGTTCCACTGATCTCATTTAACGATTCCCTCAAACCCAGTAAGTCTGGTTTTATGAGCCCTTTTCTACACGTTGGAAATCCGAGCCTACAAGCAGACGTACGTGCCTGGCTCAGGATTACTTATCTGGGAAGTGGCAGAGCTGGGTTGTAAGAAAAGCACATCCATTCCACTTCAGTATGTGTGCCCTGCCAGGCAGGTAATTGCTTTTATCTGATAATCGGCCGTGAAGAAATAATGCAGGCTAGCTGCAGTTTCAAGCCTCAGTGCAAGTTAACCTGTTTAATCGTCGTTCAGCGTCTACCGGATTACCTGTTGCTTTTCTTCCTGTGCCAAAGATAATTTCTAACCGAACTGGCTGTCAGCTGAACAAGTTCCTTAAAGAAGAATCCTTCACTCTCGATACTATGAGGACACAGTGCTGTTAGCCTCACAAGAGCCCATGACAGTCCTGTATTATTGTGAGGAGCGGCCTGTCCCAGGGGAGGAGGCTGAGCAGTAACTTCAGGGCCCAGTGAGAGTGCCTTGGGACTGTATATCAAGAATCAGGAAACCCAGGGTTGGTTTCTCCTACTACGTCAGGAGGCTCTGTGGGCAGTTGTAGGTCTGAGCCCTTCACCAGAACGGTTGAACAAGAAGGCCAGACACAGTTCTTAGCCATGCAGAGACTAGACAAAGTAGAGGCCCGCTTTCAGATTGGGAGAAAAGTAATTTCCCTGACATGCTTCTTATGTCATGGCTCAGGGCTGAACTGCTGAAGGAAGCATTTTGGGAACACCATGCAGGGGAGAGAGAGACAAGTCTAAACCTTTAATGATAACACGTTTTTAAAAACTAATGCTTTTCCCTAGGAAGGAGTCCTAATAAAGACCACAGAAATGAGTATGTGATAAGCAGAATTCTACAAGGGAAAGTGATTTGAAATGGGAAACATAAAATAAAACTCAAACCGGTTTCTCATCTAAGACTTGCATTACTCCACCGTGATCCAGGGAGTCACGTCTCAGGGTTCAGAACCTCCTCTCTGCTCCTGGTGGCCATCCGTTGTATTTCAATTCAAGTCCAAGTTAGAGAACTGGGACTCACATTTTGGCAGGGCTTACTAATGTGGTCATGTCTGTTCTTTATCTTCCAATTTTTATTACCAATATTTTTATTTGCTACAATGAAAAAGGGAAAAACTTCATGACAAGCAAATGCTAGCAGCCCATTACCAACAGAAAGGGCTGATGCCAGCAACTGGAAGACAGAATTTCTACCTTCCACTTCTGAAATCACCTGCTCTAAACTTCTATTCCCCAGAGTTTTCCGCCCACAATCTTTGTATCTTTGCCTCTTACCATTGTCTGCCTGGGCTGTGTGTGATGTAACTCTAGAATGGAGTAGCTACATCTTGTTTAGCCCCTGCTTATACAATCATTGTACCTTGAGAGTTAATAATGCTCCTTGACTCTTAAAGAGCATTTGGTGGAATTATCTCCCCGCATCTGCAAGAATGCTTTCAGATACAGAAATCTGTGGACATTCAAGAGTTTTATGTAAAATGTATTTGCATATAAAACATATATATTTCCCTATGTACATCAAACCATTTCTAAACCACTTACAATATATAATATAAAATAAATAAATGCCACATAAATAACTGTTATACTGCCCTTTTTAGGGAATAACAATGGAAAGTTCTGTATGTACTCAATACAGATGCAATATTAAAAACCACTTTGATACTCGTTAAATGTAGAAAGTCAATTAGGTATGAGGTAAGTTCTTTACATCTAATGTCTTGACTCATCTCCACAAGAAACTTGTCTCTCTTGCTATCATGAGTGTGCTATCCCAGAAACACAAAAATTTTATACAAAATAGAGTAACTTAGAGTAGGAGGTCACAATACTTGGCCATCTTACCAATGACACCGAAGGAAAGGCTATCCCCATATGCAGACTTGCAAACCTAGTATCGAATTAGAGCTAGTCAATCTGATTCCACAGCTTATATTTTTTTTTCTGTTTCTTTATATAGTTCAGGCTGACCTAAAACTCACAACCTTCATCAGATGGTGGAATTACAGATGTGTATCATCAATCCCTGCATAGCTTTTACAGTTAACCACAAGGCTATTTATTTGGCCCTAGAGTTTAGTTCATTTTTTGAGTCACAGTTAATTGGCTTCAGTATTCCTATTTTGTGAGATAAAATAGATGTCTGGATTCTATCCAGGACTCATTCCCTGGATAAGAGCATCTGTGCCAATTCATAAACATGGAGGTAGGGCTTGGCATGGAGAAAAGCAATAGTCACTCACTACACACATGGGAAGGGACTTCTGCTGTTTTAAGAGTAGGAGCCAAGGCAAACTTTTGACATGTGTGTCCTGGGTTTTCTTGAACTCTTTCTTGAAGTCTAGAAGCTTCTCATCTAGCAGCATCTCCACCAGTTTCTACATCCAGCATTATACCCAGAACTGGCCTTCAGTTCATCTTTGAATGTAGGCTTTACGTTTAGATGGTCCAAATCCAGAGAGTTTAATAATTGTCCATTTGCCTGGTTCTAGACAGGCCGTGCTGGGTCAATATTTGTAACTGAGCAGAGTTTGTACTATGGTAGGTGACAGTGGACATGGGTTTGCATAGTAGGGTAAAATGAACTAAGAACTCTAGAATGGAAAAACTAATAATGTTCCAGCTTACTGGGGACCTCCTGAGTAAACAATGCAGAGTTGCAGATCGATGCAAAAAGCAAGAGGAATTTATTATTGCGCCACATTGGGGTTGTCCTACACCCAAAGGAGAGATGGTGACCCTGCACAGTTCATTCCGGTGAGCTTTAAACAGTTTTCAGAGCAGCTGCCATTAGGCACAATGTGATTGGCAAAACAGCGTGACTTTTAAACTGTGGTCTTTAGGTAATGAGGTGGCAGGGACTTTCCTTGTCTGTAGGTGGTCAACGGTTGGTCTGTCCTGTGGAATGTGTCTACATACTCTGGGCTTCTCCCACCTGCAGGTGACCAGTGGTCGGTTCCTCCCCCCTGTGGTCTGAGGAATGTTAATTAGCCTCTTCCTTCAGGAGGGAGGGGTGCCTAAGTGTTCCATGACCTTTCCCTTCCAGGAGGGGAGGGGTATGGTGGGATTTTCCAAAGTTCCTGAGCTGACCTCTTCAGTAGAACCCCAACTCGAGGAGTAAGACTTCCCCCTTTTTTTTTGATCTAAGAAATGAAAAAAATATCTGGTTTTATGAGATAACACTAAGCACAGGATGTTTGAGTAAACACAGGTAAGTCATGCAAGAATCTTTCATTCAACAAATACCAGCAAGCACTTGATAAAAACCTGACACTGTTCTGGATCCATGAGTGAAGAAGACAAAGGCCCTATTTTCATGAGTTCATAATTTACCCTTTAAGGTAGGAGTGATGGGGTGGGAACATAGCAGAATAGCTATAGGCTCTGGTCTTAGGGAACTTCAGTGATACATGGAAAAGTGAGATCAGTAAGCCAGGAGTAGAACTCTACCTGCTTCAGAGATGAAAACTGCTTTTTCAGATGTGACCCCAAAATGGTGCCTGAGAAATTTGCAACCCCAACCCTGGTGTCTCTCTGTGGTCTAGGAGGGTAGGCTGTATCACCTCATGGTACAGAACTACACAGATGCTATTCTGTAGCATCCTGCCAGAGACTATTCAATAGGCATAACTGGCATTATGCCAGACTATTCAATAGGCATATCTGCTTGGGCTCTGGCCAAAGTCAGGCAAACTCAGTCTCAGTGCCAGGAGGGCTAGGGAGGTGTCAGTTCTTTTAGAAACCAAACCTATAGGCTCAGAAACACTAATGAAGGGTTTGGCAACTTTCCAACCTCGTGAGAGCTGGATGATGTCATTATGTGGGATAGGAACCCCTGTGAGAAGGGGTCATGTCCATTCTTCCCAAGTACTTCCTTTCATTTTTCCTTAAAAAAATCAAGGAGATCTTTATTATATATCAAAATTCATAACATTATATTTATAAGATGAGCAATATAATCATTGTTTTAAATGACTTGTGACATACAATTACTAAAATTTTAAAGATAGCACAATTTACACAATACTTCTGTCTGTCTGTCTATCTATCTATCTATCTATCTATCTATCTATCTATCTATCTATCTGAGACAAAATCTTGCTATGTAGCTCCAGTTGACCTTAAATTCATGATCCTTGGCATCCTAGTGCTAGGATTACAATTGTGAGCACGGCCGTCACGCTCTATGGCTAGTCCTGCTTTTCATTAACAGTGATAGGACACTGGAAGGTGGAGTGGGTATTGGTTGTGAGATTTTCAGTCTCTCATCTCTTTCCATTTTCTGTCTATTATACAATTCCACCTAACACTGTCCTCCCACATTTGTATTGTTTACTTTTTGATCTGTAAACTTGTGGAGAGTTTTTGGTGCGGCTTATAGAAATGTGGCAAGTACTTGTCATTGGGCTTGGAGGAGGAAGTAGGCTCAGATAAGAGTATTTGCATTTGGGCTAACGCAAGGATCAGGGTAAACACAGCTAAGGAATGTGTAACTTCCCTTTTGTCTTAGTAATCCTGATAAGTCCCCAGACTCAAAGACTGGGGGTGGGAGGGGGGCACCCCCCCCAACAACTTTGTTTATTGCTTTGTTTGATTACTACCTGGTGTGATCTCTTGTTCTTTGCCTTCTTTGATCACTTCATCTTTCATCTGAGAACTGACCATAATCTTTGGGTGTACCTAGGCTGACATAAAAGTAGACTGGGAAAAAAATAAACCCACATCAGCCTCAGCACTGGCAGGAGTCATGTTATAATGTTGTCCAAATGTCTTTTTCTTTTCAGTCCTCACTCCCTCCTTTGAGACCCTGTTGACTGGCTGAGCTGACTTGGTCATAAACTAAGAACACGCATTGCACTTGCAGGAGAATCAGATAACTACATCTGGAGGTCAAATAAGAGTGCAGGGGTTTGAACGAGATGTCTCCCAATAGTCTTGGGCAACTGAGAACTTGGTCCCCAGCTGGCTATTTGGAGAGGCTTAGGCTGTATGGCCTTGAATGGTGGAAGCAAGTATACCACTGTTGGTGGACTTTTCAGGTTTCAGCCCATCCCAGTCAGCTCTCTGATTCCCGTTTTGTGGTTTGATATGTGAGATCTCAGCTGCTGCAGCCAGCTACCTCCCTCTAACCCTTAGGAACTGTCAGTCTAGTGAAACTCTTTCTTCCATAACTTGCCTTGGTGTTTTATCATAGCAATAGAACAGAAACTGATGCCAAGAGAAAGGAATTAAGTCTAGGAAGTTCCTGCAAGCCTTAGAACAATAAAAGTTCAACAGTGGGCTGGAGAGATGGCTCAGAGGTTAGGAGCACTGACTGCTCTTCCAGAAGTCCTGAGTTCAATTCCCAGCAACCAAATGGTAGCTCACAACCATCTGTAATGGGATCTGATGCCCTCTTCTGGTGTGCCTGACAGCTACAGTGTACTCATATAAATAAAATAAATAAATCTTTAAAAAAAAAGTTCAGCGATGTTAGGGATGCTCTAAAGGTCCTGTGAAACTCAGGATTGCCTAGTGCCCCAGAGGTTTCTGGCCATCTAATCTTACTGAATCAGTGAGCTCTGGGTTCAGTGTGCCACCCTGTTCAAAACAAACAAACAAACAAACAAGCAAAATAAAAAGGACAAAACCAAAAACAAACAAAAAACAAAGGTGGAGAACAAAGAGGAGAACATGTCTGGTTTCCATATACTGGACACACATATGTACTCATCTATACATACACACAAGTGAATACATACATGAATATGTACACATGTATACAACATACATACAAATTAACAATCAACAAAACAGGTCACGGTATGGATTTACCTCTAGTCTGTTACTTACCAATCACCATATTTTTGGTTAAATGCTACCAGGCTAGAGGTAATTAAACAGGAACCAAGGAAATGGGCTGTGAACCACTGTCAACAACCCCACCCTGCTTCCTCTTCCACCTGTCAGTAGACTATTTTACTGACTTTTTTATGCTTAGATGGTACCATGGGATCAAATCTGCAGAGAGGAAGACGGGCAGATCTGGCCCCTTAGGAACTCTGAAAGACCTTCAGTGTTTTCACATGCTCAGTGTTTATCTGATGGCCAGGGAAGGAGACCTGGAGAGGGTGCTAGGCCCTGAGATGATTGTCAGCTTGGTTAAGATCTAGATGGACCTGGGAAAGGGCCCCTGGTCTGCCTGTGGAGTATATATTAATTAGGTTAAGTGAGGTGGGAAAACCTACTTACTGTGTGTGGAGTCATTCCCTGTGCTCGGATCCTGGCTTGTGTGTGGAGGCGTTGATCTGAAATGCCTTTTCAGAGTTATGAGTTGTCCTTCATAGTTCAAATGAGGAACAAGAGAAAGAAAATCTCTAGGCCTACAATCTTCTCAGCCCTCTAAGTATTATTTGATAAGGAGAATACCTTTTCTACACCACACTTCCACTCCCCACCCCTAACCCTCAATTGAGGGCCTTAGGACATGATGACTGTATAAAGTTTCACCAAGTGAAGGGTAGGGCAGATCTGAAGCCACAAAGTGTGACTCTCTGGCCTCTTCCTAGTAGAGAAGGAGGTGGGTCTGCATCCTGCTTGGTCTAAAGCCCTGGATGGTCAGGTTTTCTGTGGGCAAGAATCATCATTGGAATGAATACCACATTCTTGGGCTTGGTAACAGAACTTGCATCTTAAAGCCCATTCCTCATGAACCAAATCGAGGCTGCTTCTTTTATAGAAAATGCCACAGAAAGTACTCACAGCATGAGTGAATTGCCCTAGTTCACAAAGTATGGAACCAACAGTATATATGGATGTGTTTAATGTGTATGGGTGTTTTGTCTGTACATATCTCTGTGCATTATGTATGTGCCTAGTGACCACTGAGACCTGAAGAGGACAAGGGACCCCTGGAACTGGCATTATAAACTGTGGTGAGCCATCATGTGGGTGCTGGGAGTTGAACTCATGTGCTTTGGAAGAGCAGCCAGTCCTCTCACCCACTAAGACATCCCCCTACTCCCAAGACTGACAGTTTCCCTAATCATCACCTCCAGGTCTTTCCAGTGCTCTGTGGTGAATAGCCTCGCCCTTCCCATGCCAGCTCACTCTGCCACCACCAGAATCACATGGTGGATAAAGCTCCTGTCTCATTAGTGAAGGGACTCCAGTCTCAGGAACAAGTGTTCATGTTAGAAATTTCAATGTACATAATGAGCCATTGTCGTCTGCCAGCCCAAGATAGATACTAAGTAGCAAGGGAATGCCTTTGCTTTTTGATGTGTCTGTGATGCCAATGGCTGCTTATGATTGTAGCATGCTATCTAAAACGGCATTGTACTGGGAAACTGGGTAAGGGAGAAACACTAGCTGCAGACTGTGCTGTTCTTGACTACACCTGCCTTGAGACCTACAACCGTCTGGCACTTCTATGATGAATTACCATTCACTTAATGGAAGAAATGAAAAGCTGGTTTTCAGGGAGGGTAAATAGCAAGGAAAAGAACAGAAAGTGGACAGTCTGGCTGTGAGGACAAAAGCTGTATTCCTCACAGAGCCACAGAACCCCCAGCAGGAGAGCGAAACTCCAGAATTCTGTTCTTTCCTTTCATTCTGCTTATCCCAGAGACACGTCTATATAGCAGATTATCACTCGGTGGTCAGCACAGCTGTTTGGCAGATTTAGGGAAACTTAGAGTCCAGGACTCCCAGTCCTTGGACCCTTATGACTTTTTTGGGTTCATAATCACATTGCTGACCTAACTTAGAAGGCACCTTAGGGGCCCTCACCTTTCCTCAGTCATGGGGATGGATAGTTCCTCATAAAGTGGAGAATCTAGGCCCCATGGACAAGCCATCATTTTAAGTCAGTGCCTGTTGCAGCATGAACAGTGGGGACACCTAGCAGGTTTGGCTCTTGGCCTCTGTAGTGGTGACTTTTCTTGTTGCCTTGGCATACCTGACAAAAGATTTATAAATCTGAGTTTTTAAAAATTTTAATAGTTGTGCCACATGTCGGCAAGGGAACAAGCTGTACCTCTAGGAGGCAGAAGCAGGAGGATCTCTGTGAATTCAAGGCCAGCTTGGTCTACTAGGTGAATACCAGGACAGCCCAGTGAGACCCTGTCTCAGAAAAAAAATCCCATTAAGCTGAAGTCAACTGTAACCATCCCAAGCCCAGTCTAAAGGGCAATCACGCTAGTGGGAGGAGTCAGAGATGACAGATGTATGTACTTTCTGTCACTATACCTTCTGCTAGAAGCATCTCTACAGACCAGGGGCATCTAGAGTACCCGGATGCTCCCAGAAGGCATTTGATAAAGCTCCCAGTTCTCCTGCAGTGTCTCAGGTGTTCTCTTCTGTAGGTGTCTGAAGTAGATGGAATGGAGCCTTCTCTCTCAGCATCTCTTTCTTACTATAGTTACTACCTTTAGGGTTAGTTACCTTTCTCATTGCTGTAATCAAACACCTGAGAGGACTCATCCTAACAGAGAGGCTTGCTGCGAGTTGTGTCTTGAAGGGTTACCTATAGTCTGCCATGGTGTGAGGATGCAGAAGGTGGTGGCTCTATCCAGGGGCAGTGTGTGATGGTTGCTTGCTCACATCCTGGTGGAATGGAGGAAAAAGGGGCGCCAGCACTCACTTGCCTTCCTCCCCTTCTTCACCCAGTCTGGGACCCCAGTAAATCTCTACAAACCCTCCTGGCATCCTCAAATCTGTACCTCATTAATGTGTTAGATGTATCATCTTTAATGTGGTCAAGGTGACCATGGAAATCAAGCCCTTATCTTTAAACAAAATTAATTTCTGGAGGGCTGTCACTGCCCTCTAAACTGGGATGTCTTGAGAAACACTGTGTCTCTGGAAGACTCAACTCCTCTCCCCCAAGTGCTTCTTTACCTTACTCTAACTTCTCACTCTGTCTCTCTTGTCTCTGGCTTTTCCCTACAAGGAGCCCCGGGCCTCAGAAGCAGGAGCTCTGGAGTTATTCTTAACACCTATGCAATTTTAAGCTGTTAGCTTTATCTCCCTGGATGTCTGCTTTCTCATCAGGAAAATGTTAGATATGCTGAAGAACAGACTCACTGGCTCCTGTCAGCCCTTACTTCAGACCTAGATCCATGTACCAGTCCCTCGGGGGTAATATGTTGCCTTTCTGGATATTTCCTGTGTACTCTTCACAGGCTGGGGCACAAAGTTCATCTCCAGGACATGACTGTTCTGGAAGGGAGCACTGTTTCCTGCATTGGGTGAGGGTATTGGTGTGCTGGAATGTGAGTCTCTGCTGTCTGCTGCCCACTGCAAATGACCCATCCAGGTAGCATCCCTTGTACACACTGAGTGAATAGTTTTACATGTTTTAGGCCATGGAGTACCTTGAACCCAATGGAGTGTAAACAGGGTGAACTTGCCATTTTATTTGCAGCAGATGAAATGTCATATGCCAAGTTTGTCACCAAAGCCCGGAGCAGGGCACCAGACCCCAAACATCTCACCTAAAAGTGTCTGGTGTTTTGCTCACTACTTAACTAGGGAGTAAATGTTTGTGGAAAAGTGAAAATCTGGTTCTTTTCTCCCCTGGAACTCTAAATAGGTTGTAATAGGTCCTAGAACAGATTGAAAGAACTGTGCTCTCTGGGTACAGATGAAAGCTGTTCAGATGGACTGAGGAGGGCATGAAGGCAGGCATGGAAATCCCGAGGTGGCCTCATAACTCTGCACTTCCACATGAACCTTAAACTCTACTCAGAAAGGATGTATGGGGGTCCGCATGGCGGAGACACGCTCAGCAAGGGAGCCTGCCCAGTGAGGAAAATCCGAAAGAAATGAAAGCCAAGTAACACAAAACAAACAAGTGGGGTAATTAGTAAGACTCTCCGGGGTACCCAGGATCACAGCTCAACAAGCTCTTTAGGGCCTAAGGGGCTGTGCCATCTGCTTGTGGCTGCGGGATGCACTTTGCTGGCTTGCTGGAATGAGGATGCCCAACAACGCTCTTTTCCCAGCTACTAATTAAGCCCTTCTAACCAACACTGGGAGGTAGGTCAGACCCATGAACTGCTCCCAAGGAATTAGCCAAAGCAGTAACCAGATACCCAACTCGCCACTGAATGTCACCACCAGGCTGTCACCTGTCTGGTATTGTTTCCCACGTGTGAGACTGACACACACACTCTCTCTCTGTCTCTCTCTGTCTCCGTCTCTCTCTCTCTCTCTCTCTCTCTCTCTCTCACACACACACACACACACACACACACACACACACACACACACACACCATGGTTTATGGAGATTGTCACCTTGATGTGGTTCTGACAGTGAGACAGTGACCCTTTATTGAACTCTGTGCTAGGCACTGGGGTGAGTATCTTATGGACCATCTCTTGCTTCATCCTTACAGTCTTTGTGTAAAGAGTTTTGCAACCCCACATTGCAGAGGAGAAACCCAAGGCCCAGACTGCTCAACACTAATCAACATAGCCACACAGCTGATAAGCAACACAATTCAAATCACAATCCCTTTGTCGTCATGCTTTGCTTTTGCACTCGGACAATGACCCCACTCAAAAGACAAGGTCTCACTTTATAGCTCTGGCAATCACTTTGTAGACCAGGCTGGCCCCAGGTTCCCAGGAACCTGCTTGCCTCTGCCTCCTGCTTGTTGGGATTAAAGGCAAAGGTGCAGGCCTGTAGAGAGAGGCTGTGTGAGAACCTGCTGTCTTGGACCCATGGAAGGTAGTGCACTGTGGAAGTGGCTTCACTGACACAGAGGTCCAATGGCTGATGTTCCTATCAGCTCCTGTGCTCACTGGTTCCCAGTCTCTCTTACTCTTCTTTATATGTTTGTTCACTTTCTGCCTGCTCTGGGATATGGAGTCTGTGGCAGAGACAATGGGAGACTTTCTCAGCCTGAAGAATCCAAAGGCTGAGGAGACCCTCTCAGCCCTGTACCCAGCACCCAGCACCTAGCACCCAATCAGGTATCTGGCTACTCTGCCATCTGCTCTTTGATCAATGGCAGAAGTTGCAAAATGGCAGCTGGTAGGCCAGATCCAGGCCCATGATGACCTACATAGTTAACATTATTTTCTCTTGACTTTTTTTTTTTAAATAATAAAGACCTCAGATTCTTCTGTTGCAACAAGGGCTAGGTCTAGGGATAGCTGCTGGCATGTCCATTTTACCTAATCATGTCATGTGCTTGCTCCACGCATACATTTGATTTACTGACCTCTGACTTGGTTTAGCAATAGACTTTACTCTAGGCTTTTGCATTCAATTCCATTAGAACAACAAACATTTAACCTGAAGTCAGAGAAATGCTCATGTTACACACCTTCTCAAGAGTACTTATATATTTTGTTAACCTGAAAAAATTAAGATTATTTTCCCACATACACTTGTGCTTATTTAAAGTTCCCAGGAGGAATCCATTTTCTACCCTCTGCTGATAATTTTGAGATTTTGATGTAGTTTTTGATAAAACAGGAATTTTCGGTATGAGGTCTGTCGGGAATTTCTGTGTTCTTTTTCAGTTCACTCTGAGGGTCTGAATATGTGCACCCCAGAGGGGCTGCATTCTAGAGAAGATGCAGGTTTCCAGAGCAACAGCAGCCTAGGGTTGACTATGGAAGTGTAACAGTCATGAGGATCCTTCCTTTGGCAATTCCAAGCACATGCAAAGAATGTGTCAAAGTTCAGTCACACCTATGGCAGACAGCATCCTAGACAGTTCCTAGGCCTGTCTCCTGGTGTCACTCCCTCTCAGTTGGGTAGGGATGGCCCAAGTAAATCATGGACCAAGTATGGTAGCAGTGTGGCCTCTGAGGTCCATCTTCTCATTCCCTCCAATGCTAACTCCCGGGTCAATCTCTATGTTCACTCAAGCAGTCCTATAGAGAAGACTGTGTGCCCAACAGCCCCATGTGTGGGCCACCCTGGAAGTGGATGCCGTAGCTGTTGCTGCAGTCCTAGGTAACAGCTACACTGAAACCATCAGTTGAGCTGCTCTGACCAGATACTGTATGAACCAGCCAATGCTTATTGTTGTCTTAAGGAACTAAATTTTGGCCAGGCAGTGGTGGCACATGTCTTTAAATTTCAGCACTTGGGAGGCAGAGGCAGGAGAGTCTTAAGTTTGAGGCCAGCCTGGTCTACAGAGTGAGTTCTAGGACAGCCAGGGCTACACAGAGAAACCATGTCTTGAAAAACCAAAAGGGAAAAAAATTGTTTTAAAGGTGAATTTTGGGATTGGCTACCATACATTCATGAACAAGCATTTATTCTTTATTAATCAGGTAGCCCGTTCTACAGCTCAGGGTGCTGTGGAAACAAAGCTAGTGTGTGGTACTGGCCCTTGTGGACACGACAGACATTCAGTAAGTCAAGAGATTGGGAATGTCTTTTGAATGGAGTCGCTGCCATCTGGGCATGAGAGGAGCGAGCACTAGGAAGGGCTGGAATTTTCCCCTGGCATCTGTCCTGACTTTATTGCCTTTGATGCCTTAAGTTGTTTAAGAAGGAAGCAGAAATTTCTCAAAGGTAAGGCAGGGACAACTTCCTTTTCTTAGGGCAGACTCCCCTTCTGTGTGGAAAATGTAAGTGGTCGTACAGGCCACAGAGCTCTGCATACAAGGGCACTGGGGAAAAGTTTAGAGCTGCTTGGGACAGGACACTAAGAGAGATTAGGAACTAAGGGTGCTTGGGGAGGACAAGCCGTGATTAGCGTTGCTGTTGTTGTTTTGTTTGCTTTTGCTGCATATAACCTTACGAGGTAGACTGGCCTTTTGGATACAAAAATATTATATTTTTCTTTAAGATTGGTTTTAGGAGAATACATAGAAGATTAGTAACTTATCTTTTAGAAAGTCCAGGAGCTTCTTTCAACCCCAAGACAGCTATGAATAAAGCCCAACACAAAACCATAAAACCATAAATTTACTTAAAAAATTACCAGATTTTGTGTGTGTGTGTGTGTAACTCAATTGTGCGGCTCTTGAATGTGATATATATATATATATATATATATATATATATATATATATATATATATATATGATAATGTGGCACAATGTCAAGTAACCTATAACTCTCTCTTCTCTCTCTCTCTCTCTTTCTCTCTCTCTCTGTGTGTGTGTGTGTGTGTGAAAACCCGTGTGTATGCATGCAAAGGGCAGAGACAGATGTTAAGTGTTCATCACTATCTACCTTACTTCCTTGAGACATGGTCTCTCATTGAACCAGAAGCTTGGCATTTTGGCTAGACTGTCAAACCTGAGCCCCCTGGGATCCACCTGTCTCTGTCTCCCAACACTGGGATTATGGGCAGGCATAATCACACTTGACTTTGTACATGGGTGTGGGTGATTGGAACTCAGATCTTCATGCTTCCACCCCCTGAGTCATTTCCAAAACCCACATCTGGATCTCTGGACAAACACACTAATGTAAGGGTGCTAGTCACATGCATCTGCTCTGTGCAATTCCCCACAGGAAACTGTGTTCCTAAGGCTTGCTGGTGACATTGTGTTGCTGCTGACAGCTGTACAGAAGGGGCTGATGACAGACCAGGGAGGTAGTGTTGCCAGCAGGACACCTTGCCTGACACTTAGGAGAGGTTGGGAGTGTGGCTGGACATACCACTGCACACTGATGGCTGGCCGTGCTGCTGATGTTTCCCTGCAGTGGTCCAGGGAGGGGGATTCACAGAATGACTGGTCTGGGGAAGAAACACAGGCATGAGAAGGATATGGAGACTCTTCAGTTATAGAAGAGCAACATTGAGCTTTGCAAACAATGGCCTCCCTTGTCTTTCTTCTCTGACTTCCTTCCAGGAACTGGGAGATGCCTGTATGAACAGACCTCTGTTAGCCCTTAGAAGGTATACAGAATTCCTGAATTGAAGGGGATCAGGACTTAGGCTCTGTATCAGCACTTTTGTGTTGCTATGACCAGAATACTGGGGAACTATTGTCTGGGTTACTTCTCTCATTGTCATAACAATGTAGCTGACAAAAGCAACTTAAGGAGGGAGGGGCTTCTTTTGGCTCAAGGTCCAAGGAAAGACAGTCCTTTGTGGTGGGGAAAGTGTGTCAGCAGGAACAGAAGGTGGCTGGTCACAATGCATTCACCATTTCAAAGCGGAGAGTGATAAATGTTCAGAACCCCAGTCCATGGAACGATGCCACCCACAGATTTCCCCACCTCAATTGACTTGATCAAAGTCACATCTCACAGATATACCCACATCCTGCCAAGCTAAGAATCAACATTAACTATTATAACTTAAAGGAGATGAATCATTAATTTTGGTCATGGTTGTAGACATGACATTCCATAAGGGCAGAGAGAGCAGGACATGTCCCATCATGGCAGCTAGGAGGCAGAGAATGGCAGAAGGAGAAGGGCCATGTATGATGGAGCCCCACAGAAACACCTCAAGTGACCTAGTTCCTCTGAAGGTCCCACTTCCCACTTTTCCAAAGTATTGATAAGGTCATGGCTGAGAACTGTTTCTAACAGGTAGAGCAGCAGTGCATTTCTTTCACATGTCTTACTTTTAATTGTTAATGTTTGACGGTTTTATCTGCATGTCTGTCTGTCTGCCATATCATGTGTGTGCTTGGTGCCTACAGATACCAAAAGAGGACATCAGATCCCCTGGGACTAGAGTTATAGGCCGGAGTGAGCCATTATGTGGATGCCAGGAACTGAAGTCAATCCTTTGCAAGATCAGCAAGTACTCTTAATTACTGAGTCATCTCTCCAGCTCCATACTCTAGATTTCTAATTCAATCAGTCAATACTTAGCATTATGGGTTCAACATACAAACTTCTGCCCTGGTATCTTCAGGGGGTCTAGTAGTACAAACATGATCTTGGCAAGCCTAATGCTCTGACAATTCAATTCCTCAGTCATTCAGGCACGATAGCCACATTCTAAGTGCTTTATAGCCACATAAGTTTGTGGCCACTATATTAGGCAGGGTAGATTATAGATTATCTCCCCAGTCACCACAGCCATGTTAGATGAAGCTGTGTCTAGAATCCAGGACATAGAATAGGTTTCCTATATAAAAAGAAAATTACCTTCTTGGGACAAATAATGTAGGTTCGTCGCATCCATAAATTAGATACTAAAGTCAGCACACAGAGATAAACACAAGTCAGCTAGCAATAGAGGAAGAATAGCTTAATCTTTTTGAAAGGGGTGTTTCAGTCTAGAATCTCTTCTCTCACAGTTTCTTCCCCTCAGCTAGGGGACTAAACAACGGCCTTGTAAACACTAGGCAAGTTCTACAGAGCTGGGCTACATGCCCAGCAGAAGTTGGCTCTCACAATGTGTAGTGTTATACTTTTAGGTTGGTGTGTGTGTGTGTGTGTGTGTGTGTACATGCTTCTAGCTTTGGAATAATTTGTTACATCGGTCAAGCATGAGGTGAAAGACTTCATTTGCAGTTAGGGCGACGTGTAAGACATACAAATGGTATCTTTCAATTTCCGTGTAGCACTGCAGGAAGCCAGAGGGATGCTCTATAAGAAGGCCAGGAAACAACTTCCCTGTGCAGTCTGACTCTCATCCCTTCCCTTAGGCTCTTGACTCTTGTACAGGAGTAGCAGGTGAGTTCCCCACAGGACTTTAGAAATTCCTCATCTATACAACGTGTTTTGTTTTTCACTTTTGTTTTGATGCTAAATAGGTGGAGAGAAGTCTGAGCTTGTTAGACGTTCCACAGTGTGATTTCTCATAGACAATCTTTGCTCAAGGCTTAGTTAAGGAGGGGTTACCTTTCTGCCAAACTTAAATGTTTTATAATTAAGCAGTACAAAGGAAGACCAAATAGGGGAAAAAAAATCTGGGCACGGTGGGGCAAATCTGTAACCCTGGTACTGGAGAGCCTAAGGCAGGGAAGGATCAAAACCTGTGGTCCAGCCTGGGCTACCAAGTGAAACTCTATCCCTCCACAAACAGGAAACAAAGGCAAAACAACACAGTTCCTCCCTGAAATCTTCCTTGGGGAAGCCAAAACGTCCACACCCATTGATTCCCCAAAGATTAAGTGAGAAGTTAGTATATTTCGGTCACTGCGGAAGTAGCCCCAGAGTTGTTCAGACCCCAAAGCCCTCTTGGACCTCCCCATCCAGGGGAAAGCTCTGTCCTCTCCAACCTCCCTGCCCCCCAGAGCATGCATGGCTCTGCCCATTCTGGTTCTAAGTATGTGCGGTCATAAATCTTTCCTTAATATTATACCACACAGTTCCGGTTAAGTCACAAATTCTCCGAGGGCAGATGGTGCTCGTCTTTTATCTCTTGCTACAACCCCGACTGTCTAACATGAGGCCTTCTCCTGAAAGGGCTTCATTCATATCTAGCTTTCTTTTCACATCAGAGTGATGTCCTTACATGCAAGAAGAATCCTGGGCATGTATTAAGTATTCACGCACACTTTAAAAGCGCAACCAATAAAAAGGGCCAGTATTTGCTCTTTCAGTTGAGAGACAGATTTTAAAATTATGTACCTTACTTTGAAGGATTCTAAGGGGACTCTCATGACGTCATCTTGAAGAGTAAAGACAGTTTGACGTGTCTTAATCAAGCCTTGGAGGGAACCACAGTAACTGACTTCCAACCCCTTTCAGAGGCAGTTTACCAGCCTAGGCCATGTAGGATCCCTTCTTCATGTGAGGACTTAAAAAGTCAGTGATAAACAAATGGCTGATTAGAATCTTAACAGCTCACACTACTCCATGACAACACTACAATTTTGTTTCCAGTAGGACCTCATTGTTTTAAAAGTGCCTCTCTTCCTGGTTAAGTATTTTATCACTACATTAAATGCTATTTAATCCTGTGCTAAAGGTTACTTTAATTGCATTAGGATAAATCCCTGTTTTCTGATAATATAGTAGTTGTAATAATTTACATTAAAAATATTCCTAAGTAGGGGCTAGGGAAATGGCTCAGTGGGTAAAGTCTTTGCTGTGAAATTTAGCCTTCTTATGTGTACATGCATCCTCATGTGCCTAAATACATGTAGACATGCACATATACATGTACACAAAGCATACACACATATACATGCACAGAAAAATCCCTAAGTATATTTTTAAACACCATCCTGAGTATTTCCCAACATTATTAGTTTAGATTAGATTTTGGGTAGTTTGTGTTTTGTCATGTTTTTTATCTCCTTGAGGATAGCCCAGGCTAGCCTCTTGTTACTCTTGTACTCTTGTTACTGTGACCCCAAGCATCAGGATCACAGGTATCTGCCACTAGGTCGGCCCTTCACTACATTTTTTTTTTTTTTGGTTTTTCGAGACAGGGTTTCTCTGTGTAGCCCTGGCTGTCCTGGAACTCACTTTGTAGACCAGGCTGGCCTCGAACTCAGAAATCCTCCTGCCTCTGCCTCCCAAGTGCTGGGATTAAAGGCGTGCGCCACCACCGCCCGGCTCCTTCACTACATTTTAAAGAAGACTCCAATGTAGTTGTGTGAAAAGCATTCTGATGAATTAAAAGTCGTAAAGATCACCGTGTTTTACATTGTTTCTTTATAAAGATATGGAGGGCTAATTTAGACATAGGTGTCGTGATTATTTTAAACATTGGCTTCATCAGCTGTCAAAAACATTTTACTCCAGCCTGCGGCCATCAGTGGCTCTCCAAGCATGTGGTCACCAGCGCCCCTTCCCACAGGAGGTATGAGAAGGCTGTTGATATAAAGTACTCACCTGAAAACACTTCTTATCCAGGGAATACTGACATGGGTCCTGACCACAGACCGACTGACTGACCGGTTCTTCCTCAGGTGGTTGGGTAAGCTTTGATCATTCGCTTCTGTTGTTTTAAAATTAAAACCATTTGGGTGCTGTGGCTTGGGCAACAGGGAGGAGAGGGAAGAGAGAAGGTAGACACAGCAACAGACTGGGAGGTGCGGTGTTATTAGCAAATGTTTGCAATTATTGTAGCTCCTGAAAGCTTGGAAGGCCTCAAAGGCCTCAAACCCGCACATCATGCCCAAGGCCTGTGGCTGGCCCCAGAGCCTATTATTTAGAGACTGTCTGTGTAACCCTATCAAACAATGGCGTCTCCTTCCCAGGCTTGCTCACCTGGCCACTGTCTCCTTCTGGGCAGTGGAAGGGTGTATCAAAGTAACAGAACAAGTCAGTGACTATTTCTTCTCTTGCTGCCTAGACTGGGGTTGTTTCAGCACCCTAGACACACCCATTTTAATTAATTATGAAGTGGGTTTTGCAAGGCACTTTTCTGCTTTATACAAGATACTTTTTTTTTTTAAAGGGTAAACTGTTGTGAAATTGCACAGCGATTAAGACGCAGCAGCTCGAGGCAGGTGAGTGTGTGCTTAGGTACATTTTCTTAGGAGGATTTTGAATTGATTCCAAGGTCCCATGAAAAGTCACTTGGGCCTCTGGCCTTTCCTTCATCTTCTTCTCAGGTTGTAAGGCACCTGCTTGGTCTTATTGAACATCTGGGCCTCACAGTGGATAACTGAAGAATGGAGAAGGAAGATGAGCCTCTCTCAGGACACCAGTCTTTTAAGGGTGTGCGCTACTCCAGGTGGATGCCAGCGTGAATCTCTTACCCAACCCAAACAAGGGCTTTTATAGGAAGGACAGCTTTTACAGGAAAGACATATTTCCTTTTACTAAAGTACATTTTTGATGATGAGGCAGGAGTCGGGAATGAGAGGTTAAAGTAGGGGAATGGCTTGCCACATGCTGTCAGTGGCAGAGTGGAAATAGGCAAACCTATTGAAAAGGGGCTCATAACAGTTTCCACACATCAGACCTCCAGGCCAATGGTCTGATTCAGTGACTGAGACCTTTTGAAGGGCTGCTTCATCTGGGATCTAAGACCACCTACATGTAAGATGTTTCTCTTGAAAATACAAACTCCTGGGCACTACTAGATTCACAGATACAATTTCCTGGAGGTAAGGATAGACATCCTGGATGACTATACACATTGAAATTTAAAAGCACCTGGGTCTTTTTTTACTCACTGAGGATCTAAGTGACTAGAACAGCAATGACACAGTTCAACAAACACCTGTTGAATGGATGACAGCCCTAAGTGGCTGGGGCCTTTAGAGGCTCTAATTACTGATCTCTGTTAGACCATCTAATTCAGCTTGCCTCACAATACTGGCAAAATGTCCTATCCCCCAAGGACATTTTTAGACAGGTCAGGAGGGCAGGGGAAGCTCATTGTCTCTGCCTGGCAGCCTCAGCTCACTCTCTCACCTTAGAAAGCTTCTCTCTGCCTGGACTGCAGAAGTCAAGTCAGAGCAAGTAGCAAACCTCACAGATCTGCCCTTCTAAAAAGTAAAGTGTACTGACATTTGGTTCCTTAAAAAACCCAAATTATGTTATGTGTGTACGTTTTTGTCTTAACCCCAGGTGTGGGATTACAGGGCTGCTTCAGATCGTCTGCAGCCATCAACTGTGATTGTCCCTGCTCTAGGAGGGGTGTGAATTCTGCCAGTGGCAGATAGTTCAATTCTGGGGACTCTGGAGAGGGAATAAATGCCAGCTTCTGAGAGGGGTGGGAGGCACTCTGAAGGAGGCAGCTGCCCCCCCCCACCCCATTCCTCTGCGGCTGCTTATTGCTGGTTTGCTGGACTGATGATCTTCTGAGGACAAAGATTGGACTGGCCCCCAGAAGTGGCCTAAAGAGGTCTGCATCCCTTTTTTTTTTCTACCCTTATTTCTCTCTTCTCTGGTGTTAGGGGGCTGGAAAGGATTAGGGTGGAGTAAAGGCTGAAGGGTGAGATATATAAGAACACAATAAAATAATAAAACAGAGACGTCGACGAGGAAGGAATTCCTGAAATTAATTAGGAGTCAGACCCTAGATTCAGTATGTGAATCTGTCACTGTATTGGTAACTGAAGTCGGGATTACTTCTGTAAGCTATCCAGTTTTACTCGGAAGGCTGAATAACCAAGGAATCAAATTTCTTCCCTAATCATTCAAACCACAGGAAAGAACACAAAAAGCCTTGCTGTTGTGTATGTTCTGTACAAAAACTGTATTTAAAGATATGTTAAGAACCCATTGTCCTTCCACTTGGTATGCTGAGGCCAAAGAACTTGAAGTTAGCTTAAGATGTGGGGGCAGGACTGCAATTTTGAGGATAGCTTGAACTATATAGGGACATCTGGACAGTGGTGGGGGAGGGGGAAAGAGAAGGTAGGGAGATGGACTGCATCCTAAAGGAGAGTGGATAAAGAAAAGTATGCCACTGTATAGTATACTCCACTGTATAGTATACCCTCAGAGTGGAATACTGCCCAGCAATGTAAGGCGAAATGGTTGAAGCAGTACAAATGTAGCTAAACACTTGCAAATTCCAAAAAGCCAACTCTAAGACATTATGGGGTAAATGTTGTGTGACTGTCATTTACAAGCTACAGCAGGGGAGACAGATCAGTGGCTGCCTGACCTAAGTTAGAAGTTGGAGACATTTATATATAAGCAACTTTGGAAGGATGAAACAATAATTCTGTATCATGATTAAATAGTTACACACTAAATCTATGCATCAACCTCAGAGAACTGTGCACCAAATAGTAAGGTCAGTGCATGCAGGAATATCATAGTTTATATTTTATTAAAACAGAACTTAGGCATCCACAACATAAACTCATTGGGTCTCTGGAGCCTCTGAGACCTTTTTCTTGCCTTTATCAATATGGGAAACACATGTACAGGTGATCTTATAGCATGTGAGATAAAGGGACCACTATTAAGCACATGGTCTGTGATAAATACATTGTATCTAGAGTCAAATGCAGCATGTGATAACCCAGAAGCTATCTTGTAGAAAATTCCTTTATTATAGTGCAAATAACTTTCAGCAGTGACATAATGTAACAACACATTTACAACAGTTTACACCACGCAGTAAATAAGAAAGTGTTTCTTTGAAAATAGGTCGTCATAGGAACATTATCTTTACATTAATGCCGGAAAATGCCAAAGCTGTTTTATCAAGGCAATAGGGCTTGATCCTTTTTTGGATATTTTTCTCTTAATGCACATGGATTTGCCATTTAATGCATCATCAACTCTAAGAGTGATCTCTTAGGGAGTTTTAGAGAAGTTGGCAAGATTTGAAACTGGGCTTCGAAATTTAAAAAAATAATAATTTTAAGACAATTCTGGGATAGCCCAGGAAGTAGAAGTCATTCTGCTAACTTGATAGACACATTTACTCCACTTTTGCTGCAGATTGTCTAAAGCCTGCTTATTTCCCCAGAGCCTGATTATTATCCCTTGGTTTTGGTTATTGCAAAACTAGGGCCCTGGGTAGATATAACTCCTTGTGTATGCAAATACTTTCCCCATGAAGCTTTAAATTGCACTTTCCATCCTGAATTTCCCACATTAGACCTCTCAGGCTGAGGAGAGTGTGAACTTGTCATAGTTTCTAGCTAGCCATTTGGACAGTGAGTTGGGCGATGGCCCCTATTTATTAACTACTTCCAAAATCAACTCAACGCATCCCAGGAGGTTGATCTGGGAGTTTAATACTGCTTTTCCATATCAAGCAGCTTAAGGGTCTGGCTGCTTATGGGTTAGATGACAGGTGGAGAGAAAAGTCACTTCCAATCTCTTACACTCCCCATTTCCCAAGCTTCTGCTGAACTACACATGCATGGCCACTCAGAAGATCCCTCCTGTGGGATCGAGTGCTGCATGAATCAAATCTGAATCTTACAAATGTTTTTCAGGGTGTGTTCTAAGTCTCTCGACAGACACTCCTCTAAAGTGGCTTTTCAACCCATGAGAAATTGCTCACAGGCTTAAAAAAATACCTGGAGCTATAAAGCATCTCTCATGGCTGACTGCGGCTGAGAAGCCAGCTAAAACATAAGGCTCTTTAAGATGCAGCTATCTTGATGGTCAAGTCTTTGTATATAACACCATGGAACTGTGCTGAACAGTTTCAAAGTTGAGAAGAATCCAAATATATCATCTATAAAAATTCCTTATTTTAGTTTGCTTTATCTTAGACTTTGGTTCTGAAACACTGTCTACATTCTTGACACATGAAGATGACATGGCCACTTCAGTGCCTCTGCATGTTGTGTAAAAAACCTTAAAAGCAAAGGACAAGGAGATGCCCTAATAAGACACATACACTGTACAAACGAAACCTAAATTATATATAAATACACCCACCCAGCATCCCTTTCTTCTCCCACTACCTGCCCAAAGCAATGCCAAAGGCCCTTCTCTCTAGGACCAGTGCAGTGTATAAAACACCAAGCATCCCTAGCCTTGCAGATGCATTAAGAATCTGCAGCCTACTGGTAGTTCTGCAAGCACGGGGATATTGGCTGGACTAAAAACCCTGAAATCCTGGGACTTAATCTTTCAGATGACCTAACTGGATCCCACCTTGTCCACCAGGGAGGCAGCACTGTCTGCTCAGGAGCTCCAAAGGCATTGCTTAGGGACACCGGGGAGGGTCTCAGAAGAAAAATTATACAATGAGCTAACAGCCTAGGTTGATATAAATTATTTCTCAGTAAGTAATTTGGGGCAACTTGCTTCTGCTTTACACTGCATTCTGGAATCATTTTCATAGCATACTATTAAAAACTGACATATAGTTATTTTAAAAGCTGTCTATGCATCACCTCTTATATGCTTTCCACTAATTTAATAACAACTTAATGAGCTATTATGTAAATCTAAGGAGTTAGCCTTACGGAAGCCAATACTGTGCTAATTCACAGGAAGGAGAAAAAGCAATGCAAACAAAAGTTCATATCATCGACAAGAACTTTAGAGTTTTATCGAAGTGTTGCAAAATTTCCCCAAAAGCATTTATAGCAATTTATGTTAAGCCAAAGTTGAGGGGTAAGAAGAATATGCTCAAATTCGTTAAGGTAAAATTTCACTTATTTTATACTTGTAATACATAAATTTCCCCCTCAGACCTAAGTTCATAATTTGTAGACATTGCTCATTCTCTGATACATTAAAACATATACTAAATATAAATAAATTAATCGAGAACGCTTAAAAATCCAAGTTAACATGATGCTGTGCCAAAAAACAAAACAAAAACCAAAACCAAAACAACCCTCAAGAAAACATAAGAACCAAACCTTGCACAATCTACATTCTATGTAAATACCCTGACTAAAATGTTGGTTGTGCTACACAATTCCACGTCAGTGCAGAAATGCATCGATTTGATGTACCGTTGTTGTTTTTAAGGTCTTTAAGCACTTTTGTTTCTAAATATCACCTTGCTTTGAAATGATGAGTAATTGCTACCAAATCACAAATCATCACAAATCCATTTTAGTTTAGTCTGAATAAAATCCAGCATAAACGTATTACTTTGTTCTGGCACAATGGCTCAGTGTCTTTCTTGCAAGCTTTCTCCTTCTGGGCAAACCACAGATGAAGTTGTCATCCTGGACTTAAACTGCACAGAAGGAGACAGTGAAGTCTGTCTTTGTTTTTGTTTTCTTTTTAAGTCTCCAGATCTGGCTAGGACACTTCTTTCAGACATGTAGTTGTGGCACCTGGTCGAACATATTTGAAATAGAAGTGCTTTAAACATCAGCCAAGTTTGGTGATCTGGAGGTCCCCATTGATCTTTATGGTGTCAATTGCAGATAATGTTTGAATACGATGATAGAAATCAAAAAGTTGGTGTCCATCCACAAACACTCTGAAACGTGGGTGCTCGCAAAGAATCTCCACCTAGAAGAAACAAAAATAATAACAATGCATAATTCTGGATGAACCCTGCTGGAGGGAGGGAAAAAACCAACAACATAACCACACTTTATGGTGGGGAAGAAAAGCAATGCCCACAGTAAATCTCAAGCATCATAAACTGCTGAGTGCTGCTAGGGTACAGGCTGCTGGGTTCTACTCCCCCAGCTCTCAGTGCAGGAAGTCCAGAGCATGGGCTAAACACCTGCACCCTCCCCAGTGCTAAGGCTGGAGCAGGGCCCACTCTGAGCATCACTGCTCCATACCAGTGAAAGATTTGGGACAGACAGCTCCTCCCATACTCCAGGGTAGAGGTGTGAAGGAGCGCCAATCTGTTTACATGACACCTAATGCCAAACAATCCAGCCTACCTAGAGGGGGCCTCTCCTGATGCATGACTGGTAGCCATTAGTAGCATCTAATAATAGTCTAGACAATCATGGTAAACACTAAGGGAGATTACACAGTAATTACCATTGGACCAAGAATGTGTAATTAACAAGGCTTTGTTAAAGTAAACAAACACTGACTCCACATGATAAACCTTTCCCCTCTCCTTTTCCATAATTCACCATAGAGGTTTGTTGGGATTTTGTTTGTTTGTTGAGACAGGGCTTGTTGAGCTCTGACTGTCCTGGAACTCACTCTGTAGACCAGGCTGGCCTCAAATTCAGAGATCTGCCGGCCTCTGCCTCCCAAGTGCTGGGACCAAAGGCATGAACCACCACCTCCTGGCCACCACAGAGTTTAAGAATTGGCTGTGCTTCGATGCTTTTAGAAAAGCATTGGCAGTTATCACACAGAGACTCCATATGTGATATCAGTCACATATAATTCATATTACTGTTTAAATTATACCACCAAGAAGCTCTATTTCACTCCATTTTTGTAAACTTTTTTTTTTTTTGAGATAGGGTTTCTCTATGTAGCCCTGGCTGTCATCAAGCTTACTCTGTAGACCAGGCTGGCCTTGAATTTACAGAGATCCACCTGCCCCTGCCTCCTGAGTGCTGGGATTAAAGGCGCAAACCACCACCCAGCTTATTTCACTCCAGTTTTTGTTGCTGGGAAGCAGTGTAATCCTTCTAGTTAGAAGCTCACAATCATGAATTAGGCATGAGGATTTACCATCTGAGATAGCTCTGCTGAGGAAATACTTGACTGGCAAGTAAGAGGACCCAAATATATAATTCTCTAAACTCCCACAAAACTACTAAGTCCTGAATGCACCTGTAATATCAGCAGTAGGGCTCACTGGTCAGCCCAGTTTATCCTAGTCAGTGAGATCCAGGCCAGTGAGAGACGCTGTTTCAAAGGTAGAGGGTGGTGTTCCTTAGGATGACACCTGAATTGCCTTCTAGGCTACAAGTGTTCAAGTGTGTGCATGCATACATGGCTTTCCATTTAAGAACCTGGCATAGCAAAAGGGGCCCACAAGGGCTTACCATTCTAAAGGAGGAGCTAAGGTAAGGGGTAATTCCTAGATTATGGTTATAAGGGGAACAATCTCATTTCTTTTACTGATGTAAAATAGTTATGGATTTTTGTTTTGTTCTGGAATCTAAGGAAAGAGAAACAGTAACAGGCCTTGAAAAGGTCCACATGAGGTGCAAGTTATTAGGAGCAGTTTTGTTTACTCTGGTCTATATGTAGCACGGAGCTATTAATCAAGGTGCCGTTATTGTGAAGTATGGTTAAGATGCATGCAGACAACAGCCTCATCACCAGGCCTGACCTGTACCCAAATCTTTTTTTTATATTACTGACTTGCGTCTCTTATTTGTCCCGCAGAGGAAGGTAGTGCTACTGCTGCTGATGAGACGGCAAGTTGGGTTGTTTCCTGCCTATTAGAGACTGGGAGCAAACCCGTATTACCCAAGCCCAAGGGAGGAAATTTGTCAGCCACACAGCTTATGACCATGAAACAGACAAGCTTAATTAACCCACACGGGAAAATAAATATACAAATATAGACTCTTTAGCAAAGGGAACAAGAGAAAATGAAATGATAACCACTAAATTGTTTTAAACCCATAACTAATAAGGTTTTGAGCTACTTAAGGCCAAGAAACATGAAAATTCTGGATACTTATTATTATTTAATAATCACTCAGATACTTGGGGGTAGGTTATTTATGTGCCTAACACTATATTGGGAAATTACATGGAAAATCATTACTAGACTAATACTTCCAGCTTGACCCGATGGCACGGGCCTGTAATCTAAACTACTCTTTAAACTGAGCCAGGAGGATTACAAATTCAAGGCCAGCCTGGGAATTTAGTGAGATCCTGTTTCAAAACAGAAATCAAAAAAGAGGATTGGGAGTGCAGCTAAGCTGTAGGAACCTTACCTAATGTCACAAGGCCTTGGGTTCAATCCTGAGTAGCAGCCCAAAAGTTAACAAATTAAGTAGAATTATAGTTAAGTACTTAGCAATTAGGTATGCATATATGCATCTATTAACTAAACTTATGGGCTGAAGAGAATCAAAAGCTACTATGACAAGTGGTAACATCTATCAGCAAACAGATCTCTTTTGTTGTTCTTTATTCTTTTCTCACGACCAGGAGACAAGTTCCTGGCAACAAGTTCCTTAGACAAGAAGAAATTCTTAAAGAGCTCTTGGCACGCGGTAGATACAGAGTAAGCAGGGGCCCTGCCAAGGCTGCATCATGCACTCGAGTACCTACCCTGAACGGCTGGTCTGGGATGAACGGGAAGTAAGGGATTGCCGACTGCTCTTCGCCTCTTTCTCCTGATATACAAGAGTTTCTGAGGAGCTGCCGGTCTGTGAACACAGCTTTGAGTTCAATTGCCACATCGGCAGGAGGGTCTTCAGAGTCACCACAGGTCAAGCTGATGGCAAAGCTTAAAAGAAAACAGTGTCACTTAGATGGGAGTTAGATGTCATTTTAACGTGACCCAGGTCCTCCTCCAGCGGGTTCAAATGGGCTGCTACTGTTTACAGAGTTTAAACATAGAGAAGGATTACACTCAAACCAATATTCTATTACCTAAAGCAGGCTCTGGTGAAAACTCCAGAGGAACTGAAAATAATTGCAACTGAAGACTTCAAATGTCCCAGGCCACCCTTGCCTTAATCCATCTCAGAGTTCTCAAAAACAGCCACAGAAATTGTCAAGGGAAACACCTTGTAAGTTTGGTTCTTATTTATTCTAACAGGTTTGGTTACAACTACAGTGTTTCAAAACCATAAAAAAAAGAAGTCTTTTGGCCTTCTCAAGGGTCAAAGATTAACTGTAGGCCTATTTTTATCATCGCTGATATAAATAGCTATCTGGAGAGATGATGGCTAGAATTCATACACATTCTTTTCATGGGAACATGGTACTTTCTTGGCACTCCTAACTAGTGACACAGACTGCAAGTAGAGGGAGAGGAGGAGGCAGCGCGCAGCTCAGCAACGGCAGGTTTCTGCCCTTACCTTTCGGGGTTGAGATCTACGATGCCCATCACTAATACCTTCTTGCCAGGCCTCATGCCACCTTTAATGTGCCCACAAAATGGAACTATCTGCAGAGGAGGGGAGAGACAGGAAGTTTACAGGCTGTTAGAGAAGAGTCAAGCCCTCAGCCCTAAGAACCTGGCCCATCAGAAAGCAAGGAAATGCACCAGAGGGGAAAAGGATAAAGGCAGAGACACAGAGCACATTGATTTACCAGTCGTGGGAAGTACACGTCGGCTTGAACTGGAGAACCGAGGGAGTTGTTTAAGTGCCCATCATCAAGTTTCTAAAAATAGAAGCACATAGATTGGCTTTCCACAGACCCTTGTTTATTAGGGAGTGAATGGAAAGATGAGGAATCAACACAAAACTGTCAGCAGCCCTCCACAGACACATAGGCAGTGTCTACATGTGATGCCTCTTTATAGCCCATTAAATAACCGCGAAACAAAACCCGGCCTTTCCAACCCGTCTAAGCCTCTGATGATCCCCAGGCTCTTGAGACCAGATCAAATTCAAGGTCGCGGCCCACCAGGGAAGCAAAGCCCGTGTAGGTGGGCGGCAGGCCCCTCTCCAAGCACAAACGCTCCCAGAGTCTCTGCCCCCCCGGGCCTGTCCTCGGGGACGTGGCTGGAGTGCAGCGACAGCGCTCCGCTTCTCTCGGGAGCCCCCGGCGCGGGACCGTTTCCAAAGGGGGAAATCCCGGGCGCCGGGGCCGCGGCCCCACAGTAACCCACGTGCACGCACACGCGCCCGCGCGCACCTGGCCGGCGCCCTCCTGCCCCGCGCCTGGGGCCCCCGAGCGCCCACCCCGCGGCGGCTGACAGGTACCGCGCTCCCCGCGGCGCCGCCGGTCCCTAGCTCTCGCCCGGGCCCTCTGAGCTACCCGCCTCGCGGGCAACCGCTGCACTCACCACCACGGCGTCGCTGTCGGCCACCGACCCCGCCATGTTCCTGCAGCGAGCGCCGGGGACGCGGCGGCGGGCGCGGGTCCGAGCCGGGCGCGCGCACACACGGGCGCGCGCGCACGCCCCAGGCTGGCGCGGCCACAGGCCCGGGAGGGGGAGGGGAGGCGGGCGACGCGGAGGTCGCGGCGGCGAGGGGATGACGGTGGCGAGGGCCGCAGTGCGTCGGCCTGGGGTGGCATTTAAAGGCGGCAGGGCTCGGCTCGGGAACCAAGAACCGGGAACAGGGCGGGGACGCGGCCCGGGCGCCGCGGCTTGCTTAGCGTGCCCTGCCCTACGGCCATTGGACCTCGGCTGGAGGCCGCGGAGGGCGGTGGCATGCCGGCGGGAAGGTGGGTGGGGCTGGGGAAGGGAGTGAAGGGTGGGCCAGGTGACAGGTGCTGGGGACACTCCTGGCCGGTGACCTACTCACTCACCTCATTCCGCATCCTGAGGGACTGTTGGGGTGGATCGGGAGTGAGGTCGGGAGAAGGTGGAAGACTCCAAAGAGGAAGAAGACCCGGTATGGCTTCTTTCAGAGAATTCCAACCTAGTGGGAGGAAAGATAGTTTAACTGTCTGAAGGAGGAGGAGAATGGAGGGTCCAAGACTTGAAGAAGAATACATTCGACCCTAAATAAAGAAGCGGCCGGTACTCTAGAGTGCAGACCAACCCTCTGTTCCCAGGGAAGCGCAGGCACGTTATTGGGGTCCCCAGAAGCATTCTTCAGCAGGTGCCTGGCCAAGCCGCAACTTGAACTGGACGCAGTCTCTGTCCTTAGCTATTTTACTTCACTTGCTTAGTTTGGGGTTCTGGAGTCGCCCGCAATTCTTTGTGTAATACTTCCCAGGGAATACACTCCTCTTTCACTGTAGGGCTCAGACTCCTTTAATGGTATCCTGACACTAGCATAATTATGTAACTTCTCAGATAAGGCTGTATCAACATACCCTCTATTAGGTGACACACTTGCTCAGTGCACTGTGTGAATCACCACACTAATAAGCAAGGAGCTCAAGTGAGCTGCTACAGTCCCAGAGGGGCCCTTTGTGGGACCTGGCATCTCTGCAGCGTTTGTGTCCCTTTATGGACCAGTGCTAATCATGGTAATCTCCGTGGTACAGAGAGAATTACCTGAGCATGCCAGTAGCCCACAGTCGGAGCCTTTGTGGAAGTGGTTCTCAGAATTAGAGGCTGAAGAGGTGTAATTGTGGCTCCCATTTTGCTCTTGTTTACTAGTCTGAGCTTGAAAATCACACCTATTAATTAGTCTAAGATATTAGGCAATTATAGTAAACTTGATATTTTAAAGTTATACTTTGATTATCTGAATTTCTAAGAGTCAGCATAGGGAAAATCATTGAATTATTTGTTATTAGCTAAGCATGGTACAATATAACATGGTGTTTATAAAGGGCTGGTGTCTTGGGTCCAAATTCAGTTTCTTATTACTGATAGTAGTGTGCCTTAATTTCTTCATCAGACATAATGATAATTACTATGATGATCCTATCTTGAATTACTGTGTAGATTAGCAAATTGTCAAACACCTTCCCAAGAAGAACACTCAGCACATTCTAAGCAGCAGTCTTGAGTGCCTGCTGTTGACCTGGAGCCGAGAATCAGCAGGGGCATTGTTGAGGTTACATTGTAGTGAGGAGAGGCAGACATAAGCAAGTATGCAGGTAGTAAGACTTAGGAAAATAAGGCAGGGAGGAAGAGAGTGCAGGATGATGCTATTAAAGTAGCGTAGTCTGAGAAAGTGACATTGAGAATTCTGAAGGACTGAGGGAGGGAGGGAGGATCCAGAAGAAGAGACTGGCTCAGAAACTGTAAAGATAAAGTTTGCAAGATGGGACCTGTGGGTTAATGCTGGACACGTGGAACAGAAGTGCAGACTGAGGCCTTGGAGATGCCTTTTACTTGAAGGGAACTGGAAGGCACTGGAAGTTTCTGAGCAAGGGAAATGAGGTTTGGTTTTGGAGGTTCTAGGGAGCAAACCCAGGGCCTTGTATATGCAGGGCAAGCATGCTGCCACTGAGTCACATCGTGGACCTGCACTCTCTGCTGTTGAGGCAACCCTGTAGCTGATGTGACAAGGGCCAGCATGTCGCCAGGGCAGGACAGGAGGAGGGGGCTCCAGTCTGGTTCAGGTGAGAGGAAGGCAGTGTAGAATCAGGGCAGGGACCTTGGGGAGACCTAGCAGTTCCTATCACAAAGCTTTGGCAGTTTGTCACCAAGCTTCTCTTAACATTTCAGAAGTTTCTAGTTGTGAAAAGCTGTGTGAGTGGTGCCGGCCTCACTGGTGGGCAGCAGTGAGGTGCTGCTCAGTGAGTGAACAAACACAGGTCGACTTGTGATCAATGGCTTTTAGGGGGTGAAGAATAACCCTTAGATTTGTTTATGAGTGGAGTTTAAAATATTTGGGTTGCCGAAGATGGGTTTCTTACATCCTAGGAGTATAAAGAGTTAGCATAGTCCGGACCTGCCTGGGATGTGCTAACATGGTAAGTTGCCTTTTATTTAAAAAAAAAAAAAATAAAAAAGCTTGCTTCCTTTTAAGTCAGTCTAAACGGTTAATTTTATATAGGGTGATCAGAGAGGAAAGCCTAAAAGATTGTAACTAAAAGCTAAGCCGGGTTGAACTATTCCTTACACAGAAACCTACTGGTGGATTAATGAACTAAGGCTTCCAAATTTTCCTCAGAGTTGTAGAGTGAAAAACAGGCAAACATTTGACTGTGCTTTGGTTACAGGCATTTATGCCCCAAAAAGTTTAATCATATAACATTTCTTTCTGCCAGGAACAACTTCTTCTTCTTCTTCTTCCCTTTTTTTGAATTCATTGTTTTTAATTGCTGAGTAGTATTCCATTGTGTAAATATACATGGAAAATATCTCTGATAAAATTGAAGAAATATATAGAAAAAACACATTAAGATTGACTATTTCATGGAAAAATTATACAGATAAAATGGTAGGCATAAAAATATTCCTAAATTGATTGAAAGTGGAATTATAAACATTTTCTGACGAAATTGAAGATTTACATGGAAAATATTTCTGATAAAATTGAAGAAATATATAGAAAAAATGTTAAAATTAAAGATTACCATGGAAAATAATACAGTTAAAATGGTAGACATAAAAAACATTACTAAATTGAAAGAGGAGTCATAAACATTTTCTGATAAAATTGAAGATTTACATGAAAAATATTTCTGTTAGACTGTTTTTTGTTGGGGAATTGAGTCCATTGATATTATAAGATATTAAGGAATAGTGATTGTTGCTTCCTGTTATTTTTGATGTTGTTTTTATGTTTGTGTGGTTACTTTAGTTTTGGTTTGTTGGAAAAAGATTACTTTCTTGCTTTTTCTAGGGTGTAGTTTCCCTCCTTGTGTTGGTGTTTTCCATTATCCTTTGTAGTGCTGGATTTATGGAAAGATATTGTGTAAGTTTAGTTTTATCATGGAATATCTTGGTTTCTCCATCTATGGTAATTGAGAGTTTTTCTGGGTATAGTAGTTTGGGCTGGCATTTGTGTTCTCTTAGGGTCTGTATGAGATCTGCCCAGGATCTTCTGGCTTTCATCGTCTCAGGTGAGAAGTCTGGTGTAATTCTGATAGGCCTGCCTTTATAAGTTACTTGACCTTTTTCTCTTACTGCTTTTAATATTCTTTCTTTGTTTAGTGCATTTGGTGTTTTGATTATTATGTGCCAGGAGGACTTTCTGGTCTGGTCCAGTCTGTTTGGAGTTCTGTAGGCTTCTTGTATGTTCATGAACTTCTCTTTCTTTAGGTTAGGGAAGTTTTCTTCTATAATTTTGTTGAAGATATTTACTGGCCCTTTAAGTTGGAAATCTTCACTCTCGTCTATACCTATATTCCTTAGGTTTGGTCTTCTTATTGTGTCCTGGATTTCCTGGATGTTTTGGCTCAGGAGCTTTTTGCATTTTGCATTTTCTTTAACTGTTGAGTCAATGTTTTCTATGGTATCTTCAGCCCCTGAGATTCTTTCTTCTATCTCTTGTATTCTGTTGTTGATGCTTGCATCTATGACTCCTGAATTCTTTCCAAGATTTTCTATCTCCAGAGATGTCTCACTTTGTGATTTCTTTATTGTTTCTACTTCCATTTTTAGATCCTGGATGGTTTTGTTCAGTTCCTTCACTTGTTTGTGTTCTCCTGTAATTCTTTCAGGGATTTTTGTGTTTCCTCTTTAAGGGCCTCTACCTGTTCACCCATGCTACCCTGTATTTCTTTCAGGAATTTTTGTGTTTCCTCTTTAAGGGCCTTTACCATTTGACCCATGTTCTCCTGTATTTCTTTAAGGGAGTTATTTATGTCCTTCTTGATGTCCTCTAACAGCATCGTGAGATGAGACTTTAAATCCAACTATTGTTTTTCCGGTGTGTTGGGGCATCCCAGACTTGCTGTGGTGGGAGAACTGGGCTCTGATGTTGCCAAGTAGCATTGGTTTCTGTTGGTAGGGTTCTTGTGCTTGCCTTTTGCCATCTGGTTATCTCTGGTGTTAGTTGATCTTGTCTCTGGCTGGAGCTTGCCCCTCCTATGGGCCTGTAACCCTGTGTCTGTACTCCTGGGAGAGCAGCTCTCTTCTGGCAGGGTCTGTGCACAGAAATCTGTGGAGCTGTCTGGTTCCCTGCTGCAAATGGCGGCTGGAAAGGAAGACTCCTGTCCCAGCTGCTCCAATGATCGTATGCCCTGTGCCCTCCTAGCTGTACCCCTCCAGAGAGAAGGTGGAGATCTCACCTCTGCACTTAGAAGTGAAATCGCTGCTGGGAGATCATTCTCTCTTGGTGGGCTAAGCACAGAAGGCTATGGAGCTGCCTGGTTCCCTGCTGCAAATGCCAGGAACTTCTTTTTTAGGAGCTCTAAGGAATTAAAAGTCTAACACAGTTAGACAGGACTAGTCTTGAAAAATATAAGCAAAGCTTTGAAGACAGACTTCTCAGATTCTGCATACCTCTGATCTGTGCTCACAGATCTCTGACAGCATGAGGAGAACAATTGCCTGCTACAGCTCAGCCACCGCCCTGCCTGATTGTTATATGAACTGGGACTCAACAACAAAAATTTGCAAAATATTCCACTGTTGGGGTTTGGTCTGTTGCTATGTATTGTAATGCTAAATTCTGTATCCCAAGGATTGTCTCAAGACAAGTGAATTCTTACATACACCAGCTTTTGTTGTGCAAACCTTGCTTAAAACTATTGGTTCAATAAAGATGCCTACAGCCCGTAGTTGGGCAGAAGAAAGATAGGTGGGTTCTCAACTTGGGGTCTGAGGAAGAGACCATGAGGGGAGAGGAGAGGGAAGAAGACATCTCCATGAGGTTGGTGGATCATGAGCACAAGGCCATGAGGAGGACCAGCCTGGTGGAGGAGGAATGACCCAAGAGGAACGTTGTTGAGGTGGGGGGGGAGGGGGGGAGGTATTGACAAGTTCCCACGCTAGTGTCTTTAACTCCCTGCCCCAGTGGCCTGGCTGCTGTGCACTGGCAGGCAATGGCCGACCTGTTTTTATCTCGTGGACATTCTGACTGAACTCCACAATCTCTCCACCCAGCTCGCTAAGTTCCCACTGGCGAGTTGCTACCATGCCAACCTCATGCTTCAAATCCCCCACGGCCTTTGTGGTGCATATCAGGCAAATACATGCTTGGTCCCAGTACCTTTCTCTCTTGAATCCAGACAAGCCACCCCGTGTGAAGGAAAACACAACACAACACAAACTTAGTTCAGAAACAATGGTGACTCAATCTTTGGGTGCAACAAGTAAAACCTTATCTTGTAAGCCTTATTAAAATCTGATTCCTCTGGTGGGAATCCTTGCAGATCCACTATGATACCGGGAAACTCTAGCAGTCACATCTTACCCATATGCTGTTCTTGTTACAAAAGGACCTAACTCTCTCCTGCTTCCTCTCTTCCTCTGTCCAACCTGGAAGTCTTGCATACTCAGCCAGTGATTGGCTCCTTTATTCCTTAGGAGACTGGTTCACAAGAACAGCACCAGGCCCATCCACAACAGAACATGGCAAGTTCTAGCTCAGGGTTATTGACAGGGAAGTGGACAAAATAGCATAGAGGATTGATATCTGCTCACATCTAATGTCTTAAGTCTTATTATAAATATAAAGGCTTTTGTGTCTTTTCTTTGGGACCTAAATGATCAAAGGTAGGATAGAAACCCTCAATTAATATTTACCGCAACATTTTGGCAAACCAATATGGGGCAACATCCCACCAAGTACTGCTAACAGGAAGGATGGACCATCAGAGCCCTGTGGGTGTAACTGCAAACTTGGAATGTCCCTGTAATAGTGATACCTGTATCCAGTTTGCATGCTGTTGAATATTGCAAGGTTGATTTTGGTATAAGCCTGATGTACTTACCATGCCCAAATATTTATTAAGATGGAAGCCTAACAAACACATTTGTCGTGTTTATTGCCCCATTGATACTGATTCCCTTGGACTTCCACTGGGAAGGGAAGCCGCAGCCCACTCTAACAAACAGGGCCCCACACGCTGCTGTAAGTCTGTTCAGGCACTTAGTTTTTAATACCTATTTTTGTCAAGCCAGTCTCCACTCTTATGAGCAACATTCACACAAGGAAAAATAAAATCCAAACTCTTTGATTGCCTATTTAGGTAGGAGGGCATGGCTTATCAAGCAACTTTTCTGTATTTCAAAACATGATTACAGGTTTTAATTATTTTAGGAACTATGGCCTGGCTATCAAATGATTCTTTTAGACATACACAGAATTCTCTCATACCCAAACAATTAGGAGAATGCTGTAAAACTTGGCAGTCAACACTAGTTCTGAACATTTCATTAACTTTAGTTATTTATGGGGAAGCTAGATCCAACCTCCCATGTGTGTTTTAATTACAGAGGAAAAAAAAGCCTCCCTCTGAAGAAGATAGTCATGACCCCATTTCCTGGAGGAGCATGGGACTTCAAAGATGCAGGTCTGTGTCCCCTTGTCCCTTCCACATAGCAACAAAAGCCTGGCAAAAGGAGGAGGCAGAGGACCCTGCTTCTGCCCTCAGAGCTGGCACTGCGAACCGGAGGTGTTTGGAGACTCCTTGCTGTCAGACTGATGCCTGTTCTGGAAGTCACTGCCACGCACCCTTTTCTCCATCTTACCTTTAGGGATTTCCAAGAGACCACTGATCTGAGTCCAGTGCTCGATCGGCCAGAGTGTGACAAGTCTGTGTGGCTGAACCCCGAGTCTAATTACATCTTTTCATTGTTTCTGAATACTTCTGGTTTCAACTGTTGGCACATAGTCCTCCCTTTTGTGGTTTTTATGATTTTATATTCTTATTTGGTGGTATAAATGGCTTTTTTCGTCTTGTAGTTTTGCAGAAACTTGCCTGGTTTGGCTAGATCCCTTGGAGGTTTAGACTCCCTGACCCACGGAAGGGAAATCAGGAAGCATCTCCCTGGTGCTCAGGACATGTAGAGGAAACGCCTGACTGACACGGAGTTCCAGCCTCCTTCAAAGTTGGAAACTAACAGCACAGCTTCTACAAGGAACATGGAAGTTTAAATTTGATGCCTACATTGAATGCTCATGTAATTTGCATATTTAACAGTTCATTGAGCTGGACTTTGCTTTGATTGCCATTTTGTTAATGTTTTACTTTCATAGAAAAGGCCTAGGCATGGTGGCATATGTCTTTAATCCCAGCACTGGGGATGCAGGGGCAGGCATATCTCTTGTGAGTTCAATAACCAGCCTGGTCTATGTATAAAGTTCCTCAGGCCAGCCAGAGCTACACAGTGAGACCACCCTCTGCTCCTGGCAACACAACAACACAAAACCCTGAGACTAAAGTCAAAACAACCACACATATATCTTCACTTAAAGCACCTAGCTCTGTGTATCTTAAGGGCACCACTGTTACCATAATGTTGGGGCTAAGGACACACCATCCCAAAATAGTCCACCCACAGTGTAGCTCTTTGGCATATTTTCAGCTGGTTTATCCTGAGAATTTGCAGTTAGGAGTAGCTCTGAAAAAAATTCACCTATAAAAGAAATAAACTGTGTTAGTAATTACCTGTATCAGGAAGCAGGATGCCCCAAATGATTTTATGCCTGGAGAGAACACAGAACCAGACAGCCTTTTTGCACCACACATTTCTAGGTTCACTTTCCCATAATATGTCCTTCCCCCACCAAGCCCCTGTTCTCCATAGCTCAAGGTGCTATACAAGCTTCTCTCACCTGCCCCTTCTCTGATTCTCCTATTTTTCGGACTCTCAGGACTATGTATATAGTTAGCATGATTTTGCTCCTCTAAATCTGTCTTATGTCAGTTTAATTCATAGCCTAGGCAAAGAACTAGGAAGGAAAGGGGAAGTCATCTTCCCAGCCCTACATTCATATAATCCATTCCACCTCTGCATACTGTTGCTTCCGTGTGGCAGTATTCAGAATGAGTCTTCAAGGCTCTCTGCCAACATGCTGGCCTGGAAGAATGAAGGTCAGTGGTTCACACTCAGGAGTCAGTTCCAATATTCCTGGTCAGACAGCCCCTTCCCATCCAAATCCACCCTATCTGATGATTTCAAACGTAGTTGCCCGAGTGGCTGCTTCACAGATTGAGTGAACTATTGAAGAAAGCATTTTTAATATTTCTTTGTGGTTCTCAGGATGAACACATGAACACACATGTACCACTGGGCCATACCCACAGCCCGAGAACATTTTAATTAAGAATTTCAACAGTCTGCACTGACTAAATTTGTTCCATTGTTGCTCATTCACAATGTTGATATCTCTGTTTGCTCCTGATCTGGACAATGAGTTGGGACCCTGTATATTAAGGAGACTTTGGGCTGGGCACCACTTTTCAAAACTAATGTAGCGATGGGATGAAATAAAGGTAGGGGACATCTTCATCTTTTTTTAAAGCCATATCTCTTTGATTACCAGGAATAAATAAAAGTAGCTTTGGGAGAGAAAGTAAAGTCCCTACGTATATCTTGTTTTGTAACAGGTTCTTACTATGTAGCTCAGGCTGACCCCGAATCACTCTTACTGTGTAGCTCAGGTTGACCCCCTAATCGTTACCCTTCTTGCCTCAGCCTCCCTGTGCAAGGGCTACAGGTGTGTATAACTGCTCTTGGCTTCATCCCAGACATTTCTGCCAGGGAAAACTCGTCATGAGGAAGATGTGTATTTCATGCTTGCTTTTAGGTGCTTGTTAAGGGAAAAAGATCCTGCTTCCTGCTCTCTCTGTTAACAAGTGTCTTGCTGGAATCTTCTTACGCTCAGGTCTTCCCAGACAGTTCTGCCCTGACCCGGACACCACCCGATTAATAATGTAAGATGGTATACTTCCCAGAATCGAAGCTTCTCTCCTGAACCAGTTGGCCTATTTCATTATTGACCCTCTGGATGCTTCCCTGTTTCTTGCATGAGGTCTGGGCTAACTTTCCTGGCAGCTTCTTCCTACATAGCCTGTCTTTAGCAGCTAGATCTGGCAGATAATTCTCATTTCATCTGAAAGAGAAAGAAATGTCAAACAAATGCACTGTTTATATTTGGTCATTCCTTGGGATACAGAAATGGATGAGTTCTGGTGCCTCGAGAGGCCACATATTCATGGTTTCCTCTTTGGGTCATGATGCTGTAGCTTGCACAGCTAGAAAAATATGTATCACTCCGTCTCTACCAGTGTCCCAGAGCTAGTAATTATTCTAGAGGAGTGACAGCTGAGGGTGACACTGGATGATTTATAAAGATTAGCTAACACTGCAAATGATATGCTGTAAATGGAAATGGGCCTGTGGGAAGGTGGGCTGGGCTGTGTTCCTAAGTGGGTTTTCTTCAGGTCTAGTGCTGATTTTAATCTATAGCACTGCTCATTCTCAATATTCTAATAAAAGCTCATAAAACAGCTACAGGGTCACCTAAAAGCCCAGAGTAATTATGACACAGTGCTAAATTGGAGCATCACCCAGGAATTGGAAAGCACCCCATCTTTTAGTGTATTGTAATTTCCTTCCTGGCTGTGGGGCTCTTAGTCACCATGACCTTTGTGAAGTAGAAGCTGTGTCTTGTCAACTCCATTAAAATCCCTTGTGGGTTCTCTTGATATTCAGAATGAGGTTGGAATTCCTTTTTGGATTTAGGTGCCCCTCCCAGTTTCCCCAGGGGCTGTACCCTGCCATGCTTAGCACTGTCTGCTAAAATGTCCTCCCTGGAAGTCTTTCTGAGCATCAATTCTCCAGGGTCTTAGCACTTGCCCTCCTTCCTGCCTAGAATGTGCTCCCCAGGCATTTTCTTCTGGATTTTCATCTTAAAAATTCCCAGCTCAAATGTCCTTTTTTCCTGAGGGACCTTCCCTGACCAAGCCGTAGTCTGCTCCTCATCTCTGTAGTGGTCAACTCCCTTCAGTGATCTTGCCTATTGCACGCTGTAACCTTCTATTTTTGGGGTAAGAATCTGGCACGAAGTATGCCTGTGAGAACCTGGCATGATGATCTGTTGCTTGAATGAGTGAATGTATGAATGAGTGAATGAATGACTTGCTGGACAGTGCATGGCCACAGATGTGCAGACAAGAATCCAACCTCGCAGTGGTGAGGACTCCAGCCCTCTTGTCTACACCCTTTGCTCACAGCCCAGGAGCTATGATTCTCTTTGAGTTGACTCTGTACTGAAGGGTCTTCCCATTCTGAGAAGGCTAATTTAGATAGCCTATAATTTTTGTTCATTTGTTTGTTTGTTTGTTTTACCTAAGTCCATGTTAGAAAGTAGCCAAAATTGCTTAAAAAAATAAATGTATAATTTAATTTGTCAGAATATACCCCCAAGAGCAATGAAAAATTGAACTTGTGTGGTCAAAAATAGGTAAGATAATGACAAAAGCCTCAAGTCAATATATAGAATTATATATATTATAATATGATAGAATAGAATATAAGCCCCAAGTCAATATATAAAAATGTATAGTATTTCTATATATTGCCCTCAACAATATATAGAAACAGCCATATTGATTAGTATCAGAATATTTTCTTGAATGGCTAGACCTCATTTGATACCAAACTTGAACATCCTCAGAGAATGAGAATCAAAGGCTGTCTTTTCAGATGACTTCTTCACTTCTGTTTAACAAGCACTTGCCCGGTGTGCCTAGTGTGTGTTGTGTGTGTGGTGTGCCTTGTGTGTGTGGTGTGTGTGCTGTGCCTGGTGTGCCTGGTGTCCTTGGTGTGTCTGGTGTGTCTGGTGTGTGTAGTATGTGTGTTGTGCCTGGCGTGCCTGATATGTGTACTGTGTGTGGGATGTGTGGTATGCCCAGTGTCCCTGGTGTGCCCGGTGTGTGGTGTGTGTGGTGTGTGTGGTGTGCCTGGTGTGCGTGGTGTGCGTGGTGTGCGTGGTGTGCGTGGTGTGCGTGGTGTGTGTGCTGTGCCAGGTGCTTCTCTAAATATGCAACGATTAGCCCAGAGCTGGCTCTTCTGAAGCAGTAGATGAAGCAGAGTGTGGGTGTGACACTCTTATTAGGGATTCGTGCCTTTGAGGAGAAGGCAGAGAGCCAGAAGATGAGAGTCTGTAACCTAGGCTCAGCAGCATCAGCCAACCAGCCTCGGGATTTGAGGGCAGTGCTGCCTGTCAGGAGCCTGCATTATACCCCCCCACCCCGCCCCCGGTCCCTAAAACCCCTTTGCAGATCTGCAAACACCTGAGGATGTGGAGAGCTGGAGGACTTGCCAACCATCCTCATGGTGGCTGAGCAGCAGCAAGCCTTTCCTCAAACCAAACTGGGTGGAAAATCCCTTCTCTAAAAGAAACTCTGACCCTCAGACCAGTTGCATGAGCAGGGCCCTTTATTCCCATTTAACTGATTGGAAAACCGAGACATGGAGAAATTACGTAACTCAGAAAACTTTGTCAAGTCGGAGATAATGGGATCATGGGTTAGCTGTGCGTCATAGTGTTTCAGAGAGAGAGAGAGAGAGAGAGAGAGAGAGAGAGAGAGAGAGAGAGAATACTGAGGGTGGCCCTAGCAATGATAGCCACAACCAACGTTAGTGCTGCCCTTCAGCATTGTCACACCGTGTGTGTGTGTGTGTGTGTGTGTGTGTGTTATGTATGTGTGTGGTGGGTGTATAGTATGTGTGGTGTGTGTGTGTGTGTTGGGTATGGTATGTGTGTGGTGTGTGTGTGTGTGTGTTATGTATGTGTGTGGTGGGTGTATAGTATGTGTGGTGTGTGTGTGTGTGTGTGTTATGTATGTGTGTGGTGGGTGTATAGTATGTGTGGTGTGTGTGTGTGTGTGTTGGGTATGGTATGTGTGTGGTGTGTGTGTGTGTTATGTATGTGTGTGGTGGGTGTATAGTATGTGTGGTGTGTGTGTGTGTGTGTGTGTTATGTATGTGTGTGGTGGGTGTATAGTATGTGTGGTGTGTGTGTGTGTGTGTGTTATGTATGTGTGTGGTGGGTGTATAGTATGTGTGGGGTGTGTGTGTGTGTGTTATGTATGTGTGTGGTGGGTGTATAGTATGTGTGGTGTGTGTGTGTGTGGGTGTGTGTGTGCGCGCGCGAGTGTGCACACTGTTGCTTAGGCTGGAACATTATCAAGAACAACATCAGAAGGTGATAATTCAGGGTTACCTACTCATTTCAAATACTAAATCTTGTCTATAAAAATCTAAGAACCAGAAGTCGAGGTTTTTAGGGGCTGTGATTGGGCTTGTCTTGGGGACAAACTGGTGTGTGCTGGCATTCTTATGTTGGTCCTGAAAAGCCTCCCCTTTGGAGTTCAGAGTGACAGAGTGAGTAGGAGAAAGAAGGCTGCAGCTGGGGCAAGGCTGAAGGTGTGAGCTTTGGGAGACACAGGAGGGCTGTGAGAGAAAGCTCCAGAAGGAGAGGGAAAAAGGAGCGGACTTAGCAGGTGCTCGGGGAGGGTCCTGGGCACATTTACAGTTGTGTGGTGGTGCCCGTTGTAATCCTAGAAGTTGGAAGACTGAGGCAGGAGGGAAGCAGAGGAGGAGAAACAGGAAAGGGGGAAGTGAAGACAGGATCCTCTGGGAAGGCTCCTGGGGCTGGACTTCAGAAGAAAGATGGCATTACAGACAGCTCCTCAGGATGGAGACGGTGGATCTAGACTGAAGAGAGAAGAAACCTAGTCAAGCAAAACAAACAAACAAAACATGGTGGGGTTTTTTTTTAAACTATAAATCCACATTTCTCATATTATGGAATTAGACTTCTTACTCTAACGATGGGCAAGGGGATATCCATAGTAAATGTTGCCAGATGATGCAGAAGACACGTTACCCTGTAATTTACAGTTTACTTTTGTCTAGAATAATTCATGGAATATAAATTGTTATCCCTAAGCCCTGAGCTCCAGTGGGATTAACTGGCTTCACATTCTTTTTCTGGAACTTGACGAAATCCCTTCTGAATCAAATGGAGAAATTGTGTTCTAATCTCTTGATATTTTTGTTTGCATATAAAACATGCCCTAAGGCTAGAACAAGATCTTGGTAGTAATAATGCTTTCCAGGGACAGAGTTTAGCACTGCGACTTGTAAGAGGCCAGATGTGTCCTCTCTAGGGATTAAAGCGTTGTACTCTGGCATCTGTGTGAAGTTACCTTCTCTACAGAACATGCCATCATTGGTCATGTCACTGTCATGTCACCATTGGTGACCCTTGACCCCTGTGCTGACACGTTTATAAACCCTGTGACGTCCTCTCACATTTCCTTAGGGACATTCTAACATGATTTATTTATTTGCTCTTTTTCATGACATATAAACCATCTTAGAAACTCGCTCACAGCACAATGCTACTCTGTATAAATTACAAAGTATATCAAACACAGAGGTGTTTGAAAAGGAATGTATGGCAATTGCAGGAGAGCACATGAGGCCAGTACAGGCTGTGCCTAGAGTAAGTATCAAGCCATTGTCATAGAGAGCTGGTGGGAGAGTGTGAAGAGGAACAGTGTATACTGTGTGTCTAGTAGCATCTGCCTGAGACGCGGCATGGTTTCAGGCTTGTGGTTTTCTTAGACCACACAGTTTGTATTTAGATGGGGACTGTCCTAGTTTGGTGCCGATTGCTGTGGTAAACACCATGACCAAAAGCAACTTAGATGGAGGAAGGGGGTTTATTTGGCTTCTGATTATGGTTTATCATCAAGGGAAATCTAGGCAGGAACCTAAGACACCTGCAAGCAGGAACTGAAGCGGAGATCACAGTGGAACACGGCTTACTGGCTTGCCCTCCTTGCTTACTCTGCCACCTTTCTTATTAGCCCAGACCTAACTGCTGCAGGATGGCACCGTCCGCAGTGGGCTGAAACCCCACTCTCCATCAATTAGTAGTCAAGAAAGTGCCCAATAGACATGTCCACGGGTCAGTGAAATGGAGGCAGTTTCTAAGTGTGTCAAATTGACAACCAAAATTAGCCATCACAGTTCTGAGTTCTAGTTCTTTTTATTGAAGCGTGTGCTCCCAAACCTGACAGACCTTCTGAAAGTGGACATAGGAATGTCACATGGGTCTGTGGCCCTGATGGAGGGAGAGGAGAGCTTGGGTCCTACATCCTCCTGCTGACTTAGGATTCTGAGTTACCTTCGTATAGTCATGTCTCAGCTGCTTTGTGAATCCAGTTAAAATAAGTTCTGTGCAAGGACACCAAAGGGAGGGGGTATGTCTACACTTTGGAATTGGAATACATACATACATACATATGTATATACATATATATGGATATATCCCACACACATGTATATATTCCAAATATATACATATAAATATATATTTCAAAATTATATATTATTTGGAATTGTTATGTGTTTGGCTGCTTTGCCTGTGTATATGTCTATGCATTCTGTGTGTGCAGGGCCCAGAGAAGCTAGAAGACATCATTAGATCCTCTGAAGCTGGAGCTGCAGAGGACTGTCAGCGGCCATGTGGGTGGTAGGAGCTAAATCCAGGTCCTCTGCTGAGCCATTTCCCCAGGCCTTCTCAAATAAATATATATTTATATTTATATGTGTGTATGTATATATATGTACGTATACTGTATGTATTATTTTCTTACCATTAATAGTTTATAGATTATCTCCTTTATCTTAATCTTTTTATCCAATGAATTAGCAAAAAAGCACCACTACCATTTATAGTTCCAATATTGTATTTCTGAGTGAGTTTTTAAGAACAATTCTAAATTATGACTTATGAATTAGACATATTATATAGTAGATATATTACATATATTAGACATATAATCATAAATTAAAAAGTAAAGTCTAACTTCCCAGGCTACCATGCTAATTTGTGAAAGTATCTTAACGTAAAGATCTGCTATAAAATGTAAGAAGTAGTAAATACTCTTTATTTTCTGTCAGGCACAAGCCATATTGAAGTGCCTTTTAATTGCAAAAGGCAGCATTTTTGGTACAGGGAATTCTAGTTAAATTGGCATTGTCAAGAGTAACATAGAACAGTGGTTTTTACTCTTTTTAATGCTGCGGCCCTTTAATAAAGTTCTTCATGTTGGGGTGAGCTCCAATCCTAAAATTACTTTCATTACTACTTCATAATTGTAATTTTGCTACTGTTGTGATTTGTAATGTAAATATCTGAAATGCAGGATATCTGCGAACTCATAGGTTGAGAACCGCTGATGTAGCTAGTTGTCCTCTTGTCACATGTAAAGGACCAGTGAACACAGACTGAAGCAGATGAGCCTTCTGTTTGGTTCTGCAACATGAGAGGATTTCCCCAATGTTTAAACACACACACACACACACACACACACACACACACAATTATATAGATCTAACTATAAAACATTTTGAGGTGGCATCTCCTGTGTTTGTGAAAATTTGAATGTTACTAATTAAGGTCAGTCCTATTTTGAGATAGGGAAACAGGAATTGCAGTTGCTATTTTTATAAAAGATCATATCCACATTACTATAAGCTGATTTTACTGAAATCATTTCTGTACAACAGAAATATTCTGTTATCTCTTTGTTGTCTGAACTTTGATGAATGAATTAAATTATGGCACACATTAAGAGAAGGAGACATTGTTTTTAATAAATAAGGCTATTGCTTATTAGTAGCCTTTTAAATATAAACTGTCAGGCCTGCCCCTTCTCCCTTCTCTTTAACCCTGGTAAAGATCATTTTTGTTCCAGGGTGTACTTCCTGGGATTCTCCAAATACTCGGTTGTGGTATCTTCTCCCCAGGTGATGCCTTTGCTCTTGGTGGTACCTGTGTAAGACAATTCTCTTCAGGCAGAAGCCTGACCTGTCTTCTGCCCAAACCACTGAGTGAGTGAGTGAGTCTTCTTCCAGTGTCCTTATGTAGGTCTCCAGCAGAGGGTGTGGCCCAGATTAAAGGCATGTGCCACCGAGCCTTTAATCCCAGATGACCTTGAACTCGGAGATCTCCTTGTTTTAATCTGGAATTCATAGTCACTATGCTTCAAGATCTCCATGCTAAGATCCAGGTCAGAAACTTGTATCTCTGAGCCTCCAGATTAGGATCATAGATGAGCCTTTCAATTCTGGATTGTAGTTCATTCCAGATATAGTCAAGTTGACAACCAGGAATAGCCACTACAAGCAGTAAGTGCTCTTAACCATTTCTCCAGCCCTGACATGTTCATATTTAATCCTTGCATACTGCATTTAGAAGCATATGGTAGGTACATCTAATAGTTTTATGGATATGGCTAATTTCTGTACAGTATGGCTAGACCAACTTAATACATTTTCTATTCTCATGCCTGGTGCTTTTTTACTGAGCTAAAATGACTTTAGGACAAATTCATTTTCTCTTTCTGAAAACAGATAAAAATGCAGTGGCCAGGTGACAGAAATTCATATTATATCTTAAATGCCCAGTATATAGCTTAAGTCTTATTTGGTGGGCAACATCACTCTTCATTCTGTGCCTCTTTGTCTATGGCACATGTCACACACATATTCTTCAGCCTGCTGTTGTTCTAGAATTAACTGTATAACTCTCATGAGATAACATTCAAGCCACACAAAGACGACAAGGTCAAAGAAGGCTGGAAGGAAAAGCAAGAGGACCCATAACACAGGTATTAAGATTTAACAAGATTAGCAGGTGCTACTGAAAAGAGTCCTGACTGGAGTCCCAGGGAAGAGGCCTCTCAGCTCTGCTGCTACACCACACAACTGGAAAACTGCTGAAAGACTGACAGAACCCCGAGATAAAGCTCTCTGGAAAACCACCAAACGATAAGGAATGAGTTGTTCTTGTGCACACCTGACTAATTGTTAGCGTTTCCTTTGTCTGCCTTGTTGGGTAGTTTGTCTGGAGCATGCGCAGGTTCAGAAGCTTGTTTACTACACAGGAAAGGAAGTGCTGGGCTCCCTTGCAGCACTTCCCATCACCAGCAACCAGAACTCCCTGGTGACTTGAACGGGAGCGGAAGGAGATGGCCCTTCTCAGCTGTGTCGAAGTCCGTGAATGAGTGGAGCTTACTAAATTATAGATGAGGCTCATCACTCAAGAGCTCACCAATCTTTCTGTCCCTGGGCCAGAGCAGTCTTTCTAGTTCAGTCATGTTAGCTCTTATGACAAGTACCATTTTTAGAACATCCTGTGCTTTATATTGTATCTGCTGATTCCAGGAATTCTGGGTAATCTCTGGGCAAGCAATTTGCTAAATGCTATACGCACAGGAAGCTTCTAAAGACAGGCTAGGCACGTTCGTGCCTTATAATCAGAGTGCGGCCTTTTATTTAGATGCCTGTTCAGAAGCTTCAGGTGGGATTACATTTGAATAGTAAATATTTGTTCTCTGCTTGTTGATTTGGGTTATTTGATGCTTCCATTCTGACATGTCTGCAGTTGATTCTATCATTTCAAAGCCTTCTTTTCATTACTTATTTACTTATTGAGGTTTTGGAGGGAGAGTGTCACAATACTCCAGGCTGGTCTGGAACTCATCATCCAGCTTCTCTAGTCTTGGGATCTGGATTGAGTTTTCCTTTCTCATTATAAATGGGACCTATCTGAGGGTAAGTGGCAATTTACTATTCACACTTCTTGTTTTCTAGCACAGTTCTATAAGGTGCTTCTGGCCAATAAGATTTTATGGAGGCATAACTGATGAGATTTGGGGAAAACAGTGTACTCCATAAAAGGTTGACCTGAGACTTCTACTCTCTTCTTCCTCTTTGATTTCATCTGAGATTCAGCCACTACAAGGGCAGATGTGTGCTAACGACGGGAGAGTAGAAGGTTAGAATTTAGCCCTGGATGGCAACAGGGCCCATGCCTGGCTGGTCCTGATGTCCACCTCCAGACTTTGTGTTAACTTTCAGTGCTAGGGATTGAACTCTAGACCTTGAGCACGGTGGGCAGACTCTACCGCTAAGCCACAACCCCAACCTGTAGCCTACTTAGTCAGGGGAAATCAGCCCCTTGTTTTAGTGGCCATGATCAAGCACTGTTTCATGTCACAAACACTGATACTGAAAATGCTGGCATTACGGGTATGTCTCACCATGCCTGGCGAGAACTGGTTTCGCTTAATTCAAGACTGTGATGGCTTCCTTTTTGATCCTCCTTGAAAATAGGTGACAGTCTCTCATGGGCTGGGGTCCTGGAATGAGTAAAAAGGAAAAGGCTTGAGTCCTAGCACATACCACCCTGTTTCAGACTTCAGACATAGTATAGCCAGCTGCCTCACATCTCTGTAGGAACATCTTCCCCTTGAGATGGACTGCACCACAGTCTGGCCTACTCGTTTATTGTTAATATTTCTTTTGTCTGCCTTGGTGGGTAGTTTGTGTCTGGAGCATACTTATCATTCCAATGCTCTAGAAAGATGGAGACAGGCAGACCCCTGGGAAACAACATCTGGGCTTGTCCTCTGGCTTCTACATGTATATAATTCATGCACATAGCTCAGACACAGACACAAACACAGATGCACACACACACACTCACACACACACACACACACACACACACACACACACACACACAGAGACAGAGAGAGAGAGAGAGAGAGAGAGAGAGAGAGAGAGAGAGAAATGTGTGCACCAGGTTTGGCAAAGAATGCTTAGATTTGGCAAAAATACAGTCATAGATACAAAAATGTGCTGTTAGACAAGCAAAATTTAATTTTTTCTAAAAGGTCTTCATTAAAAGGAAGAAAAGATAAATTATGAAACCAGAGCCAATATTTCCAGGCTTACATCCGACAAAGGACTAGGAGAGCACAGATGCTACTGTACTTCCTTCTTGAATACAGGAAGAATTATTAAGCTTCAGCTATAAAACAAAAGGACATTTTACCTAAAAGGATTTCCAAACTGCAAACAAGGAACTGAAAAGATGTTCTCCACCATCAATCATTAGGGAAATGTTATTAAAACCACAATATGTGCTCATTTACACGTATGGCTAGAATAAATCAGCAGGCAGGAATGTTGGGAATGGTGTGGTGTCCTTTACATGGTGCTGGTGATTCAGTCCCTCTGGAAAGCAATTTGGCAATTTCTTAAGCTACTAAAAGCAGCTATCATATAACCTGGACATTTATTCCAGTGAAATTAAGACTTACATTTACACTAAAGCCCTCATACAAATGTTTATAGTAGGTATATTTTATGTAACCAAACATTAAGGCTCAGGGTTGTAGCCTTGTTGAAATTCAGTGACCCCCTTCTCTAGAGAAACTCTGAATGTGCTCTTTCTACTTTTGTAATATGGAACAGAAAAAAGTGCACAAAATAAATGACTTGATTTAAAGACTGCTCAGTCCACTAGAGAAAAACTTCAAGGTATTATAGTACTGTTCGTCCTGTAATTCACATACACCTGGATAGTACTGGATGGAATTTGGGTACCTGAAAAAATAGTTTTATGCTTCACCAGTACTTACCGAACATCTGTTATATGCAAGGCATAGAATTTGCCATGAATCTGTTATGTGCATTTTGCAGATTAACAAACTGGGAGCAGAGAGTTCTAGAATCTTCTCTGTTCTGTGACAGTTCCTTGATCATTTGATTTCAGTTCACAGTTAGTTGTGTTTAGGTCCTATACATTTTTGTTCCTCAAGTCTTTGGTTGTCATTAGGAAGGATGTATCATGTTACTTTGAGTTAGACCCTAAAATTAGGGTGCTGATGTGCAAGGAAAGGGGATCTTGAATTAGTAATCTTAGTGCGGTCTTTTTCTCTGCCATCTGGGTCATTTGTTGGATACCAAGGGGGGACAGAGTGTAGAGAGGGAAAGACACAACTGTTGAGGCAGCTTAGTGGACAAAGTGCTTGCTGCACAAACCTGAGGACCCATGTTCAGATCCCAGCTCTTATATAAAAAGCCAGGTGAGGTGGAGTGGTAACTATTGGTAACTACTGCTGAGATGTGGAGACAGACGGAGCTCTGAGAATCAATGGCCAGTTGGTCTAGTTGAAATGGCAAGTTTCAGGTTCAGTGAGAGACCCTTTAATGAGATAATGTATTTTTCCTTCCCAGAATTCCCACTGCTCTAGCAGAGTCCCTGTGAATTACCACAAAGCTCTGTTGGGTCTGCTCTGCCATGCTAAGACCAGATTTCCCCCTTTTCTTCTTGTTTGTTTCTTGCTGTAGTGCTGCCAGAGCCAAAGTAGACTTTTTATGGCTCCCTGGACTCACTCTTTCTCTGTGGGTCATGTCACCACTCTCTTCCTCTCAAAACTAAAAAAAAATGTAATGGATAAAAAAATTATGAGGAGGAGCAATTGAGGAAGACCCCCTGATGTCAGCCTCTGGTCTCCACATTCACCTTCCTGCGTAAGCATACCTGCATACCACACACACTGCCCCCCAACGCCCCCGACCCCGTGCACATTCACCCAGACACAAACCAAACAAGTGCTATGCTGTACCAAAGGTAGGCAGTGAAGACTGAGGAAGGCTACCATATGTGCTTTCTACACTCTTGGAAGACAATTCAAGAGTCTTCCAGACTGGAAAGGGCAGAGCTGAGGTGTAGTGACACTTTTGAAAGTTTTGGAATTTTGGCTTCTTTGAAAAAAAAATGCAGAGCTATTATAAGAATATGCTTTTGTTTTAATTCCAGGTATAGGGATATGGAGTGGCTTTGGACTGTCCTCAGCTGCTGACTATGATTTGCCTCGTGCTCTAGCAGAAGTGTGGTTTTGCCAGCTACAGATAATTTCTGTGATCGCGTGATGTTTGGAATTCTGAGAACTTTTCAGAAGGTACACAAATGCCAGGGCTGGAGAGGTGGTGATGATGGTGGTGGTGGTGGTGGTGGTGGGGTTGTTGGTCATTTAGGGAGGTTGGTTATAGTTTGTTAGTAGCTGTGGTCAACAAAGAAACAAAAGAAAAGAAAAGAAAATAGATTCATGGGTTTTCCTAATTCCTCTCTCTATGTTTCTATCCTATCTAGTGTTAGAGGGTGAAACTGAGGGGATAAAGAGTGGAAAAAAGAAGAACCCATGAGTAACCAAGACCAGCTACACTGAGGGACCTTGCTAGCATGGCCCCAGTTGACCCCAGAGCCATTCTTCCCCAATTGAGTGGGAACACTACTGTGAGCAGGCAGAGGAGGTCACTCAGAACTACTTCCATTGCCCTTAAGTCCCCTCCCTACTACCCCATAGCTGTGAGGAGCCCAATCAGAGTCATGCCTAAACAGACCCCCCAAGCCTCTGTTGAGGTGGGCCCTATGACAGAGGGTCCTGGGCCCCAAGAGTGTTAGGGTGATATGGAAGTGTATAGAGGCTTGGTGGAAGGTGGACCATGGGGAACCTTCCTTTCTGTGAGTGCATAAGGCTCCTTGCAAAAGGCAGAGCCATCTCTACAGAGATGGTTAGCCTGACTCAGAGCTGTCTTGAGTTCCCAGGAAATGAGGGCAAGGCAAAGTTGGGATCCTTTCTCTCACTGGTCCCAGAATTCAAGAGCTGTCTTGGTTAAGTGGGCAGGGTCATATCTGTCTACCATACTCAAGGATGGCTTGGTTATGGGGAAGATGTCTGTGGCCAGGACAAGCTGGTTAAGAAATGTCCATTAACCAGAAGTGCTCCTGGAACCAGCCATCCCCTGATACTCATAGGTTAGCATTTCCAACACATTCCTAGAAACTGTGGGAAGAGGAGCCGAGCAATGGCTGGCTTCTGGAGAAGCTTAGGGGCTCGTGAGTCTGGATTTGGTGTTCTGATTAAATTATAAACAATGAACAGAGAGCAAAAGAGGACCCATGGCTTTGTGCAGAAGTAATGAGAAAAAGCAACAAACCCTCCCTCCCCACAAGCCCCTCCTCTTCCTCCTCACTGAGGTCTCCCTCTCTAGCAATGAGAACACATACTTCTAACTTCCTTGTCTATAAAATGGAATGATTGGATTGTATAAATGAGAATGTTGGAATTCTAGGATTTGTCATTCACGTTAGTCAAGTACAGCTTCCTAACCCATGCTTCTCTTCCATCAGCTGCTGTTCTTGGTGGAACAAATAGTGTAGTGTGCAGTATGTGGTGTGCAATTGCAGTATGCAGTCACAGTGTGCAGTGTGCAATTGCAGTGTGCAGTGCATGTGGTATGTGTTCTGTATGTCTGTATGGTATACCATGCACTATTTGGTCTTGCTGTTCCGAGCAATCTCCCACTTTGCCCAATCTGTACTAGACTTCTGATCCTTCAGAAATCCTCTTCCCCAGATCCACCCAAATAAGCAAGAACATGTGTGTGAAGCCTTTTTATCCCCTGCAGTGCTTCTTGAGATGCAAATACACAACTGGAATTACATGTTTTGGAATAGGGACGTGGCATGGCTTTGGGAAATTCCATTTGTATTTAGAAGTCAGATTGCTATTTTCAGAACCTGAGGGGAAGCTTTAGTTAGCCTTCTGTTGCTGTGATAAACCACTCACCAAAACTCACATAGGGAGCAAAGGGTGTATTTGGCTTACAGATTACAGCCCATCTTTGAAGGAAGCCAAGGCAGGAACTGGAGCAGACACCATCGAGGAACGCTGCTTTCTAAAGCTTTTGCAGTTTCTTTTCTTATACAGCCCAGGCCTGTTTATCCAGGGATGGCACTGCCCGCAGTGGGCTGGGCCTTCCTACATCAATTAGAAATAAAAAAAAATGCTTCACATACATGCCCACAGGCCTATCTGATGGAGGCAATTTCTTAATTGAGGTTCTCTCTTCCCAGCAGTGTATAGATTTGTGACCCACTGACAGAACCTAACCAGCACGGAAGGCAGGGGAGTGGAGCCAGGCTGCCTTTACCAGCTGAGCAAGGACGGGGCATCCGTCTAGGGGAACCTCTGTCTTCTCTGCCAGCCAGCCTCCCCTCCCCCCATTTCCTGTATCTGTATGTTAGGCACCAGTTTTAAACCGGTTCCTCTCCTCTTGTCCTTTATTCTCTTCCTCCTGCTTCCTCCTTTGCCTAGAGTTAGACAGTAGGTCAAGCTCCTGCTGGACAGTAGGTCAGAGTTCTTAATCCCTGCCAGGGGACAGCCCCAGATTAAAGCAGGAGGATCAGAATGTTATGTGATTATCAGAAAGCTGTCCCCTCCTTGTCTGTTGGCTGTTCTGCCTTCTTGGTTGGAACGGGGGCTGGGCTTCCCCCAGAATCCAGCAGCATTCCACCATTGTTCTGGCTACATGTAGCTATTCAACAAACCACCTCAAACCAATGGCTTAAAATAACAACTTATTGAGTTTACAAATCAGGGCTCAAAAGGGACTTCTCATTTCTGCTCCTGCATGGCAGTTAGTTACTGGGATGGCTAGTAGGTGAGGGATGACTTAAAGGCTGGAGGCTAGCAAGCTCTTTCACCCACATATCTGCATTTGATGCTAGCTGTTGTCTGGGACCTTATCTGGGACTGTCAGCTGTTGTGCCTATGTGTGGCTTTTCTGTGAGTATATGAAGGCAGGGTTGCAGGGGAGGGAGTTCTCAAGAGACAAGATGGGAAAATGGCATTGTAATGACTTAATCTCTTCATCTATTGTGCCAATACATTTAGTGCCATTTTTTTTTATTGGTGATACACTGACTGGCCACATCTACAAGAGTATGATATAGACTGTACCATTGAATGGTGAAGAGTTCAATGTTACATTGTAAGAATAAGGTGTGGTGTGGTGTGTGTAGAGTGTGATTTATTATGGTAATATAGTATCCATAAATAGAATGTAGTGAACATATTCTATATTGTGGCAGTAACTTTGTCTCATTTCTTTCCGTATTCACCATCCTTCTCGAGACTGTCCTTGTTTGTTGGTTTGAATTTGTACAAGAGATGATTTTCAGTGGGACTTGTGTTCTCACACTGTCTCCAAAGCTTTTGCTGCTGTGTTTGTGTATGCAGGCAGCCAGTGGCACTGTTGTCTCCTGTCCCCAGAGTACACATCACTGTGATCCCCTCTCTTTGAGGGGACATGGGCATATGATGGCTTGCTGAGGAATGATTAGGGGGCATGATCTAGGACTGTGAAGGGGTTTATAATATAATCGAGGTACTCATTTACTCTGGGTTAATCTAAAACAAGGTTACTTTGATTATGTCAGTTGGGTGGGATTTAATTCAGCATGTTCTTTAAAGACTTTTTTTAAAAAATTTATGTAAATATGTGTGCACCTGCATATATGTATGATACACTTGTGTGGGTGGATACCTGTGGAGGCCAGAGGACAGTGTTGGATTCTCTGGATCTCGGGTCCTCTGAAAGAGATGCAGGGCTTAGAACTTCTGAGCCATCTCTTCAGCCCCACAGGGAAGTCCTTTAAAAGAGGATTTGGGTCCAAGTTGTCCTATTGTAGGAGGGTCTCACAGCTAAAATATGGATGTCCTGTAGCTCCTGACAGTACTTCTGACAGCTGGCAAGGGAACAGGGACTTCATCTCTACAACTGCAAGGCTATAAAATCTGCCAGTAACCTGAATGGGTTTTGAATCATTCCAGATGAGGACACAGCCTAGAGGACGCTGGAGTTCAACTTTGTGAGATACTGAGCAAGAACCCAGTCAGTCAGTGGCCAGGGTCCTGATGCTCTGACTGCGATGTAATGATGTGTGAGTCTGAAGCCACCAAGTCTGTATTAATGTGTTATGTGCTGATAGAAAACGAAAACAAGTTGTATTGTGGGTTCCACTAGCAAGACAACTTTATTGCATGGGTAACTGGAGAAACACAGGCAGATTCAGTTGCTCTGTGCGCAAGAGTCTGGGCTCACATAGCTCTCTCGTCCATCCCTTTGGGTTACTGCAGCCAGATGTAATCTCTCACACCTGAAACCCTGTAGCTTTGTTTATCTCTTTTTCTGTGGTACGTCTCATATTTACATTTTTTTCAGCATCATGTCTTGCTTTCCTGACCAGATTGTAGAGTTCTCTGGGTGCAAATGGTAGCCTGCTTGTTTGTGTGGCAGCACTTGGCATAATTCTCTGCACATCACCTGTGCAAAGGTGGAGCTCCAACTTTCACTTGTTAAAGAGGCTGCAGAACACTTTGATCTGATGACAGCCGAGATGTGGTTTTCACCACTGTCTCAACGGGCTCAGTTTGAAACATCAGAAGTAGCCAAGCGTTCGTTTCTGTGTTTGTACACCCAGAGCGTTCTTGTCACCTGAGAGTCTGAAATGCAGCCTACCATTGCTGAGCCAGTGGCTTCTGCTTCTCTGGAATTCTCTGCCCAGACAGAACCACAGGTCCAATTAATTTCACGTTCATCCTGAAATGGAAGCAGAGCCCCTCCCACAGTGCAGTGGTAAAGAGGCATAGATGGGCTTTCCTCCTGGGCACCAAGCACAGATTCATCTGTAGAAACTACTCTGCCCCTCCCTTTCCTTAGACAGCCTTTCTGGGGAGCCCAGGGTGGGACCAGACTTGGGATCCTCCTGCCTCTGCTTCTCAGCTTGCTGGGAATGTAACCATGCACCATCTTCCTGGCTTGGCTCCCCACTCTGGATTAAAATTAAGGACACTGAGAATGGAGGAGAGGACCAGAGAATGGGAATTAGCCATGCACTTAAGATGACAAGCCCCCCCCAGGATGGGCGAGTAAAAAAAGGGGGGGGCTTTGGATGGCTCTCAAGAGCTCCCGACAACCCTGGAAAGCCACATGGAGTTACATGTGAAGACTTGTGCACATCTGAGAGCTGTTTTTGGTAACTTTGGTTATTACTAACAGTGCAATCAGCATGAATAACTGTCCTAACTGATGTAAGACTGCTTCCCCCCCACCCCGCCCCGTAGTACCTGAGGGAGGCCCGTGAAGCTGAGTTAGCAGCTGGGCCCACACTCATGTATTTTGGTGAGACACAAGCTGATGGCACTTGGTTTACTTTTTAGATGCTTCTAGGTTAGCCCCTACAGAAACAATGACCGGAGATACCAGGCACACGCAGCTTTCAAAGATTTGCAGTTTTGTACATATTATCCCACTGCACCAAAGGAGAGAGAAAGCGGCTCTCTCCTAACTTAAGCTGAGGTAGGGACCCTGATTGTTAAGGCCTCAAAAGGCATCCGCTTTGTTTGGAAATCAATAGTGCATGTCCAGATTTTGCAAAATCTCATAAGGCGCTAGACAGCTGGAGCCAGCAGATTGTGTCCTTGTTAGTTAGCGTCAAGACATTGTTAAAGTCCTCAGTCAAAATTAGTCACACCAGTTATCCCTGGTTTGCCCCATGGTTGTCCCCTGTGGTCATTAATGAAATTGAATGTGACAAAGTCCAGATTGTCTATTTCATTTGGAAGATCAGTAAACACTGAGGAATTCTAGAGCCACCATGGAATCTGAGGTCTGTTGTGTAGACTCTAGATCTCCGTACTTCTCATTAACAGCAAGTATATGTAGCCCAGGCTGGTCTCAAACTCAGGATCCCCCTGCAGTAGAGAGTGTGTATGGTAGGAAGCAGGGCAGTAAGAAGTCAACAAAAGATCCTGTCTGTGCTCCCTTCTCCACTGTAGCCGGAGGGGAAGGGTTAAGAGGAGGGACAGGGCCTATCAGTGCTCCCTTCCCCACTGTAACCAAAGGGAAGAGTTAAGAGGAGGGACGGGGTACAGTAACGAGGGAGGAGTAAGAACGCTGGGCTGAATGGACTGGGCTTATCTGGATCATCTTCAGTCTGCCCCAGCTTTTCTGGGAGAAGTTCCTAAAATCACAGATTTTTAATTTTAGACCTTAGTTCTAATGAATCACTGTCTCTCCGGTTGGGCCTAAAGATCTACCTTCAAACAACAGGCGGTTTTGAGGTCCCTGTGGCTCATTGGTTCAGACCCTTGAAGATCCAAGGCATTCATGTTAGAGAACTATAGGCAAAGTCTGCCTGACATTTACACCATAGAAAACTGTGTGTGTGTGTGTGTGTGTGTGTGTATACTTCAGCAGTTTGGCTGCTTCTAATGACTCTTGGAAGTCACAGGTATAATTGTGTAAAGGGCACCGGACTAAGAGCCAGAGTCCTGTATTCTAGTTCGGACATCTGCTTGCTGTTTCTCTGCTTCTCTGGGTCTGTTTCCTCTTCTGTGAAATGGGAGGGGTGTTCTAAATAAGTGCTAACATTCCATCCAGACCCATGCTCTGATTCCCAGACCATCTATGACCCTGGCCTGGGGCCATCAGGGAAAATCCCTGTGCAGGTGAAAGAGGACAGGGTGGGAGAAAGAATTACATTTAAAATGCCAAAGAAGTCATAAAGAACTATGTCTTATGAAGAATACCAGGAACCAGAAAAATCACAGTATTTAAATCAGTTTGTTGCCCATCACCTTGCTAACAGTTTTCTTTATAGCTCCAGGCCAGACTTGCTTTCTCCTCGTGTCGGCAGTTTTGACTCAGTTCTTTGAGAGAACAGAGAGTAGCCTCTCCTGATGTGTTTGAAGTGCGCTTTTCTGAGCTATTGATAGTAAAGCCCCTTGCAGCTTCACGGCTCATTGTTGCTAATGTCCTGTGCATTCTGAGGACTGTGGCTAAACCGAGAGAATCTTTTATAAAGGTTTCTTTCATGTCTGAGCTGTAAGAGTTAAAAGAATCTTTCCATAAAAATGTGTTGGCTTCATCCATCTTAATCGTCTCCTGGACTCGTTTCAGTGCCAAGTCCCTGGTCCACATTCCTCTGTGATATCCCTTCTGTGTCTGAGGGAAGGACCTCGTGGGAGCTGGCAGAGCCGGCTCTCATGCCCTCCCCATCCCAGCAGGGCTAGTAGCTATTGACCAGCTAAGGAAGTGACCACACACTCACATCTAATATGTCTTAAGTCAACTTCTCCACAGCTGGATCCCCCAAATGCCTGTCCTTAGTCCAGGACTGCCTTACTGTGGTGGAAGCATGATGACCGGGGACAGCAAGTGGAAAGAGAATGATATCAACTTTCTCTCAACATATGTATGTGTCTATAATATACATGTGATGTATATGCATATATTTTTCATGGAAGAACTGTGATGTGTCCCACAGACTGAGTTGTGCTACTCTTAAACCCATGTGTTCAAGCCCTAACCCCTAATATTAATGGCATTTGGAGATGGGGTTCCTTGGGAGCAACTGGGATTAGATGAGGTCATGAGTACAGAGCCCCGCGATGGCATCAGAAGAGGAGGAGAGAGACAGGTTATTCCTCCACAGTGTGAAGACAGTGACAAAATGGCCATCTGAGAGGCAGAATGAGTGCTAACTAATAGCTACTTGTCCTGCTGCTGAGACAAAATATTCTGACAAGAGTTCCTAAAAGAAGAGTGGGTTTTATTTGGCTCGTAGCTCTAGGGTGCAGTCCATCATGTCAGGGAAGGGAGAAGGTGGTCATATTCATTCAGCTGTCAAAGGATGCTGGGCTGGGCTAGCTTTTTCCATGTATGCAGCCCCACACTGCACCCCCTATCCCAGGAAATAGCACCACCCAAATTTAGGATGGGTCTCTTCTGTCTCAGTTAACCTGCCCAAAATAATCCTTCACGGGACTGTTGAAAATAAAAGTTGGATTTAAAAACCTCCCTCACAGATGTGCCCAGTGGGTCTTCAGTGGGTCTCATATCTGCCAAGCTGACAATCAGCGCTAACCATGCATCCTTATTAGGACCCAAGCCTTCCAGCCCTGACCTGTGACTTTCCCAGCCCCTTGAACTGTGAGAAATACATTTAGGTTGTTTACGTTATTGGTTATGGTGTTTGGTTATGGCAACTCAGACAGACTAATGCACTGCTTGTCTACTATGTATATGGATGGCTACGGCTCCATTGCTAAAACCTTCCAGGGCCCCGGACCTAAAGCACCACTGCCTTTGCAGTCATCTCTCTCTCTCTCTGATGGTGGAGCTGAGACTAGAGCTGGTTGTGACAACCACAGGGATGGGATTCTTTGTCTCTGAGGCAGAGTGGTTTGAAAAGTTTGTGTAGAGATCTCCAGGGCAAAGTGTGGTGCCCATGGTGGTGGGACAGAGGTACCTGGTATTCCTTCCCTCTCCACTCATCTCCCACCAGGGAATCCAGAAGCTTGGTCACACCTGCCCTGATGTTCCTCAGCCTGTTACCCTCATTCCCTGTTACAGCCCCTTGTGAATGGTGGGTGCCCATCCCTTCAGGAGTGTGTGGGAAGGACTGCTAGACTTTCCCTGGAAAGAACTGAGAATCAGAAGAAGCACCTCCTCGACTTACAGGAAAGTCAGCAGAGACACACAGAGAACAAGGCTGATGGGGAGCGTTAGAACAGGACAGCGGGGACCAAGCAAAGACACAAACAGGGACTCATTGGAGCTTGAGAGGGTGGGATTGGGGGCTGAGGGTTCCTATTCGAATAACCTGCCTTAAGAAGCTGGGAGTCACCTGGGAATTATCTCAAACGGGTAAATACCCAGGAGTATAGTTTATGTCCAGTGGAATGAGAATGAATGTGGATTTGAATTTGTTTTATAGGTGTGCGTGTGCATATATGTGTGTGTGTGCCTGTGTGTATCCTGGATCTGATTCATAGTTCCTGCATGCTTATTCCAGGATAATGTCCAAGCTTCCAAGAAAACATTAGAGACACCTTGAGTCCAAGACTCAGCACAGTCTCCTTTCTACACCCTCCGAACCTCTAGTGCCAGTCACCAATTAGACACCACCCCACCCCACTCTGGGACTCCCAGCAGGCAACAGTAGCTGGTCTTTATTGACCAGGATGTTGCCCTTTATTGCTTCTCCGTTTTTTTGCACAGGCTGCTGAACTCTGCTAGGCCTAGCACCTCCCTGCCTGGCAGCCTTGGAAAGTCCTATTTATTCATCTCAAATGCACTCACTGTCTCTTCAGAACTGAGTTCTGATGCTGGACAAGGCAAGGCCCAGCACTGCATAACTACCACTATGGGTCTCTCACAGTCCCAGGGAAACCCCTGCCTGCCCGCCCGCCCGCCTGCCTGCCCATCCGCATGCCTGCTTCACAGAGCAGAGCAGAAGCAGATGGGAAACTCCTCCCACTACACAGCTCTCACAGTGGGAAATCCAAAGCCACACTTCTGAGTTCCCATTCTTAAACATTTCACTCTTGGCGGTTTTCTCTGTCCCGTTGGTTTAGATTTGGGCTTCATGTCTTGAAGCCTGGTTACCTCTTGACTGTGATAGGGTTAAAGTGTAGCACCCTTTTAGAGGAAGCAGCATCAGGCTTGTTCTTTTCCTTCTATTTCCAGTGACTTCCCAGTCTTTCCTTGTTTGAAATTGCTGACATCCATCAGTGTGTTGGATCCACAGGGAAGGCATTTTAACTTGTATTTGTTGCTGAAACTTTAGTGTCTATAAATGGCTACTGGAGAGGAGACGGTTTGTTGAGTAGAAAGGGTACGCGAGAAACAGTGAGTGAACCGGAAAAGAAAGAAGAGCGAGTGTCAACAATCCTTCGACTGTTTTCGGTCACTCTGGTCTGTGACTTAAGCTGCCCTCTCTGATCTAGGACTTCTTAGATGGGCTGCTCCAACCTGCCCCAGGATTCCAAGACAAGCAAGGCTGGGGAGAGGGAGACTGGAGAGTTGCAGGAGGAGGTGGCCAAAAACTCTATGGGAGCCCTGTTGCCTACTGAGGTTTTTCTTGGCATCTGCTCTTTGGCCTGGGCCCACTGCCCACGGAAGAAGAGGTTGGCTTGGGTTATAGTCAGGACCACAGTCCAGAACAGGGGAGGAGCCTGTGTTTTGGGGTGGGGGGGCCCCAAGGCAAAGAGTCCCCTCGAGCACTGAGGAACATCAGGTTTTGAACGACTCCATTTAGAAGTAGAAGAAAAGCTCTCGGAAATAGGAGGGCTCTGGCTGGCTTCCCAGGAGAATAGCAAGTTCCAGCCAACTGGAGCTCCGGAAGCAGGGAATTTGTGGGTAGGAATGAGGCACAACAAGCAGGCATCCTGACCACAGTTCCTCTAGCAGAGCTCTGGTCTCAAGTGAGCATGTTTCTGGAAATGGGGAGGGTTTTATCCTCCCGGGTTGTCATGCACACAGCCAGGGTATTGTGAACCTAGTCATTCCTGGGTGTGCATATTTTCAGAACAGGAGTATTATACACTATTCATAGTTCTGCCTGAGCATTCTTTGGAGTAACGGGATAGACTTCAGCTTCCACCTCTTCCTGTTTGAGAGGCAGGAATGGGCCTGCCCTGCTGTCTCCAAGGCAGGCTGGGAAATCATTCTTCTGACCGGCTACCTTTTAGCTCACCAGAGCCAGGCACCCGACAAGCCCCTAGGAGCTTTTAGGGCTGTCAGGTGTAAAGCATGTGAGTGTGCAACTATCTGCTCCCACTGACTGAGGGGGGGATGGGGGGAGCCTCAAGGCAGGAGGCTCCAAGGAAGGACCCAGGTGTCATTAAGGAGGAGAGAGAACTAGTTATGAATTTTGAACTGTAAAAAGGTCGAATATTAACTTCATCCAAATGGAAGTTAACATCAGTTGCAAGCTTTCTCTTTTTAGGACCCCAGCCATTTGCTCACCTACCACGCAGGGGAAGGCTAGCAGGGATATTGGCATCTCACGACTGCTTTGTCTTGAGACCTCCCTCGCGTTGGCACCCAAAACCAAAGAGCTCCTTATTCAAGGACACTGCTAGGACTGGAATCCCTGCAGACCTGGAAAACCTACATCAGGGAAAAGAGACAGCGGTCAAAGGGCAGAAGGCGTTGTGAGAGGCTGCTGTAGCATTGGTGGTGGGGGGGGGGGAATGAGTATGGTTAGGAAAGCTTGCTGCCTTCCATGGGAAAGTTGGGGCTGTGTGACCCCTCCAACCCAGCATCTCCACTCCTCTTTAATGTCACACAGCATCAGTCCTTCATGCCTTTTGTCTTAAGCTTACTTTACATTTTTATTTTATTTTATTTTTTTTTTTTTAGTTTTTCGAGACAGGGTTTCTCTGTATAGCCCTGGCTGTCCTGGCACTCACTCTGTAGACCAGGCTGGCCTCGAACTCAGAAATCCACCTGCCTCTGCCTCCCAAGTGCTGGGATTAAAGGTGTGCGCCACCACTGCCCGGCTTTACTTTACATTTTTAAATATGAAAAAAGACCCCAAATAACTCAGGTAGGTGAGTTAAGCTAGTCAATATTTGCCATATCAGTAGTTAAAATTAATGTCAAAGATAATAAACTCAAACACACTAATATGAGTAATATGTTTATGAAAAAAAACAACCAATTCCCTATTTCCAAAACAAATAATAGGCAGAACTTAGTGGGAGAGGAGCTTTGTCTGGCAGAAGCCAGCTGGCCTCCTGTCTGCCCTGCAAGGCCCTGCTGGGGCACAGCATCCTCTGCAGCTGCAGGGGGACTCCCTGGTTCACTTGGGAGAGAATGGGACTAAAAATGACAAACAACTCTGCTGTATATTAGCAAAATAACTCTGACTTTACAGACCCTTCCGAGGATGCCAGGGGCCCCCGGAGGCCTGGGACACACCTGACCATATTGTTTTGGGGAGGATTGTGGAAGGAACTTTGGACTACAAAAGACATTGAATGTTGAGAGCACAGTAGTTCTGAAGAAGTTTAGAAGAGGAGAAAGTTAAGAACAGTGCAGATGGTGGAGGCCTGGCTTGTGAAGTGTCAGAGCGATGCAAAGAATCTACTGGGCCACTTGTGTGAAGAATCTGTGGTGTCTGGTCAGGTAGAGTTGAAGAATCAGCTGTAATCACAGAGTCAAGAGACCAGAGCTACTAAAGTAAAACCGTTGCTTTGCTAATTGGGAATGGTCAGCTGGGGCCAAGGAATCAGCTGTGATTAAGAAGAGACCAGCATCACTGAGGTGAAGTCTTCTGGGACGTGTTTCCTCAGGGTCAGCACACAGAAGCTGTGCTCCAGAGGAACCAAGGTTGTACCTCATCTGGCAGCCAAACCTGATAGCACAAGAAAGCCGGGCCCCCTTTCTTAAGGGCCTCCATCTTTATCTGGGCGTCTCCTAGGTCAGGCAGGTGGGTGGAGCTGCGCTCAGCGTCTGCCCTTGAACCAGGTCCCTGGAGGTGGCAGTGGGACATCACTTGGTGTGCAAAGAACTGAGGTTACACAAGAGAATATGAACAAAAAAAGCAAAACTATCCCCTCATATCTCTTTCTTATATCATAAGCTTTCCGTCAGCAGACTCCTGTTTTTATACCATCGATTCTGGCGCCAAGAAAACCAAAAGCCCTCTCTTTCAATGGGCTTCAGAAAGTAGATGAGGTATTTATGCCTGCACTCAGTCTCACTGAAAGAAAAGAAGAATCTTAATCTAGAGTAGGAGAGAGAGCGCCTATGAGAGGATGGAGAACTGAGGAGATCCAGAGACTGGGTGTAAAGATGGAGCATGCGTCCTGCCTTTTATTTGTCATCTCAGAAGGCACTTAGAGCCTATTGGTATGTCACCAAGTGCCAGAGGCAAGCTAATGAGGGAACCCACAGTGCTGATGGCCACCATAGGGGAATGTGAAGAATTTTAAACCTCAGTGAAAGACAGAGAGGTATTCCTACACTTAGCAATATTACATTCCCGATAAAAAAAAATCTATAAAAAAAACCAACTGTCCTCAATCTTTATTTTAATACAGCTCTCACGACCTTTAGCTGTGTGGTTGTCCCTTATGAATGTTGCCAGAGTTTGACCCCATTTTAAAATCTGTGTGCAATTTCTGTTTCCTAAGAGACACACTCTCCTTTGGGTTTCCTTAGAAACAAGCTACTTAGGATCTGCTTCACAGCCAGGGGCTGGTGACTCACTCTTGACAACTACTGAGCTTGAGGGTGGACCCTCAGCAGAGATGTCTCTGCAGTCCCAGACCAATCCAGCTTTGAAACTATTCCCTGACTTTTTCTTAGGGGACTGGCTTTGCACTGTCGCGGTGATGTGAAGCCAGCTGTAACCGGCCGTGAAGTCAGGCTGTGTTAGGTGTCTCTAGATGCTATAACATACTGGTGTTATGTCAGTCAGCGTCAGAGGAGTACTCACCATTCAGATCAGAGTGCAACATCAACAGTCAGTGAAGAGTGTTTGTGCTCGGCTACTGTGTGGTATGTCATATGCCTCTGTAATGTGGCTTCTTCGTCCTACAATCTAGATTCTCTGTAGCTAACTGACAGATATGGAGAAGTCACAATATCTTCTAATGCTTCTTCAATGTATGCAAAGTGCACACAGCACTTGCTGTCCCCATCTTTAAGTGTACAGCTGAGGGATTTTGAACAGATCGCCCCTGTTTCATGTCTTTAGCTAGAACTGTACCCATTAAACAGTAACTCCTCCCCCCCCACCCCCTTCCACAGCCTGGCACTTCTGCTCCCAGTCCCTTTGAATTTGGTGGTTCTGCCTCCTTACACAAGTCATGCATCTTCTGCCCTTTTGTCACAAGTCCACATCACTTAGCACAATGTCCTCAGGGCTTGTATACGCTGTAGCATGCATTCACCTTGTTTGCTTGTCCATTCAGTGATTGACGGACACCAGGGATGCTTCTGCCTTTCAGCTAGTCACACCCTCTCCTTAACCACCTTGGCCTGCAAGTGATTTATTTCTGATCACGTCTCCCAGGTGAACAGGTTGCATAACCCCTCCTACATGCAGGGGGACCAGGAAATGTCAGCCTGTGGCTGGTTGGGCAGCCATTTCTCAGAACCAGTTCAGCCCACGGAGGGTGAAGCACTGGTTGTTGGGAGATAATGAACCGGGTTTTCTTTCCTTCCCTTCTTTTACCTTTATACTTCCTGAAGCAGCTACTTATACCAATCCAGAAAAATAAACCATTTTCCAGTTTTAGTTCTAAGAAAACAAAGATTCTAAGGACTAACAGCAAGAGCTGGTATTAGTACAGTCTTTGACAATTTTCAGTGTCTTCTCCAGTAAATTCAGTAATTAGCATTTATGAATTTACTGGAGAAGAATTTACTTCTTCATGGCAGCACGAGGTATGTAGCATTTCTTTACTTGTATCATGAGAATAATTTATTTTAGACCAGTGGTTCTCAGCCTTCCTAATGCTGCAACCCTTTAATACAGTTCCTCATGTTGTTGTGACCCCCCCCCGCCATAAAATTATTCTCAGGCGATCCATGGGAAAAGGTCATTTGACTCCAAAAGTGGCCGCCACCCACAAGCTGAGAACTATTACCTTAAAGAGAATTCAATAAACTTCTTGGTTCCCAGGTCATAAGTGGCAGCTTCATTTCCCCAACACTGATGTCCTTCAGAGCAAACACAAAGCCAGACTCTGCTGTTAAAATCACGTTTTTCCATGAGAGTTCATGGACATGAGGTCCTCTGAGAAGGGAAAGTAGTCCTTGCCTAGCTTGACCCTTATTTCTGACCCTAGAGAGCTGCCCAGGACCCCCCCCCCACAAACACCCCTGGAGCTTCTCTGCCACTTCCCAGGAACATTCATAGAACCCTATCCTGTGTTCCAGGTCCTAGAGATGGACTAGGAATCAGAAAGTATTCCTTTCCTCCAAAGTGTGCAATATCCAACCAGCAAAATGACCATGTGCACACAGAGCTATCACACAGCACAATGGGCCATATACAGCAACTTACAACATGTTGTGGGAATATGGGTAAGAAACAATTAGTCAGGTGAGAGGCAGTTAGTTTTGCCTGACATGGCAAATAATACTAAGCGTGACAAGTGGCTTAAGGTGATGGCTCAGTGGCTAATCAAGCTGAGGACCTGAGTTCCAATCACCAGCATCTACATAAAAAGCAAGACATGCCTGTAACAAGTGCTGTGCCTGGGAGGTAGACAGGAGGACCGCTGGGGTTTGCTAGACACCAGCCTATCTGCAGGTACAGAGAGAGATCTCAAGGAAGTGAGGGAGAGAGTGAACACACCCTGATACACACATGTGCACATACCAAATGCATATAGCACAGATAAACCCTCTCATATATATTATAAATGATGAATTAAATATAAGTTAAATTAAATGGTGACAGCTGAGCTAGGTGTGGATGGCTAGGTAACATTGGGAAGAACTGTTTTAGATAGAAGGAAACGAACACTTGACAATCTCAAAGGTGTTTGAGGATAAAGAGCAGGATACAATAGGGATGAAGGGTGGGTGAAGAGAAGAGATGGTCACAGAGTCATGATAGGTAGGTGGTGTGGGTACCCACAGGTAGAGTACAGAGCCATGATTCTGATGGTGAGGTAGGAATCAGACTGTTTTACAATGCTTCCTCTGGCTGGGGAGCTAAACTAATTAACTGATTTCATTCCAGTCCTATTCATTTCTAGAGGGCAGGGACACTCTTGTCACTCTGGCTTTAACCCCCACCACCACTGGGTCATATAAACAGGCTCTTTCAAGGCAGAGGAAAGGCTGCCTGGAAATACTTGTTCTCCTATAAGCTACTCTCCTGTAGTGACTCTCCTTGCAGATGAGAAGGATTTCTGACAGATCTTTCTTTTGATTAATAGACAAAGCCAACCCTGAGTTGGGAATCTTGAAGCTGAGGTCTCTATATGAGACACCTGTAAGGACAGAATTGAAGCTTGGTGATAGCAGAGCCACTGTGCTTTGTCTCTTGTCCCATAGTCCCAGTGTGCAGGAGATAGAGGGAGACAGAGGAAGAGGTGCTAACAAAGGGTGTCATCTACTACAGGTTCTCCAAGACACTCCACTCCCATTAAACCTGCTTCTTCATGGCTCTGATAGTAAAAGTCGATGCCAAGACTTGTAATTTGCAAATGGAGGCTAAAACCAAGGTCTTCTGGGTTAACAGTGATATGTGTCAAGAAATCAAAGCCTGAAGATAGAAACTGAATTGCTCAAGATGCCAAGGGCAGCAGTGCCCTTCTCTCAGAGTAGCTTGGTCTGGGAAGCTCCATCTTCCCTGTGGATACAACACACAGAGGAGGTGGGGGGTGGGGTGTGTGTGGAAGGCCCCTCCTCCTCTCTGTGACTTTGGGAGAGATTAACCTCTCTAAGCATCAGCTCCATGGAGCCTGAGCACAGTGCCATTATGATGAATAGCAGCACTGTATGGAGGTCCCTTGCTGTGATTCTAGGAGCCACCAGGATTTGCATTGTGAGTTCCTAAGCACTGAGTTCCAGGGGCCTGCAGTCACCAGACCTTGCCTGATTACAGCTCAGGGGTTAAGGGGAGCTTATCCCTCACTGCTGCAAGGCTTGCTTGCTTGCTTTCCTCTGTCCCTTGATATGATGATATAGACAAAAGAAATGGGTAACAGAGGAGCTCCGTGGGTAAGACTTGCCTAGCATGCACAAGGACCTAGGCTCTGCCCCAGCACACATAAACCAGGAGCTGTGGTCCGTGCCAGTAATCTTAGTAATCCTTATACTTGGGAGGTGGAGGCAGGAGGATCAGAAGTTCAAAGTCATTCTCAGCTACTTGGTAAATGGCTACATGGTGAATTCCAGGCCAGTTTGACATACTTCAGAAGTTAAACTAAGTGAAGATCAAAATATTTCAAGTTGGTCCCTGAGCTTGTCCAGGCTGAGCACAGACCTCATTCTTTCCCTCCCCAGTGTCTCCAGGAGCTTTGTACAAAGCTCATGCATGGATTCAGCTGCTGATGCAAATTATATAAAGTAGATCACTTGTGCTGTTGGTGGAGACTCAATTATTTTGAAGGTTTTATTGCATTTTTAATATTTTTATTTTGACTGCACAGGGGGATGGCATGTACTGATGTGTCCACATGTGTAGAACAGGGGATGATGTGGGAAGTTGGTTCTCTCCTTCCACCATGTGGGTCCCAGGAAGAGAACTTGGGCGACAGACTTGGCAACAAGGGCCTTTGCCTGCTGAGCCATCTTGTCCTCTTGGGGGTTTATTATTTTTAATGTCTCTTGGGCCATTTTTTAAAGCTAGTTATTTCTCTTAGTACAATACCTCCTGATCTGTGTTTTGGAGTTATTGCTCAGGATGTATGTGCTTTTGAGATTTTTAGTGCATGGGGAAGCCAGAATGTCCCAACAGTCAACTGTGAAGTGATAAGTCAGCTCAGACTGAAAGCCTCTTGTGAGCTAGTTTACCTGACACGTTTGTCTAGAAACCCCACCTTCAAAACTGTAACAACCACTGCGTGAGGCATATTCAACCATGTTGCTGATACACAGAGAGGCTAATCTCTCCTAAAATCACATAGAGACAAATCAGGCACAGTACTGGAGGGGACGTGGTTCTTGCTCCCAGCACGCCACAGTCTAATTACCAAGACAGGTCAGCATCCAGCTGCTCTCAGTGTGGCACCACAGGAACACAGGCACTGTGCCCTGCGATTTGTTATCACTGGATGTTGAACATCTAGTCAAGATACCAAGCATCTGGCTTCCCCCACCCCACCCCCAAACCAGCCCTCATAAGAATCCACTTCTAATATAAAAGTTGTACAATGCCATTATGAACTAATTGTACATGGTACTTCAATTTGATACAAGACTCAGAAAAATTAGATTCTTCTGTTTGTATATGTCATTATAATGGCAAGAGCTTTGATTCAAACATCATTTTTTCTTTCTAATTTTTTTCAGCATCAAAATGATTTTCTACCGTAAGGCATAAGTCATGGGACACTCTACTTCCTCTGACTTTTGCAGGGTCTGTGGCTGTGATGATGTTCAGAAGTTGAGGCAAAGGGCCTCATGCACCTCTTGAATTCCTGACAGACCTTGGCAGGGTATTGGGGTTCTGGAGCTTTTTTTCAGGGAGCAAAAAGAGATAAGGAAGTAAAGAAGTGGCACAGGAAGGCTCAGGATAAGGGGTCTTTGAGTGAATGTTATAGGAAATTGAATTTGGGGTTTGGACAGGGAGAGGTCACCACAGCTAGAGTCATCTGGTCCTCATAGGAGCAGTGGGCTTCCTGTCACATACACAGGCCAAAAGATTGGGCAGGTCATGTTCTTCCACACAGGATGAGTTTGAAGCAATAAGCCTTATGTTTCTTCATGCTGAGTTAGAATTGAATGCTTGCAACATTATCGGTCATGAACTCAACTCCACCTGCCCAGTTGGAGATAAGGAATAATGCTCAGAACCCTGGGGGCCACTGATGCATAGCTGCAGACCCATACATGAGTATCAGAGGCAAGTGAGTGTGGCCCTGGGAGCTGGGTCTCTGAGTGTCAGCTCCATCAGATGACTCAGAAATTCCATCCATCCCCAGCTCTGGAAACTGGTGATGCTGGTTTGTCTTGTTCTAATTATTATCCAGACAACCATGTGGCTCATTCTTGGGCAAGGCTTGAGTCGAGAAAGACCTGTTAATTAATTGAATCAAGGTTATATAATCACTAAATGCACAGCAATTATGTTGGGGCCCAAGCACCTTGTACACAAGGAGGTAGTTCTAATGTCAAGGGAATGAATGTATGCTCATGAGTGAGGCTTAACCCTCAAAGCAGAAGGAGGGGCACACCTGTTTCAGTGAGGTTGGGTAAGGTTGCAGTAGTTATCACTCTGGATGCCTTCTGAGAAGATGCTGGAAATATTTCAGACAAGTTCGCCTTGACACCAGCTTGTGGGACCCATTACATTCAGAGCATGTCCGTGTAGCATTTGGCTTGGCTTATGAAATGTACCATCGGAATCTGCACGAGGCATTGCAAGGCTCACCAGCATGTCTCTTTCTCTCCCGCCATAGGCAAATGCCATACAGCCTGCCTCATCATCACCTGTATTTCTTTTTAGCTCCAGTCATTAACCCTAATGTCTTCTAAGTTTAAACACCTCAAATGTACTCCTCCCTCACGAAGACAGGAAGGCAGAAAACAGTGGGAAAGCTACTGACAGGTGGATAGGGAACAGCCAAGGTAGAAAGTCTTTAGGAAGGTGTAGCTCCAGTTGGAAGAATTTTTTTACTTAACTCTCTAAGATCCATCCAGGCTAAATGGCTTCACTGGGCTCCTTTCCAGAGCCTCCCCGTACCCACTGCTCTCTGTACTTGAGAATGAGAGATCAAATGCCTGGTCACTGGTCATTGTTAAGACCTGACCTTGTAGCCTCAAAACTTCCCATCCAGATGTGTCGTAAGCACCCGATGCTCTCCCAGGGTCGCTGTGTTTGAGCCCCACACTTTTTATTCTCTCACATGCTTGTGTTGTTCTGAGGATTGAACCCTTTTCTGAGGAACACTGCGCTAGCATGCTAGCACTAAGCTAACATCCCAGTCTCTTTGTTTCTGTCTCTTGTGAAGTCATCAGGCTGCTTCCAAAGAGGGGTCTCCAGAAGGAACTTGATCCCTGTTGCCCTTTCAGAGGGGGAAGGAGGGCAGAGTTGCAACAGTCAGGGTGGAACTGCTCACTCAAGGTGGAGTCCTTGGGGTAGGTTTCACTCTAAACATGTAGCTGAAATGTGTCACACGTAGACCAGCTTGTTTTCTGTATCTATAGCCTCTGCCAAAGAACACTGACTTCAGGTAGGCCAAATGAGACACCAAGACAAATTTCCAATCGATATCAAGGAACCACAGACAATCCCACCTTAGCCCAACTTTGGATCAATCTTTCCTAGGTAGAGTAATCCTGATTTTTTTGTGTCTGGAACTGGAGGTCTTGATAGAAACATTTTACTTGTTGGGGTTTCTTGGTCTTTTGAAATTTTACTTTCAACAGCTCTTTCTTATTCCAGACCAGCCCTCCATCAGCTTCCTTCCAGGGTGTCTATGAGAAAACCATGGCACGTGGGCTAGGCTGGCAGGACTGCTGCATTTAGGTGGGCATGTGGATGTGAGTGCAGCGGAGTGGACTGAGAAAACACTCCAGTCAACCCACACTAGGAACTCAACCCCTAGAACTGCCAAAGATGGCTGGCAGAGGGAGCGACGGTGGTAGCTCTCTACTTTCTGCAAGTTCAGGGTAAAGGCCATGCCACTGTGCCCAGAGCTCTGGGGACAGTGAAAACAGCCTGGCTTAGCTCATTCACTTGATAAACTTCCACAGAAAGTGCTCTGGTCCCAGAACATAAGAAGGGGCAAGAATCCACCATCTCTTGCCCTGGAGCTCTGGGCTGATGAATGTGAATTCCCAAAGACGCCTGTAGGTCTGAGCTGTGGCTGAAGTGCTATGATCTGGGCTCAAATTTTCTTGCATCAGTCACTCAGAGGGCACTGACCAGTGGCTGTTTTCATATGAGACAGATTCCCCAGGGGTCCCTGCCTCCCTACTATGACCTTTTCAATAGTGACTCTTGCCACAGGTCCTTAGAGACCAGCTAAGCCTATCTTTAGTGATGTCACTGGGAATTTTAAACTTCCAAGAAAGGAGATAAAGGAGACTCTGTGACTGGGAGAGCGGAATGCTCAGCGTGCCCCTCTCATTGCACTCTTAGTGCTGTGGACACAGGAAGCAGCCACAGAACTGTTAAATACTCTAAAAGTAACAGATTGCTTTCCAGTTATGAAATCTGGCCCTTCTCACCACTAAACTATATGTTTCTGCTTCAGATTCTGAAACAGGAGGTGGTCAAATCCAGAGGTCAAAGTGTTTAAAAGCAAGTGTGTGTATTTGTGTGTGTGGCCGGATACAACCAGAAAGATGGCTTGGTGTTTAAGAGTGCTTGCTGCTCTTTCAGAGGACCTGGGTTCAAGTCCCATGTGGCTCACAACTGTCTTTAACTCTAGTTCCAGAGGATTCAACCCCTTCTTCTGGCCTTCATGGGTACTGCACACACTCATAGTACACAGACATACATGAAAGTAAAATACCCAAACACACAAAATAAAAATAAATAAACCTTCAGATTGACCGAGGGAGCTGGGCATGTTGTATATCCTTTTAGCAGCTTGGAAGACGGCATGCAAGAATCAGAGCTGCCTAGTTATCCTCTGAGTACAGCGAGCTCAGGCCTGTTTCATGAACAGGCTTAGGGAGAGGATTTGAACAGAAGTCTGTGTGTATCTTCCCAACAGTGCTTTGAGAAATAATCATAGTTCTTCCCTTCTTTGAAAGGATGTTGTGTCTAACTTTCCCTCTTCCTGTCTGCTGATCCTCTGTCTTCTTATTTTTCTATGTTACTCATCAATACCCAGTTCAAATACAAACCCCTGTCTCAGCTTCTTGTCACTGGTCCCTGAAAAATTCACCTTTTTCCCCTCTGGCTCTCACTGCATGTCTCCAATGTTCACTTTGCAGTTTTTACAAGCTTTCATACTTGTTTCATTAGAAATTGCCTCAAAGATAAAACATTAGTTTGTTCCGTGACTCGATAGAAAAAATTAGGCATCAATAAATGGACTTAGGTAACTACATAGATTTGTGAATCAAATAATACATATGCTATGAATCAAGGAGAAATTTTTAGAGAAATTAAAAAATGTTCTAAGTTGGGGATCTGTCTCAGTGGTAGAATACTCACCTAGCACAGCCAAGGCTTCGACGACTGGTGTGTGTGTGTGTGTGTGTCCATATGTGTGTATGTGTGTGTGTGCATGTGTGTGTATGTGTGTGCATATCCATGCATGTGTATGTATGTGTGTGCATGTGTGTATATGTTCGTGTATGCATGTCCGTGTGTGTGTGTGTGTGTGTGTGTGTGTGTGTGTGTGTGTGTGTGTGTGTATGGGGTGATAGTCTAATTGAATGATAATGAAAAGTCATTAGTACCTTCAAAAAACTAAAAAATTTAAAACATTAGAAAATAAAAAAGATGTAAAACCAATAATTCAAATGTCTACTGTAAAACTTAGAAAACTTAAAGAAATTAAACCCAAAGAAGGAAAGAAAATAATAAATATAAAGTTAGCAATAAAAATAACAGAGAAAGAGATTTTTCTTTTTTAAAGTTGGTTTCTTGGTGTAGCCTTGGCTTTACTGGAACTTGCTCTGTAGCCCAGGCCTCCCTCTGTCTCCAGAGGACTAGGATCAAAGGGGCGCATCACTACCACCCAGCAGAGATTTTTTTTTTTTAGTTAAAAATAGTTTTTTGAAAACTTTCATTAAAATGATAAACCCATGAAAATCTGCTCAATCAAAAGAGAAAATACAAGTGACTAAGAAGACAATTACTGATTCTAACAGATACCACGATAGTCAGTATCTCAAGGTATGAGCTGACACTCAAAAGAAGTAAAACAAACCAATTCTGTAAAAGCACAACTCATAAAAAGAGTGCAGCTGTGGAGCTGGTTCACTGGAATAGTGGGAGTCAGTGCTCAATGTACAGGCACGGGCTGTGAGTTCAATCCCTAGCACCCACATAAGAAGTGGGCATTATGACTGGGGGCGCACGGGTGTGTGTCTATATCCCCAACCCTGGGGACACTGACACAGGGGGCTCCTTGGTGCCAAGTAGTGTAGCCAACTGGAGATATCCAGCGTCAGTGAGAGACCCTGTCTCTCTAATGGTTATTAGAGAGCAACAGAAGATGCCTAATGTCAACTCTAGCCTCCACACATGACATCCATGTGCTTGATGTGTACGCTTGCACACACACTCACATATATGTACACAACATCCACACCCCAAAGAGGGCAGATTAACATAGGAGGAAACAGAAAATTTGAAATAATCCGTATTTTATAAAGAAATAGAATCATCAAAAGCATCCCACAAAGAAAATTCCAATTCAAGGCGATTCTATTGTGAGTTCTATTAAAACAAAAAGAGAAAAAAATTAGAAACCTTACATAGACAATTTCAAAAAGAGAGAGGAAAATTTACTAAGTAATTTTATAAAGTTGCCATAAACTTGATATTAAGACCTGACAAAGAAATGAAAATGTCAGATGGCTATAGCTGTGGACATAGACACAGAATCCTTCAGACAGGGTCAGCAAGTATGGTTCAGCCACATCATGACAGTACATCTGACTAGGGCTTACTTAGAGTATAGAGTGGACATAACATTGAAAACATTAATTGATGTAATTCAAACAGTTATAGAATAAAAGAGAGAATGCCACATAATCATCTCAGTGGAAACAAAAATAGCACAGGACAAAATTTGTCACCATTCTAGGCTACAACAGACCCTTTCTCAGACAGATAGACTGACAGACAGACAGATACACACACACACACACACACACACACACACACACACACACACACACCCTCAAAAAACCTACAGGAGATTATTGAAAAGTAGCAAAACAGATCTACAAAACACAAGGACACACAGATTGCAATATTCACTACTGTTGTATATCAACTTTAACTAAAATAACCTAAAGGTTTAGCATAATATAATTTGTAATCTCAATAGGTTTTTGTAGAGATTGACAGACTCAGCCTATTATTTGTTTATTTGTTGAGATTGGGTCTTATTATATGGCCCAAGTTGGCATTAGATTCTTGGTCCTCCTGCTGAGTCTTCTGAGGGGCTGAGACTACAGGTATCACTTACGTCTGGCTTTCATTTGCAACTTATAGGGAAATGCAATGGGCCACAATAGCCAACAGCATAGAACTCACCACGTGATATCAATACTTACCATGAAGCTACTGTGATAATGGCAGGTTGTTGTTTAAGTAAGGTCGACTGAACAGTCCAGAAGTATAGAGCTATCTATGAGTCGAATGTAGGCATACATACAAATGCTAGTTATATAAGTTGTGAGAGAAAACAGGAGAATTTTTTTCTGAGGTTAGGCAAATTTTTCTTAGATAATTACAGAAGAGGGGGAAATTAGTACAATTAAAATCTGACTATTAAGCCAACCATTAAGAATATAGAAGGACACAGTGTCACAGAGTAGGAAAGGTTCACGGACACATCTGACAGAAGACTCGTACCCATAATGTATGAGGACCTTATGGCAATCAGTAACAGGACTGCAGTAAACACAAATTTAAACGGGCAGAAAATTTGAACAGATAGTTCAGATAAATGAATGGAAAATAAAGATATGGCTATATGCCTGGTATCCGTGGCCATCAAGAGAATTTGTATTAAAATCACACTGGGATACCACTTCAAACCCACTCTTAATTGCTAAATTAAAAATCTTATACGGGTCACCCATATCCCTCCACATTTCTGGTTGTACACATGGTATCGCTACCTTGGGGAAACTTTTGATCATTTTTATAAACTTAAACAAGGCCTATGCTATGATCCACTAAGTCTACTCATGGGTATTTACAAGGAAAATGAACGTGTATATCTAAAAAGAATGGGTGACAAATTTCATGGAAACTTTATTCAAAACAGCTCTCAAAGTTGAATAACTTAGATGCCAATCTAAAAGATGGATCAACAGCCATGGGGTAGTCATACAGTAAGAGACTGCTTGCAACCTCACCATAAGCATATACATTCATATAATGGGTTTTATTTCATGTCCGTCTGTCTGTCTTCAGACATCCTCATTCCCTATTTACAGATCTCACCAAGTGTCTGTCCCTTGCCCTGTCCCCCCTTCAGGACAAAATGGTTCAGGAAACAAAAGGAAGTGACAAGCAGAGAAAAAGATGGTCTAGTTATTTAGTTATTACTATTTTGTAACTTGAGATCATATTCCCGTGTGTGTGTGTGTGTGTGTGTGTGTGTGTGTGTGTGTGTGTGTGTAAAATTTACAGTCAAGTACAGGGGGAACCAAAGAATTTTCTTAATCAGAGTACAGTTCTTTCTCTTAAGAGAAAGTCTCTCATTTTCTAGGTGGCATATATTCAAACAGCTACCAGTTTTACAAGGTAAAACACATTTTTTCTTTTTCCTGTCAATAATATCAATGGTCTCTGTGTCAAGGATACATGCTTCCCCTGCTGTAACTCCTCTGAGCTTTAAAGAGTTGTGAGTGTTCAGTGAATTAGTATATATGAAATTATTTAGAACTGTATTAGACACAAAACACAGGTACTCAAAAAATGTGAGTTGCTGTGAACACTTACCCTGGTTCTAATCTAAGCACCTTGCAAGAGGTCGCAGTGTGGCTGAGGCTGTGGACTGATTACTCACGGAAAAGCTCAGGGGCACCTACGTTCCCAAGCAGCTAATGGAGCTCTTTCTCAAGCCAGGGAGTACAAGTTATCTGCCATAAATAAAGAAGAAGTTTCCATTTACTTCTAAAGATGGATCCTGTTGCCTTGGCAACCCTTAAGATGTTCATAGATGGTGGGCATGGTGGTGTATGAAATCCTAGCACTTCGGAAGCAGAGCTAGGAAGATTACAGATTCAAGGCCACTTTGGGCTACGTATCCAGATCATGTCTCCAACGAACAGAAACAAAACCTCCAATCTAGTCTCCCAGTCACCCCAAAGCCCCAGAAAGTGGGTTCTGAGCAGCAGAAAAGTCACTGATGTCTCTCCATTCCTTTAGCTAGAGTTTGTTTTCTGGTTATCGTAACATTATCTTCCAGTAATTTAAACTCTTCTAAGGTCAATGTATGAAAAGAATAAAGTGGTAGCAGGGCATTTGCTCTAACACCCAGACCTGAAAACTCCACGCCTCAGTTTGGTAGATTTCCAGCCATAGTTCATGTGACTTCATCCACAACCTTAGGTCTGTCTTTATTTTCTGTTGTTTTTCAAGGAGGCTCTCTTTGCTGTAGCTGCATACTGACAATTTCCTTGATTCAAATTGCACAGAGAGAGGACCTATTCCTAGTCACTCCAGTGAAAGCCTTGGATCAGTTGAGACCTTTATTAATCAGGTCAACGATACCAACCATGGGTCAGTGCTATGTGTATAGATGAAACAAATCAACTGTTCAGACTAGGCTCAGGTCTCTCCCTATGGAGGCAGAAACCAATCAGTACAATTGATTGTATTGCTTGTGGTGCACAGGCAGATCTCAGTCACTGTTCTGCTCAGCACAAGTGAGTTTCCAGATGGAACCAGATTTTCTGACATAGGCCTCCTCTGATCCACCCTGAAAACGCTGCTGATGCATGACTGTGATATCCATGAACACTGAGAAGGAATTCAAGTCCCTTCTGTCCTCACTCTTGGGTACAAGGACACAGATTGTCTTCAGTTGACTCACCCCAGGAATGCAAGCATGTGTATAGCAGATGCTGGTAGAGCCCCAGCAATATTTCCCTGGGCCTCTTCACTGTGTGAACAGCAGCCAAGCTGTAGCTGCACATGGACGCCTCTACCCCAGGGTCTGTACCATCTGTGTGCACAGCGGGCAACTTACAGAGAATCAGCACCTCTCAGACCTTGCCTATGGATGTCAGCATAGAAACTATTCCAAAGGAGAAGCTGGGTGACTGTCTGCATTGGCTCCAAGAGTCCAGCAGCCGCAGAGTTAGTGTATGCATGCATGTGTTCATGTACGTGTGTGTGTGTGTGTGTGTGTGTGTGTGTGTGTGTGTGTGTGTGTGTGCCTAAAGATCAGTTTTCTTGTCCTCTTTCCCCTTGGAAAAATGTCCTTTTTTAATGAGGTGTTTCTCACACTCCTACCCAAGCCATGGTTCCATGGAAGCTGTTCTTACATAATTCCATTGTCTCGGCATCAGTAATTGGCAGAGAATATGAAACAAACAACTTAGGAGAGTCTTTACTGAGAAATTTCCAACTGCAACAAAGGGACATCCTTGCCCAGGAACATGGGGCCTCTGTGAGGCAAAGCTCCTTTCCTGGCTGGGCATCTCTCTTGTCTATGGAGGCCTTTCTGTCATGAGTGGCTGCATCATCTATGGGTGCCATGACCAAAGTGGGAGGGCCCACATGCTGGCTGTGCATCTCTGCCGTAGTCAGCCCAGTGAAGGCACATGCAGGGCTCTGGGGGCCTTTCGTGCTCTTGGAATGCATGAGTGGACTATGGTGTGTCTTGGATGAACAGCCACCTCACTTACTAGAGAAGCGCCATCACCTTTGAGGTACTTTCACCTCAGACCCATGACCCAAGTAGTGCCTGTGTCACAAACTGTCCTCCTGGCCACAGTTCAAGAGAATGGCGCACAAAAATACTTTATGTGTGGGGACTGAATACAACTGTCTTTAACAGGTGGGGAAGCCCTGTAGATTAAAACGTCTTTCCTGTTGAGCATGGTGTCACATGCTTGTAATTCTAGTACTAGGGAGGTAGAGGCAAAAGGATCACCATAAGCTCAAGGCTGTCCTGGTCTATAGACTGAGTTTTAGGCCAGCTAGGGCTACATGGTGAGTACATGGTATCTCTCTCTCTCTCTCTCTCTCTCTCTCTCTCTCTCTCTCTCTCTCTCTCTCTCTCTCTCTCCCTCTCTCTCTTTCTCCAAAAAAAAAAAATAGTCCTCAAGGTTCATGTTGGCCTGGAAAGCACGGCAACACAAAGGAGCTCATCCCAGTAATGTGAATGAGAAAAATCTTGGGAAAAGTTCTGTTGCTGTGATAAAATACCCTGTTGGGGGTACACTGTGTGAAGTGAAGTTGTGTCTCTGACTTCCTCACCTACCTAAGGCATTCTCTGATTGGTTTCAAGGGGAAGGGGTGGCTAGGAGGCAGGCAGTGAGTGGGATGTAAAGTGAATAAGTAAAAAAAAAATTAAATTAAATTAAAAAAAAATCTGATGGCCAATTAGCTGGGCAGGAAGTGGAGGGCAGGACTTCTTGGGAGGGAGAAAGGAACTCTGGGAAGAGGAAAGAGGACCGTTTTTCACCAAGAGACAGACATGACTACATACTTGGAAGGTATAGCTGGATGGGGCTAGGTGGTCAGGTTCACTTAGATGAGCTAGTTGAGAGTCTGCCCAGCTAAAACCTAAGCTTTGGAATATTAAAACATTTCAGTGTGGTTATTTGGGGAACTAGCTGGGTAAGGAATAACTGCAACCATATTAATTTCCAGAATTAATTAATGTGTACAGAATATTAATAATCATTTTCCAGTACCTTGAAAGAAAGCAACTGAGAGGAGAAAGGGATTGTTGGGCTTACTACTAGTCTAAGTTTGTAGACTGTCTTTTCAGGGAAATCAAGGCAGGAAACATAGACATTTGTCAGTTGCACCCACAGTCCAGAGCAAAGAGAGAATTAGTGGGTCCTTCCTTGCTTCCTGCTCCCAACTAGCTTTCTCCCCTCGTACTGTTTAGCATACCCACCAACCTTGCCTAAGGAATGGCATTTCCCACAAAGCACTGGGTCTTCCTGCATGACTGGGCAATCAAGACAGTCTCCCACAGGCATGCTCACAGGTCATCTGGATCTATATAATTCCTCATTAAGACTCTTTCCAGGTAATTCTAAGTTGTGTCAATCTGACAGTTAAAACCAACCAGCATAATCTGCCATTTGTGAATTTTACACACAAACACATCACTTTAAGCCAGAACTTTTCGCCCTTGTCCCCCAAATCTCATGTTACTATTATAATCTAAAACACAATCCAACTTGGAAAACCTTCTAAAGTCTTCAAAACTTCCATCACTTCAAATTTCCAAAGTTTCTTAGCTGTGGGTTGCTATAACATAAAGAAAAAAAAGTATATACTTAAATAATCCTTTTCCAAAAGGAAAGAACTGAGGCATACAGACAATCACACCAAAGTGAAAGCAAAACCCAGCAGGGTGAATCCAAATCCTCTAGCCTCTAGTCTTCTGGACTCCGAAGAGTATGGCGGGCCCCATCTCTCTCACTCTGCTTACCAAAGCCCAAAGCTTCCCTTACAGGCTACATTAGCTCCGTACGGGAAGCCCTCCTGCTCGGACAGCCCACATTCCTGACATCTCCAATATCCTGAATTTTTTATAGCAGCTGAGGCATTGCCTTCTTAAATGGCCTCTTAGGGCCTCTCCTAAGGATTTCAATTATGCCTCACCTTTTGTCTGTCTTCAGCTGCTCTCCAAGACCCTTCCATGTTGTCAGAACCATATGGGTGCTTCTTCCAGTGCCAAATTCTTCTGTGAGCTCAAGATGAAGCCTTACCAGTTAAAACCATCAGTGTCTATGTCCTGATACTAAGTTAAGACTTTCGTATTGTCCTGTTGGAGAAGAGAAGGACTTACCTCAGTGGTGCTGATCTCTTATCAGTCACAGCCTCAGACTAATCAGCACATACAATTTTAGCTAGAACATCACACAAATAGTTCTTATCTCTGGTAGACTCCTTGTTGCCCTCTAAAACCTCATAAGGATAGTCTCAGCTTGTCCACATTTCTTTCAACATTCTCATCTTGCAAGCTCCTGCTAAAATGGCCCATTAAGCTCTGCTCACAGCATTTAACAGCTTCTCTAGCCCAAAAGTGCCAAACTCTTGCACATTCTATCCCACAAAATTGTCCAAAACTTAAAAGCCGCATGGCCAGTTTATCAGAGCAGGGCCCCTCTTCTTCAGTACCAACTTCTGTTCTACCTTTATTTCTGTTGCTATGATAAATATGACGAAGAAAGCCACCTAGAGAAGAAAGGGGGTTGTTCAGCTTACAATTCCATGGTTGGCATCTATCATATCAGGGAAGCCAAGGGAGGAACTCAGCCAGTCACATCCATGGTTTTAAGATCTCACAGACAGGAATTGGTGCCAGCTGGATTGCTTGTGCCCAGCTTGACCTCTCCACTCCTATATAGAACGTGCTTCTAGGTCATGTCAGTTGACAGTTAACTGTCACAGGAACTAATTGCTTTTGCTATTTTCTGGTGCTTGAATTTAGACACAAGGCCACAAAGCATGCTGGGTACATATTCTGCCACTGAGCTATACACATACTAGGCAAGCACTCTACCAACTGAGCAATGTACCCAGCTCAGAACTTTTTTTTATTGCTGCCTGGTATTCCATCTAATGTCTATATTACACATAATTAGAAGATCCAAGCCTTCATTTTAGGGCTCATCTTTTCTGGTTTAATATAGATAGGAAACACTCAATAAGCATAGAGAGAGAGAGAGAATTTTTAGAACTTTCACTGTTAGGAATTCACAGATGTAGAGGATATTTTGAACTCTTAGGAGCCTTAGGGTTCTGGTGGAACTGTGTCCAGTTCTGTATGAGAAGGAGCATGGTGGCTTCCCTGACTCTGTGGCAGGCTTATTGCTGAGTGTCTCCCCTCTTTACCTGGTGCTCACAACAGTTCTCCTAGGTATTATTACTCCTGCTGAGGAAAGACGAAATTGAGGTCTCATGAGATTAAATGACTTTTCTCAACAGATAAATAGAAATAGAATGAATTACAAGTTTAAAAAGTCAAATAAGTTAGTGGATAAGCCTTATAACTATGAGCACACAAACTAGAAGCTAAAAATCATGTGTGTGTGCATGTGTGTGTGTGTGTGTGTGTGTGTGTGTTCCATATTTATGCAGTGCGAAACCATCCTCTGGCTGAGGATGTCGATGCGTGGCTCAGCCCCTTCGATCATGGGGAGGCCCTGGTTCCATCCGCACTGCTGTGAAAAAGCAACAACCAGCAAGCAAGAAAACCAAACAGACCCCACCCACAGTTCTGTTTGGGATTAGTTATAGACACAAAATTCTTACATTATTAAATCTACTTTTTAATTTAAAATGATTTGACCAATGGTTTAGATCGCCAATGGTCATGTCCAAGGACTCCGTTTGGCTCCCTTTGTTTCTTTCTCTCTCCTGGCCTTCAGATCAGATTAGATCATCTATCTGATTCCTACTCGGATCTTACCTTCTCTAAGCATGTGCACACCCAGCGTGGTGAGACAAGACATCCTTTTGGAGTGTCAGCTCTTTGCTTAGCAAGGCTTGTTGGGTTTGATCATTTTCAGCTTAATGCTCATAAAAACGATTGAAGCATTTATTATTCCACATAAATAAAGACATCACCACCTTGTTGTCATGGAGACAGGCCCCTCCCCACCTCTAGCCCGAGAGTCTGGTTTTTGTGGCTTAGCATAGCCATCTTCAGAATGCTCAACCTCAAAGAGGTTGGGCCATTGGCATTCCAAAGCTGGAGACAGCTCCTCTGAGGTGCTGTCAGGTGGCTAACAGCCTTGCTTTGCCCCCTGTGTCATTAGAGATGCAGATTCAGTGCTTGTTACTCAGTTGTTCAAACTAAAATTAGCAGCAGCTCCAACCAAGCAGAGGTTGATCTCACTCTTCCCCTTAGCAGACCAAAACCAATAATGGGGTTGCACCATTTTGGAAACCCAGGTAGTAATTCTTCCACCTCTCCCTTCTCCTCCTTTTGCTTTGTTTTTATTTGATAGATTTTATGTATTGTCCTCATCTGCTCTGGCTAAGATAGTTAGTTGCTTACAAATGTCTACATCCTGGCCAGCAAGATGGGGGCAGGGGGGGGCAATGCTCCTCCCTTTAACTTCCTACTGGACCTTGAACTCATCAACCCTGGCTGCACTTCAGGAAGAGGTTAAGGATGTGGACCCCAGGGCGAGGACAGTTGGGTTTGCATCCTGGCTCTATCATATGCAAAGTAGTGAACCTTAAGCTAATTGTTCACTTTACTCTATGCCTTGGTCTCATTAACTACAAATGAGGTGGTTGTAATAATAGTCCCTCCCCTCCCCCCAAGAACTGCTATGAGTTTTACCTGAGCAAGTACACGGGCAGTAAAAAGAATAATATCTGACATAAAGTAGGCATCGAGTAGACGTTGAGTAGTAGGATTACCGTGGATGCTTATGGCACCATGAGATAGTCCTGGGTAAGAGTAATGGTGGTGACATGGAGTTGGTGGTGAGAGTGGAGGTGAGAGTGGAGGTGAGAGTGGAGGTGAGAGTGGAGGTGAGAGTGGTGAAAACAGAGGTGCTGGGGGCAGTCATGGCTGTGGTGGGGATGCTGAGGGTGAGAGGTGATGGTGCGGTGGGGATGCTGAGGGTGAGAGGTGATGGTGCGGTGGGGATGCTGAGGGTGAGAGGTGAGAGGTGATGGTGCGGTGGGGATGCTGAGGGTGAGAGGTGATGGTGCGGTGGGGATGCTGAGGGTGAGAGGTGATGGTGCGGTGGGGATGCTGAGGGTGAGAGGTGATGGTGCGGTGGGGATGCTGAGGGTGAGAGGTGATGGTGTGGTGGGGATGCTGAGGGTGAGAGGTGATGGTGCGGTGGGGATGCTGAGGGTGAGAGGTGATGGTGCGGTGGGGATGCTGAGGGTGAGAGGTGATGGTGTGGTGGGGATGCTGAGGGTGAGAGGTGATGGTGCGGTGGGGATGCTGAGGGTGAGAGGTGATGGTGCGGTGGGGATGCTGAGGGTGAGAGGTGAGAGGTGATGGTGCGGTGGGGATGCTGAGGGTGAGAGGTGATGGTGCGATGGGGATGCTGAGGGTGAGAGGTGATGGTGCGGTGGGGATGCTGAGGGTGAGAGGTGATGGTGCGGTGGGGATGCTGAGGGTGAGAGGTGATGGTGTGGTGGGGATGCTGAGGGTGAGAGGTGATGGTGCGGTGGGGATGCTGAGGGTGAGAGGTGATGGTGCGGTGGGGATGCTGAGGGTGAGAGGTGATGGTGTGGTGGGGATGCTGAGGGTGAGAGGTGATGGTGCGGTGGGGATGCTGAGGGTGAGAGGTGATGGTGTGGTGGGGATGCTGAGGGTGAGAGGTGAGAGGTGATGGTGTGGTGGGGATGCTGAGGGTGAGAGGTGATGGTGCGGTGGGGATGCTGAGGGTGAGAGGTGAGAGGTGATGGTGCGGTGGGGATGCTGAGGGTGAGAGGTGAGAGGTGATGGTGCGGTGGGGATGCTGAGGGTGAGAGGTGAGAGGTGATGGTGCAGTGGGGATGCTGAGGGTGAGAGGTGAGAGGTGATGGTGCGGTGGGGATGCTGAGGGTGAGAGGTGATGGTGCGGTGGGGATGCTGAGGGTGAGAGGTGATGGTGCGGTGGGGATGCTGAGGGTGAGAGGTGATGGTGCGGTGGGGATGCTGAGGGTGAGAGGTGATGGTGCGGTGGGGATGCTGAGGGTGAGAGGTGATGGTGCGGTGGGGATGCTGAGGGTGAGAGGTGAGAGGTGATGGTGCGGTGGGGATGCTGAGGGTGAGAGGTGATGGTGCGGTGGGGATGCTGAGGGTGAGAGGTGATGGTGCGGTGGGGATGCTGAGGGTGAGAGGTGATGGTGTGGTGGGGATGCTGAGGGTGAGAGGTGATGGTGCGGTGGGGATGCTGAGGGTGAGAGGTGATGGTGCGGTGGGGATGCTGAGGGTGAGAGGTGATGGTGCGGTGGGGATGCTGAGGGTGAGAGGTGATGGTGCGGTGGGGATGCTGAGGGTGAGAGGTGAGAGGTGATGGTGGGTGGGGATGCTGAGGGTGAGAGGTGATGGTGCGGTGGGGATGCTGAGGGTGAGAGGTGATGGTGCGGTGGGGATGCTGAGGGTGAGAGGTGATGGTGCTGGTGGGGATGCTGAGGGTGAGAGGTGATGGTGCGGTGGGGATGCTGAGGGTGAGAGGTGATGGTGTGGTGGGGATGCTGAGGGTGAGAGGTGATGGTGCGGTGGGGATGCTGAGGGTGAGAGGTGATGGTGCGGTGGGGATGCTGAGGGTGAGAGGTGATGGTGCGGTGGGGATGCTGAGGGTGAGAGGTGATGGTGCGGTGGGGATGCTGAGGGTGAGAGGTGATGGTGCGGTGGGGATGCTGAGGGTGAGAGGTGATGGTGCGGTGGGGATGCTGAGGGTGAGAGGTGAGAGGTGATGGTGTGGTGGGGATGCTGAGGGTGAGAGGTGATGGTGCGGTGGGGATGCTGAGGGTGAGAGGTGATGGTGCGGTGGGGATGCTGAGGGTGAGAGGTGATGGTGTGGTGGGGATGCTGAGGGTGAGAGGTGATGGTGCGGTGGGGATGCTGAGGGTGAGAGGTGATGGTGTGGTGGGGATGCTGAGGGTGAGAGGTGATGGTGCGGTGGGGATGCTGAGGGTGAGAGGTGATGGTGCGGTGGGGATGCTGAGGGTGAGAGGTGAGAGGTGATGGTGCGGTGGGGATGCTGAGGGTGAGAGGTGATGGTGCGGTGGGGATGCTGAGGGTGAGAGGTGATGGTGCGGTGGGGATGCTGAGGGTGAGAGGTGATGGTGCGGTGGGGATGCTGAGGGTGAGAGGTGATGGTGCGGTGGGGATGCTGAGGGTGAGAGGTGATGGTGCGGTGGGGATGCTGAGGGTGAGAGGTGATGGTGCGGTGGGGATGCTGAGGGTGAGAGGTGAGAGGTGATGGTGCGGTGGGGATGCTGAGGGTGAGAGGTGATGGTGTGGTGGGGATGCTGAGGGTGAGAGGTGAGAGGTGGATGGTGCGGGGGGGATGCTGAGGGTGAGAGGTGAGAGGTGATGGTGCGGAGGGGATGCTGAGGGTGAGAGGTGAGAGGTGATGGTTGCGGTGGGGATGCTGAGGGTGAGAGGGTGATGGTTGCGGAGGGGGATGCTGAGGGTGAGGAGGTGACTGGTGCGGTGGGGGGATGCTGAGGGTGAGAGGTGATGGTGCGGTGGATGCTGAGGGTGACGAGTGATGGTGCCGTGACGCTGAGTGATGCGGGGGATGCTGAGGGTGAGAGGTGATGGTGCGGTGGGGATGCTGAGGGTGTAGCGGGAGAGTCTGGTGCGGTGGGGATGCTGAGGGTGAGAGGTGATGGTGCGGTGGGGGATGCTGAGGGGTGAGAGGTTGTGATGGCTGAGAGGTTGGTGTGGATGCTGAGGGTGAGAGGTGATGGTGTGGTGGGGATGCTGAGGGTGAGAGGTGATGGTGCGGTGGGGATGCTGAGGGTGAGAGGTGATGGTGCGGTGGGGATGCTGAGGGTGAGAGGTGATGGTGCTGGTGGGGATGCTGAGGGTGAGAGGTGATGGTGCGGTGGGGATGCTGAGGGTGAGAGGTGATGGTGCGGTGGGGATGCTGAGGGTGAGAGGTGATGGTGCGGTGGGGATGCTGAGGGTGAGAGGTGATGGTGCGGTGGGGATGCTGAGGGTGAGAGGTGATGGTGCGAGCTGAGGTGAGGTGATGTGCGGTGGGGATGCTGAGGGTGAGAGGTGATGGTGCGGTGGGGATGCTGAGGGTGAGAGGTGATGGTGCGGTGGGGATGCTGAGGGTGAGAGGTGATGGTGCGGTGGGGATGCTGAGGGTGAGAGGTGATGGTGCGGTGGGGATGCTGAGGGTGAGAGGTGATGGTGCTGGTGGGGAGGGTGAGAGGTGATGGTGCGGTGGGGATGCTGGAGGGTGAGAGGTGATGGTGCGGTGGGGATGCTTCTGAGGGTGAGAGGTGATGGTGCGGTGGGATGCTGAGGGTGAGAGGTGATGGTGCGGTGGGGATGCTGAGGGTGAGAGGTGATGGTGCGGTGGGGATGCTGAGGGTGAGAGGTGATGGTAGCGGTGGGGATGCTGAGGGTGAGAGGTGATGGTGCGGTGGGGATGCTGAGGGTGAGAGGTGATGGTGCGGTGGGGATGCTGAGGGTGAGAGGTGATGGTGGGGTGGGGATGCTGAGGTTGAGAGGTGATGGTGCGGTGGGGATGCTGAGGGTGAGAGGTGATGGTGCGGTGGGGATGCTGAGGGTGAGAGGTGATGGTGAGGTGGGGATGCTGAGGGTGAGAGGTGATGGTGCGGTGGGGATGCTGAGGGTGAGAGGTGATGGTGCGGTGGGGATGCTGAGGGTGAGAGGTGATGGTGCGGTGTGGATGAGTAGGGTGATAGGTTATGGTGCGGGTGGGATTCTGAGGGTGAGAGGTGATGGTGCGGTGGGGATGCTGAGGGTGAGAGGTGATGGTGCGGTGGGGATGCTGAGGGTGAGAGGTGATGGTGCGGGTGGGGATGCTGAGGGTGAGAGGTGATGGTGCGGTGGGGATGCTGAGGGTGAGAGGTGATGGTGCGGTGGGGATGCTGAGGGTGAGAGGTGAGAGGTGATGGTGCGGTGGGGATGCTGAGGGTGAGAGGTGATGGTTGTGGTGGGGATGCTGAGGGTGAGAGGTGAGAGGTGATGGTGCGGTGGGGATGCTGAGGGTGAGAGGTGAGAGGTGATGGTGCGGTGGGGATGCTGAGGGTGAGAGGTGAGAGGTGATGGTGCGGTGGGGATGCTGAGGGTGAGAGGTGATGGTGCGGTGGGGATGCTGAGGGTGAGAGGTGATGGTGCGGTGGGGATGCTGAGGGTGAGAGGTGATGGTGCGGTGGGGATGCTGAGGGTGAGAGGTGATGGTGCGGTGGGGATGCTGAGGGTGAGAGGTGATGGTGCGGTGGGGATGCTGAGGGTGAGAGGTGATGGTGCGGTGGGGATGCTGAGGGTGAGAGGTGAGAGGTGATGGTGCGGTGGGGATGCTGAGGGTGAGAGGTGATGGTGTGGTGGGGATGCTGAGGGTGAGAGGTGATGGTGTGGTGGGGATGCTGAGGGTGAGAGGTGATGGTGTGGTGGGGATGCTGAGGGTGAGAGGTGATGGTGCGGTGGGGATGCTGAGGGTGAGAGGTGAGAGGTGTGGGTGGGGGGGGGGTGCTGAGGGTGAGGGGTGATGGTGTGGTGGGGATGCTGAGGGTGAGAGGTGAGAGGTGATGGCGTGATTGGGTGCGGTGGGGGATGCTGGAGGGTGAGAGGTGATGGTGCGGTGGGGATACTGAGGGGAGAGGTGATGGTGCGGTGGGGATGCTGAGGGTGAGAGGTGATGGTGCGGTGGGGATGCTGAGGGTGAGAGGTGATGGTGCGGTGGGGATACTGAGGGTGAGAGGTGATGGTGCGGTGGGGATGCTGAGGGTGAGAGGTGATGGTGCGGTGGGGATGCTGAGGGTGAGAGGTGATGGTGCTGGTGGGGATGCCTGAGGGTGAGAGGTGATGGTGCGGTGGGGATGCTGAGGGTGAGAAGGAGGTGATGGTGCGGTGGGGATCTGATGAGGGTGAGAGGTGATGGTGGGGTGGGGATGCTGAGGGTGAGAGGTGATGGTGCGGTGGGGATGCTGAGGGTGAGAGGTGATGGTGCGGTGGGATGCTGAGGGTGAGAGGTGATGGTGCGGTGGGGATGCTGAGGGTGAGAGGTGATGGTGCGGTGGGGATGCTGAGGGTGAGAGGTGATGGTGCGGTGGGGATGCTGAGGGTGAGAGGTGATGGTGCGGTGGGGATGCTGAGGGTGAGAGGTGATGGTGCGGTGGGGATGCTGAGGGTGAGAGGTGATGGTGCGGTGGGGATGCTGAGGGTGAGAGGTGATGGTGCGGTGGGGATGCTGAGGGTGAGAGGTGATGGTGCGGTGGGGATGCTGAGGGTGAGAGGTGATGGTGCGGTGGGGATGCTGAGGGTGAGAGGTGATGGTGCGGTGGGGATGCTGAGGGTGAGAGGTGATGGTGCGGTGGGGATGCTGAGGGTGAGAGGTGATGGTGAGGTGGGGATGCTGAGGGTGAGAGGTGATGTGCGGTGGGATGCTGAGGTGGGGATGCTGAGGGTGAGAGGTGATGGTGCGGTGGGGATGCTGAGGGTGAGAGGTGATGGTGCGGTGGGGATGCTGAGGGTGAGAGGTGATGGTGCGGTGGGGATGCTGAGGGTGAGAGGTGATGGTGCGGTGGGGATGCTGAGGGTGAGAGGTGATGGTGCGGTGGGGATGCTGAGGGTGAGAGGTGATGGTGCGGTGGGGATGCTGAGGGTGAGAGGTGATGGTGCGGTGGGGATGCTGAGGGTGAGAGGTGATGGTGCGGTGGGGATGCTGAGGGTGAGAGGTGATGGTGCGGTGGGGATGCTGAGGGTGAGAGGTGATGGTGCGGTGGGGATGCTGAGGGTGAGAGGTGATGGTGTGGTGGGGATGCTGAGGGTGAGAGGTGATGGTGCGGTGGGGATGCTGAGGGTGAGAGGTGATGGTGCGGTGGGGATGCTGAGGGTGAGAGGTGAGAGGTGATGGTGCGGTGGGGATGCTGAGGGTGAGAGGTGATGGTGCGGTGGGGATGCTGAGGGTGAGAGGTGATGGTGCGGTGGGGATGCTGAGGGTGAGAGGTGATGGTGCGGTGGGGATGCTGAGGGTGAGAGGTGATGGTGCGGTGGGGATGCTGAGGGTGAGAGGTGATGGTGCGGTGGGGGATGCTGAGGGTGAGAGGTGATGGTGCGGTGGGGATGCTGAGGGTGAGAGGTGATGGTGCGGTGGGGATGCTGAGGGTGAGAGGTGATGGTGCGGTGGGGATGCTGAGGGTGAGAGGTGATGGTGCGGTGGGGATGCTGAGGGTGAGAGGTGATGGTGCGGTGGGGGATGCTGAGGGTGAGAGGTGATGGTGCGGTGGGGATGCTGAGGGTGAGAGGTGATGGTGCGGTGGGGATGCTGAGGGTGAGAGGTGAGGTGGTGATGGTGCGGTGGGGGATGGTGCGGTGGTGGATGCTGAGGGTGAGAGGTGATGGTGCGGTGGGGATGCTGAGGGTGAGAGGTGATGGTGCGGTGGGGATGCTGAGGGTGAGAGGTGATGGTGCGGTGGGGATGCTGAGGGTGAGAGGTGATGGTGCGGTGGGGATGCTGAGGGTGAGAGGTGATGGTGCGGTGGGGATGCTGAGGGTGAGAGGTGATGGTGCGGTGGGGATGCTGAGGGTGAGAGGTGATGGTGCGGTGGGGATGCTGAGGGTGAGAGGTGATGGTGCGGTGGGGATGCTGAGGGGTGAGAGGTGATGGTGCGGTGGGGATGCTGAGGGTGAGAGGTGATGGTGCGTGGGGATGCTGAGGGTGAGAGGTGATGGTGCGGTGGGGATGCTGAGGGTGAGAGGTTATGTGCGGTGGGGATGCTGAGGGTGAGAGGTGATGGTGCGGGTGGGGATGCTGCGGGTGAGAGGTGATGGTGCGTGGGATGCTGAGGTGAGAGGTGATGGTGCGGTGGGGATGCTGAGGGTGAGAGGTGATGGTGCGGTGGGGATGCTGAGGGTGAGAGGTGATGGTGCGGTGGGGATGCTGAGGGTGAGAGGTGATGGTGCGGTGGGGATGCTGAGGGTGAGAGGTGATGGTGCGGTGGGGGATGCTGAGGGTGAGAGGTGATGGTTGCGGTGGGGATGCTGAGGGTGAGAGGTGATGGTGCTGGTGGGGATGCTGAGGGTGAGAGGTGATGGTGCGGTGGGGATGCTGAGGGTGAGAGGTGATGGTGCGGTGGGGATGCTGAGGGTGAGAGGTGATGGTGCGGTGGGGATGCTGAGGGTGAGAGGTGATGGTGAGGTGGGGATGCTGAGGGTGAGAGGTGATGGTGCTGGTGGGGATGCTGAGGGTGAGAGGTGAGAGGTAATGGTGCGGTGGGGATGCTGAGGGTGAGAGGTGATGGTGCGGTGGGGATGCTGAGGGTGAGAGGTGATGGGTGCTGGTGGGGATGCTGAGGGTGAGAGGTGATGGTGCGGTGGGGATGCTGAGGGTGAGAGGTGATGGTGCGGTGGGGATGCTGAGGGTGAGAGGTGATGGTGCGGTGGGGATGCTGAGGGTGAGAGGTGATGGTGCGGTGGGGATGCTGAGGGTGAGAGGTGATGGTGCGGTGGGGATGCTGAGGGTGAGAGGTGATGGTGCGGTGGGGATGCTGAGGGTGAGAGGTGATGGTGCTGGTGGGGATGCTGAGGGTGAGAGGTGATGGTGCTGGTGGGGATGCTGAGGGTGAGAGGTGCTGGTGCGGGGGGGATGCTGAGGGTGAGAGGGGTTGGTGCGGTGGGGATGCTGAGGGTGAGAGGTGATGGTGCGGTGGGGATGCTGAGGGTGAGAGGTGATGGTGCGGTGGGGATGCTGAGGGTGAGAGGTGATGGTGCGGTGGGGATGCTGAGGGTGAGAGGTGATGGTGCGGTGGGGGATGCTGAGGGTGAGAGGTGATGGTGCGGTGGGGATGCTGAGGGTGAGAGGTGATGGTGCGGTGGGGATGCTGAGGGTGAGAGGTGATGGTGCGGTGGGGATGCTGAGGGTGAGAGGTGATGGTGCGGTGGGGATGCTGAGGGTGAGAGGTGATGGTGCGGTGGGGATGCTGAGGGTGAGAGGTGATGGTGCGGTGGGGATGCTGAGGGTGAGAGGTGATGGTGCGGTGGGGATGCTGAGGGTGAGAGGTGATGGTGCGGTGGGGATGCTGAGGGTGAGAGGTGATGGTGCGGTGGGGATGCTGAGGGTGAGAGGTGATGGTGCGGTGGGGATGCTGAGGGTGAGAGGTGATGGTGCGGTGGGGATGCTGAGGGTGAGAGGTGATGGTGCGGTGGGGATGCTGAGGGTGAGAGGTGATGGTGCGGTGGGGATGCTGAGGGTGAGAGGTGATGGTGCGGTGGGGATGCTGAGGGTGAGAGGTGATGGTGCGGTGGGGATGCTGAGGGTGAGAGGTGATGGTGCGGTGGGGATGCTGAGGGTGAGAGGTGATGGTGCGGTGGGGATGCTGAGGGTGAGAGGTGATGGTGCGGTGGGGATGCTGAGGGTGAGAGGTGATGGTGCGGTGGGGATGCTGAGGGTGAGAGGTGATGGTGCGGTGGGGATGCTGAGGGTGAGAGGTGATGGTGCGGTGGGGATGCTGAGGGTGAGAGGTGATGGTGCGGTGGGGATGCTGAGGGTGAGAGGTGATGGTGCGGTGGGGATGCTGAGGGTGAAGAGGTGATGGTGCGGTGGGGATGCTGAGGGTGAGAGGTGATGGTGCGGTGGGGATGCTGAGGGTGAGAGGTGATGGTGCGGTGGGGATGCTGAGGGTGAGAGGTGATGGTGCGGTGGGGATGCTGAGGGTGAGAGGTGATGGTGCGGTGGGGATGCTGAGGGTGAGAGGTGATGGTGCGGTGGGGATGCTGAGGGTGAGAGGTGATGGTGCGGTGGGATGCTGAGGGTGAGAGGTGATGGTGCGGTGGGGATGCTGAGGGTGAGAGGTGATGGTGCGGTGGGGATGCTGAGGGTGAGAGGTGATGGTGCGGTGGGGATGCTGAGGGTGAGAGGTGATGGTGCGGTGGGGATGCTGAGGGTGAGAGGTGAGAGGTGATGGTGCGGTGGGGATGCTGAGGGTGAGAGGTGATGGTGTGGTGGGGATGCTGAGGGTGAGAGGTGAGAGGTGATGGTGCGGTGGGGATGCTGAGGGTGAGAGGTGAGAGGTGATGGTGCGGTGGGGATGCTGAGGGTGAGAGGTGAGAGGTGATGGTGCGGTGGGGATGCTGAGGGTGAGAGGTGATGGTGCGGTGGGGATGCTGAGGGTGAGAGGTGATGGTGCGGTGGGGATGCTGAGGGTGAGAGGTGATGGTGCGGTGGGGATGCTGAGGGTGAGAGGTGATGGTGCGGTGGGGATGCTGAGGGTGAGAGGTGATGGTGCGGTGGGGATGCTGAGGGTGAGAGGTGATGGTGCGGTGGGGATGCTGAGGGTGAGAGGTGAGAGGTGATGGTGCGGTGGGGATGCTGAGGGTGAGAGGTGATGGTGTGGTGGGGATGCTGAGGGTGAGAGGTGATGGTGTGGTGGGGATGCTGAGGGTGAGAGGTGATGGTGTGGTGGGGATGCTGAGGGTGAGAGGTGATGGTGCGGTGGGGATGCTGAGGGTGAGAGGTGAGAGGTGATGGTGCGGTGGGGATGCTGAGGGTGAGAGGTGATGGTGTGGTGGGGATGCTGAGGGTGAGAGGTGAGAGGTGATGGTGCGGTGGGGATGCTGAGGGTGAGAGGTGATGGTGCGGTGGGGATGCTGAGGGTGAGAGGTGATGGTGCGGTGGGGATGCTGAGGGTGAGAGGTGATGGTGCGGTGGGGATGCTGAGGGTGAGAGGTGATGGTGCGGTGGGGATACTGAGGGTGAGAGGTGATGGTGCGGTGGGGATGCTGAGGGTGAGAGGTGATGGTGCGGTGGGGATGCTGAGGGTGAGAGGTGATGGTACGGTGGGGATGCTGAGGGTGAGAGGTGATGGTGCGGTGGGAATGCTGAGGGTGAGAGGTGATGGTGCGGTGGGGATGCTGAGGGTGAGAGGTGAGAGGTGATGGTGCGGTGGGGATGCTGAGGGTGAGAGGTGATGGTGCGGTGGGGATGCTGAGGGTGAGAGGTGATGGTGCGGTGGGGATGCTGAGGGTGAGAGGTGATGGTGCGGTGGGGATGCTGAGGGTGAGAGGTGATGGTGCGGTGGGGATGCTGAGGGTGAGAGGTGATGGTGCGGTGGGGATGCTGAGGGTGAGAGGTGATGGTGCGCTGGGGATGCTGAGGGTGAGAGGTGATGGTGCGGTGGGGATGCTGAGGGTGAGAGGTGATGGTGCGGTGGGGATGCTGAGGGTGAGAGGTGATGGTGCGGTGGGGATGCTGAGGGTGAGAGGTGATGGTGCGGTGGGGATGCTGAGGGTGAGAGGTGATGGTGCGGTGGGGATGCTGAGGGTGAGAGGTGATGGTGCGGTGGGGATGCTGAGGGTGAGAGGTGATGGTGCGGTGGGGATGCTGAGGGTGAGAGGTGATGGTGCGGTGGGGATGCTGAGGGTGAGAGGTGATGGTGCGGTGGGGATGCTGAGGGTGAGAGGTGATGGTGCGGTGGGGATGCTGAGGGTGAGAGGTGATGGTGCGGTGGGGATGCTGAGGGTGAGAGGTGATGGTGCGGTGGGGATGCTGAGGGTGAGAGGTGATGGTGCGGTGGGGATGCTGAGGGTGAGAGGTGATGGTGCGGTGGGGATGCTGAGGGTGAGAGGTGATGGTGCGGTGGGGATGCTGAGGGTGAGAGGTGATGGTGCGGTGGGGATGCTGAGGGTGAGAGGTGATGGTGCGGTGGGGATGCTGAGGGTGAGAGGTGATGGTGCGGTGGGGATGCTGAGGGTGAGAGGTGATGGTGCGGTGGGGATGCTGAGGGTGAGAGGTGATGGTGCGGTGGGGATGCTGAGGGTGAGAGGTGATGGTGCGGTGGGGATGCTGAGGGTGAGAGGTGATGGTGCGGTGGGGATGCTGAGGGTGAGAGGTGATGGTGCGGTGGGGATGCTGAGGGTGAGAGGTGATGGTGCGGTGGGGATGCTGAGGGTGAGAGGTGATGGTGCGGTGGGGATGCTGAGGGTGAGAGGTGATGGTGCGGTGGGGATGCTGAGGGTGAGAGGTGATGGTGCGGTGGGGATGCTGAGGGTGAGAGGTGATGGTGCGGTGGGGATGCTGAGGGTGAGAGGTGATGGTGCGGTGGGGATGCTGAGGGTGAGAGGTGATGGTGCGGTGGGGATGCTGAGGGTGAGAGGTGATGGTGCGGTGGGGATGCTGAGGGTGAGAGGTGATGGTGCGGTGGGGATGCTGAGGGTGAGAGGTGATGGTGCGCTGGGGATGCTGAGGGTGAGAGGTGATGGTGCGGTGGGGATGCTGAGGGTGAGAGGTGATGGTGCGGTGGGGATGCTGAGGGTGAGAGGTGATGGTGCGGTGGGGATGCTGAGGGTGAGAGGTGATGGTGCGGTGGGGATGCTGAGGGTGAGAGGTGATGGTGCGGTGGGGATGCTGAGGGTGAGAGGTGATGGTGCGGTGGGGATGCTGAGGGTGAGAGGTGATGGTGCGGTGGGGATGCTGAGGGTGAGAGGTGATGGTGCGGTGGGGATGCTGAGGGTGAGAGGTGATGGTGCGGTGGGGATGCTGAGGGTGAGAGGTGATGGTGCGGTGGGGATGCTGAGGGTGAGAGGTGATGGTGCGGTGGGGATGCTGAGGGTGAGAGGTGATGGTGCGGTGGGGATGCTGAGGGTGAGAGGTGATGGTGCGGTGGGGATGCTGAGGGTGAGAGGTGATGGTGCGGTGGGGATGCTGAGGGTGAGAGGTGATGGTGCGGTGGGGATGCTGAGGGTGAGAGGTGATGGTGCGGTGGGGATGCTGAGGGTGAGAGGTGATGGTGCGGTGGGGATGCTGAGGGTGAGAGGTGATGGTGCGGTGGGGATACTGAGGGTGAGAGGTGATGGTGCGCTGGGGATGCTGAGGGTGAGAGGTGATGGTGCGGTGGGGATGCTGAGGGTGAGAGGTGATGGTGTGGTGGCTGTAGTGATGGTGCAGTAACTATAGTGATGGTGGTGTCAACTATAGTGATGGTGGTGTCAACTATAGTGATGGTGGTGCAGTAACTATAGTGATGGTGGTGTCAACTATAGTGATGGTGCAGTAGCTATAGTGATGGTGTGGTGGCTATAATGATGGTGGTGTGGTGTGGCGGCTATGGTGATGGTGTAGTAACTATAGTGATGGTGGTGTGGTGACTATAGTGATGGTGGTGTGGTGATATAGTGATGGTGGTGTGGTGATATAGTGATGGTGGTGTGGTGACTATAGTGATGGTGGTGTGGTGACTATAGTGATGGTGGTGTGGTGACTATAGTGATGGTGGTGTGGTGATATAATGATGGTGGTGTGGTGACTATAGTGATGGTGGTGTGGTGACTATAGTGATGGTGGTGTGGTGACTATAGTGATGGTGGTGTGGTGACTATAGTGATGGTGGTGTGGTGACTATAGTGATGGTGGCGTGGTGACTATAGTGATGGTGGTGTGGTGATATAATGATGGTGGTGTGGTGACTATAGTGATGGTGGTGTGGTGACTATAGTGATGGTGGTGTGGTGACTATAGTGATGGTGGTGTGGTGACTATAGTGATGGTGGTGTGGTGACTATAGTGATGGTGGTGTGGTGACTATAGTGATGGTGGTGTGGTGATATAGTGATGGTGGTGTGGTGACTATAGTGATGGTGGTGTGGTGACTGACTATAGTGATGGTGGTGTGATGACTATAGTGATGGTGTAGCAGCTATGGTGATGTTGGTGGTAAAGGTGATTATGGTAGTAGTAGGGGTCTGGAGGAAAAGGTGAGGATGACAAACAGAAGCCATGGAGAAACACTGTTTACTGGATTGCTCACTAGCTCATATGCAGCTAGCTTTACCTCACAGTCCAGCATAGGCATAGTGCTGCCCACAGTGGGCTGGGTTCTCCCACATCAGTTATCAATCATTAATTATTACAGTATCTCACAAGCAAGGTGGAAGACCAGTCTGCTCTGGCAAAATTTTCAACTAATTTTCCCTCTTACAGGTAACACTAGGCTGTGTCAAGTTGATAATAAAAATTAACCAGGATACTTCTCATGTGTGCTCCCCTCCCCCATGTTCCTGTAAGAACCTCTCACCCATGTGCCTGTAGGAACCTCTCACCCATGCTGTGTAGGACTAACTCCTTCATACTCTGTAGGAACCCCTCCCCCATGCTCCTGTAGGAACCCCCTCCTCCATGCTCCTGTAGGAACCCCTCCGCCATGTTCCTGTAGGAATCCCTCCTCCATGCTCCTGTAGGAACCCCTCCCCATGCTCCTGTAGGAACCCCCTCCCCCATGCTCCTGTAGGAACCTCTCCCCATTCTCCTGTAGGAACCCCTTCCCCATAGTCCTGTAGGAACCCCTCCCCCATGCTCCTGTAGGAACCCCTCCTCCATGTTCCAGTAGGAACCCTCACTCATGCTCTGTAGGAATCCCTCACTCATGTTCCTGTAGGAACCCCTTTCCCATGCTCCTGTAGGAAAATCTAACCCTTCTCTGTGGAACCCTTCACCTGCTTTCCTGTAGGAAGCTCTTTCCTGCTTCTCTGTAGAAACCTCTGACCTGTTCCCCTGTAGGAATCTCCTACCTTTTTCTCTGTAGGAACCCCTCACTGTACTCCAGGAAGCAACCCCTGTTAATTCACCTGTCCACTGAGCTGGACATGGGTGGCACTGTTTTCTTGCCCTGTGGATGCTGCCCTGTCTGGGGTAAAAAGATGCTTAAACCTCCTCTGGAAAAGCAAAGCTAACCCTGGAATTCCTGAAGAGAGAAGAAGAAAGATGACATCCTGTTTCATGGCAACCAGCCATCTCAGTGCAAAGTACCCCAAATTATATACCCAGCTCCTTCCGTACTGAGCTCCAGGATCTTATATACATCTCTACTAGGCTGAGCTGCCTGGGTGTCCAATGCTCAGCTGAAACACAGTATGCTGGGAAGATACATGTCTCACTCCTGGTGTGCTTCCTGCTTGTCCCCAGAGCTGCACATCCCTTGGTCTCTTCACTTCAATCAAAATGAAATTTTGACCCAACTGCTCAGACCAAGCTGTGGAGTTGTCTTTCATGCTTGTTTGAGGGTAAAACTTTGAGCTTCTGTTTCTTGATGATTATATTCCATCGATCCTAAGACAGTATATAACAGTAGCTTAATTTGTTAATTTCCTTACTGGAAGTGGACTGTGCTGGATCTCCATCACCAGCACCATAATCCAGGCTAGTGTCTTTCACCCCCACTACAGCAGTGGCCGGATGGATGATTATTCCACAGGACAGAGATCTCTTTCTTCACAGTGAGCTGTAAGGCTTCATCAGCTTCCCACAGTATTCATAACATCTTACTCTTTCCCAGGGAGTATGCATCCCATGTGATCTGGGCTCCTATTCCCCAGTCTTCCTCCAGACTCCTCTGCTGCTCCAGCCGAGTTCTGAAGCCTTCTTAACCATATCCAGAACATATCAAGCATATTTCTACCACAAGGCCTTTGGCAATCTTTTCCTTTGGATCATCTCTTCCCCTTATTCAGACTTTTGTTCAAATATGACCCCTACAGATTTCACCAACTATGTTTGCTTATGTTTTGTTTTCTTTCTCTCTTCCCCTTTTCCTCCTCATCTTCCTTGTCTTCTTTTGCTATTTTGAAACAGATTCTTACTGTGTGGCCCTGCTGGGCCTGGAACTCACTATGTGGTTCCCAGCCTGGCTTTGAACTTGTGATCCTCCAGCCTTCACACCTACTGTGTTAAGCTTGTAGATAATGTACGTCATTCTCAACCCATTTATTTGCTTTATCTGAAATCATGTGGCTTTACTTGTGTGATTGCTGTTCTTCATTCTACCCGAACACCACCACTATGGTGTCAACTCATTGAGAGGAGGGCCCTTGCCTAGGTCACCCAGCTCCTAACAGATAGCATGTGCTCAATGTATGCTTGTTAAATCTGAATGAATGGATGAATGAATGATTGAATGAATGAAAGTGGAAATTTTGAGTTTCTTTGGAGACTCTGTTATGTCATGTGATGTTTTTCTGGAAACTGTCTTATGAAAGTATAATTTTCTGAACCAGACACTTGAGAGGACGTTTTGCTGAGAACAGACATGTTTTACTGGACACTGCTTGGAAAAAGGGCATGTAACATTTTTCTGGAGTAGAGGACATATGATGTTTGGAAAGGGTATAAGTATAACCCTACAGACACTGGATGATGCTGTGTGGCATTGGTTCGCCTTGCCTTCCTTATTAACTATTGTTTGTCATGATTTTGTAGAGAGAAATGCACTAAAGAATTTCTTGTGATATTCCAGCAGCCTCTTGCCCCTTCCTCAGAACTTGGGCCAATTGGCAGAGCCTTGTGATTTCTACTGGACCAAACTGCCATTGCTGGTGTTTGCAAGTGGATCAAGCTACTGCTACTGATTTCTGTGAACTGAACTGCTGATATCCTGACAACAAAGATTGGAATCACCCCAAAGACAATTTCTAAATGGGTCCACATTCCCCTTTGCCCTACTAACCTGTCCTTTCTGCTACCTCTGCTGGGTGGTGGGCTAGAAAATAGGTTAAAGCATTTAAGAACCTTGACTGAAGTAGGTTTTGGAAAATCTAAGCTTACAATGAATGAATGACTATCTGAAGTACTCATGAGAAGCCTGGAGAATACCACCCCCAGGGCAGCTCTGCACTCTTGCTTTCCTGCCCTTCTTCAGGAAGAAGAGACCATTGTCTCCACCGCCCCTGCTGGGTGGGAGTACAGAAGACTCGTGGGTTGTTTGAATTTCACTCTGAGGTCAGCTTAATGACTTATCTATTTGTTCTTACCCCACCTCATTCCATAAAGGATTAGATGTGGATCACAGTGCATTAGTGAAACACAAAGATGGAATGTAATTAGGTGAGGGAAAGGGCCAATCAGGATAGATTGCCCAGAATACAGTCACCTATGCCCCACATGTTTGCTTGACACTCAGTTACAGGCAGCCCAAAGCAGAAGATACAAAACATCCTGTGAAACTGGATGATATCACAAGAAGGAGAGTGGGACTGTGTCTGGTGCTATGGGCAGTTACTGTGTCTCTCCAGAAGGCACACTGGTGGAAAAAGTAGGGGAGGGTCAGAAGGAAGAGAGAGGGTCTGGAGGACTTGATTTGAGAATCTAACTCCAAATGGCTGTATTTCCTATCATGTCCTGTTCTCCATGCTAGACCAGTTGATGACAGCTCCCCCTCACCTTCTTCCTATGGGAGCTTTGTCATACTCTCCGCTTACCAGGTCAGTTGGAGACACTCTCGCTGTTTGGTTTTGTTTGGGTCTGCATGTGTCTGACCTAATCTCCTGCTGAGGTCCCCACTCAACTCCAGTTGACTCATCAGTTATAAACATGTGAGGCAGAGAGAGCCCAGATCATATTCTGGCCGTTTACACAGATGGCCATTGTTCCAGGAGTGGAGTTACTCACCAGAGCCTGCTGAAGTGGCATATCTGGAAAGGTGGATTTGGCAGTCAGCCATCAGGCGGCTGTGCCAGCTTTGTTCCCTGGACTCTGGCTTACTCTAGCTGCCCCTCCCGACCAGGGATGCCACACCAAACAAGGATCCCGCCCCTTAAAAAGTCAGTCCTCTTTTTGCAGCAAGGAGAGAGAGCCCAGCTGTTGGAATACTCTGTAGCAATGGTTTCTACTTCATAGAAACCTCAAGATGTAAATAAGACAGATAGAAGTGCAGTGGGGAGGGGGAGGGTTCCCATCATTAACAACAACGTGGCTCCCAGGTACCTTAAGATCAATTTAAAATGAAAGAACATGGAAGCAGGCTAAAGCCCACCGATGAGAAAACATATAAGCCAATTCATCCATAGGGAGGAATATAAAAAGGGTAAACTCGGTGAGAGCATGAGCTACCACGGTGTGCCACTGGTGGACCTAAAAATCATCCTTGGTACAAGAAGCCAGCTGCTGAAGAATTCATTTATTTGAGGTTCTAAAGACTGCAATGGCAGTTCCATAAGTCAGAATAGCAGCTGTCTGGGCCCAGTGTATCTTGAGGGGGAGGAGAGACTTTGCAGGGTGAGGAGGATTATCTGTCCTGGAGTGGACAGTGGTCACACAGCTGTGGAACTGCTCCCCAAACATTCCAGAAGTTTTAAAAGATAGAGTGAAGAAATCGTTGTTGATCCTAGAAGTTAGTCCTGATGCACCTGCTTCATTAGGCTTGAAACGTTGCTTGGTCTCAGTTCTTGTATAAATATATCTGGAGCAGAAAGGCGAAAAAAAGCCTTTCAACATCACTTAAGTGAATTTGTAGAAGCTGCAAACCCAGTATAAAATGAGTACAAGCTCACAGATTTCTCAAAGGGAGGGTGATTTGCTGCACTTTAGCACCTCCCCCATTGCTCCCATTTTCTCTAAAGCATCTTCCACTCCTTTCTGGAAGTCCCTAAAACGACAACACATGGACACACAAAATGTTCTGTAACCACCACTGTGATTTTGCTCATCTCTCCAGGCACTCCTGCCTGTTGTCCATACTGTCCAAGCCACACAAGGGAGGAAGGGTGTGCCCCAAGGAGGAAGGGTGTGCTCCTAGGTGCCACTGCTCTGGGAGCACCTTCAGAGAGAGAGAGAGAGAGAGAGAGAGAGAGAGAGAGAGAGAGAGAGAGAGAGAGAGAGAGAGAGAGAGAGGGAGAGAGAGAGAGCATCATTCTCAAGTTCAGGCAGGGAGGCTTCTTTCTTGAAACTTGGAGTGGTTCCTAGGACCTCTGAAAAGGCTTAGCTTCCTGATAGGAAGGTTTGATCAGCAGATTTCTTTCTCGCATTGCCTGGTACAGTGTTGTTTTCAAGGATCCCTGGAGATTATGTCACTGGAAAGATGAAGAGATGTTTATTTGGAGAGTTTCTTATATTAGACTAAGAACAAGGTCAAAGCTTTGGGTATCCGTGGTGTTGACTGGATTCTCACTGGTACAGGGTGTCCTTCCCGTGCCTAGTAACAGTGGCAGTGGGTAGCCTGTGACCTATGTGCTTCCTGACAACACGACAGTCAAGTAAATCCCCTCACACACTGTCAGTCAACCATTGAACTGAGCACAGGGTCCCCAATGGAGGAGCTAGAGAAAGGACCCAAGGAGCTGAAGGGGTTTGCAGTCCCATAGGAGGAACAACAATGTGAACCATCCAGTACCCCCAGAGCTTCCAGGGACTAAACCATCAGCCAAAGAGTACACATGGAGGGACCCATGGCTCCAGATGCATATGCAGCAGAGGATGGCCTTGTTAGACATCAAAGGGAGGAGAAACCCTTGGTTCTGAGAAGGCTTGATGCCCCAGTACAGAGAAATACCAGGACAGGGAAGTGGGAATGGGTGGATTGATGAGTAGGGGGATGGAGGATGTGTTAGGAGATTTGGGGGGGGGACCAGGAAGGGGGACAACATTTGAAATGTAAATAAAGAATATATCTAATAAAAATAGAAATCCCCTCATATTTTTTGACAGGATCTAATTTGTCATATTGTTTCCTGGGAGTGACCTTGCTCATCTCTTTGAAGGTTTTAGAGGTCAGTGCCAATATCGTGGTCTCCCAGGCTGTTCTCAACCTTTCGGAATTAGGGGTTCTGTTGCATAAATAGAATCTATTTTTCTGGATCTTCCCTTTGGCCATCTCCTAGAGTCCCTGCTGGTGGGAGTGTTTGGAATGCAAGGGCACAGGACACATGGAGGGATATCACAGTCCATGCTCAGCTAGAATGTGATGATGTCATATGATGTCAGCTGAGTATGACAAGCATGGAGTCCCAGCACTTGGGAGGCAGAGGAAGAATCAGGAATTCAGGGTCATCCTCAGTTGCACAGTGAGTTTGAAGCCAGCTTGGGCTACACGTCTCAAAACAGAACAAAATAACCCCCCTATAAACAATAAACCACTACCAACCCCTAACCATATTTTAGGAATACCATGATTACAAACTAGGCAAAACCAAAAGAAAAGATAAAAAACAAAAGACTTTTGGGGGCGGCCAAGGTGGGTTAGAGCTATGGCTCAATAGTTAAAAGTGGTTGCTGCTCTTGCACAGGGCCAAGGTTCTGTTGCCAGCACCCACGTGGCAGCTCACAGCCTTCTGTAACTCCAGTTCCAGGGGGTCTAATGCCCTCTTCTGGCTTCCATGAGGACCAGGTATGCATGTAGTGCACAAATATACATGCAGGCAAAACACTCAGACACATATCATTGGGGGGAAATTAAAGATATTTTCAGGGCTAGAGATATGGGTAGGGATTAAGAGCACTTGTTGCTCTCCAAGAAGATCCAGGTTCAATTCCCAGCAGCCACATGATGGCTCACAGCTATCTGTAACTCCAGATCCATGGAATCCAGTGTCGCCTTCTAGCTTCTGCTGGCACCAGACACACATATGATATATAAGCAAAACATCCATGCACATAAAACAATAGCAGTAAAACTCTTCAAAACCATGTTTTCTCTGTTTTGCCATAAAATTCCCACAAGAAAACAAATGAAAATTCACTTTCCTTTTTTATTGGATATTTTCTTTTTTTACATATCAAATGTTATCTCCTTTCCTGGTTTCCTCCCCTCCCGGAAACCCCCTATCCCACCCCTCCTCTCCCTGCTTCTATGAGGGAGTTCCTCCACCTCCCCACTCTCGATTCCTCTACACTGGGACATCTATTGAGCCTTCACAGGAACAAGGACCTCTCCTCCCATTGATGCCTGACAAGTCCGTCCTCTGCTACATATGCAGCTGGAGCCATGAGTCTCTCCATGTGTACTCTTTGGTTGGTGGCTTAGTCCCTGGGAGCTCTGGGGGGTCCGGTTGGTTGATATTGTTGTTCTTCCTATGGGGTTGCAAACCCCTTCAGCTCCTTTAGTCCTTTCTCTAACTTCTCCATTGGGGACCTCGCACTCAGTGCAATGGTTGGCTGCAAGCATCTACCTCTGTATTTGTAAGGTTCTGGCAGGGCCTCTCAGGAGACAGCTATATCAGGCTTCTGTCAGCAAGCATTTCTTGGCATCCACAAAAGTGTCTGGGTTTAGTAACTATATATGGGATGAATCCCCAGGTGGGACAGTCTCTAGATGGCCTTTCCTTCAGACTCTGCTCTATACTTTGACTCATTATTTGCTCCTGTGAGTATTTTGTTCCCTTTTCTAAGAAGGACTTAAGTACCCACACTTTGGTTTTCCTTCTTCTTGAGCTTCATGTGGTCTGTGAATTGTATCTTAGGTATTCCAAGCTTTTGGGCTAATATCCACTTATCAGTGAATGCATACTATGTGTGTTCTTTTGTGATTGGGTTACCTCACTCAGGATAGTATTTTCCAGCTACATCCATTTGCCTAAGAATTTCATGAATTCATCGTTTTTAATAGCTGAGTAGTATTCCATTGTGTAAATGTACCACATTTTCTATATCCTTTCCTCTGTTGAAGGACATTTGGGTTCTCTCCAGCTTCTGTCTATTATAAATAAGGCTGCTATGAACATAGTGGAGCATGTGTTCTTGTTATATGTTGGAGCATCTTTTGGGCATATACCCAGGAGTGGTATAGCTGGGTCCTCAGGTAATACTATGTCCAACTTTCTGAGGAACCTCCAGACTGATTTCCAGAGTGGTTGTACCAGCTTGCAATCCCACCAGCGGGAGTGTTCCTCTTTCTCTACATCCGTGCCAGCACTAGCTGTCACCTGAGTTTTTGATCTTAGCCATTCTGACTGGTGCGAGGTAGAATCTCAGGGTTATTTTGGTTTGCATTTTCTTGATGACTAAAGATGTTGAACATTTCTTTAGGTGTTTTCTTGGCCATTTGATATTCCTCAGTTGAAAATTCTTTGTTTAGTTCTGTACCCCATTTTTTAATAGGATGATTTGATTCTCTGGAGTCTAACTTTTTGAATTCTTTGTATATATTGGATATTAGCCCTCTATCGAATGTAGGATTCATAAAGATCTTTTCCCAATCTGTTGGTTGATGTTTTGTCCTACTGACTGTGTCTTTACAGAAAACTTTGCAGTTTTATAAGATCCCATTTGTCGATTCTTGATCTTAGAGCATAGGCCATTGGTGTTCTGTTCAGGAATTTTTCCCCTTTGCCCATGTGTTTGAGGCTCTTCCCCACTTTCTCCTCTATAAACCATGTACAGCTTGAGGTCAGGGATGGTGATTCCCCCAGAAGTTCTTCTATTGTTAAGAATAGTTTTCACTATCCTGGGTTTTTTGTTATTCCAGATGAATTTGCAAACTGCTCTTCTAACTCTATGAAGAATTGAGTTAGAATTTTGATGGGGATTGCATTGAATCAGTAGAATGCTTTAGGCAAGATGTCCATTTTTACTATATTAATCCTGCCAATCCTTAAGCATGGGAGATCTTTCCATCTTCTGAGATCATCTTCAATTTCTTTCTTCAGAGACTTGAAGTTCTTGTCATACAGATCTTTCACTTGCTTGGTTAGAGTCACACCAAGGTATGTAATATTATTTGTGACTATTGTGAAGGGTGTCATTTCCCTAATTTCTTTCTCAGCCTGTTTATCCTTTGAGTAGAAGAAGGCTGACAACTCACTTTCAGTGAAGTTCAGAATAGCCTCTGAGGGGTTGACAGGTAGCAGCACATCCTGTGGTATGGTCCCTGAGTAACACAGCCAGCATGAAAGAAACAGCAACCAGGGAGCTGCAGAGGGATGCACTACCCTGCTCAGATCTGAACGGGGCTTGTGAGAGCATGTACAGCACAGAGAGCATGGACAGCACAGAGAGCACGGGCAGCACAGAGAGCACGGATAGCACAGGGAGCACGGACAGCACAGGGAGCACGGACAGCACAGGGAGCACGGACAGCACAGGGAGCACGGACAGCACAGGGAGCACGGACAGCACAGGGAGCACGGACAGCACAGGGAGCACGGACAGCACAGGGAGCACGGACAGCACAGGGAGCACGGACAGCACAGGGAGCACGGACAGCACAGGGAGCACGGACAGCACAGGGAGCACGGACAGCACAGGGAGCACGGACAGCACAGGGAGCACGGACAGCACAGGGAGCACGGACAGCACAGGGAGCACGGACAGCACAGGGAGCACGGACAGCACAGGGAGCACGGACAGCACAGGGAGCACGGACAGCACAGGGAGCACGGACAGCACAGGGAGCACGGACAGCACAGGGAGCACGGACAGCACAGAGAGCACGGACAGCACAGGGAGCACGGACAGCACAGAGAGCACGGACAGCACAGGGAGCACGGACAGCACAGGGAGCACGGACAGCACAGAGAGCACGGACAGCACAGGGAGCACGGACAGCACAGGGAGCACGGACAGCACAGGGAGCACGGACAGCACAGGGAGCACGGACAGCACAGGGAGCACGGACAGCACAGGGAGCACGGACAGCACAGGGAGCACGGACAGCACAGGGAGCACGGACAGCACAGGGAGCACGGACAGCACAGGGAGCACGGACAGCACAGGGAGCACGGACAGCACAGGGAGCACGGACAGCACAGGGAGCACGGACAGCACAGAGAGCACGGACAGCACAGGGAGCACGGACAGCACAGAGAGCACGACAGCACAGAGAGCACGGACAGCACAGAGAGCACGGACAGCACAGAGAGCACGGACAGCACAGAGAGCACGGACAGCACAGAGAGCACGGACAGCACAGAGAGCACGGACAGCACAGAGAGCACGGACAGCACAGAGAGCACGGACAGCACAGAGAGCACGGACAGCACAGAGAGCACGGACAGCACAGAGAGCACGGACAGCACAGAGAGCACGGACAGCACAGAGAGCACGGACAGCACAGAGAGCACGGACAGCACAGAGAGCACGGACAGCACAGAGAGCACGGACAGCACAGAGAGCACGGACAGCACAGAGAGCACGGACAGCACAGAGAGCACGGACAGCACAGAGAGCATGACAGCACAGAGAGCACGGACAGCACAGAGAGCACGGACAGCACAGAGAGCACGACAGCACAGAGAGCATGGTTGGAGCAACAGCGTGGTGTCACTTTTTGTTCCATACAGGGGGTATTAAGGGATACTGGTGGAGCATTGCTTCTTTTCTTTCCTAATTCTAAATATTCATCAATGCGCTTGAGAAATTTGCAACACATCTTAATGTATTAGATAAAGATCCTATACAAAGCTTAGAGCCCTGAACACTTCAGGGGGCTTTGGCATCTGCCTGTGCCAAGCTTGCTCTCTAGACTCCAGAAGCGACTTGCCTTGGCTTAGTACCCGGCACATTATGAAATCATCCCCTCAGCTTTTTCAAAGCTGACACAGCACCAGAAAGCCCACTCTAGGGCCGATGTCCTCCAGCCAACCAGACCCCTTCTCAAGTGACAGAAGTACCTACTTCCAGAAGCTGAAAGTTGGCACCTTTCAAAAATGGTCATTTTACAGGCTCAGCTGTCACAGTCTCTCCCCGACCCCACCCCTCCATTTCAGGGCAAAACCACTGGCAGCTAGCTTTGGTCACCTGTGTGTGGAGTTTCAGAAACTAGCTGTAACCCTGTAAGGCAAATGACAGAACATGTTACTGAGGTGTCCATCTCCTCTTAAAAAGCACAATGACGAGAAAGAGGAACACTCCTCCACTGCTGGTGGGATTGCAAGCTGGTACAACCACTCTGGAAAGCTGTCTGGCGGTTCCTCAGAAAACTGGGCATGACACTCCCGGAGGATCCGGCTATACCACTCCTGGGCATATACCCAGAGGCTTTACCTGCATGCAATAAGGACACATGCTCCACTATGTTCATAGCAGCCTTATTTATAATAGCCAGAAGCTGGAAAGAACCCAGACGTCCCTCAACGGAGGAATGGATTCAGAAGATGTGGTATATTTACTCAATGGAATACTACTCTGCAATTAAAAACAATTAACTCACGAAATTCCTAGGCAAATGGTCAGAACTTGAAAATATCATCCTTAGTGAGGTAACCCAATCACAAAAGAACACACATGGTATGCAGTCACTGATAAGGGGATATTAACCCAGAATCTCGGAATACCCCAGACACAATTCGCATATCAATAGATTTCTAAGAAGATGGAAGGAGAGACCCCTGGTCCTGGAAAGACTGGATGTAGGGGAACGCCAGGACAGAGAAACGAGAGGGGGTTGAATGAGGAAAAGAGGGAGGGAAGGGGGCTTATGGGACTTTCGGGGAGGGAGGAAACGGGAAAGGGGAAATGATTTGGAATGTAAATAAAAAAAACTTAGAAAATAAAATTAAAAAAAAAGAAGCACAATGACAATTTGTTTCATACAATATTTTTAAGAACTAAATGTGTTACCATGCAAGCACTATACAGAGCTTAGCACATACTGTTGTCTCTTATCTCTCCTTTCTTTAGCCACAGTAGCTTGTCTCCAATCCTCTGGACCAGCGGGTGCTCATTCGATCATTTGCATGGTGAAACGGATACTTTCCCCAAAGATGATTTACATTTCTTGGGTCCGTCCAGATCAGGAGCTAGAGCGGGGCTAGTTTGCAGAACAGGGATGTAGTTATATGACCAATCTTTTGAAGCCTTTGAGAGGGTAGCAGGAAGACCAGATCCAACTCAGAAAGATCAGGAAACATTCAAATAACATCTGATAAAGGCCCAAAGGAGGAGAAAACAATAAAGGTGTCAGGAGATGGACGTTTCCTGCAGTGCACACACTGTCCAGCTGTGGATCTAGACACAGTGATTAGATCAACTGAAACGTCACTGTCATGGGCACAGCACTTAAAACCCACAATGCACCTCCCTTTCCCCTGACAACACCCAGCTTCAGCCTTGATGTTCAAGGCCCAGTGCTGGGGAAGTCACATACAGCATCCAGTTTTCATCTGGGGACAACTGGAGCTCTGGGTCACAGTGCCATCTTCTCTGCTCTGGCCACCACCCAGCACATAGCTCCTGCTGGGTTCCTTGACCAAGAGGAACTGCTCTGCCCTTGGCTGTGCCAGCCCAGGAGAAGCAGCAGGCAGAGGCCCCTCGAGCCGTGAGTAGGAAAGGAGAGGCTCTGGAGGTGTGGCTAAGGAGGTAATACAGCGCTGCACTTCTTCATAAGAAATGCTCTCTTGAATCAAGGTGCTGTTCAAAAAGAAACCTAGGAGCAGAGAACAGGGAGTGACAGGCTCAGAGAAACCAGCTGCTGCTCACTGGCTTTGCTCCTAACTGGTGTTGGGGAGCAGTAGGTCTTTATGAGGCATGGCAGGTGACCTTGCTATGGGACAATCCAGCCACTGCCAGGTGAGGAACCCCCATTCTGCAAAGTGATCATGAAAACCTCATTTTTGCTCTGACTCAGCCCAAGTGTCTGCAGTGTCTTCCCATCTGAGACACAGTGATGGCATCCTCACCACTGGGCATCCATCGTCATCTTCATCACTGACCATCCCAGATGCTCTCTAAACATGTCTGGTCTATGGCGGGTGCAGACACTGTCAAGCTCTGTAGAGTTTTGGAACCCCTGCTCCTTGGGAACCCCCAGTGGAAAGAAGAGGAAATTAAATGTGGTATCTGTGATCAGATGCAGCTCAGCATCTCAGGCAGAGTTGGGGTCTCACACATCCACTGCACGCCTTGCTCAGGACCTCTCTGCACAGAGCACAGCCCTTGCGGGATGCTGAATTCCATCTAGCAGCTGAGCGGAGAAGACCCAATTATGTGAGCAAAAATGTGTAGCCTGGAAATGGCCTGGAGAAGTGAGGATGAAGCCTGGAGCGCCACCTGCCATTCCTGAGAGCTGGGTGAGGTTCGAGGATCTTGTCAAGTGACAAGTCTCTATCACTGTCCCCAGGAGACAGTGCCATGAGAGATGGCCTTGTGGAGCAGGACAGGAAGCAGGGAAGTGAGGAAGGTCAGGCTGAGGACATGGGCAGTGCCAAGGGCTCTACGAGGAGTAACTAGGTATGCTGTCTATCTACCATGAAAGCCTTCTCCATGGTGGATGATAGAGTGATCAGGCTGTCCTGAGACAGAAGAGATGAGCTGCCTTGTAAGAAGCTCATAAGAGTGTGAGACTAAGGCCACGAGACTTGTGTGGGGGGAAAATAGCCTCTAGAGTAAGAAATGCTATTACTGTGCACATTAATGGATGTGGTTCCACAACAGAGAACACAGCTTGGTGAAAGGCTATGGGTGAATGCTACCTTCCTCCCTTCTCTGCAAGGCCAGATTCTACAGTGCACAAGCTATACGACTGTAGGCTTGATCAGATTTTTACCGAGACAACCTGAAGTCGCAGTTTTTCTTAATTCTCTTTTAGATATTTATTTCATTTGGGGTGTATAAGTGTTTTGTCGGGGTCCAGCCTCGACACAGGATCAGAGTTCTCAACTGGAAGCAGGGATATCTGGAAGGTGCATGATAAATATTCACAGTCTATTTTTTGGGTACAAGCTGTTAGTCAATTTTTCAAGGCTTAAAGTTTCTCTTCTCCCTCATTCTCTGCTCTTTCTCTCTCGCTCATTCGCTCGCAGCTTGAGGCTGCACACTCTGCAGTCTCCTGCGCACTCTGCATTCTCCTGTGCGCTCTTCTTTTCTTGCACTCTCACACTCATACACACTTCTGTGTGTTCCCTTTCACTCACACATACACTCTTCACACACATCTCACACTCATACCACATGCACTCTCCTTTCACTCACACACACACTCTTCACCTCACATTCTCTCTTCACTCACTCGTCACAAGCTCTTCTCATGCTCTACGCATTCGCTCTCTCACTTGCTCTTCACATGCTCTCTACTCGCTCTCTACATGCTCTCTACATGCTCCCTACATGTTCCCTACATGCTCTCTACATGTTCCCTACATGCTCCCTACATGCTCTCTACATGTTCCCTACATGCTCTCTACATGTTCCCTACATGCTCCCTACATGCTCTCTACATGTTATCTACATGCTCTCTACATGTTTTCTACATGCTCCCTACATGCTCTCTACATGCTCCCTACATGCTCCCTACATGCTCTCCACGTTCTCTCCACATTCTCTCCTCATTCTCTCTACATTCTCTCCACATTCTCTTCACATTTTCTCCGCATTCTCTCCACATTCTCTCTACATTCCTTCCACATTCTCTCTTGCCTTCTTCTTGCCCCAGTCTTTTATTGATACTCCAAAAGCAGATAAAAAAGACATTGTATAATTGTTGCCAAATCAAATTCAAAAGAATAACCATGTCCCACAAAGAATCAAGAATTACAATTGTTCCCCAAAGTTTTAAGCTTCTCTATTTCCAGGCCTATAGCCAAAATAATAATAATTGCAAACTTATCATTATTTAAACTTTAGCTTTTATACTTCAGAGCTCAGAGCTCCAAGGCCAGCTACTTGTATTTTCTTGTAAAACTCTAATGATAAATGTCATAGGCAAAGCTGCCAGGCAGTGGCCAGAAAGAATCAAGTTAACCCTTAACTCAGTAGTTCCCCTAGCTTTCCGCTTCTACATGCTGCACACAATGACTCTTAGGAGAGTCCCAGTGTTTTGACTTAGTTTTACTAATCTAAGATTTTACTACTCTATACTTGCTTATTCAGAAACCATTCTCAAATGTTGTGTAAAACTTGTTTCATAACTTTAATAGTTTTTTCTCTCTTTGAGGTTCCAATGTTGGCTCTAATTCATTTTCTAATAATTTCATCAAACTTTCTTTGCAAGTCAAGCATTAATCTGGAACTGCCATTGTGCAGTTATTGCATTGTTTCTAAGATGAGAACACACAGCATGCACCTGGGCCATTAGGACTGTGCTGTGCTGTGCCCCATGCCTCAATTCCCAACTATTTAAGAATCATTACATCAGGGAACATCTAGTTTCACAGAATTTGCCAGGGCAGAAGGGGAAAGAAGTAAGAAAGTCAGATATAGAATAACTATGCACACCAAGGCCAACTGAAAAACAGTCACGCACAAATGAAATCTAGACAGTCATTGTCCAGGGCTGAGGTTAGGAGAAATGGGAACAACTGTTGTTACAAAGAGCTGCCGCGGGCTACTGAGATGTCTCCATCCGGGCCTACTGCAGGCAGTCCCTTATTTCAGATGGTGGGTTCCCTGGAGAGACATGTGTCCTGCTTCTCAGGGTCCCAGACACCATCCTTTTCTACAAGGAGCTACTGCGGGTTTCTGAGATGTCTCCATCCCAGCCTACTGTAGGCAGTCCCTGTCATTATTTGCAGTCCCCAGCAGTGTTTTGCCTGTATATATGTATGTGCCTTATTATCAGCGTGTTTTGTGCTCACAGAAGCCAGAATAGGGTATTGACTTTCCTGGAACTGGAGTTATTGATGATTGTAAACCACCGTGTGAGTGCTGGGAACTGAACCCAGGACATCTGCAAGAGCAGTGAATCCTCTTAACCACCGAGCCACCTCTCCAGATCCTGCTGCCTTTCTTGAATGGAGACAATATAACCTTAGCAGACAATATAGCCTTTCCTTCTGATTCCAGCCCTTGAACCAGTTGTTCTGACAGGAGGGGAGGCTTTGTGTACTGCTTCTACATCGTCCCACTGGGAGAAGGGAAGCACATTCTTGGCTTTCAATGGCTAGAGCACAAGCTCTGAAAGGGGACCACATCTGGTGCCACATGGGGAGGGAACATTGCCACAGCTTTGGGAATGAGGAAGAAGTCAGAGATGACAGACATCCTGGTGTATGGGGAGACTCCTTTACCTGAATGTGGAAGTGCTGTTCTGGACATGTGAGGGAGGGGCCTGGCATTCCCTATGCACCTGTCACACTTTCTGGGAGAGTCCTAATGCCTGACAGCCTGGGAGTGGCACCCAGGCAGGTCTCAAGGCCCCGCGTGCTTCCCTTTTCTTACCCCCACCCTCCACTTCTCCGGTGACCTAGGCTGATGGTTCTGTTTGTCCAGCTACTAGCCAGGACTTGCTCAAGCAGGAAGACTCTCAAGCTCTAAAGACTAGTTCTCTAGCTGCCTGGCCCAGCGGCAGGCCAACACATGGAAGAGAGAGCAGAGAGCATGCGCAATGCATGTGTGAAGACGTGCACACGTGTAAGGGCTCTGCAGAGTCCCTGTGGAAAGAGTCATTCTTGTGGGTGTTTCGTCCATGTGTTCTATCTTGAAAGTCTAGGAGCATGCTCCCCACCCAGTCACCCCATGGCATTACCACCCACTACCTTCCCTTTTACTGAAGGTTCGTTCACAAGAGCAGAGTTTTTATTGAAGGAACAAAGACTTGCATTTAATGAGTTCCAGCTGTGTGATGTAAGGGCTCAGCAGTAGACCTCATGGAGGACTCAAAAGGCTGTGGGGACAGCTCTACCCTCTGAGGACAGAAGGTCACAGAGGACTCCCTTGCTTTTAAGTGTCCTGAATGTCCCCTCCATTATGCCCCACCCCATCCTTCAGGAGCTCAGCCTCTCTGCTTCTCAGTGGCTCCAGTCCATCCTTGCTGTGGTGTGGACTGAGCAGACACTGATGGTGGAGTCTTTCCTGCAGACTGTAACCAAGCCTGTGCATGATCACCTCCTGTATTGAATAGCTTTATGTCAATGCAAGCTAAAGTAATCTGAGAGGAGGGAACCTCAATTAAGAAAATCCTTTCCCCATCTTTGGTTCCGTCTCAGGGAGCACTTTAGAGGTTTCTTGTGGTGTCCTTGACCCTTCTGGCTCCTGCAATCCTCCCTCATCCACAGGATTTGCGGAGCTCTGCCTGATGTTTGGCTGTGGGTCTCTGCATCTGTTTCCATCAGGTGCTTGATGGAGCCTCTCTGATGGTGATTGTGCCAGGCTCCAGTTTATGAGATCAAGGTGATACTTAGTAGAAATAATTCCTTTACTTCTTTTTTTCTGGGTGTATTTGGGTCTATCTTAGGTTTCTGGGCCATCTGGCCTCTGGTTTCTTTTCTGGTCCACCAGGAATCAGGGAGCCTGCATGGGTCTAACCTAGGCCCTCTGCATATATATTTAGCTTGGTATTTTTGTGGGACTCCTAGTAGAAGGGGCAGGACTGTTTCTGATGCTTTTTCCTGCTTCAGGGACCCTTGTTCTCCCACTGAGGGAGGACCTTAATATGAGGGGAGGTGCCTAACCTTATTGCAACTTGATATGCCAGGTTTGGTTGCTATCTCTAGGAGGCCTGCCATTTTCTGAAGGAATGGAGGAAGAGTGGATGGGAGGGGAGGGGAAATGGGTAAGGGACTGGGAGGAGAGGAGGGGAAACGTTGGTCAGGATATAATATATGAAAGAAAAATGAATTTAAATATATAAAGAAAAATATATAAAACAAGTTATTAAATGAATGTTTAAATGTCAAAAAAGGAAGGAAGGAAGGAAATGCTTCCATAAATTGGATTATAGGGAGAGACTTCGATCTGGATGTAAAGTGAATAAATAAATAAATTACTGGAAAAGCCTGTAGAGCATTTTCTTAGTGATCGATGGGGGAGGGCCCAGTCCTTTGTGGGTGGTGCCATTCCTGGGCTGATGGTCGTGGGTTCTATAAGAAATCAGGCTGAGCAAGCCATGATGAGCAAGCTAGCCAGCAGCACCCTTCTATGGTCTTTGCATCAGATCTTACCTCCAGGTTCCTGCCCTGTGTGAGCTCAGGTTCTGACCTCCTTTAGTGATGAATATCTTTCTGGAAGTGTAAGCCAAGTAAACCCTTTCTTTCCTCTCCAACTTGCTTTGTAACAGTGTTTCATCCCAGCAATACTAACCTTGACTAAGACATGTTCTTCACAGGGTACACAACTATCTAGCCCCTAGAATCCCTTTGTTGAATGGGGGTTTTGACCTGGGGAAGGCCCCAGAGTCTCAGGATGGTTTCATGTCAGGTTGCCGGAAGCCAATTGAGTCTCCTCAAATCTAGGATGAGGTATCATGGCCTTAACCCCAGGGATTATGAATGAGAGGCTCCCAGGCACAGCAGAAGAGACTAGGGGAAAGTGGAGGGGATGGCAAGGGTGCCATCTACACGGAAGTCTGCCACCAGCCTCCCCAAAGGAGCTTCAGAGAAGTAATGACGCCTTAGAGATGGTATCACCTGAGGTAAAGGGCAGAGCTTGCATCTGTCAATATCAGCTGCCTTCAATCTCAAGAGATCTTTGGAAGTGCGATGTGTGTGTGTGTGTGTGTGTGTGTGTGTGTGTGTGTGTGTGTGTGTTATACATCCCTTGGACTTCCTGTCCCTGAGAGTAAAGATAGCTCCATGCATGTCAGGACATCTGAGGATGCAGCCCAAGGCTACCAAACATGGCTGGATCCCAAATAGCCTGCTGACCAGGGTGGGGCTGGCAGCAGAAAGAGAGGGCTCTGGTCCTGGTGGCAGAGGTGGTCTGCATGAGCACTCTCCATAAGCTCTCTCTATACCAAGCCTTAAAGGAACCAACAGGCTTCTGAGGACATTCAGCGTTTCTCTCCCTGATTTGTGACATCTTCCCCTTCCCACTCTACTCCTTCCTCTAAGCACAGGATTTTCCCTCCCTTTGTTCTCTGTCCCTGCTCTTTGTGCCATCCAGCTGCTTGTATTGCTGTGCATCCCCTCAGGTGTGCATCCCCTCGGGTGTGCATCCCCTCAGGAGTGCATCCCCTTGGGTGTGCATCTCCTCGGGTGTGCATCCCCTCAGGTGTGCATCCCCTCAGGAGTGCATCCTCTCGGGTGTGCATTCTCTTGGGTATGCATCCCCTCGGGTGTGCATCCCCTCGGGTGTGCATCCCCTTGGGTGTGCATCTTCTCGGGTGTGCATCCCCTCAGGTGTGCTATGGGCACCAGCTTTGAAGTGGCCTTGGAATGATCCCTAGCCCAACCTGCCACATAAACTCGAGCAAGTCCAAACCTCTGAGCCTCACTCTCTACTGTAAACATCCCTAGAGCAGAACACACCTCTAGGGAGGTTCTGGGAAGCACTTAGCAGTGGAACTGCCATGGCTGTGCCTAGTGAGTGCTACTGATGGTGTAAAGATGATTGCCTTCATTCTGTGTGCAGACAAGGCCTCCCCAGAATGCCAGGACCCTTGAGGTCAGCCACTAGCTACAGTGCTTATCTAGAGGGACATAGGTGTTCACACCAGGAAATCTGAGCTAAAGAGAAGCCAGTGACCCTGTCCTGGGACTGTAACAGCAAAGGCTAGGCTACCCAGACTTCTCACTGAGTTCTTTCCTTATCCACATTGGAGTGCAACCGATGGGAAATGATGCAAGAGGTCCCTACCAAGGGGGAGAACTCGCTTTCTGGAAGAATTGCAAAGCTGCGAGCTGAGGGCAGTAGAAAGAAGGCTGGAAGCTATTCCATAAGGGACGGCAGTGGACAGAGCCAGTCAAGTCCAGCAGGCCTGCTGTCTTGGATACGACCCAGCCTAAGTCCATCTTACTAGAGCCCCAAACATCCCTGGACTGTCTCCCTGAAGTGGAAAGTTAAGGGTTCTTTGGAAAGTCAGTTGGATGTTGTTTTGCTGGGGCAAACATGTGAAGGAGTGTTTTGTTAAAATGGACACAGGTGTGAAAGGCTAAGGCAGACTCATGAAGAAACATTTCACCGAAGCAGACCCAGGAGAGAGGATGTTCTGCTAAAGCAAGCACACGAAAGGACACGTGATGAAGGATTCTTTGCTAACAGCATGCATGTATTGGTCCATCTTACATTGTGTAGTTGAGTTGTCGGGATTCAATAGAGAGAAACACCAAAGACTTCTGGTGGTGTACTGCAGTTTCTTGCTGCTTCCAAAGACTGATTGGATGCATGTGCTGAGGTAAGACCCATGGACGACATGAGATATTTGGAGGGTATAAACAGGATTCCATGGAGTGACGGAGACAGAGCTTGATTTGCTGGTACAGGTAGCTGTGCAATGCTGTGGGTCTCACATCTTAGCTGATCTTCACTTTCCTGAGAGAGGCACAGCTGAGAACTTCTCCTGGTGGTCCTCCCTGGTCCCTCCTGCTTATTCATGCTGAGGCTGAGGCCTGACTGTCTCTGCTAGGTCATGTCACCTGTCGCCGCTGTTGCTAACCTGACTCAATGGAACTGGACTGTTGGTGTATCCATGAGGTGTTTTCGGGCAGATGGACCTGCTGTTGCCTGCTAACCTGTGAACTGAACTGCCAATTTCCAGACAACACAGTCGGGAATGGCTCCAAAGAGCCTTTCTAAACAGGTCCACTTCCTCTGTATCCTTTCTTTTCCACTACCTCTGGTAGGTGGTAGGCTACAAGGGAGGTTACAGTGTTTAAGAACCATCATTAAAAAATAAGGTTTGAAAAAATTCGAGTTACAGCTCTCAGCTTCAAATCCTTGCTTTGACCCTCTTGCCCCACCAGGGAGAATGAAGCCCACTGTGAGGGCTGCTCTCTAGGGTGGGAAGTCACAGCCTTACCTGCAGCTACTGTCCAGCAAGAGCCTCCACTGGTGGAGGCTTCTGGGGAGGGTGCCCTCAGCATGTTTGGGACTTAGGAAAACAGGATGTAACCCAGAAAGCACATGCATGAGAAGAAGTACTTGACCCGGAGAAAGGGATCTGAAGGCTAGGAGAGTGTTAGTGGCGGGCCATTCTAGATACTGTGAACCAGCATAACAAACAGGAGAAAACAGCTTCTGCCAGGGACTGGCCTGGGGAAATGAGACTCAGCTGCTTATCAGGTGGTACTCAGTGGTCAGTGAGAGGACTATTAGTGATACACCGTAGTCACTTCAGATACACACAGGGACACACACACACACACACACACACACAGAGAGAGAGAGAGAGAGAGAGAGAGAACACTTCACGCACTGGTCTGTTAACAGCAGCATCCATGGTAAATGCAAGGACACATTCCCTCTATTTCCAAATGCTCAGAAAGAAAAGTTTGGATGGAGTCTTGGGACTCTCCCTGAACGGGAAGAAGTCACATAGATAGTCCGTTCTGAAACTGCTCTAGGCTACAGAAGTCTTGGGTTGGTGTTCTTTCAGCACAGGACACAGCAGCACATTTCAGTTCTGGGTGCTGCCGAGGTGCTTGTAGGGAGACGGAAGCCATGCCCTGAGCTGCCTCTACGGCTGAGTTGAGGAAACTGAGCAGAGGTGTTCAGTGAGGCAGGAGGATAGCTGTGATAGACATACACAGACACTGTGCAAGGGACCAGGAGAATGAAAAAGCTGAAGCCAGAAACATGACATTGGGTCAGGCAGTGGACAGTTCACCAGAGATCTGACAAGGCCTAGTTCAGTGAGGGCAGAGGGGTATACAATGTGCAGCGTCCCTCTGGACCTTCTGGGAGTGCGGCTGCTGGATATGGATGGTGTTTGCTTTTTCTGTGCTGGGAATGGAACATTATACTCACAGGCAAGCACTCTGCCACAGAGCCACACCCTCGTCCTCCGAGAGGGAACTTTAAGGTTGAGTTTTGCTGCAGACGGGAGGACTCAGGAGAGAGAGCTGGAGTACTGCAGGAGGAAGGATAAAGAAAAATTGCACCCAGAAGTCGAGCTCTGGGAGCCGCAGGGTCTTCCCACAGGAGCACAGACCTTGGGAAGACGTCTAATGCAGTTTGTGTGAAAAATGTTAGTTTATTCAAGTTTGCTGTGTGGGGTATGTGGGAAGAAGTGCCTGGGTAGATTGTGTGCTGTGTGGGGTGTGTGGGAAGAAGTGCCTGGGTAGTTTGTGTGCTGTGTTGGGGTGTGTGGGAAGACGTGCCCGGGTAGTTTGTGTTGGGAAGCAGGACAGTGGAGGACAAGAAAAGTTTTCTTCAACAGCAAGACTCCTGGAGTCGAGCGTGAGCAGTTCTGCCCTGTGCTAATCAGAATTTCAAAGGCATCTTTAGATGTTCTGTAGCAGATCGCAAATGTGGTACAGGCTGTTTATCACTATCTAGGTCACATTTATTAAAACACAGAAACCTGAGCTCACTTTAATCCAGGAGATGAAAGCGGGTTCCAGACAGCAGCAAGAATACAAAGGAATATTTTGTCAGTGTGACCTCAAAATCACAGGGTTTTAGAAGAGTGTAACCAATGCCCATGACAGATTTACAAAGGAGGGCTAACTAACTCTCCCCTCCTGAGTGTGACACCTGAACTAGCCAGTATGGCTCTACTCCACCAACAGAAGGAAGTGACCTCTTGGGGAATATAAGTGGCTACTAAATATGAACATCAGTTCATTAAGTTAGATGACGTCTTCTTGGAAGCCGTTGCTGTATATTAGTTCTGGAAATGAACATTTTCAAGTTTAATGCCTGTTAGTCACATGTTTATTTCCAGAACTCTCTGTCTCCAGAACACAGGTGTTGCCCGTAGCCTGTCTGCCTCACAAAGGGTCCTTTCTCTTCAGTTTTCTCTCATGGGCTCCCCAGCAATTCCCACTTCTCTGAAGAAAATGAATTCTGCTTGAACAGAGCATGAAAGTGTATTCACCATAGCCTGGATTAGCAATAACACCCTGTCCTGGCAGGGCGGCGGTGGGGGGTGGGGTGGGGGGAGGGACACAAGCCCTCTTTATTTTCATGTCACGGTCTCCATGTCCAAAATTCAAACTAGATAGGTGGTCTGAAAGGATGGTGACTGAGGGTTCTGCTCTCCACCACTGCTTTGGTCAGGACGTGCTGTGGCCTCAGGGAATATACAGAAAACCTGGGTTCCCAGACACTAGGGTCCACAGAGTCATTTCAGGGCCCCACAGAGAGTGGGAATCAGCAGGGGTGTTTGGGAGGAGCCCTGGGTGGAGTCCAGGAGTTGGAAACATGCCAGCCAGCTCTGTGGGTGGTGACTCAGTGGGAAACAACGCAGAGAGCGATGAGCAGAGACCTGGCCAAGAGTGGGGTGAGGATGGGAGAGCTGTCTCTGGCACCCTGTACAGCTAAAGCAATGCAGTGATGCAGTCTGCCTTTCTCCCAGTCTGCACTGTGGTCTCTGATCTTTGGCCTATCCTCTGAGCCTGTGGAGGCTGGGGGAGGCTGTGATGGAAGGCCTGCACCTCCCTCTCTCTTATCCACCCCTTCAACCACAGCCTCTGTGGAACAAAGGAAATCAACAGATATCTTGAGGGGTCCTGATGACCACAAACATGATGAGCTGAGCTTGTGGTTTAGAATGGCATCCCAGCTGAGAGGGTGCGTGTAATCCTGAGTATGCAGAAGTCTGTCTGTGGTTCAGTGTGGGACAGATTGCAGTCTCCGTGTGTTTCTAGGAAACACTGATACGGTTCCCCTGGGATTATTATTAGACCAAAGATGCCACAGGAAGAGCAACTCAGCAGGGCCCATGGCTTCAGATCCAGTTCTGCAGGCCCAGCCCTCGGGTATCCAGGCCCTGGCAGTCTGTACCAGGAGAAGCCTGGCTACTCCCTCCTGTGAACTCTGAGGATACCCAAGCAAGGCCTGGGCTCAGTGCTCTCTTCCAGAGAGCGGGATGGGTCCAGCTACAGCACAGTGCCTGTTTTAATATTACTAAGAAGTATTATTGCTAGCCAGGAGACAGAGGCAGGGGAAACACCACCAATCTGAAGCTGGCCTCCTCCATGTGGGATTCCAGGCCAGCCAGGGCTGCATAGTAAAGCCTTGCCATTAAAAAAGAAGATCACACTGACAACAAATTACTAAATATTGTCACTTGTTAAAGGAGTGGGAACAAGGGCAAGGGAATGTGTTCCATATTTATCTTTACATATAATTTTGAATTTTAGGCCATGTGGACATACTATATGTGTGTATCATATATATATATATATATGATACACACATTGAAAAAAACTTAGAAGGATTCCTTTAACAGGAACTTCCAAATGGCACCTAGCATGCAGCTCATTCAAGTCACAGGTTCTGTCAGGCATGCCTCCGTCTTCCTGGGCTTAGCTGTGGACAGTTTCTCCCCAAAGGCCAGGGACTCGCATGTCACACACACACATGCACACGCACACACACAGGACTCTTCTTTCCAGTTTCCAGTGATCTCATGACCTGTAGGCGAGGCGGAGTGGAGAGAGATGTCTCCTGCGTTGCGATCCTTGAAAGGGACAGGAATGAGGCCAGAGGGCCCTTGTGGAATGGAGGGAGGAGGCATCTGCAGGAGTCACTGAGCCTCTGGGACTGTCCCTCGCTGCAGTCAAAGGCCACCAATGGGTTTGTACACCACCAGAGCTAAGAAACAGAAGAGCTGCACCCCATAGTTCTTCGACAATCAACTTTTTACAGCTTTCAAGTAAATAGAAACTGAAGGCTGTGTTAAAGCTGACCGCATGAGTCTAGATTCTAGTGTTTGATTTATTTTCAAACTCAGTATATTGTAATTTTGATAGACTTTTAATTAATTATAATTATTTAGGCTCATCATATATCAACGGATATCAACAGCTTTTAAGAACTGTCAAGGCTCTGGCACCCCGTGAGTTTTGTACTGTTGTGGCGAACTGGCCCAAAGCTGACCTTTCTCCTATGAGCTGCCTCCTGGAGATGGCTGCTGTCAGAGGCCTGGGGTGGCTCTTGTCTTCCTTCAGGTCCTCCGAGCCATAGCAGTACTTGCTCCTGCCTGGCGTTCATCACCAGAGCTCTAACCCCAGGGCCAGTTTCAGGAAGGTTCTCACATGTCAAGTTGCATGGAGACTGCCCAGGGCTGGGATCCAGACTCTGCCTCCCACAGCCCTCGAGGTTTTTGACCTCATACAAGACCCTCTGCTGACAAGTGAGCACAAGGAACCACCTTCTGGGATGACTGACAGGAGAAAAGGACACCTTGCACCAACCCCTCCCAAGGTTCTCACCTCACCAAGGTTCTCACTTGTCCTCACACCTTCTCTGGAGGCCACTGGGAGGAAGGGACATTCTGGGGAACTCTTTGTTTCTTCAAATGTGTCTCTACCAGATGGACACAGTCCACAGCTGTAGAGAGGGGTGGGCAGTTGTTTCCTTTATAAGAGGACAGCGTGGATATAATTTCCACACGCTGACTCATGGACTACTGGCGTGGCCTGGACTTTGGCATGTGGTTCTGTCTCTTGCTGACTTGGAGATGGGGCTTGGAGGCTACTTTGATCTAGTAACATAATTTCTTCCATGATTGGGTTTTACCCATGAGGACACTCATTTTCTTCTCTAGTCTGGGGACACAGTGGGGTGATCTCTCACAGCGTCCTCCTGTCTGAGGATTCATCTGGCTATAATTGAAGTTGTCTGGGCTGAGCTGCCCTATGAGGTGGTTCATTTTGGTGTGCAGAACCAAATGAAAATGTTTATGGGTATTCTAAATAGGCCCCTCTGGCTGTCTTTATAATGCCACCCAAATGCCACCCAACTTTTAGAGACATTTGGCTGAGGAAGTGACTCTGCTGATTCTCCTCAGTCATTAGTTTCCTTGGTTTCCACTTCCTGTTTTCCGTCTTGACTAGGTTCCATTTACACCAAGGCAGCAAAGCCTTACCCCTCCCAGGTCTCACTCCTATACCCAGAGTACAGCAGGCAGCAGGTGAACACATGCCAGTTAGATGGGAAGTTGGGCCATTGGCCCAGCATTGGGTCCCATATCCTTCTGTAATTCAGAATACTATAAGACAAAGGAGACCAAGCTCAGAGTGCCCGTTCTGAGCCAACTGAGGAGTCAAAAGAAGTTAGCTGCTGAATTTGTCAATTAACTTTTATGTGACAAAAATAACTACTTAACAAGTACGTGGGTGCTTTCCTGTTTAAAAATTCAAACAACACAGACTTCTACAAAGTAAAAAATAAAAGTGCTCCTCACTGCCCCCCCCCTTTCTGGGCATTAATAATAGCGCTTTCCCTGACTTGTCCTTGGGGAGGCGGGGAGCTTATCTCCTGGTGTGTGAGTGCGGCTGTGTGCTGCCCAGCAGTGTTTGGTCACTGAGAAGCCACAGGACCATGGTGGTCCTGGGAGGGTTTTGTTGTTTTGTTTTTGCCTAGTGATGTTATAGCTACCTCACTGTGAGTAAGTACATACTATGATGCTTACACAATGATGAGATGCTCTAACAATTTTTTTCCAGAATTTTATACAGTAAAGGAGCCCATGATTATACAGCCTAAGTGTAAACACCCAAGTGAATTCTAGAAGCCTATCTCCTGACCAAATAAGAAGTTCTCCTTTGTTAGCCCTTCTGCCATGATGTCTGCATTGGGAGGGAGGGTTCTTAGGAATCTGAACCAATGTTCTTAGCTATACACATACAAGCACAGGCATGCACATGCACTGCCTCATATACATACATAAGAACATAAATACAAGTACATATGTTTTTTACTATGTGCTGCAGTGGAAAAGGGTCTCCTATATTCTTAAACTAGCTACATAGGTAATGCTAACAAAAGCTTCTGATTCCCCTCACTTCCACTTCATGAATCCCAGGGTTACAGGTGTGCACCACTATACACTTCGTGTGGTACTGGGGATTGAACAGAAACTATAGCCCCAGAGGACCCCAGATACCATCAGGGACTTTGGAGGAAGGAAGAACTGAATTCAAGACTGTGCCCCATTCTTCTGTCTTCTGAGCACCTGCAGACTTTAGTGGACTCCGAGGAACAATCTCACCTAGAAGCTGGGGCAGAGGGATATAAAGAGTGGGCTTGGGAAGGAGGGGGGTAAGGCTATGTGGAACTGATTTATCATTCCCTGTGTCCTTGTGATTTTAGAGGCAGGAGGGAAAGCGGAAGCCTGGGCAGGTTACCCCAAGTGAGTCCCTGGGTCCCCATCTATACCCCAAGTTTCCTGTTGGCAACTGGCTTAGGTGGAATGAATTTAGGAATGGACTGAGCTTGGCAAAGGAGCCAAACAAAACCTTGGGGAGCAGTCTCTAAATTGTTTGCAATCCTATTTTTTGGATGACCTGAGGCAGCCCTTGATTAACATTCTCAACTCTCCCCCACAAGGGGTGAAGGTAACTTTGCTATATACAGCAGAGCCAGCAACTATAAAGAAATCAAGCCTCCAACACAAGCTTGGCCTTGTTCTTCTGAGGTGGGGGTCTCAGTGCTCGGTAGAGTCAGGAAGATGTGCTTTTCTCAGGGTAATAGTAAGCAAAATTTATTAATTTAGCCCACAAAAGAGAATGGATCAATCGAGTATAATGAATGTTTGTTAACAGCTAGTAGACCAGTGGTTTTAATGCATGAACTGTGAGGTGTATGGATAGATTTGCTATCAAATGTATATGCACACATTCTGCAAAGCTCAGGTTTCGTTTTATTTGGGTGCTCACTTGGCAAATAAAGCTTTTTTTTTTCGAGGATATTGTCCAGTATCCTACCAAGTTAAAACTAATTCACTGTAAGAGATACAAAGCATGATGTTGTCGTTTGCTAGAATCGAATGAAATTTGTGAATTCAATAAGACATGGAGAAATAGTTTAGGCCACAGGGGGGGAAAAACCTGTTTGTAATTTAAGCTCTCGTACCAGATTCTGTGGATTCGAATCCTTGTTTTTACTGGTTATGGGAATCATGAATGCAAAATAGAGATGCTATCGACTAGGCCATGGCCTGTCGTGAGGATTAAAGACTAAATGCTTGCAGAATTCTTAGACCTTCTCACATGTCTGTCAGCACTATCTACAGGATTACACTCCCCATTCACTAGTCTCTCATTAGGCGTATTCTGAGAATCTACTTCAGGCTCGCTGGGAGCACTGGAGTTAGGTGGCCAGATGCCACGGGCCCTCATGGACTGAGGAGAGAACAGTGGCGGCAATCACAGGCAGACATGTAACTGAAAGTGTCTATCCTGGGGGAGCCAGAATGAGAAAAGGGTCCAGAGAATGCCACGAAGAAGGATAGCAGCCACAGGATAACGGAGAGGTCTATAGGTTTGTTCTTGGGGTTCTGTGGAACGTTTCTGAACTGCGTTCCATGGATCACTGGTCGCACGAAATGCTTTAAGGGTCCATGCCAAACAGCTGCAGAAAATGTGTACCCTGAACCCTCTTGGGAAGACTCACAGTGTGAACTCACAACATGCACCGTGATTCCGAAGAGTCTAAAAAGCCCTGCTGTTGGAAACCAAACACTAGTTCTTTACCTAGGCTCGCAGACGCTGCCCCATCATGCCTTCCAAAAGGCATACTTGGCAAATCAGAATCCAGCAGCAATGAATGACTCTGGAGAGGTGCAGGAGGAATCTTTGTGTCAGTGCAAATGCTGCAGATGGGCACAGTGGCCGCGGCAGCCTGGTGAGAACCCTGGGAGCGGGACTGAGCTGGGTCAATGCAAACGTTCTGGTGTGGGGCAGGTGCCAATGTCTAGAGACACCTTGAAAGGGGTTGTAAATTCTGAGGAAGAAGTGACCAATGGGCTAGACAAAGATTATTGTTTAAAGGAAAAAAAAAGAATCCACAGAGAGCACTGTTTTCCCTTACTAGAAGAATCTCTGCAGGAAAACATGCCTGGCTTGGCTTGTCCCCCTAGAAACCAGCTCAGACAGCGAGGAATGTCTGCCCAGTATCCCAGGCTCCACATGGGCACTGGAGAGCCTGTGAAGAGAAGCATGCATTCTTTGACTTTGGCTACTGGAATCTCTCAGTCGGTCAGTCAGTCTCTCTCTGCCTGTCTGTCTCTGTCTCTCTTTCCCTCTCTCCCTTCCTCTTCTCTTCACCCCTCCCTCTCCCTTCACCCTCTTCCTCTCTCTCCGACCCTCTCTCCTTCTTTGGAGCATGTATACAAGCAGCTGGCCGAAGTTGCAGGCTGGGCGCTATGTTTCACATCCCCACCCCTTCTGATTGACCCTGAAACCCAGGTGACAGTTTGCACACACATCTCATGGTTTCTGAATGTTTCCTACGCCCAGCTAACCCACCCACCCAGCAGGGCATGGCCAACAGAGGGAAACTTCTTCTGCCTTTAGGGTAGAGACACACTGGCCTAGAACTAGTAAGAGAATTGGTGCAACCCTGCTGGGAAGGGCTAAAACATGAATGGACATGTGATTGCATATAAACCAGTTAGCACTGGGTCTGCCGTTAAGAGTGCAGAAGATGCTTTTTATTCCTGGTATTGTCTCCTGTTCACACAATAAAAACACCCTCTGTAAGATTTTCAGAAAATGCTTTGACTTTAGAAGTTTTTAAAAAGTTTTTTAATCTATGTTTTGCCCACATATACATACATACATACATGTTCATGTGTGTGTGTACACTATGTGCATGACCATGGAGTTCGGAGGAAGAAGGCATCAGATCCCCTGGGTCTAGAGTTACAGAAGGTTGTCAGCCACCATGTGGCCACTGGAAACTAAGCCTGGGTCACCTTCAAGGACAACAAGCTCTCTTCCACTGAGCCACCCCTGACCCCTATGAGTGACTCATTACTTATGCTTGATGCATTCCTGGCTCTTGAAACTCACAGGGATCTTGGACTCTGTAGTGGTTTTGATATGCTTGGCCCATGGGAAGTGGCACTATTAGGAGGTGTGGCCTTGTTGGAATAGGTGTGACATTGTTGAAGGAAGTGTATCTCTTCTCCTAGTGTTCAAGCTCTGCCCAGTGTGGAAGAGGGTCCCCTCCCAGCTGCCTGTAGAAGACAGTCTCTTTCTGGCTGCCTTTGGAACAAGATGTAGAACTCCAAATTCTGTATCTCCATGTCTGATGTCCGACTCCTTTCAGTTTTGTTGATTGCAACACTATTCTTTCTCTTGGGTTGGTTCCACTCCCTGTTAGCAGCTTTCCTCAGCAGATATCTCACAGCTCTGGCATCATAAACATGTTGGGGTCTCCAACCCAGTGTCACAGCTTCTTGTTCCAATGTCTGGGATCCACACATGATCTTCTGGGCTCCTTCAAAGAGCTTGGGTCACCTCTCCAGCTCTGCCCTCTGTAGCGCTCTAGATTCTGACTGACTCCACTCCACTGCTGCTGCTGTTCTTGGTGGTCATCCCATGGTACTGGCATCTCCATACACTGGGGTCTTCTGCTGCAGCTAGGCTTCCTTAATAACCTCTCATAGGGTCTCTTCATGGTGCCAAGCCTTGCATGACCCCTTCAGTCCTGGGTGGACTATCAACTACGACTGAGGCTGCACCTTCACTAATGGCCATTCCTGGTTTCTCACAGTGCCAAGCCTCAGTTGCTCTCCATGATTCCTTCATGCCTTCAAAACCGGTACCACTGGGTGATTCTTACATATTACCAAGTCTGGCTGCCAGCCTAATGCCTATCTCTGGAACACAGTTTCTTTGTGCTCTCAGAAAATACTTCTCAGAAGATTTCATCTAAGTGATGCTGGTCTCTTCTTTTTTTTTTTTTTTTTTTTTTACATACCAGTTTATCACCAGTTTTTTTTTTTTTTTTTTTTTTTTAATTTAATTTTATTTTATTTTTTTAATTTACATTCCAAATCACTTCCCCTTTCCCGTTTCCTCCCTCCCCGAAAGTCCCATAAGCCCCCTTCCCTCCCTCTTTTCTCCGTTCAACCCCCTCTCATTACTCTGTCCTGGCGTTCCCCTACATCCAGTCTTTCCAGGACCAGGGGTCTCTCCTTCCATCTTTTTAGAAATCTATTGATATGCTGATTGTGTCTAGGGTATTCTGAGATTCTGGGTCAATATCCCCTTATCAGTGACTTCATACCATGTGTGATCTTTTGTGATTGGGTTACCTCACTAAGGATGATATTTTCAAGTTCTGACCATTTGCCTAGGAATTTCGTGAATTCATTGTTTTTAATTGCAGAGTAGTATTCCATTGTGTAAATATACCACATCTTCTGAATCCATTCCTCCGTTGAGGGACATCTGGGTTCTTTCCAGCTTCTGGCTATTATAAATAAGGCTGCTATGAATATAGTGGAGCATGTGTCCTTATTGCATGCAGGTAAAGTCTCTGGGTATATGCCCAGGAGTGGTATAGCCGGATCCTCCGGAAGTGTCATGCCCAGTTTTCTGAGGAGCCGCCAGACTGCTTTCCAGAGTGGTTGTACCAGCCTGCAATTCCACCAGCAGTGGAGGAGTGTTCCTCTTTCTCCACATCCTCGCATGCTGGTCTCTTCTTAATCACTACTAATTTCTTAGCTCCAGTTAGCCAGCACAAATGGTCCCAGGATCCCCTTCTATTCTTGACTCTAAAGCCAGAATCATTTGGCTGAAGATGCTAAGTTCTACTGCTTGCTGGGGCTGGATTTCCCCCCTCCCATCCCCATTTGATTACACCAACATCAACTTTCTCTGTTTACCAACTTCTTCACTGCCTAAGCTTGACTGTCCTGGAACTTGCTCTGTAAACTAACCTTGAACTCTGCATGCCTCTGTGTTCTGAGTGATGGGATTAAAGATGTATACCACCATGCCTGGACCTAAGCTTTTTTAATTCCCTTTTACAAGATCTTAATAAATTCTGGATTATAATTCATTCCAGATATAGTCAAGTTAACAACCAAGAATAACCATCACAATTTATCCTTTGAATTCGATATACAATCATATTTCCTTATAGCTAAATGGAAATAATCAGATCATAATAATGCCTAACATCATATAATCATCCTTTGGTTCAACTGCAAATGTATAGACAACAAGCTTAGCAGCATGGTCTTGCTATGAGGTCACCACTCCCTTAATTCCATTTAATATCCTTGAACACAGGATTTAGCTCCATTCCATTTCCTGGTGCCCTTTAATACTTGAATTTTGCATATGAATTTATCATACATTTTGTATTTTTCCTTTCTAAGTTTGCTACACTTGATCAAAATGATCTTCATGAAAATAAACAAGAGGACAAAAATCTATGCTGGACTTTTTTGAGACTTTCTTTGTCAATGCAATTAATCTAAATCTCTTCACTTTAGCCTCAAGCAGACTCTTCAGACAAGGGCAAAAAGCAGCCACATTTTTACCAAAATATTACAAGAACGGTCTGTAGGCAACATACTAAAATTCATCTCCTCTGAAACGGTTCAAATCATCCTCAGCACCACTATCTTCCACATCTCTACTAAGATGGCCAGTAAGCCCCACTTAAAGCATTCCATTGCTCTCCAAATCCAAAGTCCTAAGACCCACATTCCTTCAATCAATACCTCAGTCCATGGTACCACCTTCTGTCTCAGTTTTTTTTTTATTGCTGTGAAAAGACACCATGACTAAGGCAACTCTTATAAAGGGAACCATTTAATTGGGGATGGCTTACAGGTTCAGTCCATTATCATCATGGTGGGAAACATGGCAGCATGCAGGCAAACATGGTGTTGGAGGAACCAAGAGTTCTATATCTTTGTGCCCTTCCCCCAGCCTTGAGCAGACAAAACAGACCTTAATTGTTTGCCACAGTCTCTGACCTGGGTAGAGTTTTCCCGACCTAGGTGGAAGTCCCCTGCCTTTCGGCACCTGCAGTTTCCTGCAGGAGCGGTGCCGAGCTTGCTTTGCAACATTGTCCAGCTGAAACATAGGCTGGGTCTGTGGGTTTTCCATATATAAATGCAGAGCTGAAAATTAAACTTTGAGCCTTGATCAAAAACCTTTGTCTTGGTTTCATTCTTCTCTCGCCCGCCTGTCCCTTATCATTTCCAGCCTCCCTTTCAGGTACCCAGTTCTCCGTGGCTGCTGGACAGCTACATGTCTTGATCCAATAGCAGCCAGGAGGAGACTATCTTCTACATCGGGCAGATCTTGAGCACTAGCAGACCTCAAAGCCTGCTGGCACAATGACACACTTCCTCCAAGACCACACCTCCAAATAATGCCACTTCCTGTGGGCCAAGCATATTGAAACCACCACAGGCTCTCCTAGGCTTATGATCCCCCAAAACATTCTCTTGCACATAGCTCTGCTCCTTAATAGAATTGTTTCACTCTGCTTTTCTCTGTCCAAGTCTCTCAAGGAAGAAGCTGGGGAAACCTACCCGTGGACAACTCCAGGGGCCCTGTGGGTTTTGGAGGAAGCTCCTGCCATAGCTTTCTAGTCCCTTGCAAGAAGCCTCAAACATCCACTCTGGATCTCCAGGGTTCTCGGAGGTTAGTTTGCAGATCTCCAGTTAGAGAAAGTACCTCATCTTGCCCAAGGTCATAAGGTAAGCCGCTGTGAAGAGTAGGTCACACACTGCCTGCATAGGGTCTCAGTACAGTTTAAACACATTGCACTCTGCCAAGGCTCCATGAGGAAGCTTACTAATGAAAAACTGGAGGCCCGAAGAGGTTAAGTTCCCGTAGTGACCCACTTTGAGCATCATTGGTGCTCTCCAGCTGTCCCCTTTGTCTTGGCAGCTGAATGCATGCCGACCAGCAGCTGTGGTTGGCAGACTGTTTATAAAGGCTAGGCCAGGAAGCTCTACTTTTGTACTTGGAATGTAGTAGACACTCAACATTGTGGCAAGTTGGGGTCCTAGGTGGTGAAAGGATTCGCTTGAGTCAGATTAGACTAGAAAAAGAAATACATTAAACTCACTGCAGGAGAGCTGTGGGGAGGGTTATTTTCATATAGAACCTGTTTCCTCTCTGGTTTTGATTGCCACCATGCAAATGGAAAACAGTTCTGATCGGGTGATGTTTTGCTCCAGCAGGAGTTGGGATCATAGTGTAGAGTCTATAGTCAGAGTTTTGATTGGCCATTCTCGGGCGCACACTCCTAGAGTCCTCCTCACCTCATTCCCTCACAAATACATGCCAGACTTCCCGTCCCTTGCTGCTTCTTGGCATCAGGACTTCACTGTTGAACACCTCACCCTGCATGCTTTACCCGTGTCTTCTTTGTTACGACGGACTGTAGGTGGGAGGTGGGTCACTTGTCCATTCAGTTATTGAGACTGAGAGAGACCTTCTCTGCGCCTGGCTCAGTGCTGCCAGCTAGAGATGGAGACATGAGCGACGGGCAAGTGAGCATTCTGCATTGCACAGGGACCAGCATGTGCAAAAGAGGTGGCAAGAGCCGGGTGGGTGCCTGTCATCCCCACAGGAGACAGGCTGAAGAAGAACAGTACACATGCGAGGCCAGACCAGGCTATGGCTGCTGAGAGAGTCTTTGCTATGGATGAGTCCTCAGCTGATAATCCAATACCAACTGATCAGTTCTGAAATCATGTACATACATGCAACAGTGAATGGTATCAGCAGGTTGTATTGATATACTTATGCGTGTGTGGGGGGGTGAGGGAGAATAATAAAGGAAAAGAAGCTCTAAATTTGAGAGTGTAAGGGGAGTTATGAGAAGGCTTGGAGGGAGAGGACATGAGAGGGGTTGGAGGGAGGAAAGAGAAGAGAGGAGTGATGTAATTATATTTTCATTAAAATAAAATTTAGAAAACTTTAGGATGATAAAATAAGAGTTATAAGCAGAAAGCAGTGAAAGAAAATAAAAATAAAGATTAGAACAATATCAAAAGAAAAGTCCAATAAACATTTGTACACAGAAGAGCCAGGCATGTTGGCTATAATTCCAACACTCATGGTGCTAAGGCAGGAGGATTGTGAGTGGGAGAACAGGTTGGGCAAGAGCCTGCCTCAAAAATAGAAAGAAGAAATAAAAAAGAAAGGAAATAAATAGATGAAATGTAAGTAGCAGCTGAACATGTAAAAAGATGGTGATGTCTTCTTAAGTAACACATAGACGAGACAACCATGGACACCCTGGCCTCCCCCCCCTCAGACTAGCAATTGGCCTTCCCCCCTCAGACTAGCAAATGGCCTTCCTCTCAGACTTGCGATTACCTGGGTCTGCAGCTGCAGGTGGCTGTGAAGACACAGGCCTTCCTGTGCCCTGCTGGTGGACACATCAGTACAGCCACTAGTCACATGCAGGCCTTCAGGTACAGCAGTCTCCTTTCTTAGAGCTTGTCCCACAAGCATCTGTTCTGCAGCAAAGATCCTAAACCATTTGATTCTCACTGACAGAGGACTGATTGGGTAAGCTAAGGACTGGCATTCTATCACCAAGAAGCCAAATCTGGCTCTTTGCTTGGCTTTGTAGCATTTTCAAACTACGAAGAAGAGTGTTAACATTTTGTGGGGAGGAGGGTTGAGCCAGGGTCCCACTCTGTAGCCAGTCTGGCCTGAAACTTAGGGTGATTCTCCTGACTTAGCCTCCTGAGTGCTGGGATTACGACGGCATGAACTGCCATGCCCAGCTTTTAATATTTTAAAATAGTTTTTAAAAATCAAAAGGAAAATTCTATTTCCATGATTCGAGAGCTTTCTGGAAAATTCTTTCATTTTTCATAAATAAATCTTATTGGAACGTTGTCATGTTCCTTTCTTTGCATATTGTCTCTGCATTCTTATACAAGTGAATACTTTCCACAGAGATTCTCTGACCTCATGGGTCCTAAAATATTTACTACCTGATGCGTGACAGGGAAAGTTGGCTGGATTAGACCATATCCATAAGACTGAATGTTCAGCTATAGAAAGCAATGGAAGGCTCTTATCAGTTGCTATGGGAACGCTCCTGCAGTCTATCATAAGTTTTAAAAGAGTCGATATAGGAAGGGGTGTGATTCCCATAGTGTGAGTCAAACTTGATCTTGTGAGTGGAAGCAAAATAATACTTTACTTTATTTAGTATATATTTAATACATGTAATTGTCTGGAAGAAAATACAAGCAATTGGTTAATCATGATTATCTTTGCTGGAAAAGACTAGGAAACACAGATCAGAAAAGAAATTGTGTATGTGCTTGTATAGGTGGTCATTACTCAAAAGGGTAAGCAAAACCCATGTTAGTTATTTTTAAACATTAAGTGTACTCACTTTATGCATATGAATGTCTTGCCTAAATGCATGTATATATATCACTGAATTCAGAAGAAGGTGTCAGATACTCCTGGAACTAGAGTTACAAATGGCTGTGAGCCATTTTGTGGGTGCTGTGAATCATTGCCCAGACCTCTGCAAAGGCAGCAATTGTTCTTAACCACTGAGCCATCTCCAGTCCTGTAACACTACTTTTTAAAATATGCTGTGGTAGGGAGCATGGATTTTGATGGCTGCAAGTATCTGACTTTGTGAGTAGAATTAAGACTGGGCATGTCTGGGAGCATGATGGGAAGGAACCCCCATGGTAGGCTCAAGAGTATACAAAAGATCATTTTGTTAAGAAGAAAATTCTGGAAACAGGAATGGGTGGAGAAGGTGGGCAGTGGTCAGAGGTTGCCTCTGAGGAGAGAACTTGGGAGGCTAGGAACATTCTTGTGGGAGATCCTTTACTGTACATCTTGCTGCCTGGTTTATAGAGTTTTCTTTTCAGAAGGTGAAGGTTTTCAGCAAAGCTGCACTGCTGGCATGGCCCATGGGGAGGGTGTGGCTATGGTCCATGAGGAGGGTGTGGCTATGGTCCATGAGGAGGGTGTGGTTATGGTCCATGAGGAGGGTGTGGCTATGGTCCATGAGGAGGGTGTGGTTATGGTCCATGAGGAGGGTGTGGCTATGGTCCATGAGGAGGGTGTGGTCATGGTCCATGGGGAGTGAAGCAGTTTGAAGGGCCAAGACTGCTGGAAGCACAGTTCAGTGGAGCAACTGGTGTGGAATGAGTTTGGGCCTGAGTGTTCTCAGTAGCAGCACACAAGAAATAAAAATGGAAAGGGTGTCTGGCAGTGCAGAGGGCCTTAAAACCAGAGCCAACCTCCAAGAGTCTAAAGAAGAGAATAGAGAAGCCACCTGTCCCTTGGTAAGTTCATTCTGACCTCCCAGGCCAGGCCATGGCATAAGCCATCTCTGCAGTGATCTCAACAGTGATCAAGGCTAGGAACACTGAACTTGAGAGCATCCTGGGAGCTGCTGTCACCCGGGCATCCTGGCCCACTGTCCTTCATTGGCCAATGGGATATCTAGAGTAGATATCAGACAGTGACATCTACCCAAGGCCAACTGCACCCATAGATCTTTGGGGGCTTAGTGATATTCACCACCTACAATGGTCTCTGAAATTGCATGGTGCATACCCCAGCCTAGTGGCTTAAATGGGGGCTTCTTAAAAGTTTTCCACCTGTGACTGACCTAAGAAATGCTTACGTGGCTGGGTATAGAAGTAATTAGAATGGGTACATGGCTGGGTATAGAAGTGATTAGGATGGGTACATGACTGAGTATAGAAGTGATTAGGATGGGTACATGGCTGGGTATAGAAGTGATTAGGATGGGTACATAGCTGGGTATAGAAGTGATTAGAATGGGTACATGGCTGGGTATAGAAGTGATTAGGAAGAGCAGACAAGTCAAGTATTTGCTGAGGAGCAATCATAAAGAAATGTACTTTAGAACAATTCTTTGGTATGCATACAATTTTATTGTTTATTAAAATAAACATTAAAGTCAGTTTACATGTTATTGAGATACTTGTTTATTTTACATAAAGAATCAAGTCACAGCTGGATACTGTATACTGCAGGATACATTGCTTCTTCAACATTTTTCTGAGCTGATTGCTATTTTGGTTTTATAATCACCAATACTGAGAGTGTCATTTCCCATAAGCACATAGTACAGAATGGCAGAAGCACCTTCAGGGCCATTTCAGACTTTTCAGACACTGTTGGAAGTTCTGTCCTAACCCCAAACCAAAACCCACCGGATGGTTTTTTTTTTAAAGTAAAACAACTGAAGTCAATAACTCAAACAACAGTTCTTTGGGGCTGGAGAGATGGCTCAGCAGTTTAGAGCACTGACTCAGAGGTCTTGAGTTCAATTCCCAGCAGTCACATGGTGGCTCACAACCATCTGTAATGGGATCTGATGCCCTCTTCTGGTGTGTCTGAAGCGAGGACGGTGTACTCAAATACATAAAATAAATAAATAAATCTTAAAAACAACAGTTGTTAATGTCCAGTATGCTAAAAGCAAAACCCCAAGTTTATCAATCTGATACTTGCATCTGAGGAACCACAGAAGGAAATTCAGTCTTGTTTTCCGTAATTAAGCCACTGTATTCCTGTAAGAGCAGAAGGCCCGGCGCACACAGCACATACAATTGCATGTTTTAGGTGGCATCCATGGTATTCTGTGGTGGTGGCTTGCACCGTGCAAAGTGTTCATGCTATATGTTCAGAACCAAGGCTGCAGTGACTTCACTCAACATGGTGTGGACGAGTGCTGACAGAAACACTTCATTGTTTTGCATTTCACTGTTGCCAAGTTTTCTGTTCAAACCCTACATTCAGCTGTGTGGCCTCATGTGGGATCCTGACCCATAGCTTAAGAAGCCATAGTTTTGGAGGCTGGGCATCTGAGATAAAGACGTGGTGGGTTCTGTACTGCAGTGGGGGCAGGGGTTCTCCCCCAGAAGTTTTTCTAGAATGAAGTGACAATGGATAGATTAGTAGGAGGAAGACATAGAAATTTATTAATATATGTGACTCAGTAACTCAGTGAAGGCCCCAATCACACTTACTTCCCTGGGCTTCTGTGTCAGCCCCCCACCCTTGCGATCCACTCCCCAAAACATGTAAAGATAAAAATAAGATTAATTTTTGGAAGTCCAATTTGTATCATCTATACTCCCTGGAGCTTGTCAAACTCCCAGTGGCCTGTCCCTGAGAGAGAACTGAGTCCTTCCCCTCCTACACCCCGCCAGAAACCACCAGTTGTGGAGAGCTACTCCTCAGCATCCCACTTATTCTGTTTTAAGAGTTCTCTTAAGTGGCTTCCTGTCGAGGCTCTTACTTTTGGGGTGTTGTTGGGGTGGGTAGGGGTTGTCACAGAAGCCTTCCATGACCCTTATTTTAACTGTGTGTCTGCAGTCATCCATATCACAGCGAAAGAAGCCTCCTTGCTCTTCACAGCCAGTGAGGGGGGGGCATGGAGGGGGATGGGGCAAGACACACATGGCACGGGATGAATGATCAACCCAACACAGACTGATGGATCACGGGCCTCCACACAGTTTCTGGTTACAGCACAGACCACAAACATAGCTCCCCTCTGCAGTAGGACCTCTGACCCAGACAAGGCCCTCCGAGGCAGCAGGGACCACAGGTGTCAACATGGTCCACAGCTGTAGCATGGCCTGTAGACATCAATGCATCTTCAGGCTGCAGCACAGACCACCAACATCCGTATGGTGGCCACTTTCTGTAATCTTCCTGTAGATGTCCCTCCAGTTCATGAGACCTTAACCCAGTGTTTCTCAACCTGTTGGTCATGACCCGTTTGGGGTGGGGGGATTGACTGATCCATTCACAAGGGTCCATCTAAGACCAACAGAAAACATGGATATTTATATTATGATTCATAACAGTAGCAAAACTAGTAATAAAGTAGCAACAAAAATAACTTTATGGTTACAGGGGGTGGGGAGTGTCACAATATAAGAAACTGCACTGAAAGGTCACAGACAGCAATAGGAAGGTTGAGAACCACTGTGTTAACCAAAGGAAATGGCTTTCTTCCTAGTGATCTGGTCTTTAAGAAGGCAAGGGAATATTAAAGTAAAACCCCCTTCCAATATCTGGTGGTTGCAAGGGCCTGTAATTTAACCACCAGTGTTAACAGGGCATGCTATCTGGGGAAGATACAAAAGAATCCTCTGAGGGCCTACTTCCAGTGTTTGAGACAGCTGGCTTCTCATTGTGTCCTCATGGTGGAAGAGGCTAGGAGCCTCTCCTCACACCTGTCCCCCATCACTGCAGAGCCCAACCTCTCTCACCATGGGGAACTTCACAGAGTAAGAGGTGAAGAAGGGAATGCTGGGACTTTCCTATGGACAGTTGGCCTTCCTATACCCAGACAGCCACTGCCAACGGGAACCCATTAGCCAAAACTGTCATTAAGTGCCTGCTCTGGTGAGCATCTTGAACAGCATCATCTTAAAGGGACATAAGCCCCAGCAGGGACAAGGAGGCCCGAGGGTGTCGATCACATTATCTGCTTACTGACAGTGCTATTCACCTGCCTGCAGGTGTGGAGAGTGCTCAAGATGATAGCAGGAAATTGCTTAGGGACCCATCAGCCCCAGCCCTGAGCTCTCAAGGCTGGGAGCTTAAAACAGGGTTTCACTTTTAAGAGGTGCTAGGAGTTGAACTGGGGACAATGGGGTCCTGTATTCCCCCAGAAGGGCAAGGCCTAGAATGAAAAGGCCTGAGGGATTATGCTGGCAGCCCGGACTCAGTGGGGACAGAAGAGTCAACTGTTCTCACGGAGGGATTTGTCTTTTTCTTTTCTTTTCCTGCACCTCCTAAGGAAGGAAGTATTTTTTTCTTCCTGCTCCTCAGGGTACTGCAGAAGTTGAAAAGGAATATATTTACAACTGGTAACGAACTTGGGAACTTGGCGTCTCTGTGTCAGGTTTGGGAACCTCCTTCCACGACCACATCTGAAAGGGGGGGGGAGCAGCACAGGCACAAGGGGGGTGTCCTGAGCTGAGACAGTGTGCTGGGTAGTTCTATATCAACATGACAGAAAGAGTCTTCCAGAAGAAGAGAACATCAATTGAGAAATGCCTCTATAAGACCAGGTTATAGCAAGCCTGTAGGGCATGTTCTTAGTGATTGGTGGGGGAGGGCCCAGCCCATTGTGGGTGGGGCACCCCTGAGCTGGTAGTCCTAGGTTCTATAAGAAAGGGCTGAGCAAGCCATGAAGATCCAAGTCTGTAAGCAGCACCCCTCTGTGGCCTCTGCACCAGCACCTGCCTGCAGCTTCCTGACTTCCATTGAAATAGGAACAGAAATATGAAGGGTGAGCAAATAAACCCTTTCCTCCCCCAGTTGCTTTGACCGTGGTGTTTTATCACAGCAATAATAAGCCTACCTAGGACAGATAGGAAGTCGCTTTATGTTTGTGGAATGGATTGAAGTAGCCCCCAAGTCTAGGACTTCTTCAGAAAACAGCCTCTCACGGAACAGTGTTTGACAGGCTGGAAAACGCGAGGGTCTGGCGCCACCTAGTGTCTTCCTGGATCATTGTGCGCTTTTTTTTCCCCCCCTAAGAAACTGGCTCTAGCCTCCTTGGGGACTGAAATGGAGACACTTTTTTCTGCAAGGGGCTGTTTGGCCCACGATGAGAGACAAGAGTTTGGTGGGAGACGCTGAAAAGTCACAGTCCAAATGTGTCTCAGACAAGATTGTTGGTGGAGGGGAAGGAAGCAGGAGTGACTCATATGTAATATTTAGAGTCCAAGTCTCAAAAGATTGGCTCACACTAGAAAAAAAAAATACTTGGCGCTACTTTATGGCTCCTGTGCTTTTCATTCTCAACCCAGGTTTTAGAGCTCTCAGAACCGGTACAAGGGCTGTTAGGGATCCCTTCACTCTGCTTGTCACTGACCCCACCTCTGCTTGTCACTGACCCCACCAAATCTCGGCCAGCAGCCTCGCTTTTGTGCTGACTCAGCACCTGACTGCCCTCTAACTTTAACTTTCTACTAGTTACAGCCGCTGTTTGCTCTTTGGTCTCATTAAATTATCATTCAGAGAAACAGTTACAGAGTGGCTATTAGTACCCTCCATTCCACACATGAGCAAAACCAGTGCTGGGGAAGAGGGAAGGCATGTGACTGCCCCACTTCACAACACAAGCACACGCATGTACACACACACACACACACACACACACACACACGCACACGCATGCACACACGCACGCAGGCAGCTTTCCAAGGGGCTCCTCCACCCATGCCTGCTTTAAGAGTCATTTGCTTTTATTCTCTGAGTGTCTGCCTGCACAGATGAATGAGCACCGGTACATGGCTAGTGACTTCAGCCTGAAAGGGGTGTTGGATCTTCTGGAACGGATGGGATAGAATTGGAGTTGTAGACAGTTGTGAGCCACCATGTGGGTGCTGGTTACTCCTCTGTAGGAGCAGCAAGGGCTCCTAACAGCTAAACCACCTCTCCAGTCCCTGCAGGGTTTTGAAGAGACAAATATCTTTTACTTCTTGCCCTGGGCCAGTCACTGTGAGTCTCAAAGGTGTAGTCTTGCTGTATGCCTCTGCCTTACTTTCTGTGCTTGTAAACCACCCCAGTGGGATATCCAGGGCACAGAGCAAATTTGCAGCACCGGGAGTGTGAGGTTGTCTTTGTTCCCTCTTTGGCTTTATGCAATGGAAAACTAGGAAAATTCCCTGCCCACTCCCCTCTCCCCTCCTAAGCCCCTCCACCACGCGCTGTCAAACCTCCAGAGGAAGGGTCAGTAAAGCAGCTCTGGACTCCCTCCAGATTCTTACTTAGGCATTCAGATTCTGCAATAAGGGTTTCATGGGTGACCAAGCTGTAGCAAGGCCCAACCCTAACAGGAGTCATAGGGAGTGGTCTGGAGATGTTGTGCAGGGACAGAACCTGGACTTCAGCCTCATCTGTTCTTCCCCAGCTCTGTGACTCATGACGAGTTTTACTTAATGTTTCTCAGCTATACAGTGAAAACAATCCTTTCATCTGCAAGCTGACACAGTAGTCCCCCTCTTCCCATTTTTACTTTTGTTTCCTTTGCTATTAGGTTACCCATGGTCAACTGGGATTTGAGACTTGTTTTATTTTTTTAAATACTTTAACTAATCTCTTTCCTCTTCCCTTTCCTCCCTCAAGTTCCTTCCACTTTCAAAGTGATGCACCCTAGTTATTAGTGTTACACATATGTGCATTTGTTTATATGTGCACAAATATATAAATGCACCCTTCTATAACCGTTTTGTTGTTGCTGCTATTGTTTGTGGGTATTTGATTTCAGGGCTGACTACTTGTATTGTCCAACCAACTAGGGGGTTCATCCCTGGGAAAGGCTGCCCCCCGGTCCTCAGTTGCCTGGAGTTCTTTGTTCAGGGGTGTAGCCCTGTGAGACCTCCCCTCCCTGTTAGCACGTCTACTGATAGTGCCATCCTGGACATGAAAGTACTAAATGAAAATTTTCAGGAATAAACAATTCTTATGTTTTAAATAACCATTATTGCAATACATTGTTAGAGTTGTCCTATTTTATTTTGAGCTGTTATTGATCTGCTATTATACCGACTTTACAAATGTCTATAAAGGAAATGTATTTACACAAGGCTTGGCACTTGTTGCTATTTCATTAGTCCACTGGGAGGGGGGGTGTCCTGGGACATATCCTCCTCAGATAAGAACTGCTGCAGGTGAGTACGTGTGCTGTGGAACTCTGCAGAGTGTGAGCAGGTATGGGGAAGAAGCAGTGTGAGTGGTATGAGTAGCTGCAAAGCTCATGGAGCACCCACTGTGCCCTTCCCTAATCTCCTCCCCTCCCCCCAAAGAATGGATTCCAAGACACAATACACACACCACAAACCCAACCTTCACATACACTCTCACAGACCACACACACACACACACACACACACACACACACACACACCACAACACCCACACACACACCACAGACCACACACACACACACCACAAACCCAATCCCCCCACCCCACAGACCACACACACACATACACACACACCCCACAACCCCCACACACACACCCTACAGACCACACACACACACACACACATACACACACACACCACAGACCACACACATGCACACATGCACACACACACACACCACAACACCCACACACACACCACAGACCACACACACACCACAAACCCAACCCCCCCACCCCACAGACCACACACACACGTACACACACACCCCACAACCCCCCACACACACACCCTACAAACCACACACACACCACAGACCACACACATGCACACATGCACACACACACACCACAACACCCACACACACACCACAGACCACACACACACCACAAACCCAATCCCCCCACCCCACAGACCACACACACACGTACACACACACCCCACAACCCCCCACACACACACCCTACAAACCACACACACACACACACACACCACAGACCACACACATGCACACATACACACACACACACAAACCTGACACACACACACACACCCCACAGACCACACACATCACAAACCCGACCTCCACACACACACCTGCAGACCACACACACACACACACCAGTGTTTCTCGCCCCTAGAAAATAATAATCAGTGTTGCTTATTGTTTTAGAGTTAACCTTAAAGACAGCTCTTCCAAAGCATGGTGGCTGGGACTGTGTGCACTACCCTTATCGGAAGCAGGAAAGGCAGAAGCAGGAAGCTCTAGTCAGCATCTGTGATTTGCAGGAGGAAAGGCCCCAGAGGCTATTTCCTGTGTTGCTGAAAGGACACAGAGGGGAATTGTCTGTGACTGTTCAGCAAGGCTAAGGCAGCCACGAGACAGCAGTGCACCCCGCCTTCTCAGGAAGTACCCCACACAGATACAGCTTGACATCCCCGCTCCTAATACACCCACTTTGAAAGTCTCTTGATTCTTCACAGGCTTCTTCTAATTTAAGACGCCTCCACCAGCTTGGCAAATGTTGAGCTTCTCCACTACAGAGGAAATAGCTTGGAGAGGCTCCAGAGAAACAAAGGCCTCATTAGGATCAATCACTTATTCTGAGTACTCATGGCCAAGAATCTTTATTGATGATCTCATATACAAATGCAGTGGTAATTAAGACTATAATGCAAATGACTTTAGCTTAGCAACTCCCTCTGTAAAAGAAATTTACAAAATTAAGTCTGAGATTTTTGAAATTAGGTCTTTTTAAAAAAATCCCCTCTATTATAATTAGCCCCTCTCTTCCCTGCCGTCTACCCCTTGGTAATGAAATTAGTTTAAAATAAAATCCACGGGACAATTGGTGGTACTGCCCACTGGTACAGTAGCAATGGCTCTTGGACATGCTGGTCTGTGACCCATCCAGGGAAGCAGAAGGGGAGGAGTCTTCAAGGCCAGTTAGGGGAGGCTAGCTGTGTCGCTGACCAGGAAAAAGTCCTGCCTCGCCAGGGCAGAGAAGAGGCGTTTCAGCTAGCTTCTGTTCTGTTTCTCTCAAACCTGACACAAATTAGCTTCCTTTCTGAAGAAGAAAGGAATGGCTGCTTTGCTGCTCCGAAGAAAAGTGCTGGGAAAGATCAGAAACTCACCTCTGTGCTGTGGAGGTCAAAGAGACAAAGCTAAAATGAGATAATCTGGGGCGCCCCAGACCAGGTCCTCCAAGTTGCAACCATCACTGGCCTCAGCTCCTTTCTCCTGATCTGCCCCAGCAGAGGGCAATGCCCACCCACCTCAGCTTACCAAGAGCCCTGCTGAACTCTGTAGCCTGAAACAACTGTGCCGGGAGCTCCAGCCTCCCTAACTTTAACCCAGTTTGACCTTTGTCAAAACTGAAAAAGGACTAAACTTGTCCCGAGCACGAATACATCAGCCTCTTCGATCATATTTGGATGTAACGACTTTGAGATCACAGAGCCGACCCCACGGCAGATGCTGTTTTCATGGCATTGGCTCCTCTCATTAGGAACCTTGAGAAACGCAGAATATTTGGTGTCAGAGGCGAGCAACGGGGTTATTTCTGGTAAGTATAAGGAGCGGCCTCCATTTGTAAACAACATAAACATCAGCCTGGCAACCTTGTCTCTGGATAAGCCCTGGAGGTGCTAGTTAAGAGAATGAATTAATGACTCTTGTCTAAAACTTCTGGGCCCCTCTGAGTGGAACAGGAAAGGGCTTTACTTCCAGATCTTGAACGGAGGATCCTGTGGTCAGACGCCAGCTTTCCACTGCGGAGTCTGCACAGCCAGCCCTGCACACAGGTTGTAGGACACGTGTCAACAAGCTCTCAGCTGTCACAGTGCTGCTGGCCGGGACCATATTTGCCATACTACACCATCTCCATGTACAACACCTTCATCCCTTACTTGCTGACTATTAGCTGAGTAACTTGCATCATAGTCAGTCAATGTCCAGCTTAAACATCATGCCACCAGCAAAACTGAACGTCCTGTCAAACCCCGCACCTGGCCCAGCTATTTCTTAACTGCCACACTTTCTGTACCACCCACTTGCTTCTGGCTTTGCTTTCCCAAGCCATCTCCTGATGGCTTTTACTCTCACCTGCCCTAACTTCTACTTCACTCTTTTCAGTTGCAATCCCATTCATGTTCCATGGTCCGTGGAAACCACACGGCCCAGAGACTCACTCTTCCTCTGACCTGTCACAGCAGAAGGTCCCGTGGGCCTGTAAGATGACAGAACCTCTTCCTCCCCAGCAGTTTTCAGTCATGGAGATTTATGGCAGCAATAGTGACTGTTAGCATTCTGTCTAAGCTCCACCCCACAGTTACCTGGCAACAGACCGGCAAGCTCCGCCTCACCGTTACCTGGTAACAGCCAGGCATGCTCCTCCCCACAGTCACCTGACCCACTATAAGTGGGGCTGCTTGCCCCCTCTCTCTCTCTTGTCTCTTTCCCCCTGGTTCCCCCTTTGCCTCCATTCCCTTCCCCCCTCTCTCTCCACGTGGTCCTGGCTGGTCTCTACTTCTCTACTCTCTCCTTCTCTCTGCCTTTCTCGGCCTTTACTACTCTTTTAACTCCCCTCCCCCTGCCCTAAATAAACTCTATTCTATACCATCATCATGTGGCTGGTCCCTCAGGAGGAAGGGATGCCTAGGCATGGGCCTGCTGAGGCATGCCCTTCCCCCACATCTTACCACACCCTACGCCATGAGGGGGGCAGGACAAAAGTGGACATAAAGCTGTCTAGTCTTTAGATGATCTTTAGAGAGAGACAATAGCAGTGTTAAGGCAGAAGGGTTAGTAGACTCAAAAATGGCCCCAGATCTCCAGGCCACATGACCTCCGATGAGTTACAGTCTCTCTAAGACTGTTTCCTTACCAATTCAAGGGAGGGAGTAGGGATCATTTGACAATAAGAAAGGAGTTTGGGTCAGTGCCTAGCACACAGCGAACATCTGTGGGTTTAGAGGCAGGGGGTGGTCCCGAGTCTCGCGGGCCGCTGGGCAAGGCAGATGAGGGTAGTTGGACTGCACACACGGATACCAGAGAGGCTGTGAGAAGCAGCAGAACCCCGCTTTGGGGATGGGGAAGGGCAGTCCTTGGGGTTCGCCCGGGGAGTCAGCAGGGCGGAGCTCATGAGTCCTTGGGCCTCACAGAGGCTGACAGGTCCTCAGTCTTGGACACCACAGATGCCTCTGGATGTCTCAGAAGAGCTGAGAACCGGAGTGTGGGCCCGCAGTGCTGGGCTCTGGCCTGGGACCGAAGGGAAAGGGGCAGGGGAGAACTCCAGCTGGCTCCCGTGGGGACAAGAGTCCTGGCTTGGGTTGGTGGTGGCCGTGTCTGGGAATGCTGGGAGGCCAACCAGCAGGAGACTAGACACGCAGCTCTTTAGGGGAAGACCTGCCCCATTGTTCCAGCATGGCGGGAGATGAGAAGAGGCAGTCCATGGTTTTTGAGAGTTTATTGTAGAGAATGAGAGAGAGAGAGAGAGAGAGAGAGAGAGAGAGAGAGAGAGAGAGAGAGAGAGAGAGAGAGAGAGAAGGTAGAGAAGTAGAGGCCGGCCAAGGTCACGTGGAGAGAAGGGGGAAGGGAATGGGGAGAGAGGGGACCAAGGAGACAAGAAAGAAAACAAGAGAGTAAGAGAAGAGAGCAAGAGAAGAGGAGGGGCAAGCACCCCCTTTTATAGTGAGTCAGGCCTACCTGGCTGTTGCCAGGTAACCGTGGGAAGGAGCACACCTGGCTGTTGCCAGGTGACTGTGGGGGTGGAGTCCACACAGAATACCAGGGACTTGGGGTATTGCCCTACTTGACTGATAGCCACAGGATTGTGGAGAGTTGAGGGCTCCTGTCAGAAGCCTAGTGTCTGGAAACATGGCCAACGGGTCCATCCCTTGTAGAATTAATCTACAGGGTCTCTGGAAGTTAAACCCTGCTCAACCAGAACACAGACTGCCTTTCATGGTCCCACAAACATCTGCCAAGAACCAGACAAAGGCCCTCGAGTTGTTTCTCTGGTAGTCTTTGCTGTGACTGTGTGCATTAGTAGGAGGGGAGGTGGGAGCCACTGCTCAGAATGAGGGAAGATCTCTCAGGTCCAGGAGAGGAAGAGTGAGCCCTCCCTGGGGGAATCATGACCAAGCTGTTGAATTGTTTAAAAAGCTCTGACATAGCCAAAAGGCCAAGGAAGGCTAGAGGCAAGAAATTTTTAATGTCTTTTCCACATTAAAATGAAAAATAGCCATTGTGTTATATTATCCCATTAAATGTTCAAAACAACTCCAGGAAAGGGCCTAAGGAAAAGATCATGCCCATTTCGTAGATAACGGAACCCATGAGCAGGTGAAGCCATTTGACTAAGGCGGTTGGAATCCAACAGACACTTTTTCAAGAAACCCTTGGTGGAGAGAAGTGGAAAAAAGATGGGCATTTATCGCACCAGCTGGAGGAGCACTGTCTGCTGTTGGACTCCCCAGTCCTACAGCCTTCCTCTAGCTCTACAGTGATGGACATTCTCTCTTGCACATGGAGTGCAGAAGGTTCCCCAACCCATTGTTCATTCCTGAAGTGGAAATTTCTGGTTTCTTTGGAGACTCAGTTGTGTCACGTGATGTTTTTCTGGAAGTTGCCTTGTGAAAGAGCATGTGATGTTTTGCTGGAGCAGACACTTGAGAGGACATGTGATGTTTAGAAAGAATATAAATATAACCTCACAGACAGGGAGAGGATGCTCTTGCATTGGTTTGCCTTGCAACACTTTGCTTGTCTTCACTGATCTTTACTTGTGATTTCATAGAGAGAAACTCGCCAAAGAACTTCTCATGGTATTCCACTTACTTCTTGCCACTTCTGCTGATTCTTCTGGATCCACCAGGTGCTATTGATTTGTGTTTGGTGTCTGTGATTGGACTGGACTATGGCTACTGATTTGTGTTTAGAATTGCCTCCAAAGAACTACTTCTAAACAGGCCTACATTCTTTCTTCATTTCCTATTAACCTTTCTTCTTCCCTAACTTTGGTCGGTGGGCTAAAAAGGAGGCTGAAGTGGTTAAGAACCAGTATTAAAGTAGGTTTTGAAAACTCTAAGCCTCCCTCCATCAATGCCTCCTCTTCCTCCTACTAACACCTCCTGCAGGGTGTCTCCATAACCGGAAGTCCAGGGCAGACCCCTTAGTACTTGTTTAGAGCCAGGCTCTTTCCCTAGGTGCTTTCTGACACTGATAGCAACTGTGTGTTGACAAGTGCGATGTTTTAGCTGGGTCCATCAGCAGAGGTAACTTCTGGAAGGCAAGCGCCCCATCTGTCCTTCTTCCTCTGTGTTTCTAGTGCTTGGCATCCAATGAACATTTATTCGGAGAGTGAACCTGAGAGATGTGTGTCTACGGGGCAGGCCTCATTCCTCCTGCAGTCTATGAAGTGAATTATTCTGGTGATCAGAACAGGCTATAGAAGTAAATCTCCAAGTCTGCCAAAACTGGTTCTGACTCAAGGCTATATTAGTTATGTCGCTAAAAATCGTAATTTGAGATGGAATGTTTTTCATGTGTGTCTTTATTCAAAGTACTTAAGCACTAGAAACTCAATTGAGGGGCCTTGCTGGTTTGACTGACAGTCTTCCTGAGATATACAAGGGAGAACCTCTAGATGCCAGGTCTCTTCTCCAGCACATTCTTTCAGATTCCTGCTTGAAGCTAAATTCTTCCCTGAATAAGAAAAGGCCATGTAGTGGTGTAAAGCATTTCTTTTTAAAAGCCTGAAAAGTTAGTGGTTTATTTATTTGGAAGGTGGGTTTGAGAGCATTTTCCCAGGGGATGACAATTTTATCTCCCAGTCTCTGCCATGACGACATGGCTAAGATCATTTGTGCTGTTTGTATTAATCTACTTTCTGTGGCTATGACAATGTTTCATAGGCTAGGGACTTTATAAAGGAGAGAGGTTCATTTGACTCATGAGTTCGGTGGCTGGAGAATATAAACAGCATTTCACAAAAGCCTTCTGGCTGTACCATGACGTGGCAGAGAAAGGGGAAAACAGCTACACACAGACAGGAACAAACGTGTGGTTCACCTCTTTTTATAGCATTCGGTTTGGTGAGAGCTAATTGGGGTCCTTGAGAGCTACATCAGTCCCACCAAGGACTGCATCCTGGAGAACCTGGCTACACTCCCCATGGTACCATCTCATAAATGAGACCAAAGTTTCAGTATGCAGCCACCAACCTACTCTTATAACAACTCATGGGACAGAACCTCATGGCACAAAATTACCTCTTGAAAGCATCACCTCTTTGAGCCATTATAATGGCAGAGCCATGTTTGTGTCGTTTGGGCAGACGTGCATTCAAACCACATCACTTGATTACACTACATCACATAGCTCTGTCTCAGTGCTTGTTTCTCACTGGGGATAAACACTTAGTATTAAAAGATTCCAGGCTTTGGTTGGGTCTGCAGAGCATAACATAAAGGCTTTAGTAATGACAGAAATACCATGAGACCCACCCTGCCTGGGCAAACTCGCTTTTACCACAGTCTAGTGACTTTCAGTCACAGTAGGCTCTTGCTTGCTAACCTGTAACTGAGTTTTGAACATGGGAGTAGAAGTGAGGGCTATGACAAGGTAGTTTTAAGCTGAAGTCAGGACAGAATGTTCCTTCCTGAATTCAGGGTTTGAGTGTCCTGGAGGATGTACACACAGATGAGCAGAAGTGAACTTAACTGTGGGCTCTCTCTTCTGTAGAGTCACTGTAGAAATCCAACAGTTTAGGGAAGTGTGTAATCAGCAGCAGATTCCCTCTTTGAAATGATTCTGGTGGGTGCATAGATGGATGGACTGACGAACAGACAGACAGACAGACGGATGGATAGATGATTGGATGGTTGGATGGATGGATGGATGGATTCACCTGTGGCAGAAACTGTTGGTACCTTGCCCATTATTTGCAAGACTTCTCACCCCTACATGCCTTCCACTCTCTCTGACCTGTTTCAAGTCTTTATGCATGGGAGACAGGAAAGGAGAGTTTATGTCCCAGAAGCAACCTTCATCTTATGCTGCCTGGGACCCTAGCATCCTTGCATTTCACTTGGGGGTGATTCTGCAGCATGTCTATATATAGAATTATTTGTCATCAGCAGCCACCATTTGATAGTTCAACCTATATGTTCTTCCCTTAGTTGTGAGATTCCAGGGTCTCCTAGACCTACCTTCTAAGTGAACTTATAGTTCTCAGACCTATGCTTCTGCAGAACCTAAATTCAAATAACTGATGTTCTGGGCATGTGACTAAACAGTCCCCAAGGACACTTTGATTCTCTACCTCCTAAAAACAAGAATAATCTAGTTAGGTGAAAGGTGGAATTTCAGTTGCATGTACTGGATTCACAGTAAGCCCTATCAAAGCACAGTCACAGAACTTTGCCTTAGCCAGGCAAGGTCTCCTTTGTATTTCTTTGTCTTAAATTTTGATGTGCATTGTAGTTACTCTGTGTCATTCTTGAGAAACATCTTCTAAACTCTCATCTTACTAAGTATCTACGAAGCTCAGCCTCATACCAAGGCTGCACAGGCTGCTGCAGCTGCTGAACTAGAAGGAACATTGTATCAGACCACAAACCTACTTTTGTTGTGTGTGTTTGCTTGTCACCCCTTTTTTCAAACAACCACCATTTTGCTAAGACAAATGACTTCAAATCTGGTGTCTTGCTACTTTTTCTCTGATTACACAGTGTCTAAATGCTGGGCCTAGAGATTAGGCATGGGCGTTTCAGTGACTTGTGGAGGGGGGCTTTGGCCCCTGCTATTAATCAGGATCAGGCTCGGCACTCTCACTGTTTGTGGGATTCCTGAGTTCCACCCTAGACCAACAGCAGGCAGTGTTCAGGCAGCAGCATCAAGGTGGCCGTGATGTGCAGCCAAGATGAGGATCAAAGAGAGACCATTGGAGGAGGGAAAGTGGGAGGGGGAGGGGAGAGGGAGATATCAAGCTGTGAGTGCCATGACTCTGGACAAGAAGGAAAAGCTAACCTTGACGCTGGCAGGTCCAGGTGACAGCACACAGTGGTCATACGGTCACTGCATCTGGCTTGTTCCTTGCTTCCTACCACGATGTCCTCATTCATCACCCTATTTATTTGGGCCAAGATCCTGCAGGAGCCTCAGCAACCTACAATCTACCAACACAGCCAAGCTCTTTCTCCTCCCCAAGGGCGGATCACATTCTTATCTTCTCATTTGCAAGTTTGAGTAAAGGGGCCTTATATATTCTCATTTTCCTGCATTTTAATGTCCATGTCTCCAATCTGTGTGATTTCTGCTCCTTTGGTTATTACCTCAGCCGTGGTGAATGTGGGTGCCATAGACCTTGGATGCAATTCTGAGGTGTTCTTCATCCCCAGCAACAAAGAAATCATATTGGAGCCTGCATGCCAAGACACACAGCTGTAGCTGGCTGTTACCTAATTACATGCTGATCCTTGACAGGCTTAGGGCCCTGGAGAATTTCTTTAAGCCTGATAATCTTCCCTCATAAAACCCGGAGAAACCACAATGACCATTTGAGACTCTAGGCCACACAGACATGGCTTATGTAGGTCAGAGGGATCTGAGATATTTGGATAGTTGGTATTGACACCCATTTGGGTTTTTGTTTGTTTGGTTGGTTTTTTTGTTTTTTTGTTTTGTTTTGTTTTTTTCTTTCCTGAGGAGGCAGTCTAGTTTGTAGTTTTTTTGTTTTTTTTTTTTTTTTTACAAATTCTTTCTTTTCTTTTTCTTTCTTTTGACAAGACAAGATTTCATTATGTAGCTCAGGCAGCCCTAGAACTTGAGAACCTCCTACCTCAGCTTCCCAATGGATGCTGGGATTACATAAATGGGTATATGCTGTTTAAATGAGTAGCTTGGATGGCTACATCACTCAGTGGGTAGAGTGCTTGCCTAGTATGTGCAAAACTCTGGGTCCGATACTCAGCACCACATAAAAGCTGGCTTGGTAGTGCATCTCTCTAATTCAACGCAGGGGGCAGGTCATCCTCAACTGCTGCATAGTAGGTTTGGGGCTAGTTTCAGCTTTATAACACCCTGACAAGAAATTGTCAGTTTTATGTTCCCCTTTCTCTAGAACCCCAAACGCAGATCTCTTGATCTGTGGGAAGAAGGTTAAACCTTTTATTTCTTCTCTCGCTTTCTTGTCTTTCCACTTCCATTTCCACTTTCCGTTACCAGATATGGGTTCCTGACTGTCAGAGAAGGGATCTAAAGCCCCTAGAAACCAAGGGCTTGGGAAACAAAGGAGTCTGACTCCTGGTGTGAGTTCTTGGGTGGCCCACAAAACCCCAAGATAATGCACCTGCAGACCAAGTTTGGTTAGCTGGGACTACAGCCTGCCCTTTGCAAGTGAATGTGATCCTTTCCTTTCCCTTGAAGTCTTTGTCAGGCCTCCCATTGCATCAATGCAGACAGCTGAAGGAGTAAGAACTAAGGCCCCTGGGGGACCTGCACCTCCTGGAGCTTCTCAGGAAAAGAACACAGGACTCTGTGACTGAGTTCCAGCAACAGAAGGGGGCTTTGGCTGTCGCTGTATGGAGTCATGAGGGAGGTCGCAGAGAGAGGGGATCAGCACTGACTGACAGCTGGCCTGTGCCTGGCACAAGTCAGACCCTTTGCTCACACTGAAAGCCAGGAGGGCAGCTGCAGGGCGCGGTCACACAAGGAAGCAACTACTGCATAGAAGTTACCCTGGAGATCTGGGCCATGCTCCTGACTTCAGCAGCTCACACCAAGGGGAAGAATGACTCTTTGCATCCCCAGGGACAATGACTGCCAGTTGTGCCCCAGTATTTCACATTTCTTTTTCTTTAGCTGCACCATCCCCCATCCACAAGGACCTTCTGTACTTCATATAAATTCTAAACCTCCATTCTCCAACACAACAGCCATAGAGGCTCAAAATGTGGCCAATTTGAATGACGAATGCAACTTCAAATTTTAATAAATCTGTGTAAATTAAAATAGTCACGTGTGACTAGAGGCTACTGTATTAGACGATGCGTCTTTTGTTTGCTTGCCTCTTTTCCTGCTTGCTTGCTCTGCCCCTGAGACACAACCTGCAGAGACCCAGACAGTGTATTTCTGCGGTTCTAATTCTTAGCTAGATACACAGTCACCTAAAATAAAGACCACACTTTCAGTGGCCCTCTCGGGAATGTGGGAAGTTTTGGTTCATGGATATTAGGGTGAGTGGCGAAGGTGATTTCCAGATTATGTCCCAAGGGAAGTTTATACCTCCTCCATGGCCTTTTACTCCTTCCTCTGGCTGGACCATGATGTGTGCATGAACATCTAGAACCAGGAGTTGAGCTGCAGAGAGCGGAACTGTAGAATTAAAGGTACCCAGATTTCTGACGACAGTGATCTCACACAGTAGCGTCTGACTCTAACACTAAAATCTGCATGTAAGAGAAACTGAAACTCCATTTCCTTTAAGGACCTGTCTCTATGTGTATGTCTTTAACACTGGGTCACTCTTATCTTCAACCCCAGCTAATATATTATCCTCCTGTCTCTTACACAGATGATGGGAGGAAACCAATGTCCTAGTCTAATTGTAAAGTTCCTGTCTTTATGCAGCTTAAGGGCGGAGCAAGTTGCCTCTGCTGAGGACATGAACTGGTGCTTTCCTGCAAGAGAGGGAGCTAAGTGCCACATATATGGAGAAGACTTAGCAATAAGCACTACACATAAGAAAAGGTAGCAATGATGACGGAGAAATAACATGAAAATGGGACTAAAGAGCTGAGCAGTGGGGCTGGAGAGATGGCCCAACGGTTAAGAACACTGACTGCTCTTCCAAAGGTCCTGAGTTCAATTCTCAGAAACCACACGCTCACAACTATCTGTAACGGGATATAACACCCTCTTCTGGTGTGTCTGGAGACAGCTATAGTGTACTCATATAAAATAAATAAATAAATAAATAAATAAATAAATAAATAAATCAAAAAGAAAAAAGAGCTGAGCAGTGGTGGCGCTCACAGGTGGATCTCTGAGTTCGAGGCCAGCCTGGGGTTCAGGGGGAGTAGGGATAAGCAGCTAGAACAGTGGTTCTCAACCTTCTGAATGCTGCAACCTTTTAATACAATTCCTGATGTGCTCGTCCCCAACCATAACATTATTTTCATTGCTACTTCATAAGTGTAATTTTGCTACTGTTACAAATTGTAATGGAAACACCTGATATTTGACCCCTATGAAAGGGTTGTTCAATCCCCAAAGGGGTTGTGACTCAAAGGTTGAGGACCACAGGGCTAGACATATCTGTCCTTGGTACACACACCTCCTTATCAACTCAGTTATGAGACACACAAAGCTCAAATCATAGATGTGCACTCTTTCTGAAACACTTTGGTTATTTGATATTTTTAGTAGTTTAGATTCCAGGAAAACAAGAACTTAGTGTAATTTGAGCCATTTTGAACCTTTGCTTTTGCCTTACTGACTGTGTATCTCATTATTGTTCTCATCTTCTGCCCACCATCTCATCACAAAGGGGCGTGTCTCCACTCAGCCTTGGAGTTTGGAGGAAGACTGTACTTTATTTAGATGCACACATATTGTCGTGCACACATGTGTCCCTGACACTATTCAAAACATAGTAGGACATCCTGATTGGAGACTGTATGAAGTACATTTCTCTGTGTCCTTCTGGTGTTAATACTAGGGACCTGCATATGTCCCAGCTTACATCTTCACTACTAACCCTGCCAAGTAATTACAGACCTAGTGACAGAAAGAAAGAAGGAACTGTCTTCCATTTTAACTAAGTAATCTCTCTCAGAATCTGGAAATTTGCTTTTTTTCTTTTTTTGTTTTTGGAGACAGGGTTTCTCTGTGTAGCCCTGGCTGTCCTGGAACTCACTCTGTAGACTAGGCTGGCCTCGAACTCAGAAATCCACCTGCCTCTACCTCCCAAGTGTTGGGATTAAAGGCGTGTGCCACCAATGCCTGACTGGAAATTTTCTTTTATTGGCTTCACATGACCGAAAATACTTCAAACTAATGGTATTAGTTGTAAGGGGAAGAGGTTCAGGATTGTCCTCGAGTGAAGATCCTTGTGCTAAATTTGCAACACACTTCAGTTCTGTCTCTTAGTGTCTGTTGAGCCTATTTCACATCGCTGTTGGAAGGAAGGGCACAAGCATTGGGTAGAGGAGTTTGTTGCAGGCAATGCATTTCAGAGAAGAAAGATTCAAGGAGCTTGTAGTTTCATCTCCTAAGACCTGTAGAGTTTTCTTTGCAAAGCTCCTTGGTGAGAAGCATGGCTGCTGTATGGACAGGGGGTTCCCCAGAGCAGAGCCTGCTCAGCCTGCTGGCAATACATGGTTTCCCAGATACAATGGAACAGTGAGAGTTGATGTTTACAAAATGTGAGTCTAGCCAGTTTAGAGCAAGAATTGGCACATTCACACTTTGGCCCACTGCTGGCAGAGATCAGACAGAGAAAGTTTTAACAGGAGGAACTTGGTGCCTGCACTCACCGTAGTTTCTTCTGGGACAGAACTAAAGGTTGCACAGTTGGCTCTATATGAGCATTTTCTCTTAACATTGTAGGGTTTTGCACAGAATTACCCAGAAGCATAAAGAAAGAAAGTGTTCCTTAGTCCCGTAAGGTAGTCCTGTGACTGAAAACCACAGTGGTCAAGAGGCAGATAGGAGCCTCCTTTTGCTAAGTGTTTGGAAGAAACTTGAGTTTCTTCCCTCTGTGGGAAAATTGTTGTAACACAGTAATCAGGGGCATGATTAAAATGTGGTTGTTACAGCCATTGGTGTACATTGAGCTCCATAGAGGCAGCGCCGGGGCAAGCGAGAGCCAGACCGGCACTGGGTGACTCTGTTCCTCACGGAAGAAAATCAACTAAACATGAGCAAAGGAGATCCTAAGAAGCCGAGAGGCAAAATGTCCTCATATGCATTCTTTGTGCAAACCTGCCAGGAGGAGCACAAGAAGAAGCACCCGGATGCTTCTGTCAACTTCTCAGAGTTCTCCAAGAAGTGCTCAGAGAGGTGGAAGACCATGTCTGCTAAAGAAAAGGGGAAATTTGAAGATATGGCAAAGGCTGACAAGGCTCATTATGAAAGAGAAATGAAAACCTACACCCCCCCCCACACAAAAGGGAGACCAAAAGGAAGTTCAAGGACCCTAATGCACCAAGAGGCCTCCTTCCGCCTTTGTCTTGTTCTGTTCTGAGTTCAGCCCCAAAATCAAAGGTGAGCATCCTGGCTTATCCATTGGTGATGTTGCAAGGAAACTAGGAGAGATGTGGAACAACACTGCAGCAGATGACAAGCAGCCCTATGAGAAGGTTGCCAAGCTGAAGGAGAAGTACGAGAAGGATATGGCTGTCTGCAGAGCTAAAGGAAAACCTGATGCAGTGAGAAAGGGGGTGGTCAAGGCTGAGAAGAGCAAGAGAAGGAAGGAAGAGGAAGATGATGAGGAGGATGAAGAGGATGAGGAAGAAGAGGAAGATGAAGATGATGATGATGAAGTCGGTTCTAGCACAGTTTTTTTTCCTTGTCTATAAAGCATTTAATCCCCCTGTATACAACTCACTCCTTTTAAAGAAAAAAAATGAAATGTAAGGCAGTGTAAGATTTGTTTTTTAAACTATACAGTGTCTTTTTGTTTTGTATAGTTAACACACTGCCGAATGTATCTTTAGATAGCCCTGTCCTGGTGGTATTTTCAATAGCCATTAGGTTGTAAATTGGCATGGAAATTTAAAGCAGGCTCTTGTTGGTGCACAGCACAAATTAGTTATATATGGGAACAGCAGTTTGTTTTTTTTTCTTTTGGTTTTATTTTTTTTTTTTTGTCTTCAGTTGTCTCTGATGCAGCTTATACAAAGATAATTGTTGATCTGTTAACTGAATACCACTCTGTAACTGCAAAAAAAAATGCTGCTGTTTTGTTGACATTCTGAATGCTTTTAAGTAAATACATTTTTTTAATTAAAAATAAATAAATAAAATGTGTTTGTTTTAAATGGGAGTCATAATGGGCCTGGGGATTAGAGTCTTAGAAAGAGAAAAAGTATCCTGAGCAAGAATAGTAAGCCCAAACCCAGAGCTTAGACTTCCATGGGCTCAGACTTTCCAGCCACACCCACATACCCGAGTGCGGAGTAGACAGACCCTGTGCCCACATTTCCCACACTGGACTAGGCAGAGCACCAAACATGGCTACCACTCTCCTTTTGGAGATAGGAGTTATCTGGATGTGACAGTCCACCGTGGCTGATTTTCAAATGTCAGAGTCTGAGAAGTACTGAGGAGGTAAGCTTTGAACATAGAAACTTAGTGAAAGGATAGAGACACAATAGAAGGCATCACAGGACCCAGGGGCAGCTTGCCAGGACCCCATGGAGCCAGGGGAGCTGCAGAGGAAGCAGGGCAAAACACACGAATTCTTGGTTGCAACTCTTCTTTTTAAAACGTTGTTATTAGGGCAGTGGTGGTGCACGCCTTGAATCCCAACACTGGGGAGGCAGAGGCAGGCGGATTTCTGAGTTCGAGGCCAGTCTGGTCTACAGAGTGAGTTCCAGGACAGGCAGGGCTACACAGAGAAACTCTGTCTCAAAAAAAAAAATGTTGTTATTACCATGTGTTACATATACGTAATGTATAATGGATTTTAAGCAGACATTTTCATGCATGTGTATAGTATATTTATTGTCCTCTCTTGTCCCCCTCTTATTCCTCTTGATACCCATCTTTGCAAACAGCTCTCCTTCTACTTTCATACTTTTTTTTGTAAACAAATGGGTTTCATTAGTGTTGCTTACAAGTGCATGAGCGAGGGGTTGTTTACTGAGCATGGGCACCTTACTACACTGAAGAGAGAATCTCACCCTCTCCCAGCAACAACTATCTGTCCATCCTCAGAGACAAGTCTCTTCTTCCTAGTAGCCTTCTTAGTACCTTGCAAATCCTCCGTGAGGGATCACGGCAAGCCGAGTTGTGAGCTAGTCTTCTGCACATCTGCTATGTCATGCCCTGAAGAGAGTGCCCGCCACTCCAGCCCTTTCCTTGCAGCTCTTACATTCTCCCGGTTCTCCTTCATGATGCTCCCTGGGCCTCGAAGGGGGTGATACAGATGTCCAGTTCAGAGCAGAGCATTCAATAGTCTTTTGTTCTCACATTTGACCAATTATGAGTTTCTCTGCCCAAAAGAAGCTGCCCTGACCAGAGTAGACAACAGCGCCCATCTCTGGCCATAAATGCAGACGTTCAGAAGGCGATGTGATGGCTCACGGCCACTCGGCAAAGCAACACTATCTTTTAAAGTTCCTCTGGACAGTGATACAGGCACACAGACTTTTTGTAAACAGGCTTTTTATAAAATCTGTCCTGAAGCCTGCAGATCGAGCTGGTGTGACTCTCCCTGTCCCACCCACAAAGCCCAGCCTGCTGACTCTGGACTATTTGCAGGAGCCCAAGACAAGAACAGCACTGGTAACTGCTTCACAGGAACTATGGCCTCACTGTGACCCTCAGCACTAATCTGCTTGCTCAGGTTTTCCACAGAGCTGTCTCCCAAGCTCGCTAAGGGGCAGCTTTTCCTCTCAGGCCCCACCCTGAAGGGCAGCAGGTCAAGGTCAGTGAGCGGAACGGTTCTCATGCACACATTAATACACAAGGAATAATCGAGACCCGCAGGATCCATGGAGGTCCACTTGGTATCCTTTCCTCAAGCTCTACTGCGAGTCTGCTGGGGAGAACCACCACTTTGCTGACCATTTGCCAGCTATTTGACCAATCACATTACTTCACAGTGGGTGGAAGCTTCCAGTTGGTCAGGAGCCCTCCAAAGCCAAAACAAGCCTGCTTTCTACTATGCTGGGCTTTTAGGCTCTTGCCAGCACTTTAATATACCTGAACCCCAAAGGACACCCTTAAAATAGGGACAATGGAGACAGTAGCCATGACATGTGGATTAGCTATTTCATACTTAAAATGAAAGACGTCCAAGTCTATTTTTCCCCTTTCTGGGAAGCTGACCTAAACAAATGAGGGTGTGCTATAAATGTCTTTCAAGACTTGACTTGTAGAATTTAATTATAAGTAAGATGACAAAATGGTGTTTTTGAACCGTGCCTTTATTCCAAAGTGTTCAGAGTCCTCTCAGCTGTGAGCCACAGGTTGTATCGGTGTGCAGAGTCTTAATTGTGCTTTCTTTGTTCTGAAGTCCCCTTGGGTGCCTGAGCCTTGGGTAGCAGGGCGTGTGGGAGTTACCTGAAGGAGGAGCTCTCCCTGTTGGCTTTGGCAAGGCCCCTGTTGGCTGGGCCTTGACTTAGAGGCCTTTTCTCATGGCTGTGCCGACTCCACTGGTGCCTTCCTGCCAAAAGCCTGTCCACCACTGTCATCTCACTCCAGACTCCCAGCTGCCCTAGAGTGAAGTCAGCTTCCCACCAGTCGCCAGGGGAGGGCCGCGTCCCTGCAGGTGCTCTGCACCTGAGTCGGCCCCCAGCCGACTCTCCACCCACAGTGCTCCTCCATCTAGTGCTCCTGCTCCAGGACAGGACAGGTTCAGACTTGTTCATGAGGCTGTTTTGCTGTGCTAAATCACACAAGAGGCTCTGTGTAGTCTCAGGGTCCCTTTAAGATTAAATTTCTGATTCCACAGAAAAGAAATACTGTAAACAGACCTTGGGGATTGAACCTAGGACCTTCTACATGGAAGGTAAGTGCTCTACCATTGAGCAACATCGTCCTAGACTTTTGAGGTTAAAAAAATTTGAGACAGAATCTTGCTGAGTCACTGGTTTTGAACTTGTGATCCATCTGCTTTGCCTCTCTGATAGCTGGATTTCGGGTCTGTGGCACCAGGACCCCAAAAACTAGATTTTAAGGTGAGGCCTCCTGTTTCCAGCTCAGACTGTGGCATGATTGGGTCCCTTTCCCTTTCCTCCCTTCATTGCCTGCTGACTACAGTCTCCAGCACTTACACACCCCCTCCCCCTGTAAGACTCCACCAGTCTTAACTTACCGGACCCCCCCCCCCAAGTGGACCACGAGGAGACAAAAATCGATGCAATATGCAAGAGGAATTTTTATTAAATCCAGCATGCTGTGGCTATCCTGCACTCAGAGAGAGAACAACCCCGACCTTGTGCTGCACAGGTCTTTATACCCTCCTCAGGGCCACCGCCATTAAGCACAATGTGATTGGCAGAACAGTGTTACATTCAAACTAATTGGTTGTTGGGTGATGAGGTAGGTGGCCAACCGGTCAGTCCTTCGGAATGTGTCCCCACCCTTAGGTCGGTCTCTCCCTCCCCTTTGTGGTCTGAGGAATATAACTTAGCCTCTGACCCCTTTAAAGGTCCTGAGTTAACCCTTTCACCCTCAATAGCAGGAAGAGGAAGGAAAACTGGAGAAGGATGCAGCCTGGTTGGGAAATGTTGCTCTTCTTCAGAGTCACCCTTCTCTTCCCTATTGTCATTAGGCTCTGTCACTCAGATAGGAGTCAGACAGGAGTCAGTTCCTCTAAGTCACACTGGGTGTCTATGTTTCTTAGGTTTCTGGAAATCTAGCAACATCTCTGCTCATTTACAACCAAGGTGACTCAGGAGGGGCGGCATCCAAATTCTCCATGTGACATACAAAGCCTCCTGCCATTGGTCCTTCTTGCCAGCCCAGCCCTCTCTCCTCACTGGGTCATCAAGGCCACAGGATTTATAGGCCATCCAGACTGGTCCTGTTCACTGGAACCCAAACTGAAGGCCACCTACCTACATTAGGATCTTTCCTATTGCTAGGGGAAGGAGTGCCCCTTCATTCTCCACCTTTGGGTGGAAGATGCCTTCATGCCTCGAGCTTTCTTCAAAACTCCTAATGCACATGCACACTGGAGTCTTATTCAGCCATAAAGAACAAAACTAAGTCATTTGCATACTTGTGGAGGAACTGGACATAATGTTAAGTAAAACAAGCCACAGTCAGAAAGCTAAATATTACATGTTTGTTCTCACACATGCAACAGAGATTGTGAAATATGCAAATGACAGAGTATAAGGGGGACTGTTTAGGATGGTGTGTTCATGGAAATGTCACTGTGAACTTCATTATTTTGCATACTAATCAAAAATTTAATGATGAAATAAGCAGATTAAATTTTCATGTATGCAGGAAAGGGGAAATGATTTTGAATGTAAATAAAAAAAACTTAGAAAATAAAAAAATATATAAAAAAATTTTTTCATGTATGAATCATTTTTTAGTATTTTGCTATTTGTCAACAATTCTGTATTCAGTTGCCATAAAATATTCTATATTTTTAATAAAATCATATTTTTCCATTGTTAACATTAAAATTATAATTTACCTAGAATTTTCTTTTGGTTTTATTTGGCATGTGTGTGATGGGAATCCAATTCATCTCCCATATCCTTGCCTTTCTCCCCTCATTTTGGCGTGACTAACAAGATTCCCAGTTCCATTCTTTTCTTACTAACCCATGCGTTCTTATATATAAACTTTTTCTCATTCTATGACTTCTAAACTCACTTCTAACCCACTGATCTCTGTTTATTTGTTAGTCTTTCACTACCCCACATCTCAATTGTGAACACCTCATAGTGATGGGAAACTCCTCATAGCTCCTAGTAGTGATGGATAACTCCTCATAGTACTTCATAGTGATGAGAAACTCCTCATAGCTCCTAGTAGTGATGGGTAACTCCCCTTCCCCTAACACTGAAGGTTCCCCCTTTCTTCCTCTTGTCTACATTTTTTACAATGTGATGTTTTTCTGCACAATATTCACAAAATCCTCCCAAGAGACTTTGATCTCATGATATTGGGTCTTCTCAATTTTGAACATGACTTTTTAAAAAAAACAACACAGTCTTTCTCAGTGCTATACTTTAGTATCCACAAAAGACTAGATCCAGGTCCCTGAATGTATCTGGGTCTCATATAAAATTGGCCAGTTTTGCATATACTCTATGAGTGTTTTCCTATATGCTTTAAGTCATTTCTATATTGCACCCAATATGTATATTCTATGTAAATAATTGTACGATAACTCATAAGGAACAGTGGCAAGGAACACATCTCTCTACATGTTCAACACAGTCACAACCATCTTGGACCTACTACATAGTACATGCCAACAATCAAGTAAATTTTTTCAAGTATTTTCAATCCTCAGTTGATATGAGTCTGTGGATGCAAATGCCATGGACTGAGTGAACTGACTAGTATCACAGTGTAGAATCAACCTTTTACAGATAATGCATATTTAGATTTGCTTTTAGAGACTGGGTCACTGGTTAGCCTAGGCTAGACTGGACTCACTCTGTACCCCAGGCTGTCCCTGAACCTATTGTAATTCCCTTGCCTCTGCATCCAAAATGCTGGGATTACAGGTAGGAAACACCATATCCAGCTCTATTTACAACTTGCCTAAGCACCGTACAAGTTTCACTTCGGAGTTGTCCTTTTTTCTTCTGACACTTAGCAATTTGTTTTACTTGGTTTCGTACTTAGTTATGCATTACAAACATTCTGTCATATTTTGTCTAGAAGTCAACTATCTGGAATGACTGAAGGGCTTCCATGTGGTTATTGTCTTTAACGGGAGACCTCCCTGTTTTTCTCATAATACCTAATCTAGTTTTTCTCATTAACAGAGCTTGGGGAAGTGACAGAGACCTGCTGCTACTGCTGCTCTCTGTCCTATGGCTGACCATGGCTTCCTGGGTGGTCCTCATCCTTCTTTGGGGCTTGTTATTTATTTAGGTTCAGCAAGGGATACCTACCTCTACCTCGTGGGTACATCATTACTCTGCTGTCTCACAAGAGATGTTTCACAACAGCATAAATAATGACCATGCGAAGGGATGAAATAAGTTTACATAAATATCTTTGCTACTTCCTTCATGGATGATAACATTTAGACACATCTATGGCCGCAGTCAAGAGCAGAATTTCTCTGGGCCGCAGACCACAGCTTGCCACCCCCTTCCTTCTCTTTCTTCATACACAAAAACTTCCATTAACTCTGGAAGCTATCAGACAATGCCCATTGTGCTGACCTGGCTTGACCCCTTTCAGGAAAACTGCATACTTGTTAGAAATAATTTGCAGAGCTGTGATACCAGCCAGCAACTGCACTCTATTTTGCAGGCTCCTGCTGAGTAAGAAAACGGTAGGCTTAACCTCATTGGTGAGAAAGTCAGACAATTTACATGCAGCCTACAGGGTTCTATTACTCGCTGCCTGTGCAGAAAAACTCCAGGCAAACAAACAACTTTTGTTTGGCGGGGAGATCAAACTCTTACAGATTCTCTCTCCCCTCCATCCAGGGTGGAAAAGCTAGTGCATAAGTTAGAAAGGTTTTCTAACAGAGGAGGGTCAGCAGAGGACACCTCACAGAGAACAGAAGTGAAATCAGACACTCTGACATCTTGAAGGTTTCAGGAAACCAACATATTAAGACCCAGGTAGAACGCTGGGCTCTGTCTCAGTGCCCCTGAGCTAATTTCTGCTCTGTGGGTTTAGATCTGCATTTGGTGTCAAAATGGAAGTCTCAGCATGTCCATGACATACAAGACATATCAAAAGAAACCGTACATTGTGACAAGGTGGTGCACCCTGGTTAAAAATGATATTGAAGCGGAAGGTGAAAGAAATGGAATGACCCATTAAAGGGAGACCACTTGGTATTTGGAGGGGTGGAGGCTGAAGAAGACTTGTTCATCTCTTGTCTCCCAGAGAAAGAAAATGGTCCCCAGCCTGGAAAGAGAATGGTGGGTGGGCTTCAGAAATCTCTGGGATCCCCAGGTAAGAACATCCCTTCTTTGCAGGTGTTTCAGAGAAGCTCAGTGGTAACAGAGATGGGATGCTACAGGCACAAGCTGCTAAGAACTGAGTCTTCCACTACATACACCAGAAGCCTCAGCCAGGAGTCGAAGGACATCGTCTTCAACTTGGACCGCTGAACACTATAAGAGGGTGCCCCATTGTGTTGAAGGCTCAGGAGGCTCCGAGAAAGTTCTGTTCTGTGTAAGATCCATCCCTAAGGCTTCCTCATGACCGAAGGGGCATGTTCCCCTAGTAGTCATGAATAATGATAAACAAAGCAGAGACCCAGGGTAAGATGTTGCTACAGTTTGACTATCCCTAACAATACTCATGTTGAGGTTTAATGCCCATTGTGAAGTATTAGACATTCAGCTTTCATAAATAACATTAAATACATCCATCTGTTCACAATTTTGTGGTTCTCTCAATAGTAAGTCTGTTGTAATATCAATCTGACATTGGCTTTTGGGCCATGTTGTGAAAACTTTTCCTGGGGAAACAAGAACAAATATTTACTTACCCCAGAGAAGGTGACCATGACAGACCAAAGTAACAATTCCACCTGAGTCACGCTTGAAGCAATGAGTTTACTGGACTTACTTATCCAGCGTGGGTGACCCCAAAGTAGCCACACTACTGAAAAATCTCACCCCAGCATAGGTATGACATCTCTGTAATTGCACAGGGAAAGTCCCTCCTTCAGTTAGCTTTCTGCTTTTGGTATACTCTTATCCCCTCCAGAAACCACAAGACCACTGGGCAGCCACAGGATAACTGCAGCTGAGAAAAGGACTAAGAGCAACTGGAACCTCAGGCAGAGTCTGATGACTCTCCCTCCTCCATCTAAGAGGACTACCCGTGTGAGCAACTGCTGCTGCTGAAGATGGTAGTGACTGTTATGCTCTGGGGTCTCTCTCTCTCTCTCTCTCTCTCTCTCTCTCTCTCTCTCTCTCACACATACACACACACACACACACACACAGACACACAGAGACACACATGAGATACCCCGTGCTATGCTGGGACTCTGCAGTTCCTACCAGTAAGAAAATCTTCACCACTCGTAAGTCCTGGACATTGAGCCCTCCTCATTTTCAAAACTATGAGCTGGATAAGCTTTATTCTTTATACATCATCAATCTTTGATATTCAGTTATAGCTATAGAAAGATTTAATTTGATATATAAAGTAACTTGGCTGTCTTTGAATGAAGTACCCAAGTGTGGCATTTGTAAACACAGCACCCTTTCCCTTAACGTGTATATGACGGGTATTAAGCTAGTAATGGCTACTTGGTACCCACCCATTCCCCTTGCTTGATTCACTCATTTTCTGGGCGGGAGGCGGCGGGGGGGGGGGGAGGAGGTCAGATTAACAGAAGTAGGAAGCAGGAAGAGGCGAGGTCTATTTTGCTGCATGAGTAACCAGGGCAACACAATATGCCCAATTGTGCCCAGTCACTGCCATACCAGGCCGGTGGTGCTGCCTGTTGAACTTTAGCTAGGCAAAAGACATGTGGGAATTATGTCTCCCTCAATACCTACTTCTGTGATAGCCACCAAGGCCATGGTCCCCACCAGGTCTTATTCTCTCCTGTAACTCAGGCCTTGCATTTTCCATTTTTTCTCTAACCCACCTCCCAGAACCTCCTCCAACTTCAGCTAGGTAATTCCCGCCAAACCTTCGGACCTTAGCTTCTTCCCTGGAAGGTTTTTCTCTGATTGATATCATGACTGTGCCCATCTAGTTCCCAGGACATCACACTGTAGCAATTTTATATTTGATGATTGTCCTCTACATAGAAGAATATGAAGTCCCCCATGCCCAGCACCATTCCTGGCACCTTGGAGACAGTCAGTAAATATTTTCATAAGGTCTACAACCTTGTCCTGGAGTACTGAGTGTCAGTCAGCAGCCAGCACTGGAGGGCAGGGAAGGACTAAAGAGGGGAAGACGTGGAGTCAAAGGTCAAGGTTTGGGAAGACGTGATCAGAGTCAGAACCCAGAGAAAAGGGAGCTCTGAGAGTCAAATGCTGAAAGTCAAGGTCATACTGTAAATGAATTATTCTTAAAATAAATGTAATAGTAAGTAATCTGGTAGCTGTATTTCTTTACCTGTGTTAGTCACCAGTCACCACACAGAGAAACAATATTTATTTAAAGCCACACCTCAATAGCTGATCATTTACATGATCTACCTTAGCCTTCTATGGTCGTCTGGCCACGTTCCAGCCCTATCCCAGGACACTTGCATATTATTCTTAGTCTGGCTCCTTCTCTATGATCTGAACCTCCCTCTGTCCCTCTCTCCTTCTTTTGGTTGGTGGACATCCTGCCCCATTCTCTATTCTGCTCAGCAACTGGGTGATCAGCATTTATTGACAAATTGTCCAGATTGAAACAAGATATGAAGGGAGAGAAATAACATTTGAATAACACCAGGGTAGACTTTACACAGTGTACAAAAACATTATGCCTACATCATTCAATGACAGCAATAAAAGCAAACAAAAGCAGGCTGGCAGGGAAGTGTCCACAGGCAGACAGCCTTTAGTGGATGGGCACTGAAGAGCAAGCAGATGGAACGTGACTGGGAGCCGTAGTCTCAAGACGAGCTGAGAACCATCGAGGCTAACTTTTAAAATGCAAAGAATCTATGTCTCACTTTTAGAAATTCTGGCTGTTGTTTTTATCCTAAAGGCAAGCTGTTGTAAGTTTTAAGGAGTGTGTGTGTGTGTGTGTGTGTGTGTGTGTGTGTGTGTCTGTGTGTCTGTGTCTGAGTGTGCGTATGTCTACACGTGTGCGAGAGTGCATGTGTGCCCGTTCCCTCCCCCCCCACACTAATTGTGTGGATAACAGATTGAAGTTAGACCACTTAGAAAAGCATTAGGCTTACAGAGAGGATTAGGAATAAGACTGGGTATTTTGCAAAAACATCATATTCATTTATGTGGTAGGACTGGGAACCACTATTTTACAACAGCAGAACTTAATTTCAGCTTCACATTACCTGGGGAACTTTAAAAACCATTCACTTCATTCCCAGAAGAGCCAGCTTAATTGATCAGGTGTGGCCTATGGATGGGAGTGTTCAAAGCTTCTGCAGTGTCTCTGTTATGGAGCAGAGCTGAGAATTGCTGCTACGCTCCCCTGGGAAACCTGAACTCCAAGGGACAGAGCATAGGTCCTCACGAGTACACAGCAGTCACTTGAGTGTGGTTTGTATTGTATTGTGGACACAGGAATTTGTTAGACATGCAGGAGGTTACGATTTTAGGAAGGTTTCCTGGGTGATTCTTGTGTGCTTTTAAAGTCTGTGAAGCAATATTTCCTGAGCAGTAATTCTTGAGGTGATTCTTTGGAACACAGGAATCAACAGGGACCTTGTCAGAAATTGACATTCCCCAGTCACTGGATCAGAGGCCGGAGGAAAAGCCATCCAGGTGATACTGGTGCAGCCTACATTAGCTGGACGTGGCAGCTAGTGCCTGAAATCCTAGTACTTCAGTCTGAGGCAGGAAGACTGCTATGAGTTCAAGATATGCTGGGCTACATCGGGAGTTTGGAGCCAACCTGGCTACAGAGTAGGATCCTACATCAAAATAAACAAAAATAAACAGCATAGGCTGTGTGCATGTGTGTGACTCAGTTGTCAAGTGACTGTTGCAAAATCATTAGGACCTAAGTTTGGTCCCTTGGAATCCATATTAAAAAATAAAAAAGGCTGGTGGCATATCTGTAATCCAGCACTGGGAAGCCAGAGATAGGAAGGTCTTGGAGCATGCAGGGCAGACAGCCTAGCAGATAGTTGGATTATAAGCTACAGGTTCAATGAGAGACCCTGTCTCAAAACAAAAACAAAAAACAGCCCCCAAACCAAAAACCAAAACAAAACAGCAAATAAAAACCAAAAGAAAACAAAACAAAAAAGTGGACAATGAAAAAAAACACCCTACATCAACTGCTGAGCTGTATACATGTGTGAATTCACACACACATACACACCTTTCACATGCATGCACACACTTGCATTCACACACATGTGTATGCATACCCGTTACATGCATGCACACACACATACATTCATACCCCTCACATGCATGCACACACACATTCATCAACACACACAAACGCACACACATGCACACACATGTGAAGAAAGTGCGGCAGCTTGCAGTGAGTGTGCTTTGTCTCCAGGGACCCCTGATCAGCATGTTCGAATTCATCACCACTGCTGGAAAACTAACTGCCCCCTCCCTGGGGAGCCACTGGTCAGCAGAAAAGTAGGACCAACTCATCAAGCATCTGGTTGAGAAACTGCACACCAAGGCAATGCGAGCGAATGCTTGGTGGGGTTCCCTAGTCAGAAGTAACCAACCTCACTGTAGACCTCCCCTCCATCACAGTTTCATCCTTTCAAGCCTTCCTATTTCCAAACTCCAATACCTAGATTCTCTAAGGCAGTGTTTCTAATTATCTTTTTCTCAGGAGTATTCAACAAACCTGAGGCAGGATCATCTGGGAGATTTCACACCCATTTTGAAACCTAGGTGAATCCTCTTTAGCCTCTATGATGCCCTTTAAGGTCTGAGATCTCCTGGGGGAGAGTTAGGAACAATGGACTGGGTAGCAACTTGACAAACAAACAAACAAAAAAAGCTAAATTAAAATTTTTAACTCTCCAAATCAACCAGACAGTCAATTTTGTTTGGGGCTTGTGGTCCTGGTGGCTTCCTGTACATATGTAACAACTCCCATCAGTGCGTAGGAGCATGCAAGTATTTACCAGGAAAAATATTGTTGCTTCTTCTGAAACTTTGCTACTCAGAGTGGGCGAGAAACCCTGGAGCATCAGCCTCATTTATGACAAACAGGAAAGCTTGTAAATGCTGGCTCTCAGGCTGACTCTCAGGCTAGCCCCAATCTGCTGATCCAGACTTCCAGTGTCAACACAACGCCTCAGAGATTCTTTGTCATGTTATAGTGTGTATGTGCGTGTGTGTGTGTGTGTGTGTGTGTGTGTGTGTGTGTGTAAGAACAACTTTGGGGGCAGTCCATTCTCTCTTTTCATTGTGTGGGTGGTCAATTCATCCTGTCTGCTCACATTCCTTACCTCACAGATCCTCATTTCCACATGATAGTTTGAAAAGTACTGGTCTGAGGGGTGTGTGTGGTGGGGGTGGGGGTGGAAGGATGAAAGAAGTCCTGGAGGAGAAAGAAAGCACAGATTATAAAAGATTCATCTTCATTAAAGCTCAAGTTCTCCAATTCTCAAGCCCCTTGGGACAGTGAATTGGGTCTGAACATGCACATCGAGACAGGATGCAGGGATACTGAGTGGGTCTGAGCATGTGCATCCAGACAGAGTGCGGGGATACTGAGTGGGTCTGAGCATGCGCATCCAGACAGGGTGCGAGGATACTGTTACTTTTCCCGCTGGCTTTTGCAGTTCCAGGCACAGCTCCAGGTCGCTGTGTTGCTCCACAGCTCAGCTAGCCTGGGCTTCCTAAAAGGTTCCCGCAGCTGTCACTGCCAGCTTCTTGGCTACTTCCAGCTTACCCTGTAGCAGAGCTGTAGACATGGATATGGATTCATCTAGGCAGAGCAGGGCTGTCTCTCAGAGTGGCAAGACTGGGAAAAGTGGTAAGAAAACATGAGTTACTTCACACAACGTCTTTTGGTTGAGAGACACGTTAAGAGAGACAGAAGGGAGATGGGGGTGGCATCCCTTTGCCTAGCCTCCCCAGGTTTCCTCGTCCCGTCAGTTCTGCAGTGGGCCTGGCTGCCCTCTGTGGCTCAGCACCCGCTCATGCCATCCTTCCTCTGAACAAAGCCTGCCTTCAGACTCTGCTCACAGTGTGTGGCTGGCCAGGGGCCAGAGGCTAGCTGCAGCCAGGTGCGTGGCTTTGCCTGCATGAACAGCAACTAGCATTTCCTTTGTCTATGGTCTGTTGGTTCCGAATGGCTGGAGGCTGTTCAGGTGGCCTTGGAAGCTTTCCCCAACCCTGCTAACACCCCCACACATCCACCCATTCCCCTTTTCTTTTATTTGTTTGTTTATTTATTTATTTGCTTTTTAAGATAGGGTTTCGCTATGTACACTATGTAGCCCTGGCCATTCTCAGAGAGCTGCCTGCTTCTCCCTCCCAGGTGCTGGGATTAGCAGAGTACAGCACTATGTCTGGCTCTGTGTAGCCCAGGCTCTGTGTAGCCTCTCACTAGAGCATGAGCTTGAACTTCTGACCTTCCTGCCTCCACCTCCCATGTGTTAGGATTAGTCTTGTACCACTAGCTGGTCTCTATATTCCTCTGGGGAATCATGCAGGCAGGCAGGCAGGCACTCTACCAACTGAGCCTCGTGCTTAGCCTTCCCTACTTTCCATACTCCCCCTTGATTCTGTATGGTTTTTCTTCCCGGTCCCTGCCTTCAGTGCATTGCCCCCACATGCACAGACACATCAGTAGCTATGTCCCACAGCTCTAGGGACACCCACTTTAGCTCCATGTTCCCTTCCAGCTGCTGTCCTGGTGTTCTCTCCAGCCATAAAAAGTCTTGGAACAATTCTCTTCACATTATTTCCCATTCCTATGTTGCACCCATTGTCAGCCATTGCAGCTGGCCCTCTATCTGCACTGCTCCAACGATCTCACAAGAGCCTCCATGCCTCCTGCTGTAGAACCAGAGACTCCAGCTTAAACACGGGAGATCTGAGTGATCAAGTGAAAAGGCCCTTGCCTCCTATAGAGTTCTGCATACCCTGCTGAGCTCCCGGGCTACTCTGGTAGTTTTTCTTCTGTTTGCTCAATAAGCGTAGTAAGTTATCTATACTCAACTCTAGGTTTCCTTTTCTTCTTAAAATTTAGGACCCACATGATTTCACTATAAGAAAAATGTAAGACTTTTTCTCCTAACACATCCCAGTGTGGTCTGAGATTAAGTACTAAGGAACATGCAGGCATAAATGTTTACTTACTTGAGTGTGTGTGTGTGTGTGTGAATGGATATAGGTGGGCATGGACCAGAGTGCTTATGTGGATGGGTCTCTCCTTCCACTTTAGGCTCTGGGAATCAAACTCCGGCTATTGGGTTTGCACAGAAAGTACTTTTAACCTCCTGAGCCATTTCAAGGCCCAACCCCTATTTTAATTTTTGAGGTAAAGTTTCTCTCTGAATTTGGAGCTTACTGGCTAGCTGCACTGGATGGCCAGTGAGCCTCAGTCTTTGCCTCCCCAACATTGGTATTTACAGGCTTGGGTTTTTTTTTTTGTTTGTTTTTGTTTTTTGTTTTTTTTTTTGCTGTACCCGGAGTTTTACGTGGGTACTAGAGACTTGAACTCAAGTTCATATGCAGCAAGCACTTTAGCAACTAAACCATCCCTTGAGTCCAATAAATTGTTTAATATCAAAACATTGAAAGTATGTAGGGATGGTTCTGATGCTGTCCTGTTTCCCAGTTGGTTCTTGATCTGTCAGTAAAGAAGCCATGGGCCAATTGCTGGCAGAAGGAACAGGTGGGACTTCTGGGTCCCTGGAGGAAAGGAGACAGATGCAAGGGAGGAGTGGAGAGTTCATCATGCTTTGGAGAGAGAAAATCCAAGCAGCCAAGTGACATATTGGGAAGAGCAGAGGCCTATGGCCACTCCTATAGGCAGGTTGTCAGGGGTGTTTAGCAGGGACTAGATGTATCTGAGCCACTAAGATTTAGGGCAGGTGGGAGGTAGGGAGATAAGAATATTGCTAAAGGCACACTTTTCTAGGTGGGAGATAGTAGCACCCAGCAATTGTGCCAAGAAGGCAGGTTAAAAATGAACAACTGTGAGTTTATCTTTTATCTGTGTAGGGTACAGGGTGGGTGCTGGTAGCACAGCTCATTCCTGGAGCCTAGTTGGGGTAGCAAAGGTTACATGCAACAAAAGTGCTCTATGAAAAATTTGAACAGGTAGGCTGGTGGAGAACCTGAACCATGGCAATTCCCACTGGGGTACGCAGGCCTTCCTGAGGAAGCATGCAGTAAAGCTGAGGTCACTGAGGAGAATCAAAACCAAACCAGGCAGTGAAGACCACTGCCAGAGACACCTGATCCCACCGCCTGTCCACTTCTGGCTATCTGCTGGTGACCCAGTTCTTCTGGGTGTCTCTCAGTTATCTCAGGACATTTGGGTTTCCTTACATGTGCTAGTTAGTATTCTCCTAGACAGCCCTCCTCAGCAAACAGCTTCTTTTATCTACTAGTTGCTCAAACAGAAACTAAAGAGTTTCTCCAGCCCCTTCCTCTCCCCTCATCTCCCCATGTAACACAATGGCAAGACTTATTCTGTACGCTGCAGAGATATACTGACTCCACTGGCTTGCCCTTCTGACATTCCCTACGTGTCATCATCTCTTCCTCAAAAACTTCAGTACCGTCTCAACTGCTCCCCTGACCTCCAACCCACATGATAAATAACGGGAAGAGCTTCAAATCCTGCAGCATCTCCCTTGTCTCTTCAAATAGGAGTTTTGTGGCTTCTGTTACACAACCTGTGAAATGTTACCTCCATCCATCTGTCCAGCTGCATCTTGGGCTACCTGTCCTTCTCTCACTGGGATCCACCCCCATAGCCATCTTTCTGTTCCCAGAACTGTCCCACTGTTGTGTGACAAAACTTTTCTTGGGAAGACCCAGCACACATCTACTCACCCCAGAAAGGGGGTGATAGACCAAGGTACAGATACTGCCAAAGTCCAACTTGGTGAACCAGGCATTTTATTGGGATTAGCTACAAGAGCAGAAATGACTCAAAGACAGCTGATTCACCAAGACCCAGCTCAGCATGTGTGACAACCCACAAAGCTGGGATCCTGGAGTGCACTGAGTGGCCTATTGGTAGCTCGGCATGTGGAGAGTGCTCTTTTCAAGTTGGCCTCTCCAGGAGGCTGGTCTGGTCTCAGACTCTCCTTTGGATCACAGCTTCACTCCTCTGAGGACTCTTAGCTTTTATTGCTTACTCTAGTAGGGCAGGGCCTAGTGAATCTTGTACGTTTCTGGGACTTCCTAAAGCTGTTTTTAGTTGTTTACCTTCCTGTTTAAGGAGCTTCCTGAAGGTTTAAATGTTTCAGTTGCAGTAAACTGTTACACAACATTGTTGTAGTTCTGGTGATTGCAATAGGCACTGCTGAGTTCCCCCTATGCCGTGGTGGAAACTTCAGTTGTAATATGCCATGAACTGCCTGTCTCCTTGGTCCACTGCAACATCCTTTGTCTGCTCTACTGTAGGTCATTAATGCTGGCAGATCACTACTGAGAGGAGCTCTAGTGTCTGCTGCTTCATGAGTGGTAGTCAGTCTCCCAGAGGCTTTCACATCCCAGTCAGGAGTCAGGACTTCCTTCCTAGTTGGGTATGAACTATTGTTTTCCAGACTCATGGTGCAGCCATTTTCCACTCAGCCCATGGCTTCCTTTCCTCTTGGCCTCTGTCCCACCCTCACCGGGTCTTCAGGACTGACAGCACCTCTGTGGTTTCTTCAGGTTCCCCCCATCCCACTTCCCCAGGCCTGGGCAATTTTTTCTAATCCAGAGAGAATCTTGCTCTCCTCATACTCAACACTCCCAACTACTTTACCAAATCCTAAGTTTTCGAAGGCTTTTGAAAACCAAAACCAAGATTCTTTTCTTTCTGTTACAACTTCCTTAAAGGAGAGGCACTCTTAGGAGATCCCACATGGGGGGGGGGGAGATAGGGGGTAGGGAGGGTGTCCCTTTGTAGTGGATTAGGCACAAATCACACCCAAACACCTGTTTTCACAGAGAACTCCTTTATACAGAGAGTTCCTTTATTAAGTCAGGAAGAAAAGTTAAAAGTGGCTGGTTTCTGACTCAGGCAGAAAAGCAGCAGCAAATGACCTTGCAAGTGTAACTTTTTAGAAGAGAAAAGGGGAGATCTGTGTTAGAATGAGCTAGAACATGGTGGTATATTTTGATTGGGCATGTTAATTAGGTTAATTAAAGAGGACTTTTGAATTCTGGGCTTCAATAGTTTGCTAGCTGGACCTCGGTAGTGAACTTCACGATGAGGAAGCAAACCTTAGTGACTAGCTTTGGGGATGAAATCTAATGGTTTATAGCAAGGCAGACAGAATGAGGGAGAAGGGTAAGGCCTGCCAGAGCCATGCTCACCACACTTGAGCTGGCCAGAGTCCCTTCAGGTTTATCCTAAGTAATTGCCTTACGTATGCAATTGTGGGGCTCAATGGCCCAAATCTGCTTCATAGGCTGAATTTTATGGAAGATGTGATGTTTCAGTCTTGACTTAGGAGCTTCTGACTTCTAAGGATGGGATCAGAATCCCTTCCATCGCAGGGGAAATCCAGATTTTTGACATAATGCCTTCTACTGATTGAATGAGGCCAACACACCCCTGCATAATGGGATATTACTCAAAGCCATCTTATTTAAATGTTAACCACACCCACTCACAGCAACACGTACACAAGTCTTTAAAGAACTGAGCCATAGCCTAGTCAGAGAGACATAAGATTAGTTGTCAGACACACAGAAGGTCAGCCTGCAAGGGCAGGACAGTAGTTTGTGTCTGTGGGTTTTCACCTGTGTGTTCCCAGCTGCACACATCTGGAGCTACCTTGTTTGTGCCCCTAGATTCAATGAGTCCCATTTATCTTGGTCCAACTCTTCCATGTTTGGCTTCTTCCCCGTTTGCTTTTATTCTGACGGTCCCAAACTGATTACTTCTCACGCTTTGTGTAAGTTTATAAATAACTGTTGTACTAAATCTTTAATCTCAACTGGGGACTTCTACCCTGACTTAAATAATTTTATTTCCAAATAAAAGACATAAAACCTTTCTATTTATGATAAGCCTTTAAAGCACTAGAGCTGGGCAGATGTCAGCCCTCTAAGCTGTTATGTTTACTTCCCTATCAATAACCCCAAGATTACTTGTCGTGTTTCACCTGGGCTGCTCCTACTCCCCTGGCCAGCTCTCATGATCCCTTACTCCATGGCATCCTCCTCTCTCTCCACTTTTCTTTTCTCACCTCTTCTTGGTTCTGCCTCCGATCCCAAACCCTGGAACCGAAACTCCACCTATCTTCTGACCAGCTATAGGCTGTGGGCATCTTTATTCAACTAATAGTTTTAAATTAAGGAGCAAAGTTACATAGCATCACTTGGTGTACAAGAGAATCTCTTCATCCCTGGGGGCAACATGTTGTGTTTTATAAAAAAGAAAAAGAAGCCAGGGATATGTTTGGTGGAGGTGCAGTATGGTACAGGGGAAGGTGGGGGTGCCTCTGTGGGCCCATGCTGAGGCATCCTTTCCCCTTGAAGTACCAGTCACACAATGGTATAGTATAGAATAGCATTTATTTAGGGTATGGGGAGGGGTGTTGAGAGAGAGAGAGAGAGAGAGAGAGAGAGAGAGAGAGAGAGAGAGAGAGGAGGGAAATGGGAGAGAAGGGACACAGAGGTAAGAGAGCAAGGGAGCAAGAGAGAGAGGAGGGGCAAGCATCTCCTTTTATAGTGAGTCAGGTATACTTGGCTATTGCCAGGTAATTGTGGGGCAGAGCCTAGAAGGAATGCTAACACAACCAGACTATGGGAGCTAGTCTTTAGCATTGCAATACATAGCAGCAGACCAAACCTCAACAAATAACCTACAGTGTGAGTGCCAATGAAGGACCTGGGAGCAGAACTCCCTGAAATAACCACTACATCTATCGTGGGGTTGGAAAAATGTCAACTGATAGTCTGCCAGTTGGTTCTGCTTTTGGTCTGATCCCTCTCTTTCCAACTTATAAGGCCAGATAAGGTCACTGGGGATCCTAGAACCCAATCAATTAAAGGTAAAATAGTCACTAAATCATAAAATAATTTAAAGAAAACACTATACATTTGTTTTCTCCAATGAAATTATTTTAATGTTTTGTTTGAAACACTGAACTCTTTAGCTGAGAGGATGGTGGCTCATGCCTGTAATCCTAGCATTTGGAAGACAGAAACTGGAGGATTATTATAAATTTGAGGCTACACTGTGAGACCCTGTCTCATAAAACAAACAAAAGAAGAAGAGGGAGGAAGGAAGGAAGGAAGGAAGGAAGGAAGGAATATTTTTTTCTAAAGTTTCTTCATTGCAGGGAGTGGTTGGAATTGGTTTTACTGGTGACAGACCACATGCCTACTTGGCTTCCTGTGAGATCCCACGGGGAGTGGGAGAGTGGGCAGAAGCCCTGCCCTTGTAGTTATGGTGGCCTTGGATCCTTGCAACCTGCCAGCCTGTCTCCCTGCTGCTCCTGCTCCCAAACAGCCCGGTTACACAGAGACAGAAGTAGCATCTTCTCCCGGATGCCTCTCTAGAGAAGGAAGTGTTCAGGCACAACTCACATGTTCAGATCAATTTATACACAGCAGAGTATTATTTGTCTCATAGCTGGCATAGTCAAGAGATTGGGGGGGCGTGGATCTAGTAGGCACTGGGGATGAGTACTTTAAGTCTAACAAGCTCTGGAAGCAAAATAAGCCTAAAGTAGCATCAATAAGAGAAAAGCAACAATTACTGTGACCCTTCTGTAATCACTATTGGTTCTCTTCCCGATCCTCCCTGACCTGAGCTTTTCAACCTGAATCCTATGGCCAGTACAGTCTGTTTACTTACATGACATGTCATGTAATTAAATGGCAAATGCCAAGGACCCTGCAATTTAGTTTTATATTTCAGTGTCTCCCTTAACCTTCTTGCCTGATAACGAGATGTACAGTTAAGTCTAATATCCAGATTTTAGAACACAAATATGGCAGGAGCGAATGGGTCAGAGGATCTTCGCTAGTTCTTAAGAAAATAGAAGTTTTAGCCTGCTTCAGTGGCCCAAGCCTGTGATCCTGTTATCACTAGGAACTGGTGAAAGGCAAGCCTGAGCTACATAGTAAGCTCTAGGCCAACCAGAGCTAGGGAGACTTTGACTCAACAAACAAACAACAAAAACAAAAATCCAAACCTACAGCAACAGAAGCTCTGATTAGATGACTGGCGGATTCATGACTACTAACTTTATTACTTCACCAAAGTAGAGCTGTTTTAAATGTATGTGGGGTGTGTGTGTGGGGGGGTGGTAGGATATGTGTGGGTATGTATGTGTGTGTGGTGTACATATATTTGTATGTGGTATGCGTTTATGTATATATGTGTAGTGTGTGTAGTATATCTATGTATGTGGTATGTGTGTATATGTGGCTATGTATGTGTGTGGTATGTGTGGAATGTATGGTATGTGTATGTATGGGGGTTGTATGGTATATGTATGTATATGGTGTGTACATGTTTCTCTGTGTGATGTGCTTTGTTGTTGTTTTCTGTTTTGCATTTGTGAGTGTCCAAGGAATTTGAAAGAACTAAACATGTGGATTTTAAACACTCACAGATTGGTCATACAGATGTGCATCCTGGAGACCATTGAGGGGTGCTGGACACTTGAGAACATTTCCCACTTTATTTCCTAACTCTGAGTAATGGAGACACAAGTCTAGACTTGAGATTCATATACAAAGTCTGAATCCCTGGGTGGAGTGGAGGAGATCAGAAGAAGGCATTAGAACTGGAGCTACAGATGGTTTGAGCCACCATGTAGGAGCTGGCATTGAACCTGAGTCCTTTGTAAGAGCAACAAGTGCTCTTAACTATTGAGTCATCTCTCCAACTTCTTAAAAAAATTTTTTAAACATGTACTTGGTGTGTGTGTGTGTGTGTGTGTGTGTGTGTGTGTGTGTGTGTACACAAGCTGTGGGTGGAGGCCAGAGGACAACTTGTGGGAGTCCATTCTTTCCTTCTACCTCCTAGGCTCTGGGGAAGGAACTCAGGTCACCAGGCTTGCCAGCAAGTGCCCTTACCTGCTGAGGCATCTCTATGGCCCCTCAAGTTGATTTCTTGAAAATGTACTGTTACATTCCTAATGGTTGGAATGCTACAGTCTGTGAGGGAAGTGGGCATGCAGCCTTCCCATACACCTATCTTTCCTTCTCTTTCAATCAGTCTAAGTCCCCTGGGATTTGAAAGTTAGGAAAGATAAGTTTTCTGCCCACAAACTAAATATTATCTGAATCTTTAGCACTAAGGGTAGAAAAGGAAACAACACCCAAGAGTTCACATGTGGAAAACAGTTCCTCTGTCCCAGCTGAAGCCTCCCTCCCCTTCCTTAAATAGTAGGAACAGCAGACAGACCCTCCCTCCTTTAACAAGCACACCTGAACTTGGTTAAAGGTATCCCTCCTACCCACACCATATTCCCCCTCCCCACAGAGGCGGGGGGGGGGCCGGGTGGAGGGAATACATGGTTGCAGTCCCAGAGGAGTGCCTTTGATGAAGCAGGGAATTCCTGCTCTCAAACCCATGTGCTTTCAGACAGTGGTTCTCACACTGCGGGTCATGACCCTTTGAGGGTCGCATATCAGATATTCTGCATATCAGATACTTACATTATGATTCATAACAGTAGCAAAACTACAGTTATGAAGTAGCAACAAAATACTTTTACGGTTGGGATCAGCACAACATGGGGAACTGTATTAAAGGGTCACAGCATTAGGAAGGCTGAGGACCACCGCTCACCCTTTAGGGGAAGTGAGACTTCCAGCAGCATGGGAAGTTGCTGGACTCTTTACCTCTCCGAGGGCAACACATTCCTGGACCTTGCTGGTCACAGGGGAGGAAGTGGGGAGCCACTTACAGAGAAGCATTTGATTTCAGGTGGAGCCTGGTTTCCTAAGACCAGCTTTCTGACCTGGGGTGGTTCTAAGTCTCCCGCAGGCTTTGGGCAGCATTACTTTGCTAGCCTTATGTCTACAGCTCCATCCAGTGACTCCAACAGCCTCCATAACTGACCAAACTGGGAAGGCAGCCCCAGATAACCTGTTTTTAGAGACTTCCAGGGCAACTCTGTCACCCAAGGTGAGTCTTCATCTTCAAAAGAGTTAAGGGTCAGCCCTCTCCCCTCCCCTCTCCCCTTCCTTCCCCTCCCTTCTCCTCCCCTCCCCTCTGCTCTTTGGAATCTAGGACTTGGAGAAAGGTCAGACCTCAGGAGCAAGGGCATTGATGCAGGTCCCAGATGTGGTTTAGCTGGTGCTGAGTCGTCCCCCAACCCCCGGCTGCAGGCAGTAACACAGGTGCCCATTTCGTGACAATGCTTGCATTCTCATACCACCACCTTATTCAAACAGGAAACAGTAAATTTTTCACATTCTTTAACCAGAGCTAGAGGACACGGACTGGAGGCACCTGGCGAGGGCAGCATTTGTGGAATGTGACTGTTCTCCCTATCTCCCTTGTTGGCAAGACTGGTCCATCCTTTCTTTCTCCCCATGTAACAATGCCCACCTCCACTGCACATGCCTGCCCCTCCCCTGGTCCCGAATGGATCGGAAGGTGTCTTGGTGCTTGTGGTCACTCCTTGGTGTGGGAACAGGTTCAGTTTCAGAGCAGAGGTTAAAGGCTAAGCCCAGGGGGCAGGGGAGCACAGAGAAAACCTGCCATCCAGAAAACCAAGGCAAGGAAAAGGGCAGGATAGACAGGCGAGGTAGGCCAGCAGAGCTGTGAAGGAAGACTGGAAATATAATGCAATGAGGGGGCATCTTTGGACAGCCCATGCCAAGGTGTAGCCCTGAGAAATTACATTATGCAATAGATCTGGTACAAAGGGGTGTTACTGGAGGAGAGGGGAGGAATGAGGATCTAGGGGGAGGGATAGAGGCAGACAGACAGGAAGCAGCCAGAGATCCCTGAGGGCAGAGGGAGTGGGCAGGGGTGGGATGCAGGGAGAGAGAGTGAGGGAACAGAGAGAGAAGGAATGGAGACAGACAGAGGCACAGAGAAAGGGATAGACAGGAAGCAGCCAGAGAGCCAAGAGGGCAGAGGGAATGGGCAAGGTGGGATTAAGGGAGAGAGAGAAGGAAGTGGGGGGAAGAGAGAGACAGACAAAGAGATGCAGAGACACAGACACAGAGACACAGACAGAGAGACAGAGACAGACAGAGAGACAGAGACAGAGAGCTAGCGTGGCGGGCAGTCCTTTTTATCTGCAGGCAGCAGCAGTGATGACAACATAAGCAACTACTGGATCCCTGAGAGAAGGCCAGTGAAACGTCCTGTACACTAACACTGGCAGGTAAACTGGGAACAGCTCTCTCTTTAAGAAGATTTCTGTGTGCCCCGGTGGGAGGGAGTAGAAGAAGGCAGAGTCCAAAAGGCTAGTGGAGAAAGCAACACCAAGCATTATGGTATTCAGGGTGCCCGCAGAGGCTCAGGCAGGACAGAAGGCTGGGAGTTAGTTAGAAGGGAGGAGAGGTGTGGAAGGCTACTGTGTCCACAGAGGAGTCTGTGGTCCTGCTGGATGGTGGGCAGAGTTTGAAGCAGGAGCTGTGTGGATAACATTTCTGTTTCCCCAAATTTACATGTTGATCTCTTGATCCACAATACAGTGGTTTCTAGAGGTGGAGCCTTGGTTTTATAAAGTCATAAGGATGTGACCCCCATGATGAGATGATGCTCTTATTGGAAGAGGAAGAGACCAGAGCCCTCTCCACTCTGTTGTTTGAGGACAAGGTGCTAAGGTATGAAAGCCAGGAAGAAAGCCCATTAAGATTGAATTTTCAGGATCTAGGGTGCTATGAGAAATCAGTGCCTGGCAGTTAAGCTGCCCAGCTGTGCTGCTGTTTTATAAATGCTGATTGAGACCAAAGCCTGGGTGCTGCTAATAGAATGTGGCCCTAGGTGGGGAGGGACAGGGCACAGGTTTAGAAGAAGACAGCAGGGAGTTCTCCCCCCCCAAACTGGAAATGCATACTTACATGATTATATGTGCTTATATGAAGAAACATAATAGATAAATAGATAAATGGATGGATAGATTGATAGATAAAGAAGAATAGACATGACTCATTAAAATGGAATAGGGGATATATGTATATGTATGTATATACATGTGTGTGTGTATGTATGTATTCATATATGTGTGGTATCAAAGAATGTTTTTGGCAAATTAATCTTTTCTAGGGAAAAAAATCAGAAGAGTTAAGTGTACTTCTTAGGAAGATGATATAATAGTCCAGGTCAGAATTAGCAAATACTCTTGGGCTCACCTCGGAATTAATTGTTCTTAACACAGTCTCAGGGAGCCAGTCTCAGTAAACTGGCACAACCCCAACTGGGAGCAGGTGAAAGGCAGTAAGTCTGGGCTGTGTTTGTAAGGTCATTATAGAAGCCTTAGCACCATGGAGCCTGCTGTAGAAATCTCAGTCAGCCAAGGTGACTGCTTCCTAGAAACCCGAGAGAGCTAAGGGCAGGGCCAGGGATGAAGTCAGAATTTCCCTGGGGCACACACCTAGAGCCAGTCTACTGAAGACTTAGAGCGTACTTGGGCGGCTACCCTGCAGTGGTAGATACTTCAGCCCAGGCTTAGCCTGGGCGGGCTTTCAGAAGTAAAGATTAAGGCAAACTATGGTGTCATGATTCAGTGACCTTCCACACAGCCTAGATAAGTGCCTGAGCTCTGCTTGAGGAGCCCTCGGGAGGATGTCCCTAGTTCTCTTTAGTCTCTGCAGGCCCAGCCTGCGGTGATAAGGACAAAGCAGCTTCTCTAAGGAACACCTTTCACTTTATTTAATTCCCATTTCCTCTGGGTAAGCAGCCTCAAACTTCAGGAAGCTTCATTTCCTTCCCTTTTTCCAGAACGCTCTGGTTTTAAGCCTTTGTTTACATTAGCCATGGCAAAACCAGTCTCGGGTTACACAACTGGTGACAGGAAGCGAGAAAAGGTGAAAGCCCAAAGCCAAAAGCCAGGGACTCCCGCTAAGGCCGAAGTTAGTCACTAAGAGATCAGATGTTCACATGGGGAGTTAGCAGAATTAACACCTGCCTTCTCACCCCAGCTTCCTTCTGAATAATGCCACTGCCAAGAGATTGCACTGTGAGTGAGCCGCCCCAGTGACCCCGGCCTGCCCCTGCCCCTGCCGCCATAGGACTTTTTGTTCTTGTTACATGATGGCGTGGGTCAGTGTGAACAGCTCCTGGAATATGTCTTGCTTTTTCTCCTTTTGTCAGTTTTGTTTCTCTCTTAGAGTTTTATCAGAAGAATTCAGAAATGTACATAGAGGGAAACATAGGTAAAATGGATGCCCCAAAAGGGACTAGAATTTATCTGAAACTCTCATGGGAGGAGCTAACAAAGGAAAACACAGCTCTGTTGGAGGGTGGGAGGAGGTGGCGATCAGGGCAGAAAAGAAAGAAGAGACCAACATGGCCTTGTGTGCACAGGCGGAGGCGTGCGTTTGCAATGCCTATGAGTGCCGAGTCTGGCAGGTTTGACTCTCATGAGTAACACAGGGTATATATTATCCATCACCTTGGCATTTCCTCCAGTTTGACCTGTATTAGCATTCCTCTGCTCACATTGTTTTCCTATCTTATTCCAATTAGTAAAAGATGAAATTCTCTTGGCTAAGTGGCACCCTTCTAAGGTGGAGTGTCTTTGGAGTAGGATCCCAAACATAATATCTGTGTTTGAAAAAAGTGGGAACCTGGTAATCGATTTTTAAGTCAACATTCAAGATAGGGTAAAGAAAGACCCCAAAGCTGTCAGCGAATTACAAAGAATTCCAAACGTCCCTGATAAAGTTCTAGTTCTGCTCCCTTCGGGTGTCCTCAGCCCACGGGCATTAACTGAGCATCTACTTATGAATGGGGAGGACACAGATAAATGAAGCAATGGCTTCTGTAAGATCACGGACCACTAGGAAGGCAATATAAATGCATCTGGCAGTAGCTGCCTCTGCCGATGGAGTCACAGCCTATGGTGTGAGCATGAAGTGTCCTTCCCAGGCCATTTGTTAAAGCCCTTTGGTTATCAGCCAATGGCTTTGAGGAAGCGATTGGATTCTGAAAGCTCTGATCCAATCAATGGGTTCATCCCCTGATGTATTCATAACTTGATGGTATCATTGGAAGATGGCAGAAGGTAGGAGATGAGGCCTAGTTGGCTATACTCTTAGGGGATGTATCTTGCCCCAGCTGCTTCCTGGATTCCATCTCTCTCTCTGCTTTCTGTCGTCCCTGAGATGAGTAGCTCTGGCACATGCTCCTGCCTCATGACATATTGCCTCATCATGGGTCCTGAATCAGTGGAAGGAAGAGCAGTGGATAACCTCCTTCTGCTGTGTGGCGATTTCCTCTGAATTTAAACCTTCCCTCCTTAGAGGGAGGAGGGATGCTCAGAAGAATCCTGGAAGGTACACTATTCCAAAAGTCCCTCCTGAGATTACATAAGCAGTAACAATTGCTATGGAGGAGAGTCTCTCCCTGGGGCCTGCCTGTGGGTTGTACAGGGTAATGCAGCTGCCTCTGTGTCACCCACATTCCTGTAAGCAACCCTCCATCCATGCTTCTGAAAGCAACCACTCATCCACACACCCATAAGCCCAGTACATCCATTGGTCTGCCAAGCGAGGCTTGGGTGGCATCCTTTACTCTGTCCGTGCTGCCTGAAGATGTCTGTTAGCATCACTCCCAGAAATTACACAAGCTACAGTAAGGAAGTCCTCCCCATAAGTTGTTCTCTTTTGACTATTTTAGTCACAGCCCTGGAAAGTTAGCTAACACAGAGAAACACTACAGAATAAGCAAGCTCTGTTAGCAGGCACTGTATAAGGTTCAGAGTAAGAGAAAAAAAAGTTTTTCTGAGTATATGACTCTAGAAGCAAGGCAATGAATTTGGTTCTTAAGCACCTTCACATTTTAATTTTCAAAAGTAGTAAATGTTTTTTATAGAGAAATTTAAAAGTTACATATTGAGGGGAAAGTTCAGTCTTAGGAGCTATTCCTCTACCAGGAAGTAACCCTCAGTGCTCCATCCTGTACCCCAGATCCTGCCCCCTCCTGTTTACTACTCTAGTCTAGTTTACTTTGTGCCTATACAATGCCTTCTTCCTGTTTCTGTTCACAGTGCTTCTGCTTCTCAAGGAAGTAGACACTGCTGGGCTCCTGTCCAGGTAAACTCTTCCCCAATCCCATGTCTCTTTTCCAGTCTCATTTTTATCAGCCCACAGAGGCAACGGCCTTGGCTTGATCAAGTCACTTCAGGCTGCTGCAAGTGGTGAGTGGTTTGTAAACAGCAGAAACGGATCCTTCACAGTTCTAGGGACTGGGAGGTCTAAGGTCAAGGTAGGGTTAGATCCAGCTAAGAATCTGTCCTCTGGAGGTAGCCTAAGTTGGTGAAAGGGGTTTCTATCCCTGCACAAACATCATGACCAAGAAGCAAGTTGGGGAGGAAAGGGTTTATTCAGTTTACACTTTCATGTTGCTGTTCATCACCAAAGGAGATCAGGACTGGAACTCAAACATGTCAGGAAGCAGGAGCTAATACAAAGGCCATGGAGGGATGTTTCTTACTGACTTGCTTTCCCTGGCTTGCTCAGCTTGCTTGCTTATAGAACCCAAGACCACCAGCCCAGGGATGGCACCACCCACCATGGGCCCTACCCCCCTTGATCACTAATTGAGAAAATGCCCCACAACTGGATCTCATGGAGGCATTTCCCCAACTGAAGCTCCTTTCTCTGTGATAACTCCAGCCTGTGTCAAGTTGACACACAAAACCAGTCAGTACAGGCACTGAATGTCATTTGGCACACCCGTCACTCCCCCTTCCCAATGCCATCACTTTGGGAGTGAGGATTAAACATCAACTTTGGAGGGCCATGGGTGTGGGAAGCCAGAGTCAGGCTTCTGCCCTGGTTTCCCATCACTTCCTCTCAAGACCCCCTCTCTGTAACCAGTAACACATGTTGTTACTGACAGCTGTTTCCTGGCATCCTTTCATTACATTATGTGCCCAATTCTCCTCTCCAAACATCTCTGCTTCAACTCAGTGACCTGAGTCTTTCTTGCACCACTGACCTCTGGCTCCCTGAACAAACTGCCTCTTCGTCTGAATGATGGAGGTCCTATGGGCCCAGGGGCTGCTTGGCATGTGTTTACAAGGTACCACAACTCTGTAGTCCTTGCTATGTTTTCCCTCTCTTGCTCGAGACACCTTTATAAGGACTCAGTGCTACCTTCAAAAAAATCTTGCCTAGCTCAACCTAAAACTGACTAGCTTCTGAGATCATCATGGGTCTATAATTAATTTGGTAATTAATCATGTGTTTCTTGTGGCAGCTCTTTTGTGCTTTCTACAAATTGGGGTGTGTGTGTGTGTAACATAGTATATAGACATATATGCATATTCATTTGTGTGTATACATACATTTTAAAAGAACAGTACCTTGATTTTGAACACACTAATTAAAGAATAGAAAACTAAAATCTCTTTCCCTTTAGAATACAGTATGGGGGCTGGAGAGATAGCTCAGCAGTTAAGAGTGCTTGCTGCTCCTGCAGAGGACCTGAGTTCAATTTCCAGAATTCTATGGAGATGGGGCGTGACTCGCAACCACCTGTAATGCCAGGAGATCCGATGCTCTTTTCTGGTCCGAGGGACACCTACACACATGTGGAGAATTCACGTATACACATAAGCAAACAGTAAAGTAAATCTTAAAGACGAAAACAAAGATCCTGAATAATCTGAAAGACCAGGCTGGCCTCGAACTCAGAAATCCGCCTGCCTCTGCCTCCCAAGTGCTGGGATTAAAGGCGTGAGCCACCACCACCGCCTGAAGCATGTTTTTTTTTCTCTAACAGTGTCTGGTGTTGTTGGACATGCAGTAACCAGTGGGTTCTTTTATAGAATGTTTAAGGTCTTTGTAATCCCTTTAATCAAGATGACAGAGGGGAAAACTTAAGAAAAAGTAATCTGGAACGGATTTGTAGGGGAAAATAAATAATCAATAACTATACAGAACAAGGGTTTTTAGACAGAGTACTGCTATGGTTTGGATGTGTCTCTGTAAATTTCATCTGATGGAACTTTGAGCCCTCAGATTATGTTAATGTGTGGATGTGAGGGCCTTTGGGAAAAAAGCTTTCATAAAGTGGATTGGTCTGTCTGTGAACTGATGGATTGATGGGGTCCCAAGGGTTTGCTTTGCCTTGCTGTATGGTACTCCACTATGAGATGATGCAGCAAGTCCCACCCCACTTCACCTCTAGCAGCTAAGGTCATCCTGGTGCTGTGCCCATAGACCTCGTTGTTTTAGAAGTCTCAGGCACTCAGTTATAGCATCATGAAACAGACACTCATGAAAGTTCACATTAACATTTTGGTGACAACAAAAAAATTCCTAAGTAAACTTCCATTTTACAGGAATTGTTTCAAATGCACACACTGAGTATCTAAGTCACTTATTTCAGCAAATATTTATTAAGTTCCCACTGTGTGCTAAATGGGTTTCCAATAAGACTGACAGCATCTCAGCTTAGAGACTCTTTCAGCAGGCTTTGTGAGAAAATAATATTTGGGCTGGATCAGATGCATGAGGAGATGTTAGTCACACAGAAACAGGAGAGCGAATCACAGAGCTGAGACACACAGTCTGTGACCCACACAAGAGCTCCATTTACAAAGCCAGCAGTGCTTGAGAGAGCTGTGTGGCATGTTAGCTAAGATCATTCCAGGCGTGTGTAAGTTAATGCTCTTGTATAATTAATTTACTCTGTGTAAGTTGATTTGCACTATCTATTGACCTGCACTCAGTCCAGGATACAAAAGCAACCAGATTAGCCAAGAAAATGAGCCTCAGGAAGCTTCAGACGGGAGTCAATTGTGCAGGCTGTGGCTATAGCTTTCCCACTAGGCATTGCCGTAGTGTGAGTGAGGAGAGCCTAAGATTATTTTTGGAACAAATCCACTGTCCACTCCCAGAGTCCTAACACAGGAGAAGGGAATATGAGTAATGGCTGTCAGAGACTGAGGCTGCTTTTCATAGTAAGAAACCCTCCTTCTCTGGGAATGTTAGTCTGTGGGATTTTGAAAATGGCTTTTATAATTACAGACTATGCTATTAAAGACGATCCATTCAATTAGCCATTTGACTCCATGGAACGGGGAGATCCCATAATGACAGGTTAATGGATTCCATGCTTAATAAAAGTAAGAGGGAAGCATTATTCCTCACTGGCCACTAGTTCCCTTGTTAAACTGGCCTCGAAACAAATGCATGAAGATCCTGAACATCCCAAACTGGTTTAGTGTGGTTCACAGATGTGAACAAAGATAGCTTTCCCAGCAAGTTGCACTTGGGGCATTGGAAGCTTAGGTGAAGGTCCTTTGTGACCTTCTGTCAAGTTACTGTAGACAGAGGACACCCGGAGCCTGGTTCCCTGCTCCCTCAACTGCTTCTGCTTACTCCAGGAGCCGTGCTCATCAGTGTCTGAGCCTGTCCAAGCTGGTTCTGAGGAGAAGATCTAGTCCCTACATCAGAGAAGCCCCAGAGGGATTCAAGGAGAACTGGGGGCTGCCAGGGGTACAGGGCAGTGTGGGGCTCAAGTACTACTCCTGGGAAGATCTTGGGATAGAGTTATGTCTACACAATGAAAGTGGAACAAGCCACTTTTAGCAGGTGGGCATATTCAAGAACTCTACTTGTGTGGATCAGGGCTGAGGTGCTCATCCATTTGTGCCAGGGGAAGCAGGGTCATTCTGGGATGTCTGGTTCAAAATAAGAAAAAGATAGGTCAAGGGTTGGGACCTAAGGGTAGAAGAACAAGGGGCCACCAGACAGCTACCTACAGCATAATTTTTCCATTGCACATCGGAATCCACTGGCATCTTGCTAAACATGAACTGGATTTGGTTGCTTTGGGTTCTGCACTCACAGTGAATTCTTAGGTTGTGGCAAGTACTACTAGCTTGTGTGTATCGTGCCATTCTTATTCCAGGGTGGAGGGCAAGATCCCTCCTTCTTTTTCTGTTATGCATCATGGTTCCAAGAAACTAGGGAAGCTTCATTCCCTATAAGCTGAGCAATAACACCATTACTGCCCAACAGCCCTGTGGAGAAGACACTGTGACCTGGGAACTGCCAAAGTCTACTCTTAACCATGAGGCTCAGGGCACAAAGATTCTAAATGGTCACAGAAAATTATTGAAGAGAAAGCAAGGTGATTCATATCTGTGGGTCAAAGGAAAGACATCTTTTTAAATGCAAAAAGAAAAAAATAATCACTCATTAGTTCCCCTATGGCCAGTGCATGGAGTAAGTTTCCCCTGTACAAAATGAACCAGGTTAACTAACAGAGTTTATGAGTTACTACTGCCCTATTTTAGCTTCTGGGAAAGTAGGAAAGAGATGATTTCCCCCAGGCCAATATGCTGCTTTCCTGGGCCTCAATATTCTCTCTCATCACTGGGAACAAATACCTAAAAGGCACAATTTAACAAAGGAAAGGTTTACTGAGGCTCAGAGTTTCAGACCACACTGCAGAGTCTGTGGCAATGTAAGTATGAGCCAGAGGCCCCTCACTTCTTGGTGCATCAGGACACAGAAGCCAGATCCAGGGGCAGGACCAGGGCCAGGCTGGGACTCTCAAAGCCTGCCTTCAATAGCCTGCATGTGTGCCTAGGCCCCCCTGACTTCCAGATAGTGCCTCAAGCTGGGGACTGAGTATTCAAAGACCTGTGGGGGACATTTTGCATCCAAATGCTAACTAGCTGCTGTGGCAGTTTATGTGCCTACTTAGCTAGGCCATAGTCACTGTGGTCCAGTAACACGCTAGGGTAGATATGAAGAAGGTATTTTGTAGCTGTGGAGATGTCTAACATCTGCAGTCAGCTGTCTTTAAGGAAAGGAACCCCAAGTTTCTCTAAAGGAACTTCAGCTGCCAAACTATTAACTGCTCGAGTTAGTACTAACTACTAACTACAAACTGTTAAGTTCAGGTCTGCTAGTCTCCACAACTCCCATCCCCACCCCCAGGCCAATTCCTGGAAATAAATCTTATTGGTATACAGAATTCCTACCTTCATTATTCATGGGCCTGTTTTTGTGAATCTGAGCAGTTAAATTCGTCTGTAATCCCAAAACCGATATGGCTTCTTTTGTGTAACCATTTACAAACTTGTCTGAATTGGCGGCAGACTACATGCACCCAGTGCTCACATTTCCCTGTGAGGCTCAGTGAGACAATGATTTCTCCTTTCACTTCTCAAAACTGTAAAAGGATTCTTCTGGTGGTCCCCTTAGCCCCAAAATTCTCTGTTTTTCTGGACAATATCAGGGTTTGGAATAACTCTTAAGTACAGTGTTGACCTCTGTCTAATGTTTTTAAGACCAGAAGACAATGATGTGCCTTATGGGGAACATATGTGTTGGATAGCCTTCACTCAAGCATGAGATGCAGTGCTGGCTGTGAATTCAAAGCTACTAAGCCAATACATTAAGTAAGGCATCTTTAAAGAGAAACACACATAAAACAAGGTTGTTGAAAAAGTGACCAGGAATTCCCAGGAACCTAACCCTTTATTTTCCCCAGGAGCAATGGCCCAGTAATTGCTAGTTCAATGTTTATAGAGCATAACTACCATGAACAAGAATCAGTTCCGTGTGTGTGTGTCTGTGTCTGTGTGTGTATGTCCTATGGATTCGATGCAGTGCCATCCATCCTCGGGGTGTGAAAAGCACAGGTGATGAACCTTTTTCCTTTGTTATTCCTGACAATGCTCCACAGGAGGAGGACAGACATCTATGGAGGGAGAAGTCCATGTACCTACCTCTAATACATATGAATGGTTCCTTTTCCTTAACGTGTCATGTTTCAGAAGATGAAATCATTTGGATGTGTCTCCATCTTCTCAACACACTGAGAACTAGGCTAGACTAGGTAAGAAGTGGGCTGTGTTTCAGTATTTGTAATGTAATTTAAAGGACTACTTTGCTAATGTAAATCAATCATGTATACTCTAATTTGAGCATCTTAACCAAAAATAAACATCTTTATGAATGTATAAGAAGATAATCAGACTGTCTGTGAGGCATTGGGCCTATCCACCCAAAGTACAAAGAGACCAGCCTACCGCAGTTGTTTTTTAAAAGGCTCCAATTCGAGGATGCTCCTCCCTCTGTCGTTCATCCCAATGGTCAGGCTGAGTTTTTCCAGAGGCTTAGGTGTAACTCCAGCTTACCTTCCATATTGCACTGACTGTCACAAGAGGAATGATACTCTAGTTTAAAGCCCACCCAGTGCCTAGGCCACCCAAGCTCACTCTGCATGGAGCCATAGCTCCTCTCTGCAGTAGGACTAGTCTTTGCCTGGCCTGGGAGCTTGGACTTGACTGGGATGATGAGGGAATGGGGAAAGAAAAGAAACTACATACAAGCTGAGTTCAGGTAGCCTGGGCTCTCTGGTGGAGAAACCAAAGCAACTCAGAAGCTCAGCATATTTATAATATACAACTGAAGAGAGAGGCAGCATTATCACAAAAGCTGAGGAAGGTGGTGTTCAGATGGACAAGGAGGCAGAGTTTATGGTGTACAACTGGATCAAGGAGAGAGGTTTATCTCATCTTGGTAAGAGGGGTTGATGTGAGCCCACAATTACCATTTTAAAGAGAATATGGGATAGTTTCTTCTGGAGCCATTTTGAGTGATTGTGGCCTGGAAATACAGATTTAGGTTGCCTCATATTCCATATTCCAATGTAGAAGCAGTTTCACGTTTTCCTGGTTTCAGGGAACAGAGAAAGCCATAGATCTTGGCAAGTTTAAAATACATCAGTGGGTGCTTCAGAGCAACACAAACACGGAGATGGGGAGGATATTCCACAGGCTGAAGGGCTATCTGAAGGCATTCTTAGCTTCTGGAGTGGTAGAAGCAGAGCAGACACTAGTTGCCTGCTAGTCGATGGATTCCAAAAGACTTTTATTTATTGTTACAAGATGGTAGTTCTAACAGAGGGGTGTGTGAGTTTGTGTGCGTGTGCGTGCACATGCATGCACGCGTGTATGTTCTGGAGGGACAGAACTTAGCCCAAGACAGGGTAGTTAATCTCTGGACCTGCAACATTCCATCTAACCCCTCACAGTACTGAAATTATAAACAGTCTCTGTAGATGGAATCCTTTAGGAGTTTTTGTTCAAGGCCAGATGTAGCTTTCCTGAAGCTTTTGTTCACAGGAGCAGTCTTCAGGCTGGAAATATGCAGGGAAGGAAAGCTAGGGTGGGCATTCTTTATATACACTATCAATACCCACACATGGACCCACAAGGAAACCTTTGCCATTTCCTGGTCTAGCTCTGGGAAGGCTTTGCCATTTTATCCCTTGGTAGAGGCCTGAGGCTTTGACACAGCTGTGCCCAAGCCAACAGCACATACTCAGCAGCACTTCACATGCAGGGCTTCTTCCTTCCGTCACTCCATACATGTACCTGCCTGTTCTACCCAATAGGCTTACAAATAATTCCCTTTTTGCTTCAAGAGCATTTCCATGACTAAGAATTAGAACCACGCACAAGCCACCATTGATCCTGAAATAAAATGCTGTTTGGACAAAAAGAGAAAAGACTTCTTTTATGCATACTTTCCAGGAAATCAGAACACAATTAACTTCTCAGACACCCACAGCATACTTCAAGTGTCAAAAAGTGTTTAGCACAAATAGAGGAAGGGCAGAACATGCCACAGTTTGAAATATATCTGGATCCTAAATTCTTTACCTAGTTGTGATTTCTGTAAGCCATGCAATCAAATGAGAGAAAAATAAATACAGTTCAATGTCAATTTTGAATGTAGGTTGAGGTTATACAAATATGTTCTTTCAACTATTTTAAAGTGTTTTTACATTTTTGAAACTTTTTAATGATAGAAGGGCTCATACTTATTTTCAAAAATTCTTTGCCATTGATGTTTAGGAATCCCAATGACATCACTGGAATTCTAAGCTATTATAATGGTAGACTAGCAGCTGCTTTGTCTGTGACTACATTGGTATGCTAAATGAGAATCATGCTACATAGAATTCAGTGGGGAAAAGTGTAGAATGTTATAGACATATGTCATAGGCCAGTTGTTTGAGACAGGTAAACTCAGCTTCCCCAAAAGATGACTAACTAGCTTGACAAGGCTGATTCTTGTGACACTTGGCTGAGGATCCAGTGTGGCTCTACCAAGGATTGAGGCCCCCACCTTCTTCGCCTTCCTTTGTCTTTAGCTGCTGTCCACCTCTGAGAGGATACTGTTGAATCAGAGGTTGGAAAACTATGGCCCATGGGCCCAAAGCAGTGTATATCCTAATTTTAAAATAAATTTTTATAGAAATAATCATACTCATTTGTTTGTGTACCATCTATCTATAGATGCCCTTTCTGTACAGTAACAGAGTTAAATAGTTCCACAAACTTTATGACCCCCTCATGCTTCCAAGTCTTCCCACTATCTGACACTTTGCCCCCAAGTCAATCACTCATATTGAAGTGTGACAGTTACAGCATGCTACCCCTCCAGGGAGTGTTTGATTTTAATAGGAAGGTAATTTATTCATCTAAAGAAGTTAACGGTTAATAACACGATTTTGATCATTAGCAGTGGGGTACTCGGGGATATTATAGAGTAGGGGAATTTTTTTAAAGCTCAATTACTATCCACTCCACTTACCCATCAATGAAGTTGTGTGTTCACCTACGAAGGAGTTTAAAAAATGTCAAGGAAGTATAATGATTAAGACAGAGGCTCTAAGAAATTAGTCTAAGGAGTGTTTGAAAACAGTGTGTGTTTGAGGAGTACCAAGCACACAGGGGCAATGCACCCCAATCTCATGCAACTTGATGGGTTTTCTATTCCTCCCTCCCTCCCTCCCTCCTTCCCTCCCTCCCTCTCTCCCTTTTTCCCTCCCCCTCACTCTCCCTCCACCTACCCTTACTCCATTCTTTTGTGGTATTGGGAACAGAATCCAGGGCTATAGCACTGAGCTACATGTTTATTATGAACATTATTAATAAATGATCTGAAACATTTTGAGCTCATGTAAAGGGAATGGTATTTGTGACTTGGACTGTGTCCTCATGTTTTAGATTTTTAATTTGCACAGGTATATTCCCTTACAAAGATTTCTTCTTATATGACACATGGATGATTTTTCTCTCTGATGGTCCATGAACAGTTGTATTTACCTCTTAAAAAATTCATGCAACAAAACACAGGAGGGAACTTGTGGCCCAACCTTGCTTCAGCACTCTGGGCTCTCTCTGTGGCAGACCTGGCAAGACTACAGTACCTCAGGAGACAAGGACATCTGGCCTACCACCCTGTGGTGAATCAGACACAGCCTGGGAAGTTGTGCTCCTCACATTTGCATTTCTTTAGGACATTACAGATCATAAACCAGATTAATCTTTCATACAGTCTTTAGGACAGTGTGAAAATGGCCACCTCCATTTCACAGGTAAGGTAACCATGGACCTAAAGGCTAAATGGCTCCTAGATCAGTCAACTACTATGGTTCAGTCAGACCAAAATGTCAAGGCTTTTGAGTTGTTACTGTGTAGAGGTTTTCTTCCCTACACCCATGCTCCATGCTGGAAGGATTGTTGAACTTCACTGGGAAAACTCGACCAGCAGTCATTCCCCTGACTCTTATTCACACTCTTCTGCCCCACCCCTCTTGCTGTAGTCTTGCTGAATACCCAGTTAAGCCCCAATCTTCCCACCTCAGCCTCTCAAGTGCTTGAAGGATATATGTACACCATTGCAAGGCATACCCAAATTTCACCCCATCTTGAAAGCCAAGGTTTTGTTGCTCTTTATGTACAAGAGTGGTAAGGGGTAGCCTAACAAGATTCATGGTGGCTCGTGAACATAATCCCGGTCCCAGAAGGTTGAGGCTAGAGCAGTGGTTCTCAACCTTCTCAATGCTACAACCCTTTAATACAGTTCCTCATGTTGTGGTGACGCCCCAATCATAAGATTATTTTGTTGCTACTTCATAATTTTGCTACTGTTATGAATAATAATGTTAATATCTTCAATGAAGGATATCTGCTATGCAACCCCTAAAGGGATTGAGAGCCAGAGGTTGAGAAACACTGAACTAGACCATTGCTGAGGGTTGGAGGCCATCCTTGGTTAAAGTAAAGAACCTTCTTTAAAGCAAACAAAAAATTCTCAACAACTAAGTTTCTACTGAAGAGCACACATGAGCTTCCCATGTTCAATCTCAGAATGCTCTGAACATGACTTGGGGAACCTTGGTAATGGTAGGTCTTTCTGTAAACTAGAAACAGGCAAACCAACTCCACAATGGTGCTCCTGCCCCAACTGACCTAATATTGGACTAGGGCACAGTCAGTAAATTTAGCATGCTAAATCCAGCTCTCACTGTTCAACCCAGACAAGATGTCATGCCCAAGCAAAGATAGCACAAGTATCCTGTGCCCACTAGTCTAGAGCCTTACTTGATCTAAAGGGATATTTCTCAAAATAAGGAAATATTAATTTAAAAGAACAGAGTCTGTGCATTACAACTAACACAACATAGTTTGTCAGGAAGAAGACATCCTCATTCTAAGCTCAGCATGACTTGGTGATTCAGCTCTCCTAGGCTGGGACTGTTTGCCATCTCCCTCCTGTTTCTTCCTCTTGGCCAGTTTCCTCTTTGCATTCCATTCATGCCATTTTCCTTATTAATTCAGGTACATCTGACAAGATTCTTGGATCAGAGGAGACATATAAATAGTAGAAGGATAAAGCTGGTGAGGACAGCCCCTTGCACATGCCTTTGCTACACAATGATGGGAATCCTGCTGGGATAGGAGGTTTCTTCAAGCCTACACATGTCCAGGAGGCCAATTGCCACCAGAACACTCTGGTCTCTTCCCATTCCTCTGGACGTTCTGCAGAGCCCATGTCATCCCTTAGGTCACTGGACAAGGTTCAGCTGAGCCCATTAATTATATTAGGATCACCTTTCCTGCTCAGAGATCAAAGACAGCAAGACTCATAACCTCCCTTTGAGCTGTTTTCTTAAAGGATTTGAAGAAAGACTGACTGCAAGAGCAAAAAGAATGGCTCCACTAATCCTATCGGACCTGAGTAAAATATCCACTGGGTATGCAGTTACTGAGAAAGCAGAGTAGAGTCTCCTAGGTGTGGAGCTAATCCCAGCCACTCCTCCTTCATGTGCCGCTGCCGAGCAGCTCTGTAAACAAGACTCGTGGGCTAGGGAGGTGGAAATGGGCCTTCAGACTCAAAGGATCAAATAACATTAATGCGCTCAATTTCCAAGGTGCCCCGCCTTCCATGTTATGCAGTGTGCAATGTGTTTTTCTGGTCTTGTTGGGTACCTTAAGTTTGCCTTTCATAACTTGCTTTGTTTTTAAAGTTCTATGTCTTGTCCACATTCAGGTTTGTGTTTTAATCATCTTGTTACAGGGTTTGAAGTTCAGTAACCATTTTTAACATCATATATGTTACATAATGGCTGTAGGTCCCTAACCATCAACATTTGTGGTCCTTTTTTTAGACAACCTACTTTAGTAAGGGTTCAACCTCCCCTCTAGCCCACCACTCACCAGAGGTAGTGGAAAAGAAAGGTTATTAGGACATGGGGGAAGTGGGCCTGGTTAGAAATAGTTCTTTGAGTGATTCCAGTCTTTGTTGTTCTCAGTCCAGGCCACTCAGCAGACAACATACACAAATCAGCAAGGGCAGTTCAATCCAGAAGAAACCAGGAGGCTTACCAGTGTCTAAGGAAGTGGCAAGAAGCCGCAGAAATCTCATCAGAAATTCTTTGGTCGGTTTCTCTCTACGAAGTTACCACAAGCAAAACTCAGCAATGCAATGTAAGGTGAACCAGTACATGTGTAGGGTCAGAGAAGATTAGCGAGGGAGAGAAAGGCAAATCAATGCTCGAGCACCCACTGTTTGTGAGGTCATCCTTATATTCCTTCTACACATCATGCATCCTTTCATATGCTTGCTTTAGCAAAACATCCTTTCACTTATGTCTGTTTCATCAAAACATTCTTTCACATGTCTGCCCTAGCAAAACATCATTATAATCTGAGTCTCCAAAGAAACCAGAAATCTCCACTTTACAGTCTCTTACTACCTATTCCAGGCTAACCTTGAACTCATTACCCTGTGATCCAGCCTTAGCCTCCCAAGAACTGGGATCATAGCTATGCACTATTACACCTGACTAAGCACCAACTTTTGATACATAAGATGCTAGTAAAAGTTGAACATTCTGTGTACATTCAGTTAGTTTTAGGATAATGTCTACTTTAAGTTATTTTGCACCATTTTTAACTTGTACAAATTCAGCCAGATTTGCAGGCAAAATGGATTCAATGTATAATGATATATAAGGATTTATTGATACAATTAATAAAAGCATATAGCTGCACTCCGCCATCTTTGTTCCGGCAAAAGAGCAGTTGGGACTTCCAGGCGCAGGGATAACCGAGCATAATATCGCTTGGGACTCAGCCAGCTTGTGTGCTCCCTGCACCCAAGAGCTGGGCAGTTCTGTGGTCACCTACACGCCAGCTCTGCTGTGGGACATCTGCCCTGCAGAGGGACCTGCACCTGGAGAGAGCACACCAGCCTCCCCTTAGCGACCTCTGCTCTGGGGATTGACTACTCTGAGTTTCCAGGTACGCAGGGATTCCCCAAGTATAACATCACTTGGGGCAAGGCACATCAGGGCTCCAAAGTCACTCAGGAGCAGGGCAGCCCCTCAGAAATCGGTGCCAGGGGAATTCTGGTCATCCGGGGTGGGGGGCAGAAATAGCCTTGCAGGCTCACAGGAGGTCCAAGCAACAGCCAGTGACAGCAGGACCAACTAACACCAGAGATAACCAGATGGCAAAAGGCAAATGTAGGAATGTTACTAACAGAAATCAAGGCAATATGGCACCATCCAAACCCAACTCTCTGACAGCAGCAAGTCCTGGATACCCCATCACACCCGAAAGGCAAGATCTGGATTTAAAATCACTTCTCATGATGCTATTAGAGGATTTCAAGAAGGACATAAATAAATCTCATAAAGAAATACAGGAGAACATGAATCAACAGGTAGAAGGCCTTATAAAGGAAACACAAAAATTGCTTAAAGAAATGCAGGAGAATAAGGGTCAACTGATGGAGGCCCATAAGGAGGCAACACAAAAATCGCTTAAAGAAATACAGGAGAACATGAATCAACGGGTAGATGCCCTTACAAAGGAACCACAAAAATCGCTTAAAAAATATGCAGGAGAATATGGATCACCAGATGGAAGCCCATAAGGAGGAAACACAAAAATCAAAGAAATACAGGAGAACTTGGGTCAACAGGCAGAAATCCTGAAATACAGGAAAACACAAACAAACAAGTGAAGGATCTGAGCAAATCCATCCAGGATCTAAAAAAGGAAGTAGAAGCAACTAAGAAATCACAAAAGGAGACAACTTTGGAGATAGAAAACCTTGGGAAGAAATCAGGGGTCATAGATACAAACATCAACAATAAAATACAAGAGATGGAAGAAAGAATCTCAGGTACTGAAGATATCATAGAAAGCATCGACTGAACAGTCAAAGAAAATGCAAAATGCAAAAAATGTGTAACCCAAAACATCCAGAAAATCCAGGACACAATGGCAAGACCAAACCTAAGGATTAAAGGTACAGATGAGAGTGAAGATTTGCAACTTAAAGGGCCAGTAAGTATCTTCAACAAAATTATGGAGAAAAACTTCCCTAACCTAAAGAGAGAGATGCCGATGAACATAAAAGAAGCCTACAGAACTCCAAACAGACTGGACCAGAACAGAAATACCTCCCATCACATAATAATCAAAACACCAAATGTACTAAACAAAGAAAGAATATTAAAAGCAGTAAGAGAAAAAGGCCAAGTAACATATAAAGGAAGACCTATCCGAATCACATCAGATTTCTCACCAGAGACTATGAAAGCCAGAAGATCCTGGGCAGATCTCATACAGACTCTAAGAGAACACAAATGCCAGCCTAGACTACTATACCTAGCAAAACTCTCAATCACCATAGATGGAGAGACCAAGATATTCCATGATAAAACCAAATTTACACAATATATTTCCACAAACCCAGCCCTGCAAAGGATAATAGGTGGAAACCGCCAATACAAGGAGAGAAACTACACCCTGGAAAAGGCAAGATACTAACATTCTTGCATCAAACCCAAAAGTAGAGAACCACTCAAACATAAAGATAGCATCAAGAATAGCAGGTGGCAATAATCACTATTCCTTAATCTCTCTTAATATCAATGGTCTCAATTCCCCAATAAAAAGACATAGACTAACAGACTGGATACGTAAACAGGACTCAGCATTTTGCTGCGTGCAGGAAACACACCTCAGTGTCAAAGACAAACACTACCTCAGAGTAAAAGGCTAGAAAACAATCTTACAAGCAAATGGTCCCAGGAAATGAGCCAGAGTAGCCATCCTAATATCAGATAAAATTGGCTTTCAACCAAAAGTCATCACAGAAGGACATTACATACTGGTCAAAGGAAAAATCCACCAAGAAGAACTCTCAATTCTGAACATCTATGCTTGAAATGCAAGGGCACCCTCATTCGTAAAAGAAACTTTACTAAAGGTCAAAGCACACATCGCACCTCACACAATAATAGTGGGTGGCTTCAACACCCCACTCTCTGAAATGGATCGTTCAGGAAAGCAGAAACTAAACAGGGACACAGTGAAACTAATTGAAGCCTTGGACCAAATGGAACTAACAGATATTTATGTATAGAACATTTCATCCTAAAGCAAAAGAATATATCTTCTTCTCAGCACCTCATGGTACCTTCTCCAAAATCGACCATATAATTGGTCACAAAACAGACCTCAACAGATATAAGAAGATAGAACTAATCCCATGCCTCCTATGAGATCACTATGGAATAAGGGTGGTCTTCAATAACAACAAAAACAACAGAAAGCCCACATACATGTGGAAGCTGAACAATGTTCTACTCAATGATACCTTGGTCAGGGAAAAAATAAAGAAAGAAATCAAAGACTTTTTAAAATTTAATGAAAATGAAGGGACAACATACCCTAATTTATGGGACACAATGAAAGCGGTGCTAAGAGGAAAATTCATAGTCCTGAGTGCCTCCAAAAAGAAACGGGAGAGAGCATACACTAACAGCTTAATGGCACACCTGAAAGCCCTGGAACAAAAAGAAGCAAATACACCCAAGAGGAGTAGAAGGCAGGAAATCATCAAACTCAGGGCTGAAAACAATCAAGTAGAAACAAATAAAACCATACAAAGAATCAACAAATCTAGGAGTTGGTTCTTTGAGAAAATCAACAAGATAGATAAGCCCTTAGCCAGACTAGCCAGAGTGCAGAAAGACAGTATCCAAACTAACAAAATCAGAAACGAAAAGGGAGATATAACAACAGAAACTGAGGAAATTCAAAAAAATCATCAGATCCTACTACAAAAGCCTGTGTTCAACACAACTAGAAAATCTCGAGGAAATGGACAATTTCCTAGACAGATACCAAATACCAAAATTAAATCAGGATCAAATAGACCATCTAAACCATCCTATAACCCCTGAAGAAATAGAAGTGGTCATTGGAAGTCTTTCAACCACAAAAAGCACAGATCCAGATGGTTTTAGTGCAGAATTCTATCAGACCTTCAAAGAAGACCTAACACCAATACTCTTCAAACTATTCCACAAAATAGAAACAGAAGGAACACTACTCGACTCGTTCTATGAAGCCACAATTACTCTAATACCAAAATCACACAAAGATCAGACAAAGAAAGAGAATCTCAGGCCAATCTCTCTTATGAATATCAATGCAAAAATACTCAATAAAATCCTTGCCAACCGAATCCAAGAACACATCAAAACGATCATTCACCACGATCTAGTAGACTTCATACCAGGGATACAGGGATGGTTCAATATAAGGAAGTCCATCAATGTAATCCACTACATAAACAATCTCAAAGAATTAAAAACCACATTGTCATTTCATTAGATGCTGAGAAAGCATTTGACAAAATTCAGCATCCTTTCATGTTAAAGGTCTTGGAAAGATCAGGAATTCGAGGCCCATATCTAAACATAGTAAAAGCAATATACAGCAAACCGGTAGCCAACATCAATCTAAATGGAGAGAAACTTGAAGCAATCCCACTAAAATCAGGGACTAGACAAGGCTGCCCTCTCTCTCCATATCTTTTCAATATAGTACTTGAAGTTCTAGCTAGAGCAATTAGACAACAAAAGGAGGTCAAAGGGATACAAATTGGAAAGGAAGAAGTCAAACTATCACTATTTGCAGACGATATGATAGTATACTTAAGCGACCCAGAGAACTCCTACAGCTGATAAACAACTTCAGCAAAGTGGCTGGCTATAAAATCAACTCAAACAAATCAGTAGCCTTCCTATACTCAAAGGATAAGCTGGCTGAGAAAGAAGTAAGAGAAATGATACCCTTCACGATAGCCACAAACCATATAAAGTATCTTCGTGTGACTCTAACCAAACAAGTGAAAGATCTGTATGACAAGAACTTCAAGTCTCTGAAGAAAGAAATTGAAGAAGACCTCAGAAGATGGAAAAATCTGCCATGCTCATGGATTGGCAAGATTAATATAGTAAAAATGACCATCTTGCTAAAAGTAATATACAGATTCAATGCAATCCCCATCAAAATCCCAACTCAATTCTTCATAGAGTTAGAAAAAGCAATTCAAATATTCATCTGGAATAACAGAAAACCCAGGATAGCTAAAAGTATTCTCAAGAGTAAAAGAACCTCTGGGGGAATCAGTATCCCGGACCTCAAGTTGTACTACCGAGCAATAGTGTTAAAAACTGCATGGTGTTGGTACAGTGACAGGCATGTAGATCAATGGAACAGAACTGAAGACCTAGAAATGAATCCACACTCTTATGGTCACTTGATCTTTGACAAAGGAGCTAAAACCATCCAGTGGAAAAAAGATAGCCTTTTCAACAAATGGTGCTGGTTCAACTGGAGGTCAACATGTAGAAGAATGCAAATTGATCCATACTCATCTCCCTGTACAAAGCTCAATTCCAAGTGGATCAAGGACCTCCACATAAAACCAGACACACTGAAACTAATAGAAAGGAAACTAGGGAAGAAACTTGAACATATGGGCACAGGGGAAATTTTCCTGAACAGAACTCCAATAGCTTATGCTCTAAGGTGAAGAATTGACAAATGGGACCTCATTAAATTACAAAGTTTCTGTAAGGCAAAGGACACTGTCAAAAGGACAAAGTGGCAACCAACAAACTGGGAAAAGATCTCTACCAACCCTACATCCGACAGAGGGCTAATATCCAATATATACAAAGAACTCAAGAAGTTAGACCCCAGAGAGCCAAATAACCCTATTAAAAATGGGGTACAGAGCTAAACAAAGAGTTCTCACCTGAAGAATATCTAATGGCTGAGAAGCACCTAAAGAAATGTTCAACATCCTTAGTCATTAGGGAAATGCAAATCAAAACAACCCTGAGATTCCATCTCACACCAGTCAGGATGGCTAAGATCAAAAACACAGGAGACAGCAGTTGTTGGCGAGGATGTGGAGAAAGAGGAACACTCCTCCACTGCTGGTGGGATTGCAAGCTGGTACAACCACTCTGGAAAGCAGTCTGGCGGTTCCTCAGAAAACTGGGCATGACACTCCCAGAGGATCCTGTTATACCACTCCTGGGCATATACCCAGAGGCTTTACCTGCATGCAATAAGGACACATGCTCCACTATGTTCATAGCAGCCTTATTTATAGTAGCCAGAAGCTGGAAAGAACCCAGATGTCCCTCAATGGAGGAATGGATTCAGAAGATGTGGTATATTTACACAATGGAATACTACTCTGCAATTAAAAACAATGAATTCACGAAATTCTTAGGAAAATGGTCAGAACTGGAAAATATCATCCTTAGTGAGGTAACCTAATCACAAAAGAACTCACATGGTATGCAGTCAATGATAAGGGGATATTAACCCAGAATCTCAGAATACCCAAGACATAATTCACATATCAATAGATTTCCAAGAAGATGGAAGGAGAGACCCCTGGTCCTGGAAAGACTGGATGTAGGGGAATACCAGGACAGAGAAGCAAGAGGGGGTTGAATGGGGAACAGGTGGAGGGAAGAGGGTTTATGGGGCTTTTGGGGAGGGAGGAACCAGGAAAGGGGAAATCATTTGGAATGTAAATAAAAAAAATATAGAAAATTTTAAAAAAGCATATAGCTCCTGAAAGTCCTAGTTTCAAAAATAGCCTTTTTGGGAGGTTGTGTATAAACAGAATAGCCTATTACAGGTAACGCCTTCTTCCCTTAGTAAAGAATAGCAACTGCTATATAATCATCTAAGATTGTAGGCAAGTCTGAGATGTTCAAAGGATCTGGCACTGTGCTATGAGTTGTAAAAGAAAATCATTCTTAGGAATTGATGAGAGAGTCCAGATGTGGCATAGAACACTTGGTACTCATGCCTTTTTACAATTAGCAGAAGAGAAACTGGAATCTATCAGTGTGCAGTTGTGTACCAAAAAATCCTAGGCAGAAAAAAATTGCTTTCTATATGGCTTCAGGAAACAGCTTTCAGCAAAGAACACAGCACCAAGAGGTTTAGTCTTGTCTTTCCTAGCACACTGCTTACACAGACGGACCAGGTTCTTGGGAAAGTATGAGAAAATCAAATAAGTTACCTTGGGAGAGATGTTGTGTATTCATAGCCTGAGTAATTTTTGTGGCTTGGGGGCAGACATAGACTGTGAATTCTTTTTACACTTTAGTTAGTATTCTTAACTAATAGGCCCTTTTCTAAAGAATAAATCCAAATCATCAAAAGTTACCAGTAGTTAAAAATGACTTATTTTTTTACTATCACTAGGGGGATAAACCTTCATTCATAGAACTTTTTGGTTTAGGGAAAATCCCAAGGCAAAAACAGAAAAGCCCTGCCCTATGGATTCACTTCCTGTGACCATAGGTCATAGCCTCCTCCATCAAGAACAAGGTAGACAACAGCTTGTAGGGGAGGTGGCAGGGTCCAGGAAGGGCTAGTGGTTTTGCCCAGTATCTGGACCTGGATGCTGGCAAGCCCAGGCACAGATTTGTCAGTGGACGCTCGATACTGCCTTCTGATTTCCAGGACTGAGCTGCCTGCAGAAATACTGATATAGCCCACGACCTCTGTCTCATGGCTTCCTGATGATCTGGTTGTGCTTTCATAACTCCCATCAGCTAGACCTCATTCCTCTTCACCCCAGAAGAAAAGGGAAAGAAAGAATGAGACAAGCCAGTGTCTTACCTGAAAAACTTCTCTTAGGTAGCTGAGCGCAAGCCCCACATTCTAAATGCCTCCAGCATCCTGGAGAGTGACTATTCACACCACAAGATAGCTCCTGAAGCCCAGAGCAATAAAGCCAGATTGGACTTTGAAAATCTTTCATCTCACTAGCCCTCTGATTTGATACATGAAAATACTGAGCTCATTGAGGGGATGGGGGAGAATCTAGCTCATTCCTATGACTTGTACTTTGTAAAATAAGTTTTTCACAGGAATTAAAACAATTTTAGAGATTACCACTCCCCTTCTGGCCCTTCTACCCCTCCCTCCTCCTCCATCACCACCTGGAGCTTTTGTTCTGATGTGGTCGACCCCTGCCAGGTCTGCCACAGGGAAGACCCTATCTACAGATACTTCCTGGAGAACCATCTGTATGCAGGGCATTTGAGCGAAAGGGAATCCTAGGAGTACAGATGCACAGGTCTGCAGGACAGAGAAGTCACAGTCAGAGACAGCAAGACCAGCTAACACTGGAGATAACTAGATGTCCAAAGGCAAACGCAAGATCACTACCAACAGAAACCAAGGCAACATGGCACCATCAGAATTCAGTTCTCCCACAACAGCAACTTCTGGATACTCCATCACATCAGAAAAGCAAGAACTGGATTTAAAATCACATCTCATGATGCTGATGGAGAACTTCAAGAAGGACATAAATAACTCCCTTAAAGAAATACAGGAGAACATGGGTCAACAGTTAGAAGCCCTTAAAGTGGAAACACAAAAAACCCTGAAATAATTTCAGGAAAACACAAACAAACAAGTGAAGGAACTGAACAAAACTATCCAGGATCTAAAAATGGAAATAGAAACAATAAAGAAATCACAAACTGAGATGTCTCTGGAGATAGAAAACCTTGGAAAGAACTCAGGAGTCACAGATGCAAGCATCAATAACCAAATACACGAGATAGAAAAAAGAATCTCGGATGCTGAAGATTTCATAGAAAATATTGACTCAACAGTAAAAGAAAATGCAAAATGCAAAAAGCTTGTAACCCAAAACATCCAGGAAATCCAGGACACAATGAGAAGACCAAACCTAAGGATTATAAGTATAGAAGAGAGTGAGGATTTACATCTTAAAGGGCCAGTAAATATCTTCAACAAAATTATAGAAGAAAACTTCCCTAACCTAAAAAAAAGAGATGCCCTTGAACATACAAGAAGTCTACATAACTCCAAACAGGCTGGACCAGAGCAGAAATTCCTCCCATCACATAATAATCAAAACACCAAATGCACTAAACAAAGAAAGACTATTAAAAGCAGTAAGGGGAAAAGGTCAAGTAACATATAAAGGCAGACCTATCAGAATTACACCAGACTTCTCACCAGAAACTATGAAAGCTAAAAGATCCTGGGCAGATGTCATACAGACCCTAAGAGAGCATAAATGTCAGCCCAAACTACTATACCCAGCAAAACTCTCAATTACCATAGATGGAGAAAACAAGACATTTAATGACAAAAGCAAATTTACACAATATCTTTCCATAAATCCAGCTCTACAAAGGATAATGGGTGGAAAATACCAATGCAAGGCAGGAAATCACACCCTAGAAAAAGCAATAAGGTAATCTTCTTTCAACAAACCCAAAAGAAGATAGCTAAACATACAGAATTTCACCTTTTACAAAGAAGATAACAGTAAGCAATCACTTTTCCTTAATACCTCTTAACATCAATGGTCTCAATTCCCCCAATAAAAAGACATAGAGTAACAGACTGGATACGTAAACAGGACCCAACATTCTGTTGCCTACAAGAAACACACTTCAGTGACAAAGGCAGTCACAACTTCAGAGTTAAAGGTTGGAAAACAATTTTCCAAGCAAATGGTCCCAAGAAACGAGCTGGAGTGGCCATTCTTATATCGGATAAAATTGACTTTCAACCAAAAGTTGTCAAAAAAGATAAGGAGGGACACTTCATACTGGTCAAAGGAAAAGTCTACCAAGATGAACTCTCAATTCTGAACATCTATCCTCTGAACGCAAGGACACATTCATAAAAGAAACTTTACTAAAGCTCAAAGCATACATTGCACTCTCACACAATAATAGTGGGAGACTTCAACACCCCACTCTCAACAATGGGAAAAATCATGGAAACAGAAACTAAACAGAGACACAGTGAAACTAACTGAAGTTATGGACCAAATGGATCTAACAGATATTTATAGAACATTCCATCCTAAAGCAAAAGAGTATACCTTCTTCTCTGTACCTCATAGTACCTTCTCCAAAATTGACCATATAATTCGTCACAAAACAGGCCTCAACAGATACAGAAATATTGAAATTATTCCATGCACCTTATCAGATCACCACAGCCTAAGGCTGGTCTTAAGTTCAAACAAGAACAATGGAAAACACACATGCACGTGGACTTTGAACAATGCTCTTCTCAATGATAGCTTGGTCAAGGAAGAAATAAAAAAAGAAATTAAAGACTTTTTATAATTTAATGAAGATGAAGACACATCATACCAAAACTTATGGGACACAATGAAAGCAGTGCTAAGAGGAAAGCTCAGAGCTCTGAATGCCTCCAAAAAGAAAATGGAGAGAGCATACACTAACAACTTGACAGTACACCTGAAAGCTCTAGAACAAAAAGAAACAAATATACCCAAGAGGAGTAGATGGCAGGATACAATCAAACTCAAGGCCGAAATCAACCAAATAGAAACAGAAAGAACTATACAAAGAATCAACAAAACCAGGAGCTGGTTCTTCAGGAAAAACAACAAGATAGATAAACCCTTACTAACCAGAAGGCACAGAGACAATACCCAAATTAATAAAATCAGAAATGAAAAGGGAGACATAACAACAGAAACTGTGGAAATTCAAAAAATCATCAGATCCTACTACAAGAGCTTATACTCAACAAAGTTTAAAAATCTGGATGAAATGGACAGCTTTCTAGATACATATCAGGTGCCAATATTAAAACAGGATCAGATAAACCATCTAAATAGTCCCATAAGTCCTGAGGAAATAGAAGCATTGTTAATAGTCTCCCATAAAAAAAAAAAGCCTAGGACCAGATGGGTTTGGTGGGGATTTCTATCAGATCTTCAAAGAAGAGCTAATACCAATACTCTTCAAACTATTCCATGAAATAGAAACTCAAGGAACACTACCCAAGTCATTCTATGAAGCCACAATAACGCTTATACCTAAACCAAACAAAGACCAAACAAGGAAGGAGAACTTCAGACCAATCTCCCTCATGAACATTGATGCAAAAATACTCAACAAAATTCTGGCCAACCAAATCTAAGAATGCATCAAAACTATAATTCACCACGATCAGGTAGGCTTCATCCCAGGGATGCAGGGATGGTTCAATATATGGAAATCCATCAATGTAATCCACTACATAAACGAACTCAAGGAAAAAGACCACATGGTTACTTCATTAGATGCTGAAAAGGCTTTTGACAAAATCCAGTATCCCTTCATGATAAACGTCTTGGAGAGATCAGGAATCCAAGGCCCATACCTAAACATAGTGAAAGCAATATACTGCAAACTGGTAGCCAACATCAAATGAAATGGAGAGAAACTTGAAGTAATCCCACTAAAACTGGGGACCAGACAAGGCTCCCCACACTCTCCCTATCTATGCAATATAGTACTTGAAGTCCTAGCTAGAGCAATCAGACAACAAAAGGAGGTCAAAGTATACAAATTGGAAAGGAAGAAGTCAAAATATCACTATTTGCAGATGGTATGATCGTATACTTATGTGACCCCAAAACTTCCACCAGAGAACTCCTACAGCTGATAAACAACTTCAGCAAAGTGGCTGGATATAAAATTACCTCAAACAAATCAGTAGCCTTCCTCTATTCAAAAGATAAACAAACTGAGAAAGATATTAGGGAAATGACACCCTTCACAATAGTCACGAATAATATTACATACCTTGGTGTGACTCTAATGAAGCAAGTGAAAGATCTGTATGACAAGAACTTCAAGCCTCTGAAGAAAGAAATTGAAGATCTTAGAAGATGGAAAGATCTCCCATGCTCATGGATTGGCAGGATTAGTATAGTAAAAATTGCCATCTTGCTGAAAGCAATCTACAGATTCAATGCAATCTCTATCAAAATTCAAAATCAATTCTTCATAGATCTAGAAAGAGCAATTCTCAAGTTCATCTGGAATAACAAAATCCCAGGATAGCAAAAACTATTCTCCACAACAAAAGATATCCTGGGGGAATCACCATTCCTGACCTCAAGCTCTACTACAGAGCAATAGTGATAAAAATTGTTTGGTATTGGTATGGAGACAGGCAGGAAGACCAATGGAATAGAACTGAAGACCCAGAAAAGAACCCTCACACCTACAGTCACTTGATATTTGACAAAGTAGCTAAAAACTTCCAGTGGTAAAAAGATAGCATTTTTAACAAATAGTGCTGGATCAATTGAAAGTCAGCATGCAGAAAAATGCAAATAGATCCATTCTTATCTCCTTGTACAAAGCTCAAGTCCAAGTGGATCAAGGACTTACACATAAAATCAGACACACTGAAGATTATAGAGGAGAAAGTGGGGAAGAATCTTGAACACATGAGCACAGGGGAAAATTTCCTGGATAGAACACCAATGACTTATGCTCTAAGATCAAAAATTGACAAATGGGACCTCATAAAACTGCAAAGCTTCTGTAAGGCAAAGGACACTGTCAATAGGACAAAATGGCAACCAACAAATTGGGAAAAGATCTTTACCAATCCTACATCTGATAGAGGGCTAATATCCAATGTATACAAATAACTCAAGAAGTTAGACTCCAGAGAGTCAAATAACCCTATTAAAAACTGGGGTACAGAGCTAAACAGGGAATTCTCAACTGAGGAAACTCAAATGGCTAAGAAACACCTAAAGAAATGTTCAGCATCCTTAGTTATCAAGGAAATGCAAATCAAAACAACACTGAGATTCCACCTCACACTGGTCAGAATGGCTAAGATGAAAAACTCAGGGGACAGCAGATGATGGAGAGGATGTGGGGAAAGAGGAACACTTCTCTATTGTTGGTGGGATTGCAAGCTGGTAAAACCACTCTGGAAACCAGTTTGACCATTTCTCAGAAAATTAGACATAATACTACCTGAGGACCTGCTATACCACTCCTGGGAATATACCCAGAAGATGCTCCAACATGCAATAAGGACTCATGCTCCACTATGTTCATAGCAGTCTGATTTATAATAGCTACAAGCTGGAAAGAACCCAAATGTCCTTCAACTGAGGAGTGGATACAGAAATTGTGGTATATATACACAATGGAGTACTATTCAGTTATTAAAAACAATGAATTCATGAAATTCTTAGGCAAATGAATGGAACTGGAAAGTGTCATCCTGAGCGAGGTAACCCAATCACAAAAGAACACACTTGATATGCACTCACTGATAAGTAGATATTAGTCCAAAAGCTCAAAATAAACAAGTTACAATTCACAGACCGTAGGAAGCTCAAGAAGAAGGAGGACTGAAGTGGAGGTTCTTTGGTTCCTCTGAGAAAGGGAACAAAATACAGGAGCAATAAAGGAGACAAAGTGTGGAGCAGAGACTGAAAGAAAGGCCATGGAGAGACTGCCCTACCTGGGGATTCATCCTATAAACAGTCACCAAACCCCGACACTATTATGGACGACAAGAAGTGCATACCAAAAGGAGCATATCATGGTTGTCTCTGGAGGGGCCCTGTCAGAGCCTTACACATACAGAGGCAGATGCTAGCATAAACCATTGGACTGGGTGTGGGTTCTCCAATGGAGGAGTTGGAGGGTCCGGAGGAGCTGAAGGGGTTTACAGCCCCATGGGAAGGACAAAAATGTAGGCCACCCAGATACCCCAAGACTCCCAGGGTCTAAACAATCAACCAAGGGGTACACATGGTTCCAGCCAAAAATGTGGCAGAGGAATGCCTTGTCGGGCATCAGTGGGAGGAGTTGTCCTCGGTCCGGTGAATGTTTAATAGATGCCTCAACAAAGGGAAATCGAGGGGCGGGGGAGGTGGAAGTGGGTCAGGTGGAGGGGCATATACTTGGAAGTAGGGTTGGGAGGAGGGGCTGGGGGTTTTCGGGGAGAGGGGAAACCGGGAAATGTTTTAGCATTTGAAATGTAAATGAAGATTATATTCAATTAAAAAAAACAAGTTTTAAAAGAGCTATCACTTATGAGTCTAACAAATCTTAGTGGCTATAGAGGTAGATCAGGATTAAGAACACTTGATGTTCTTCCAGAGGTCCTAGGTTTGGTTCCCAGCACCCATGTGGGAGCTCACAACTGTCTGTAACTTCAGTTCCAGGGTATTCAACATCTTCTTCAGACCTCTATGCATTAGACATACGTGTGGAGCATGTACTTACATGCAGGCAAAACACTAGTACACAAAACTGAAAATAATATTTAAAAACCAAAACACATTTAACTTAGACCCACGTTCCTGAGAAAACACTGTATAGTGAGTGCAGCAAAGGAAAGTGATACATGAGAGTGTGAACTGCTTACTACATTACTAATGTGTGCATAAGAGTGTGAACTGCTTACTACATTACTAATGTGGGCATGAGAGTGTGAACTGCTTACTTCATTACTAATGTGTGCATCAGAGTGTGAACTGCTTACTACATTACTGTGTGCGCTACAGACCAGAGGACCTAGTTCACATCCAAGCCAGCTTTACCACTGCTTAGTGTGATGTAAGGATATTTTAAAACTTTGAACAGAGATAAATTATTACCAAAGTAGATCCCCTTCAAGCTGGCTTTTTTAAACTCTCCAGGTTCAATTTCTATGGTTTGCCCATGTGTTTTCCATGGCAACCTGAGAGCAACTAATTACACACACACACACACACACACACACACACACACACACACACGCCATATACATACTATATATGCACACACTTAGATAAATGTTCTGAGAAATAAATGTTCTCAACAGAAAAAAGAAACGTGTGTTCTCTTTTACAGTCTTGGTGCAAATGCCTTTTTAGAGATATACTGTCAGTCTGGGCCTTTGTCCTGGTTGGTTCCTGGTTTCTTAGTGCATGTTTCAAACACCGCACTTGCACGTACACATCATGTAAGCCAGCTTGATTCAATGTCACCTGTCCTTGGAATATTAAGAAGTGTGGATCCATTACCATTATGGAGCCTGACACAACGCTAAGATGTCTCAGATGGCCTGTCTCCCCAGACGTGTGAGGAGAAAACAAATGAAGCACAAATAAAGCAAAAAGCTTCCTGTACAGGAAGAGCAAGGTGGGCTACATCATAGACCAGGAAGATGACCCAGTTCTGGGGGAAAAAAGAAAATTAAAGCATTATTATTGTTTATAGGTCAAGTTCTTTCAAAAACTGTTATCAACAGAATGGACCTTTGTCTCTCATTTTCCAAGGAGTAGGCATTGTCATTTCTTAACATAAAAGGTGTACATTGAAGGCTGGGCAAGGTTGAGCTGAGAGGTGTCTTCACAGCTAAGTACCCAGGCTTCCCATCCTGATCATTACATAACAGAGGAAGCAACCCAAGATGCTCTTTTATATCAAAGCACTAAAGATAAGTATGCTTCTACCAGCAACATCTGCACTCCCGAGGAAGCGGTCCACGGATTAATATAACTGAAAGGAATATATAGCAACACTGGTAAAATGCCAGGCATCAGAGTTTTAAGTCACCTTGCCTAGGAAACCATCCATCCATTCAAAGACGGTTCTAAATATAGCTGTCTGGTGAGGTAACGGAAAAAGAGGGAGTGTCAAACCTAGCCAACCTTGAAGCTCCTGTATTTTTCCCCCTTCTTCCTCCTTCCTGTACTTACTGCCCCCTAAGAGTTCCGGCAGCTTCCTTTCTCTCCTGCCCAACCAGACCAACAATGAATGAAGACGGTGGTCAGGAGAGCATGTTCTGCTTGTTTTAACAGTAGAGATAAACCTGGGGCTGAGGTCAGTCAGTGAAACATGAGCACAAAGGTTAAAACCGTGAGTAGAATGGATCAGCGTACACCAAGATGGAATGTTCAGCCACACCAGAGCAAATACGAGCATCGTGCAAAGCTGTGGGGTTTGGCGATATTTTTATGAGCGAGACCCCTTAGCCTTTATTTCCGACTTCCTTCTATTATGATACGGTGACAGAAACACAATGCAATTTGGTGGCGCCATGGACAGAGAGAACTTACTAGATACTTGTGGAGCTGTCTTTTATTTCCCTCCCAGCTCCGGCACCACACAATCCCAGCGTAGATCTACACTGAGCAGGAAGTAAGGCATCCTTGAGCAGGATATCCAGGGGTTGGTCTGAAAAGCACTTTAAAAGCTGCATTAAATCCACTGAAAGCTGGTTTGTCATTTATAATCACTAGGGCAAATGATTCTTAAAAAATGTCAGTGGTAAGAGGCTCTCCTCAACCAAAAATAAAATTAAAAAAAAATACAAAAAAACTGTTGTTCATCTGTTTTGAACAATTTCTGAGGCTGCAGTTGAGTTTTAACGACATAAATGTAAGTTTCCATTTAGTGTACTTTGGGTGTGTCTTTTAGAGCAAGCATGTCTAACCACATGGAAGTTGATGAGAAGAACTAACCCTACGTTTGTTTTGAGAGCAAACACACACAGAGCTAGCTCCGGGCATAACTCTCGTGTCTCAGGCTCCCTGGTACGATATCCTCCTGTGTGGAGCCAAACAATGATGGTGCCATGACTGGGACAACAGCAGTTGATTGACTTCCAATCTGTCATTCTATGCGACTACTCAGAGGTTTCAGCTGTGCTTAGGTTTTCCAGAGTTTACAGTGAAATAGGGTTTTGTTTTATTTTATTTTTTGCATTAATGACAAACAAACTTTCTGTTTATGTTTTCTTTTTTCTTCAATATTAATAGAATACTTTAACAATTCTATTATTGACTTTATAATAAATTAATTTTATTGTTTTTAGAAATACTTTTATAAATATTTATATATTGCACTAATAAACAGACTAAGATTTTTTCTACTTAATCTGTTCCCTCACTTTTTGAAATTAAAAATAATAAAAAAGTTTTTGCAACAAAAATTGATTGATACTTCATGAATATGTGAAGAAAAACAATATGGACAAAACCTTTGCCATAGTTGCCAATTTTTTTCACAAACACAAAAATTGAAAAGCCACTGTTCATTTCTAATAGAAGACCAACATATGTTCCATTCTTTTCTTCAAAAAGCACATTAATGAAAATAAAAGAAGGGGCTGGCAAGATGGCTCAGTGGTAAAAGCAGTTACTGTGTAAGCAGGTTCTAATCCCCAGCACTCAGGTAAGAAGCTGTAAACCCAGTGTTGTCTTGGGGAACACAGGCAGGTGGACCCCAGAGTTTGCTGGGTGCCAGACTAGCTGAAATGGTGAGCAAGCTTCCAGTTCAGTGAGAAACCCTGTCTTGGGGGAATTAGGAAGATATCAATATCCCACCCTGGCCTCCACATGTGCACACATGGACACAAGCACACTAAATAGGTAGGTAAACAAATAATAAAATAACTGTCTTACATTAGGGGATTATAGAATTATTGTTATTTTTAATTTTTTATTGTTATGAGACAGAATTTAATCAAAGTATTTTCTTTCTGGCTGTTTCACTTTGCCTCGTTTTATGATTCTTTTCAAAAGTAATTTGTCAAATGGAGGAAGGGGCTGTTAAAAATGATGAACTGTATATCAAACATCAGCCCAGAGCTCAATGCACACAACTTTTGTCCTTGTAGCTCCCTGATTCTCTTTCCTAGACTGCTAGTCCTTCTCCATCCTTCACCTCAAATTTGGTGAAGAGGAGACCTCAAATTAGAGGTCGCTCTTTGACCCCTGTTCCTAAGTTCATCTTCCATCTGCCTCCCAGATTTGCTCAGGTTCAAGAGAGCTGAGCTATGAGTCTGAAGGGTTAGAAGTCAGTTTTCCACTGAACAAGAGCCCTGGAAGCCTATCCACCTAACACTGAGCTGGCTAGGGCCAGTATGGGAGGGGAGAGAGCCGAAAGTACAAGCCCTGCTTGGCTTTGGCTGTCACCAGCCATTTCTCCCCAGGAGCACTAAGCAGCTTGTCTGACGGAGGCATCCAAGAACACATTTTTTTTTTTTGAGACGCAAAATTAATCAGCTCTGCCTGGAGCTGATATGTCTCCCACCCGCCACACCCAGGCCCCAGCCCAACCCTTGATATCCCAGAGAGAAAGGCATGTCCCCTTTCAAAGCTCGGGCTTCTAGAGCTGTTCAGCCCAATGCCATCAACTCTGAACAAGTCACTCAAGGCAATAGAGAACATATTTCCCACCCAAATTTGGCACAGGATGATACTGCTGTTCACTCTATGAAGAGTCTGTGTCATCTACTGATGATTCATTACGTCATTAGATGCTATATTTTCTTCGCACTGATGATGGGGGAAAGCTATTACATTTATTTTTCATTTTTACTTAGCTGAATATAATGAATTCCACTGATGGCCTATTTCTGTAATCCACCTATCAAAGGAAACTGTAAAGTTCACCATAGTAACAGCTCAGTGTCAGCGGCCCATGTGAGAAACACACTGCATTAGAGGTGCTGGCCAATCACAGGATGCGGTTATATTCCTGTCTCTTAGCAACCAAAAGATCTGCATGGCAACATCAGTTGCTACATGAAAGAAAAATTAGGGACCATATTCTGTTAGCAAGAAATAAAGGTATTAGCTGTTAAGTCATAGTTGAGTCACTGTTGTGAGGGCTTCTTCTAAAATAGCTCCCTAAACATAGCTCAGATCATACCTGCCATGTCTCAGAGTCCTGTGCTGAGGACCCTGCCCCCTCCCAGCAGGATGGACCACCTGTGGAGTGACAGGATGTCTGAGAGACAAACAGCTTGTGAACAGAGTAGCTGTGCTCTGGGGCGTCCTTTGAATCTTTGAATGCTCACAACAGTAAAGTATATCTGCTGATACATTATAGAGAAATCATTGCATGTAAACCCGTGTGGGAGACAGGGTGGATGCTGTTCTCGACTTTCCTTGTCTTTCCTCCACCCATTTCCCCCACTTTCCCCATCTTGGTAATGGCAATGCAATCCCTTCAGTTCCTTTGGACAAAACGTGTACTATTTTTCTCATGTCCACAGGTAGACCATCCACAGACATCTTCAACATACATCTTGAATTCAACCACGTCACCTTCGCCGCCATTCCTCCCTTGGTTCAATTCTCTGTCACCTCTCACCTGGAGGTAAGTAGCCTCCCGATGTGTTTCTCTACTTGCCTGTGCTCCTTGTAGTCTATCCTCAACACATCAACCCACTAAACATCCCGTGCTTGGCCCAGAGCTTCCAATCACTTACCATTCAATGGTCATGGAAAACCCAAGTCTGCAATTCCCTTTACAACTTCGTGCACCCCTGTTCCCAGCTGCTGCTGTGTGCTTCTCTGGCCGTATTTGCCCCACCCCCTTCTTTGAACGCCTCAGGGCCCTTGTGCTAGTGATCTCTTCTAGCACATTCTTTCCCAGAGATTCTTTTGACTCATCCTCTTTTCTCTTCTATTGTTTACACAAATATAATTTTCTCAGTGAATCTTTTTTTTTTTTGGTCTATTTTAATACTGTACTCCCTATGTCTTCATGGCTTTTTCTTGGCAGGAGTGGGCATGGAGAGCAATACCAGCTACTAGTACATAGTCACTAAGCACCTGAAGATTAATGTAGGAAGCAGTTCTACAAATAAAGACAGCAGATGTAAGAAGCTGGCCAGGCTAAGGCTCTCAGTTAGAACATATTAAAACTTGGGCTTAAACCCAGACATACCTGTGAGTCTTCTGTGTTCCACCGTCTCTGCCACAGCCTGTTTTCTTTACTGGTCCTCTAGTAAGTGCCATGTCTACTCTGACTCCCCAGGAAGAGAGAAGAACCCATTGGGCTAACAGGGCTGCTGTCGACATAGTCACCAAAAAATAAGAGAGTGAGAAGGACTGGCCCTAAATGCTGGTGACCTCTGCTCTCCCTAAACTGCTTTTCTTGAATGTAGAAACAATCCATTTGACCACTTGCCATCCCCATCTCATTATTTGGCTCAAAACAAAGATTTAAATGGAATTTTCAGTCTGCAACATTTTTAAAAAATTGTTCTCACATGTTTGTACCCACGGCCGACCACAGAGTAGTATTAGGTACACCGTGCACAACTAGCTGGGGAAAAATAGGGAGAAAAAAAAATCAATCATCAAATATGGTTTTTAGTCTCTACAAAGAATAATTTTTATGTTTCCAGAAGCTTTCTAGCACTGAGACTATGTGGGACAATGACTTTTAATTAAAATGACAGTGAAAACTCTTTGTGGCATAGGCATGTTGTCCACCCTGTCTGAAGAGTGGAGGATAAGAAGGGAGCATGGAGTAAGACCACAGGAACAGGGCAGGGAGGATTAGGAAGGCAGCAGTACCGCTCCGCAGCTGACCTCGCTGTTTGGGAAGTACTGTGGGTGCACACACCAAAGAGCACCAAGAGAGGAACACAGAGGACAGAAGCAGCAACAAGGACCACAACCTCTACTCCAGCGTTTACAGTGAAGGGCATTTTGCTAAGTGCTTTATACAGCCTTAGATTTACACCCTTCCCCAAACCAGAGGGAAGGAGTTACCTTCTGTGTCTGTAGAGGACACCCAGAGAAGCCGGTGGTACCACAGGACTGTCACATAACCAAGTGGCAGGGATGCCACCTTTGCCAGGGGATTCTCATTCCCGCCTGTTCCATTAAACCTCCGCTCTTCAATAAGAATGGTTCATGTGAGTTAAACAGAAAAGTACACAAAAGGAACTGACATAGAAAACAGGTTTTTTAAATGAGGCTGGGGAGGCAGCTCAACCAGTATGACGCTTGCTGCACAGACGTGAAGCCCTGAGTTCAATCCCCAGAACCTTAGAGAGAACCTTAGAGGTGACATGGTGACACAGAGTTCAAGGCAGGTTGATGGGCTTTGCTGGCCATCAACCTAGCCTGCTTGGCAAGCCCTAGTTTCAGTGAAAGACCTTGTCTCACAAAACAAGGGGAAAGATGAAATAATGACGTGCAAGGTTGTCCTATGGCCCCCATAGGCACATGCACATATACATGCACATGCACACATGTGAACATGCACACCCACACACCAAGCATGCAGAGCCACATGTGGAAACAAGACACATGCATGGAAACCCTGTGGGAACCCAGCCCAGCTCTTCAGCTCAGAAGATGACACTATCTCTCCCTCATCACACACTACAGCACAAGTTACATATACCCAGAAATGCTAAGGCCCTGCCCAAAAACGTACTTACAAAGGCTGTGGAATAATTTGTTCTGTACTCTCTTCCATATTGACATAAAACTCACGAGGGAGATTTTTCACTCACCAGAGAATCTGGGAGGTCAGCTCCCTCCACTTGAGGGATGAGAGCCCAGGGTTTCAGTGGCACCAGAAGCAAATGGAATGGGGGCCTGAAGTGTCGTGCTGAACTTCTGACCCAGCGGGCAGGAACAGCCTCCGTTATGCAACTATCATCGCCTTCCTTCAGTGTTTTGACTCAGAGCACATTTAAACCTCAGCATGGGGTAGGAAGGATGAAAGACCTTTTATGGATTCTCAAATAATAACAACAACAAAAAATCCTCGCAGGGGCAATATGAGCAAAGCATACCACTATCTGTTCATAGAAATAACATAATGGGGTAGTAATACTACTTGAAAAGAAAACAGCTTTGTTAGTGAATGAATATAAAGCCAACCTGCCCTAGGATCTGGCATTCTGACACTGTCCAGGGCAGACTCTCTAGAGTAAGCGCTCAGTCTATTTGGCTATGGGGAAGGTGGCATTCTTTCTTTCATGAAATAATTTGAAAAGTGTTAGTGTTATTGCTACTTTGAAGGTCTGATGGAATTCTGCAGTGAATCCATCTGAGCCTGGGCTGTTTTAGACTGGTTTTATTTTTTGTTTGTTTGTTTTGTTTTTTAATAACTATTTATAGACCCAGTTAAATGATCTCATCTTGGCCCAACTTTGGTAAGTCCTATAGATCTAGAAATATATACAGTCCTTTGAGATTTTCCAACTTAACTATACAATTTTAAGGTTTGTCCTTCATTGGTGCCTGTCATAATGTTTCTCCTTTTATCTCTAATTTTGTTAATTTGGATCTTTTCTTCTGTTCTTTTGGTTAATTAGATAAGAGCTTGGCAGTCTTGTTTATCCTTTCAAAGGAGCAATGAATTTTATTGATTATTTTTCTTCTATATCATTAAGTTCTGCCCTAATAATTGTTTCTCTTCACCTACTACTTTTGGGGTTAGTTTGTTCTCGTCTTTCCAATGTCTTAAATGCATCATTAAATTATTTATTTGAGTTTTCTATGATTATTATTATTATGTTACACAAGCTATAAACTTCCCTCTCAGGGATTACTTTCATTGTATTACGTAAGTTTTGAGATGTTATATTTTCATTTTTACTCAAGTCTAGGATTTAAAATATTTTATATTCTAATTTATTCAGTGACCTGTTCATTCTTCAATAGTACATTGTTTAATCTCCATGAGTTTGTATATTTTCTATTGTTAATTTATAGCATCATTCCATTTTGGTCAGATAGAATACAAGACGTATGATGGATAGCTTTAAGTGTCAACTTGACACAGTCTATGATCACCTGGAAAGGGAATCTCAGTGAGGAACTGTGTACATTGGGTTACCCTGTGGCTATGTCTGTGAAATATTGATTTAAATTGATCTGGGAAGATCCAGACCACTGTGGGTAGTATCATTCCCTAGACAGGGGATCCTGAACCATATAAAAGTGGAGAAATCAGACCGGGCACAAGACGCAAGCAAGTGGGCATGCATGTATTCATTTCTCTCTACTGTTGACTTTGGATATGTTGTGACCAGGTGTCTTAAGCTCCTGTTTCGGTGACTTCCACACAATGATAGGTTGTAACCTGGAATTGTAAACTATATAGACCCTTTTCCCACTATGTTTATTTTTGTCAGGATATTTTATCACAGCAACAGAAATTAAACTAGAACAAGATGTTATTTCAATTTTCCTATATTTGTTGAGACTTGATTTGTGTCCTAGGATATGATCCATTTTAGACAAAATGCCATAGGCTACTGAGAAGAATGTGTATTTTGCAGTATTTGGAAGAAATGTCCTAAAGATGTCTATGAAATCTATTTGACCTGTGATCTCATTTACTCTGGTGTTTCTCTGTTTATTTTTTGTACATATTATCTGTCTAATGGCGAAAGTTGGAGTACTGAAGTCACTGGCTACTACTATGTTAAGAGTAATCTTTGAATTTATGTCTAATGATGGTTTTAAGAAATTGGGTACACCTATCCTTGGTACACATGTTTAGAAGTCTCTGGATGGGTTGTTGCCTTGATCAGTTTGAACTGATTCTTTGATATTTCTGACTAGATTTTCTTTTAAGTTTATTCGGTCAGATCTAAGAATAGCGATACTTGTTTGGTTTTTCATTTTATTTGCTTAGAACACATTTGTGAATCCTGTCACCTTGTAAAGAGTGTCTGTCTTTGCTGGTGAGATGAGTTTCTTGGAGGCAGCAAAAAGATGGATCTTGTTTTCTAACCCAATCTGCTGGCTTGTCTCTTTTGATAGGGGAATTGAGACATTAATATTCAGAGTTATTGTTGAAAGGTGAGTGTTGATTCCTGCCATTTTTGTAATTTTATAGTGTTTGATGTTTTTCTAGTCATCTTTCCCTTAAAGATTGTCTTAATATCATTTATTTTTTTCCCCCTGTAGCATCTTGGATGTGTTTATGATTCTCTTCAAAGTCTTCCCTCTAGTTTCCTCTATAGCTGTTTTAGTGGCTATAAATTCCTTTTAGCCTGCTTTTGTCATGGAAAGTTTTTCTTCCCCCTTTGATCATGTTAAATAGCTTTGCTGAGTGATTGCATCTGTGTTGGAAGCTGTGGGCTTCCTGAATTTGAAATATAACTTTCCAAGCCTTTCTGTCTTTTTAGGTTTCTGCTGAAAAATGAGCTGATGATCCTGCTGTTCTATATAACGTGGTTTTCTTCTCTTAGCAGTTTTCCGTACCCTTTCTTTGTTTTGTATCTTCAGGGTTTTAATTGTAGTGTGATGTGGGAATTTATTTTCTCATCCTGTTTACTATGTGCCTCTTGTGCCTGAATAAGCATCTCTTTTCCTAGATTTGGGGAATGTCTTCTGCGATTTTTTTGAACACATTTTCTATGCCTTCCACATGAAATTCTTTTTTCTTCTATGCCCTTAATTCATAGATTTGGGCTTTTATGGTATGTCCAACATCTTGCATGTTTCATTTATATTTTTATTTCCAAACATTATTGCAAAAATTAATTTATTATTGACATGACTGAGTGTTCCAATGCCTTTACCTTGTCTTCAAGCCCCTGTAAGTTTCTGAAAATTGAAAAAGTAAGACCCCAGACTCAGATAGTGTGCAAAGACAAAGAACATTTATTCTGCAGAAACAACCAACATGCGGGGTTAACCATTCTCCAAAATAGTGATGACAGACAAAGGTGTGCAAGCTTTCTTATGGAATGAAGGGTATTTTCTAGAAGGATTAAGTAATTTCTAATGTGATTGACAGGAGCCAAAGAGATGACATTATTATAACTCTGATTGGTTCTTATGTTAGTTCTATATATGTTAGTTAGAGTGGGTTAGGTAATCTAAAATTTCACTGGTGTGTGCTGGGGAGGTGCTTCTGATTGGCTTGTGGCAGGTCGTCAGTGGTCAGCATTCCTATGTCATGAATGTGTAACTACAGGATGAGATAGGACTGCCAGCACAGATGACCCATCCTGGGATAAGATATTTCCTCATACTTTGGTTATCCCCAGGCTGCTCTTTGAGAGAGGGTTCTATGACCTTGTTTCTGGGCTTTATGGGCTGTTCCTGGAGCTGGTACCTTATGGCCTTCTTTTGGAAATCAGGTCTGGTCCTTAAATGGAGGAGATAGATGGGGTTTGTATTGTCCTTCCACCCTGATATCCTGCTTTCCACAGGATCCATTCTCTTGGTGAGTGTTTCCACTGAGCCTTTTATTTGACTTCTTATAATTTTCATTTACTTCATCATTTCAATTTTTTTCTTTAATGTTTTTAATTGTCTATTGAATTGTGTTTTCATATCCTGAATGGACCTCCTTATTTTATTCAGCTGTTTCTTTGTGTTATGGGATTCATCCAGGAATTTATTACTCTGAATTCTTTGTCTAGAGTTTCATGTAAGTTGGTCTCATTGGGGTTAATGTGGGATTGGTAATCTCTGGTTGATATGTGTCTTGTTACTTATGGTTTTGCATTGGAAGTTCCTCATTGTTAGACCATTGGTTAAGCTTTCTTTTCTTTTTAAACTCACCTTTCTTCTTCCATGGGAGATATTTGCCATGTTCAGGAGAAATTCAGTTGTAATGAGGTTAAAGTGATGTTTTCTTTTGTTAGACTGTGTTCACAGCAACTGTCTCTATCCAATATTCCCCTGAGAGTTGAGTATTGTCTGCAACAACAGTCACTATTCAGCACCAAGCCCAGTGAAATTGGTGTTGCAGTTGACGACAAGACAGTCAGTCACTCCTTTCAATACCAATTGTTCTATAACATGAAGGGACACCAAGGGTACTGTGTGTTGTGGGCATGAGTGGGAATAAAAATAAATAAAAAGAAGAAAGCAATCACAGTGGAACTAATGACTCATTAGGTTGCTAGGTAGGAAGTGAGGCGAAGGATACACAGAGAAGAAGGGAGGACACGGTGGGATTTAATCCAATCGTGTAGAACAGTCTCACCTCTCAGGGAACTGAGCCACAGAAGCTTTGCCAAACAAGCTCGGCTGTGTTCTGGAGAGAAGAAACGTAAAAACAAAGTGGTAAGGAGAAAAATGAAGAGAAAAAATGTTAGATGGAGGCCATACTGGTCTACTACATTGACCTTGGGTATTACATAAACAAGGAAAGCTAGGTAGAGATGCAGGGTATGAAAACGATTGAATACTAGATTTCATCCCATCTCTGGGTGAATCTCTGCCTTGCTTTTCTCCCTAAGTCCTACCTGAACCATACTCCATATGGATTTTCTCTTGGAGAATCCTATGTGAAGTCCTCTTTTGGAGATAACTGGTCTGGTGCTGAGGATAGCAGAGACAATCTCCACCCAGCTTCGTGGCTGGGATTGGTTAGGCAGCAGTGTAAGGAGGCTGGAGCTCTATTTGGAGCTAGTATGTTTTTCCTCATGGTCCCCCCATTAGAGTGTTGATGGCCCTCCCACTCACAAGTTTTTCTACTAGAGTCCTTTTGGTTATTCTGAACACACTGCTTTTAATCCAGTTGATTTTGATCAAAATAGTGACCTAGTTAGCAATCATTTTAAAGAACTTTGATGAGTAGAAACTAGGAAAACACTATTTAGGTTTTGTGTATGGTTTTCTTAATAAAAGATTTCCCTATGTAAAAAGAAACACCCTGAGTGGGGTGTTGGGTAATATAAATGTAAATCACTGTGTCTGGTGAGGCTCTGGAACATCCTTAAGTAAACTCACATAACCTAAAGATGTCAGCTACAGGTCTCTCAACTCCTAAACTAAGTGTTTGGTTTCAGTCTAGTTGGATTAAAGCTGTGTCTGCTGACTTCATTGCTTTGGGTTGTAGTGAGGGGTGTGAGTAGAAGATAGGTTTCCTTAAAATATGTGAACTGCCATGTCATGGGAAAAGCTATGGCATTGGACAGGAAATGGGGATGTGTTAGAATTCAGCGTATGAGTTCCCCACCCCCACCCCCGAATTGAAATTCTGGATAACAAGCCTAAGGATTTCCCAGCAAGCAATGGCAGTGAGCTGACCTTCCCTTATGTGAGCAGACTGAATTCTGTGATGCTGCTGCAAGGCTAGACCAGGCATCCAGCCTCTGAGTACTGCCTTCCCAAGCATCGAGGTTTAGGGTCTTGTTGGGTGTGCTTTCTCTACACTGAGCTTGGTCTTTCAGCCATGAATCCAGCCTAACCTGCTCCACTGTGGGAAGTTAGGGAGCCCTGTGCCAGGAGACCTGGGGCAGAGTGCCTAAGAGAAAAGCAACACCTCTCTCCCAGTGCCGCAGACAAAGTCTGACCACAGTAAAGTGGGAAGAACTGGCGGGCTGGAACCATCAGCTACACAGCCCCGGCAGCATTACAGCTCAGTGCCACAGCTAGAGGTTTAATCACTTCCGGTGTATAGGTGCCGTGACTGGTTCTGCGCTTGTTGAGTTGTTTAAATTCATTTAGCCATTTGCTCATAGGGACAGGGGTGGAGGAAGACAGACTGAAGTTTACCCTCATGAAGTTCTTGCTTTGACTTTCCTGCTGGAAACACACTGCAAGGTGTGACATATGCCTTCTAATACTTTATTAGGAATAAGCACAATTACCTGTTTTGTTTAGAAGTTATAACTTAATTTAAATATGGTTTTGCTAAATAAGGAAATCAAAGGATTGCTAAATCCTTACAAAGTTGGGGATTTGTCCATGTGATTCATCTGAGACAGTCAGGAAGCACGACGCTACCACGAAATCATTCCCCGAAAAGAGACGGGCCCTCTGAAACATTTTAGCCCTTCTGAGAATTGCCTGTTAGCTCAAATCACTCACTTCTGAAAAACAAAGCCAGAGCAATCAAGTCTGGAGAAACAGACAGACTTCAGACAATACTTCTGAAAAGAGCCCTAGAAGAGAGCTTGTAAAGCCTCTAGTTGCCACCGCTGATGTAAGCTGTTATAAAAATAGTCAACAAGAGACTGAACCTCAGAGAGGAACTGTAAGTCTTTTTTTTTTTTAACCAAACATGACTGTCAGAGCCTGAGATCTTGATTTTGACGACATCAGTGACTAAATAATACTGGCTATAGAAATTGCTGGAAAGTTATAAATAAAATGTTAAATAATACAGCGCAGCTAATTCCCCAGGTGTTGTTTCTATCCTCAAGTAAGGATCTCCACATACATCCACATACAGCTGGCACACAGCTTCCCTGTGGGTGGGCATCTCTAGTGCTATTGTCATTCACGGTTGCTTTCGTCCCTTTACTCCATCCGTAGCAGTGACATTATTATTCCTTGCTTGGTTATCTCCTCCTCCCAGTCTACATCATTAGCCTGGTCTTATAACTAATTAGCATTCATCCTCTGGGGATGTGTTTGCAGTATTATTTTATATGATGTGATGGAGGAAGAGGGAGCGAAGTGGGAAACCTTCTTGAGAGGCTGGGGATGCTTCAGTGTCTTTTGATCTATAAGCAGGTCTGCCAACACCACTGACTCTGATCTTACACTCAACTTTTCTTTCATAAAGTCTGGTTTTAGAGACTTGAGGCTGCTGCAAAATTTGATCTAACTGAAACTTGATAAGAGGGCCCAGACCAATCACAAGCGCCTGCAAGTGAATCTAGCATACCTGTAAATCCTCTGCACCTGCAATTCCTGGACTGGGCTTCAGAGTCATCCGCGCATGCTGTAGGGGCAAGCTGACTGTTTTCCTAAACGTGATTCCGAGATAACAGTATATCAATTCCCAGGACCTGTTAGGACTCGGAGCCAAGCGTCCAAGGTGAAGGTATGCGGCTGAAACCCTGCCAGCTCATTCCTGTGCTTAGAGTTGTTAGGAAGCTCCCTACAGTTTCAGGGAACTCTCAAGCTCCCAGTTCCTAAACAGAGTTAAAGAAGAAAACAGCGCAAAGTCCATTTGGGAAGAGACATGGATATGCTTCCAGAAATTGCTAATAACTAAGAATTTGGATTATGAAAACCCGTGGGAATTTAAGCCAGGTGCTGAGCAAGGGCTTTTCTCACATGCCCTTCCTGCTTAGAATGCTATTCCCTCAGCTCTAACTTCCAGTGTACTTTCAGTTCATGCTCATGATCATAGCTTACCTGACACTTCAGGAGAGACCCAATGTATCCTCTCAAGGGGCTCCCCATCCCTACTTTGTAGTGATATCCCTGTTTCTTGCATCAATGATATAGTGGTGTCTATCTGCCTTCCTCAATAAACAAAGATGGCAGAAGAGCAGAATAGGCATCTGCCTTGGTCACCACTGGCTGGCCAGGTTCATAGCTAGCCGCTTTGCATGAAAGACACACACACACACACACACACACACACACACACACACACACACACACTCACACACACACATCAGTTAATTTTGGTATGCCTTGACTAGCTTAATGACTGGGCATTTCTAATCCTTCCCACAGCTACCAAATACTCCCCTCCAGTATTCCAGAGTTAACATCCTTTAAAATATATATTTCATCTCTGCTACCCCAGACCCAATCTAGGAAGTAGCCACTAGGGCCACTTATCAGAATTCTTACATGGCTGATCCATCCTAAGCCCCTCTCATGGCAATTCTGCTTCTTCCTCCTCTCTCTCCCAAACCCGGGAATCCTAAAAGTCCTGCCTCTGTCTGTCCTGCCCAACAATTGGCTGCTGGCATCTTCATTTACCAGTTGGAGTCATCTGGGGGCAAGGTCCATCAGTGTCTTCTGTGCAGACACTCATGTAAGCAGTTTTGGGGACCAAAATTAACATTTTAGCACAAGCAGCATTAGGCCAAGCCCACTTCATGGTTGTTCATAAGAGAATAAAGAAACCAATGCCTATGAGTGAGCACATCAGCTAGCATGAACATGTTTGCCTGCTCCATGCCAGGATGTGTACGGTGCTTTGCACATGGGAATGAGTGGAAGAGAGACCATGCAGAATGCCCAGAAACTCTGTCCAAATCTAAATTTCACCCTACAGTTGTGCATGAAGCTTTTCTGTTTACGTAAAATTTAGGGGACTGTTTCCAAATTCAGAATCACATTTGCTTAACTTGCAGACCAGAGGAAAATTCAAGCTCTGTTGGTGAACTACCAAGAGCAAAGACTATCCTGGGTAAAACAGCTGCATGCCTATTTCATATCAGCAAATAGTAGCCAGAGACAGGAGACAAGAGAACACAGGAGGCTCAGTATAAATGTATACTTTTGCTCAGCTTCTCAGAGTTATGGGATCCTTGGAGGGTTACAGCATAAGTCTGCCTGTACTAATGGGCAGCCACATCTTTTGCCATCTGATTTTGCCATTAAAGACTTTCCTGCAGCATGCTTTCCAGCAGCTCTTGGAATTCTATTTATTATATTTATATGCCTCTATTAACAATGCTCCTAATATTGGACATTTAGGTTGGTTTTCATTTGAGGATACCATCAACCTATAGATTAAATCTTTGCACACACATTCAGCTGTCTTTCTATTAAACAATGGGATAAATGTTTCCAACTGTATTTGTGCAAAGCATCATTAAGTCATGATTAAGTTTTAAGCTAATTTCAGAATTAAAATTAAAATCAGTCCCCACCCCATTTTGTCAGTCATCAACTGGCCTGTTTTGTCTCATAGGAATTAAGAAACCAAAAGTACTTAGAAATGACCATTTTATAATTCCTATGAATAAAGAAAGCTTGAAATTTTTCTTAGAAACATACTGCATGATATTTTTGTCCAGGCCTGAGATCAAGCCTTTACTCCAAAGGCCACAAAGCCAGTAACTTCAAAATTGGCACAAAACTTTTTATTTACTTTCAGACTTGCTTCAGTATTTCTTTATTTTGCTTCAATCAAAATTGAAAGAAGTTTTGGGAGGGAGCATCTGGGAGTGGCCGCATCTTGTCCCATGGAAACAAATATTCTTCACTATTTAAAGTATATACCTTCAAATTCTGGAGAAATTTGAAGTATATGTAATTGACTGAGCATCATTCAAATCAACTGTGACCCCTCTCTGATATATTTCCAAGAAAAAACTCAAGTTTTCTACATTAGCGAGCATTTTTTAAAGGTTATATAAATGTGCCTTTCCTGACCTCTATTGTGTGATACTACTCCTGGGAAGGTGTGAACAAATGTCTATGCACACCCATAGAAAACCAACAACAGGCAAAGTATAGATACCATCAAAGTCCAATTTGGTGAACTGATGAGTTTTGTCAGGGTTATTTACAGAAATATGGGTAAGGGGTTTCTTGTAGGTGCAGACATGACTCAATGACAGATTCATCATCAGAGCCCACCGTAGTACCAGGGACACTCATGAAAGCTGGAAACCTGGAGGGCACCTCACAACCTGTGGGTGGGCACTCAGGCACCCTGTGGATTGCTCAGCTGGTCTGAGCCTCTTCAAGGCAGTTTAGCTTGTCTGAAAGTATCTCTCAGTGGTCCTTACTGCTGGCATATGTTCAGAGAACAAGTCTGAGTGAATCTGGTCAGTTTCAAGGATTTCCTGAAGACATTGAGTTGTTTTCTTGTAGAACTTAAGGCCAGTCCCTGCAGGACGGAATCTTTCACCTTCCTCGTTCTAAAAGTGACCCTTGTCTTGAAAAACACTAATCAATCCCCACTCTGCCAAACCTTTCCTCTTGGCTTTTGTCTTTCTGACCTTGATGCTGCCAGGGGAATGGTCCTGTGTCTGTGTGCGGCCCATGCTTGTGAGCCTGTGCCTGTGCACATCTAGGCCAGAGGAGGATCCCACGTGTCTTTCTTTATTGCTCTCTCCTTGAGACAAGGCTCACTAAATTGGAAGCTCACCCTTTACGCTAGGCTGCCTGGCCTGACAGCCCTTGGGGTCCATCTGTCCTCATCTCCTTACGCCGAGGATCAGGGCATGCAGTCATGCCAGCTTTTTACACAGGTGCTAAAGATTCAAAGTGGGGTTCCCAGGCTTGTAAATCAAACATTCTTACTCAATAGGTTATCTTCCTAGCTTCCTGGTAAATTAATTCAATAGCTATGACAAAAGTTTAGGGTTGTATAATAGGACTCTGAGAGGTCAAAAGATCCTGGAAAAAAATAAATAAAAATACAAAATATGGTGGAGGCTAGAGAGGTCGCTGAGTAGTTCAGAGCCCTGGCTGCTCTTCCAATAGCTCAGAGTCCTGGTTCCAGGTTTGATTCCCGCACCCAGGGGGCAGCTTAAAATCATTTGTAACTCCAATCCCATGGGGATTTGACACCTTCTCCTGGCCTTCATGACCTCTGTTAGCAACTGGGTGAACATACAGGTGGGCAAAACACCCATATTCATAAAAATAAAATATAAAAATTATTTTGTGAAAAAGCACAATGGACAAGAACTTGTCTCAGAAATGTATTCCATGAACTCTGATTTCCAGAAAAGACAGAAGCAATTTTAACACCCCTGACCCCACAGCACAGCAGAAGAGTCTCATCCACTGGAGGAAGACTTGCTGGAGCTAATCGATAAAAGAAGGCTCACCAGAACTGCTGACTCCATGGCTGCTGCTATTGCTACTTCTACCGTCATCATCGACCTGTGCTCCACAGACTTGATCTTTGGAGTCCACTCTTGTTTGAGATCCCATTGCCACCTCGAGCTCAGAGCCGTGACATCCTGGGTTGGTGTCCTGGTGTCACTGACAAGATCAGACTTTGTATTTTCTATCATTCTCTTTGTGTAGTGAATTAAAGTCCTCATTGGCTCACCATTCGCTGCCTGCCTACTTCATTCTGGGAGAAGAAGAAAGACAATAATTGGCGGAATTGGTCAATTCACCAAGATGCAGAGCATCTGACACATTAGGGGCACTAACGCATGCAGTAGCTCAAATAGCAATCAAACTATCTCAGGCTTTCAGTCACACTAGAGTGCCTTCTTCTGTCAGTCATGAGAAAATGGCAGCATTCAGCATTAAAAAGCAAAGACAGGAAAATAATGATGATGATGATGTGGAAGAGGGGTTGGGGAGAAAAACAGGAGACAAGAAAGTAGGCTCAATAGAATATAGTAAAATTTCACCTCTGAGGGCCTGGTTCCAGACAGAGTTAAACTGGATCTTGGATTTATTCCCAGCATGGATTTACCTCATGGATCAGAACAAGGAAGATCAGGCTTGGGAACAAGAGAAACGCTGGATCTCATGCTCCAACAATTGTTGGGAGATAATGTTCTGTCAACGTGACCGCTTGGAAGACATAAATCTAAGTGGGCACTGGATTTGAAATAACAATAGTAATAAAATTAAAAGTCTGCTTGTCCAAGCTACCCATGTAGTTCCTTGTGTGATCATGGTCCATGTCAGCCTACTGAGTGAAACGCTAGCAGCTTAGTAGGACAGCAGGAGAATGGGTTAATTTCTAGCAGCGTGTCCTAGAGTCAGAGAGGCACATGGCTGTGCTGAAGTTCTTGCAAGTGAGAGAGATTAAACGTAAGCAGAGATATAGGTGGTCAGAAAGTAGATGGACTGTGGGAAGGCACACAATTTAAGACGATGTACAGAATGTACACCCACAACTCAGGCACCCCATGCCTGCCCCCAACTTAGGGTTTTATCCACTACATTTAATAAGTTAACTGCTGAGTTGCTATACTTCAGAACTCAGTGTCCCTTAGCTGTTCCTCCAGATTGAAATATTCACTCCTGGAGGGAAGAGATGGGGTTGCAGGGCTCAGAAAAAAAATCTAAAAAAGGATCAGAAAACTCCTGATATTTACAAAATTCACAAGCCCCTTCCCTAATGTTACAAAAATAGTAAGCAGTTGTTAGGAAGAATGTTCTCTCTCAACCACCAGTCCTAAGCCGCCGGCAAGTCAAGCAGGGCTGTAACTTGCTGGGAGGTGGGGGTGGGGGTGCATCACCCATGTTCTGTAAGTAACCCCAATAAACTCAGGGGTTCATTAAGCTGGGCTTGAGTATAATCATTTGTTTGTTCTGCCGATGCCCTGCCTGGGGTAAATAGATGCAGTCTCTTCCCAGAGAGTTACACAACATTCCCGGGTGAAATTCAGCTTCTAATTAGCTAAGCCCATGCATGCCCTCCTTCACACAAGTCCTCCATGTTTGGAGGGCCAGAGATGCATACGCTTGTTAAACAACATCATGGTACCCGATGAGCACAGTCATAGCAAAGACAAGCGTCCAGACAAACAGTCAGGCGCCACCACCGATCTGGGCCACCACTGATGAGACCGGAAGCTGAGAAGCAAAACTCCAACATAAAAGGAATTTGAAGTCTGGACCCAGAGAATTTTCAGTTCCTTCACTTTTCACTTGAATAAACTTCTCAGTCTCTGGGGGTTGGCTCAGGAAGTAGAAGGTTCCAAGTTCAAGTGAGACACGAGGAGGAAGGCTCTAGATGGTGCAAGGAGAACTCTGGGAAGAGACAAGTTTTCATGGAGAGGGCATGAGCTCAGGGCTGGGGTGCAGGGGACAGTCCTGGCTTCAGATCCAACCTTAAAATTCACTGTCTAGTCCCTCGGCTATATAACTGCTCCCAAACTCACTTTCCTCATCTATAAAATGAAAATGAACATTTTGTAGCGTCTGTGGAAATGGAAGATGCCATTTTATCCGGTCACTAATTGGTGTTTGGGAATGAAACAACACACAAGGTGCTGGTTATTCCTCTGAGAAAAGCAGAGTTTCAGAGGTGGCATGAAGGCAAATGGAAGTAGGGCACTCGGCCAGCGGGTCTCAAGCATGTGTTCAGCTGTATGAGGAAATGCTGTCCAGCCACCCACAAAGAAATGTCACCCTAGAGTGATGCCCGTGACCCAAAACAAGCTGACCTCTTCTCCTCACCGTATGTGCTGCATACTGCCTGATCATGTAGCATAAACCACACAGACTGCCTTTCTATAATGGGTTCCAAGACCAGGGGCAGATGTAATATACTCTTAAATTTGCTAAAAGAGTTTTAAAAAGAGACAAGTATGTTACTTTGCAATGCCTGTATCCAAAGGTATGATTTGCAGTTAGTAAGGGTTCTTCTCTTCCAACCAAAATCTGCAGTAAACCAGAACTGGGATTTTGTTTGAGAAAGCAAGAGTTGATAATATCTGTATCCATGGACACTTTTTTGGGAGGGGGGATCATCCCCTCTCACACTGACCCCACTGCACAGGGAGTCTCATTTCCAAATAGAGATTCTTAGAGTACTGGGCCTCTGATCCAGGAGACTGCAGATTTCAGATAGTACCAGTATAGAAAGCACCCCATAGATCATCTGACAGCTGGAAATACAGACCAGTTACTTGTCAACCGATTATGGCTGCATAAGTGATATTTGAATAGCAGCAACAAACAACCATTTAGAAAACATAAGAATTACCCCTAAAGGGCAGTCATATTTTTTTTAAAAATTTTATTTTATTTTCTAAGTTTTTTTTATTTACATTCAAAATCATTTCCTCTTTCCTGTTTCCTCCCTCCCCGAAAGTCCCATAAGCCCCCTTCCCTCCCTCTTTTCCCCATTCAACCTCCTCTCCCTTCTCTGTCCTGGCATTCCCCTACATCCAGTCTTTCCAGGACCAGGGGTCTCTCCTTCCATCTTCTTGGAAATCTATTGATATGCGAATTGTGTCTAGGGTATTCCGAGATTCTGGGTTAATATCCCCTTATCAGTGACTGCATACCATGTGTGTTCTTTTGTGATTGGGTTACCTCACTAAGGATGATATTTTCAAGTTCTGACCATTTGCCTAGGAATTTCGTGAATTCATTGTTTTTAATTGCAGAGTAGTATTCCATTGTGTAAATATACCACATCTTCTGAATCCATTCCTCCGTTGAGGGACATCTGGGTTCTTTCCAGCTTCTGGCTATTATAAATAAGGCTGCTATGAACATAGTGGAGCATGTGTCCTTACTGCATGCAGGTAAAGCCTCTGGGTATATGCCCAGGAGTGGTATAGCCGGATCCTCCGGGAGTGTCATGCCCAGTTTTCTGAGGAACCGCCAGACAGCTTTCCAGAGTGGTTGCACCAGCTTGCAATCCCACCAGCAGTGGAGGAGTGTTCCTCCTTCTCCACATCCTCGCCAACAACTGCTGTCTCCTGTGTTTTTGATCTTAGCCATTCTGACTGGTGTGAGATGGAATCTCAGGGTTGTTTTGATTTGCATTTCCCTAATGACTAAGGATGATGAACATCTCTTTAGATGCTTCTCAGCCATTAGATATTCTTCAGGTGAGAACTCTTTGTTTAGCTCTGTACCCCATTTTTTAATAGGGTTACTTGCCTCTCTGGAGTTTAATTTCTTGAGTTCCTTGTATATATTGGATATTATTAGCCCTCTGTCGGATGTAGGGTTGGTAAAGATCATTTCCCAGTTAGTTGGTTGCCGCTTTGTCTTTTTGACAGTGTCTTTTGCCTTGCAAAAACTTTGTAATTTAATGAGGTCCCATTTGTCAATTCTTGATCTTAGAGCATAAGCTATTGGAGTTCTATTCAGGATATTCTCCCCTGTGCCCATATGTTCAAGGTTCTTCCCTAGTTTCCTTTCTATTAATTTCAGTGTGTCTGGTTTTATGTGGAGGTCCTTGATCCACTTGGAATTGAGCTTAGTGCAAGGAGATAAGAATGGGTCAATTTGCATTCTTCTGCATGATGACCTCCAGTTGAGCCAGCACCATTTGTTGAAAAGGCTATCTTTTTTCCACTGGATGGTTTTAGCTCCTTTGTCAAAGAACAAGTGACCATAGGAGTGTGGATTCATTTCTGGGTCTTCAATTCTGTTCCATTGATCTACATGCCTGTCACTGTACCAATACCATGCAGTTTTTAACACTATTGCTCTGTAGTACAGCTTGAGGTCCGGGATACTGATTTCCCCAGAGGTTCTTTTACTCTTGAGAATAGTTTTAGCTATCCTGGGTTTTCTGTTATTTCAGATGAATTTTTGAATTGCTCTTTCTAACTCTATGAAGAATTGAGTTGGGATTTTGATGGGGATTGCATTGAATCTGTATATTGCTTTTGGCAAGATGGTCATTTTTACTATATTAATCTTGCCAATCCATGAGCATGGCAGATTTTTCCATCTTCTGAGGACTTCTTCAATTTCTTTCTTCAGAGACTTGAAGTTCTTATCATACAGATCTTTCACTTGTTTGGTTAGAGTCACACCAAGATACTTAATATGGTTTGTGGCTATCATGAAGGGTATCATTTCTCTTACTTCTTTCTCAGTCTGCTTATCCGTTGAGTATAGGAAGGCTACTGACTTGCTTGAATTGATTTTATATCCGGCCACTTTGCTGAAGGTGTTTATCAGCTGTAGGAGTTCTCTGGTGGAGTTCTTTGGGTCGCTTAAGTATACTATCATATCGTCTGCAAATAGTGATAGTTTGACTTCTTCCTTTCCAATTTGTATCCCTTTGACCTCCTTTTGTTGTCTAATTACTCTAGCTAGTACTTCAAGTACTATATTGAAAAGATATGGAGAGAGAGGGCAGCCTTGTCTAGTCCCTGATTTCAGTGGGATTGCTTCAAGTTTCTCTCCATTCAGATTGATGTTGGCTACCGGTTTGCTGTAAATTGCTTTTACTATGTTTAGATATGGGCCTCGAATTCCTGATCTTTCCAAGACGTTTAGCATGAAAGGATGCTGAGTTTTGTCAAATGCTTTCTCAGCATCTAATGAGATGACCATGTGGTTTTTTCTTTGAGATTGTTGATATAGTGGATTACATTGATGGATTTCCTTATATTGAACCATCCCTGTATCCCTGGGATGAAGCCTACTTGATCGTGGTGAATGATCGTTTTGATGTGTTCTTGGATTTGGTTGGCAAGGATTTTATTGAGTATTTTTGCATCGATATTCATAAGAGAGATTGGCCTGAGATTCTCTTTCTTTGTCAGATCTTTGTGTGATTTTGGTATTAGCATAATTGTGGCTTCATAGAACGAGTTGGGTAGTATTCCTTCTGTTTCTATTTTGTGGAACAGTTTGAAGAGTATTGGTGTTAGGTCTTCTTTGAAGGTCTGATAGAATTCTGCACTAACACCATCTTGTCCTGTGCTTTTTTTGGTTGGAAGACTTCCAATGACGACTTCTATTTCTTCAGAGGTTATAGGACGGTTTAGATGGTCTATTTGATCCTGATTTAATTTTGGTATTTGGTATCTGTCTAGGAAATTGTCCATTTCCTGGAGATTTTCTAGTTGTGTTGAATACAGGCTTTTGTAGTAGGATCTGATGATTTTTTGAATTTCCTCAGTTTCTGTTGTTATATCTCCCTTTTCGTTTCTGATTTTATTAATTTGGATACTGTCTCTGTGCCCTCTGGTTAGTCTGGCTAAGGGCTTATCTATCTTGTTGATTTTCTCAAAGAACCAACTCCTTGTTTTGTTGATTCTTTGTATGGTTTTATTTGTTTCTACTTGATTGATTTCAGCCCTGAGTTTGATGATTTCCTGCCTTCTACTCCTCTTCGGTGTATTTGCTTCTTTTTGTTCCAGGGCTTTCAGGTGTGCCATTAAGGGGCTAGTGTATGCTGTCTCCCGTTTCTTTTTGGCGGCACTCAGGGCTATGAATTTTCCTCTTAGCACTGCTTTCATTGTGTCCCATAAATTAGGGTATGTTTTGCCTTCATTTTCATTAAATTTCAAGAAGTCTTTGATTTCTTTCTTTATTTCCACCTTGACCAAGTTATCATTAAGTAGAGCATTGTTCAGCCTTCATGTGTATGTGGGTATTCTGTTGTTTTTGTTGCCATTGAAGACCACCCTTATTCCATAGTGATCTGATAGGAGGCATGGGATTAGTTCGATCTTCTTATATCTGTTGAGGTCTGATTTGTGACCAATTATATGGTCGATTTTGGAGAAGGTACCATGAGGTGCTGAGAAGGTGTATTCTTTAGCTCTAGGATGAAATGTTCTATATATATCTGTTAGTTCCATTTGATCCAAGGCTTCAGTTAGATTCACTGTGTCCCTGTTTAGTTTCTGCTTTCCTGAACGATCCATTTCAGAGAGCGGGGTGTTGAAGTCACCCACTATTATTGTGTGAGGTGCGATGTGTGATTTGAGCTTTAGTAAAGTTTCTTTTATGAATGAGGGTGCCCTTGCATTTGGAGCATAGATATTCAGAATTGAGAGTTCTTCTTGGTGGATTTTTCCTTTGACCAGTATGTAGTGTCCTTCTGTGTCTTTTTTGATGACTTTAGGTTGGAAGTCAATTTTATTTGATATTAGGATGGCTACTCCAGCTCGTTTCTTGGGACCATTTGCTTGTAAAATTGTTTTCCAGCCTTTTACTCTGAGGTAGTGTTTGTCTTTGACACTGAGGTGCATTTCCTGCATGCAGCAAAATGCTGGGTCCTGTTTACGTATCCAGTTTGTTAGTCAATGTCTTTTTATTGGGGAATTGAGACCATTGATATTAAGAGAGATTAAGGAATAGTGATTATTGCCACCTGCCATTCTTGACGCTATCTTTATGTTTGAGTGGTTATCTACTTTCGGGTTTGATGCAAGAAGGTTACTATCTCATTTTTTCCAGGGTGTTGTTTCTCTCCTTGTATTGGCAGTTTCCACCTATTATCCTTTGCAGGGCTGGGTTTGTGGAAAGATATTGTGAAAATTTGGTTTTATCATGGAATATCTTGGTCTCTCCATCTATGGTGATTGAGAGTTTTGCTAGGTAGAGTAGTCTAGGCTGGCATTTGTGTTCTCTTAGTGTCTGCATGAGATCTGCCCAGGATCTTCTGGCTTTCATAGTCTCTGGTGAGAAGTCTGATGTGATTTGGATAGGTCTTCCTTTGTATATTACTTGGCCCTTTTCTCTTACTGCTTTTAATATTCTTTCTTTGTTTAGTACATTTGGTGTTTTGATTATTATGTGACGGGAGGTATTTCTGTTCTGGTCCAGTCTGTTTGGAGTTCTGTAGGCTTCTTGTACATCAGCATCTCTCTCTTTAGGTTAGGGAAGTTTTCCTCCATAATTTTGTTGAAGATGTTTACTGGCCCTTTAAGTTGCAAATCTTCACCCTCATCTATACCTATAATCCTTAGGTTTGGTCTTCTCATTGTGTCCTGGATTTCCTGGATGTTTTGGGTTACACGTGTTTTGCATTTTGCATTTTCTTTGACTGTTGAGTTGATGCTTTCTGTGGTATCTTCAGCACCTGAGATTCTTTCTTCCATCTCTTGTATTCTACTGTTGATGTTTGCATCTATGACTCCGGATTTCTTCCCAAGGTTTTCTATCTCCAAAGTTGTCTCCCTTTGTGATTTCTTAGTTGTTTCTACTTCCTTTTTTAGATCCTGGATGGATTTGCTGAGATCCTTCACTTGTTTGTTTGTATTTTCCTGTATTTCTTTAAGGTATTTTTGCATTACCTCTTTCAGGATTTCTGCCTGTTGACCCACGTTCTCCTGCATTTCTCTGAGCGATTTTTGTGTTTCCTCCTCATGGGCTTCCATCTGTTGATCCATCGCCTCCTGCATTTCTTTAAGCAGTTCTCATGTTTCCTTTGTATGGGCATCTAACCGTTGATTCATTTCTTTAAGCACTTTTTGTGTTGCCTCCCTATGGGCATCCATCTGTTGACCCATATTCTTCTGCATTTCTTTATGCAATTTTTGTGAGTCCTTTGAAAGTGCATCTAACCGTTGATTCATTTCTTTAAGCGATTTTTGTGTTGTCTCCTTGTGGGCCTCCATCTGTTGATCCATGTTCTCCTGCATTTCTCTAAGCGATTTTTGTGTTTCCTTTGTAAGGGCTTCTACCCATTGTTTCATGTTCTCCTGTAATTCTTTATTAGATTTATTTGTGTCCTTCTTGTGATCCTCTAATAGCATCATGAGAAGTGATTTTAAATCCAGATCTTGTCTTTCGGGTGTGGTGGGGTATCCAGGACTTGCTGCTGTTGGAGAGTTGGGTTCGGATGGTGCCATATTACTTTGATTTCTGTTAATAACGTTCCTACATTTGCCTTTTGCCATCTGGTTACCTCTGGTGTTAGTTGGTCCTGCTGTCACTGGCTGTTGGTTGGACCTCCTGTGAGACTGCAAAGCTATTTCTGCCCCCCCTGGATTATCAGGATTCCCCTGGCACCGATTTCAGGGGCCTGCCCTGCTCCTGAGTGACTTTGGAGCCCTGATGTGCCTTGCCCCAAGTGCTGTTATATTGGGGAGTCCCTGCACATCCAAAGGCTCAGAGTAGTGGATTCCCGGAGCAGACGTCACCAAAGGGAGGCTGGTAGGCTCCCGCCCTGTGCAGGGGTGTGTGATCTCTGGGGGGGGGGGCGAGGGGGCGTCCCTCTGCAGGGCAGAAGTCCCACAGCAGGGCTGGCGCATCGATTACTGCAGACCTGCCCAGCTCTTGGAGCAGGTTACACACAAGCTGCCTGAGGCCCAAGCAATATTATGCCTGTCTGTCTCTGAGGCTGGCGGTCCCAACTACCTGGACACTGAAGCAAAGATGCAGAGTGCACTCTGCACTCTCTCGGCGGTGGCACAGGTCATCCTGCAGTGGGGATGGCCCACAGCAGAGCTGGCGCCCAGACGAACTGTCCAGTTCTTGGGAGCAGATGGAAGCCCCAACAGGCCGTGTCCCAAGCGATGTTATATTGGGGTGAACCTGGGTATCTGTCTCCTCAGTGCGGTAGATCCCAGAACAGAGGTCACCAAAGGGAAGCTGGTAGGCTCCCGCCCAGTGAAGGGGGGGGTCCCTCTGCAAGGCAGAAGTCCCACAGCAGAGCTGGTGCTCTGGTTACTGCAGGTCTGCCCAGCTCTTGGAGAAGGTTACACACAAGCTGCCTGAGACCAAAGCGATATTATGCCTGTCTGTCTCCGAGCCTGGCGGTCCCAACTACCTGGACACTGGAGCAAAGATGGCGGAGTGCACTCTGCACTCTCTCGGCGGCCAGCAGTCATATTTAAAAAGGAAAAAAAGGTGGAATGATTATAAATTTAAAAAGAGAATGGAGCCCCACAGTGAACGTGGCATCTTTACCACTTTCCAACTCCTTCAGGTTGCTGTGAGTCAGAAGACTCCAGGTTGAGGAAAGCCAGGGTAAGCATTAAATGAGTTTTTTAACCTGAGGTTTCCTTTAACATGATCAAGGAAGTTTTCTCAACAATAAAGGCAAGAAATTCCACCCCTAAAGATATTTTTCAGCTTACAGAAACAACTCTGATTGCACAATCTCCTGTGCTTTTTTTCCTAAATTAAATTTCACATTTGCAAATGTGGGATCAACCAGGCCTGCCATTGTCCTTAGATTTCAAGTGAAATCCTGGATGGCCTAGGGCCGAGGACCCTGTGAAGACCTTACTTCAAAGGGGCTGGGTTTCCTCTGCTTTCTCTTCCGTGATGCTCCAAGATTCTTCTCCTCTTGACTTTTCCTTTTATCTAGTCAAATGCTTTCTGGACATCACTTGGACATCTTCTGCTGTCATCTTCCTGGACATTCTCAAACTCATCATGCACATTAAGTCAGTCTTCTCTGTTGCACACCCCCTCTTGGAATGCTTGTCCCAAGCAGTGCTGAGCTTCGTCTACACACAAGGACCTGAACACAATTTTGTAAGTCCACAGAGGAGACTCTGAGAATAGTAGCAATTTGTAACCAGGTAGGATGACAGGGAGTGATTCCTAGAGACTTAAGAAATCAGTCATAGAGACACCAACGATAATGATATCATATATATCATTAGTTAGGATGGGGTAAGTCATACAGAAAAAAAGCAAAGAAAACTAATTTTAAAAAATGAACAATCACAGCAGAAACCATACCAACTGGTCCGTCTTCCTGCAAGAGAAACTAGGGGTCCTATCAGCCCCTTCCTGCAACTCAGAGTTGTCCATGGCCTAGTATAGGGACAAGAGAGAATGAGCACGAGGTCAGACCTCACCATGGGTCCCTTCAACCAGAAGCATCAGACCCCAAATCAGACTTTCACTGTTCTGCTGTCGAGAATTTGGGTCACTGTGTTGAAGTTTGTCCCAAGAGGCCTGCTTATAGTCACACATTGTCGGGAAACCCTCATGTAGTAATTCTGTGGATTCTCTTCCCCACTGAACTATTTCTTAGACCCCTGTGAAGGAACTGTAAGTCAGCTAACACAATGAGGAAAGCCCACTAAATTTACTGTTTTAGTGTGTTCCATGGATTATAGAATTACTCTGAACTCATCCAGCAACTGAGAACCAGGCAGATACCCTGTGCTAAAAAATGACCCTAAAGGAAATCTGAAAGAAATTAGAGTCCCACAACCTCAGATGAACCTCAAAGTTGTCATCAACACTGCCATGATTCAGACAGAGATGAAAGAATTGTGGGTAACTCAGGCTAGCATGTGCTCCTTTGAATGTGGCCCATCTTGAAGAGATATCTTGAAGCTTGGCTTTAGAGGATTCAAATCTTGACCTAGATGAGCATTGAAGGAATCACATACCGACTTAAGTAGCTTGGCCTAATGTCACACATTTGACAAAAACAAAAACAAAAACCTTTATACTGTTTGTAGAAAGTCAGCATTTATTTTTGGCTCAAAGTTTCTCTAGTGTTTTCAGTAGATAGAAAAAAAAAGTAAATTTAGTTTAAAAAAAAAATACCTTGGGTCATTGTCCCAAGCTAACAGCAAAAGAAACTAGGACATGCCTTCTCAGCTATTCAGGAAGAGGAAATGGGCTGGTGAGCTCAGGGTTTACTGCACTAAGCATGCTTTAGGAAGTTGTAAAGAGAGAGATCTGGAGATCAGTGGGAACCCAGGGGTTAAAACGTGTTGTAGAGAGATGGAGAGTAGACAGTACCAGGAGAGACAGACAAGGTTAAGGTAAAGCCAACTGACAGTCTAGCGGCGCTGGGCAAGGCAAGCATGTGACCTCATGATTAGCATAAGATGCCAGATCACAGGGTAGTAAGGTTGGTTTCAAGAAGGGCAGAGAGTGTGGTCAGCAGCACAGCTTAGGGCTCAAGTAAACATAGCGTTCTCGAATTCAGAACCAGCCAGAGGTTCTTACTGCTTCCATAATCAGTAAAGTGCAGACCGGGATCTTGGACGAGCCTGAAAGTGAACTGCAAAGCGGATTGTGGCACTGCAGCCCAGGGCCATGCTTCCTCACCGAGACAGCATGCCAGCGCCACGGCTGGACCTCCTCTGCTTTCATCCGGGTCCAGCCTTTCTCCTTGATTTGGTGGATACCATTTATTGGCCCTTCGACTTCTGATGGGACTCCGCCTTCAGTAGTATGTGCCCCAGATGGTTTCCACTGTGACATTCCTCTGTTTGGGGTCAGGTTTGTCCATTCAAAAGATAAATTAATAAGAAGGAAGCTGAGGGTGTAGCTTGGTAGTAGAGTTCTTGTCTAGCATGTGCCTAGGCCCCGGGTTTAATCACAGAGCATTTATTTACTAACTGCTTTGCTGCTTGTGGGGCAGAGTTAAGCACTTCTGTTGAGACTCATTTCCTTTTCAGACCAAATCCACGTGATAGGTGGCACAACAATGAAGAAGTGGAGGGTGATGGTGCCACATTCACGGAGCTTTTAAAGTGGCCAAGCAGGATTCTGAATTCAAATGTCTGGCTTTTAATTACTGAGCTATACTAAATAAAGAATGGGGTGGGGTGGGGTGGGGCGCGGGGATAAAGACAACATAATTTTAAGATCTAAAATAAACCAAAGTGCAGAGCAGTTGTGATCACAGGAGCAGGGAGACCTGCAAAGCTGGGGTGCCACCAAAGGAGAGAGACTTCCAATTATGGCACAGGCTCATTTCTTTCTGTTAACTCGACAAACTCAGAGAGAAGAGATGTCTGAATTTTCTGGGTAGAATTTGACTTGCGCTGCCTGGTGAATGCAATGGGGGTTTGAAGTCTCTTCAACTGCAGCACCTAGGCCCTAAGTCAGGAAGGTTCCAAGCGCTTGGGCAGTGAGAGTCCATCCACCTGGCAACAGGGAGGATGTCTAGAGTCAGCACTTTGGTCCATCCTCTCCAGGCCTCCCAAATGGCAGAAACTCACAGGCAGGCAGGTAGGTCCCCACACTTGGATGATTATTCATGACTGCCCAAAGCCACTTGGCCTGGCAGGCTCTGGACTGCAGTCTGCCACCTGACCAGTCTGTGAAGGCTATGAATGCTGCCCAACACAAAACTGTGAATATTTTGAATCTTTTTTTTTTTTTGGAGAAATTTTACTTTTTTTGATTAGATATTTTCTTTATTTACATTTCAAATGGTATCCCCTTTCTTGATTTCCCGTACAAAACCCCCCTATCCCATGCCCCCTCCCCCGCTCACCAACCCACCCACTCTGCTTCCCTGTCCTGGCATTCCCCTACACTGGGGCATCCAGCCTTCACAGGTCCAAGGGCCTCTCCTCACACTTATGTCTAACAAGGACATCCTCTGCTACATATGCGGCTGGAGTCATGGGTCCATCCATGTGTAATCTTTGGTTGGTGATTTAGTCCTTAGGAGCTCTGGGGATACTGGTTGGTTCAAATTGTTGTTCCTCCTATGGGGCTGCAAACTCCTTCAGCTTCTTGGGTCCTTTCTCTAGCTCTTCCATTGGGGACCCCGCACTCAGTGCAATGGTTGGCTGCAAGCATCTGACTGACTGTAGTTGTAAGGCTCTGGCAGGGCCTCTCAGGAGACAGCTATATCAGGCTCCTTTCAGCAAACCTTTCTTAGCATCCACAATAGTGCCTGGGTTTGGTGACTGTATATAGAATGGATCCCCAGGTGGGACAGTCTCTGGATGGCCTTTCCTTCAGTCTCTGCACCACACTTTGTCTCTGTATCTCCTCCCATGGGTATTTTGTTCCCCTTTCTAAGAAGGACCGAAGCACCCACACTTTGGTTTTCCTTTTTCTTGAGCTTTCTTTGGTCTGTGAATTGTAACTTGGGTATTCAGAGCTTTTGGGCTAATATCCACTTATCAGTGAGTACATGCCATGTGTGTTCTTTTGTGACTGGATTACATCGCCCAGGATGATATTTTCTAGTTCAATTTGCCTAAGAATTTCATGAATTCATTGTTTTTAATAGCTGAGTAGTACTCCATTGTATAAATGTACCACATTTTTTATATCCATTCCTCTGTTGAGGGACATCTGGGTTCTTCCCAGCTTCTGGCTATTATAAATAAGGCTGTTATGAACATAGTGGAACATCTGTCCTTGTTATATGTTGGAGAATCTTTTGGGTATATGCCCAGGACCACAGGTAATACTATGTCCAATTTTCTGAGGAACCTCCAGACTGATTTCCACAGTGGTTGTACCAGCTTGCAGTCCACCAACAGTGGAGGTGTGTTCCTCTTTCTCCAAATCCTCGCCAGCATCTGCTGTCACCTGAGTTTTTGATCTTAGCCATTCTGACCGGTGTGAGGTGGAATTTCAGGGTTGTTTTGATTTGCATTTCCCTGATGAGTAAGGACGTTGAACATTTCTTTAGGTGCTTCTTAGCCATTCGAGTTTCCTCAGTTGAGAATTCTGTTTAGCTCTGGTCCCCATTTTTTAATAGGGTTATTTGTTTCTCTGGAGTCTAACTTCTTGAGTTCTTTGTACATCAGATATTAGCCCTAACATTTTGAATCTTTAATGGTGATTTTCTTTTTTGTGGGTTCTGTTTTGTTTAATTTTGGTTTTGTGTTCTGCTGCCTGAATGACAAGATGGTGTGTCAGTGCCAAAAAGTTAGACACTCCTGTTAGGGGTTCAAAGACCTAAGAGTCTTCTGACAGGGAGTTAGAAGGAAGGAGGGAGCTTATCCTTGAAGACTAACAGAAGAGCACACACTGTGTCTGCAGCTGCTAAGCTGAGGGTCCCTGCTTATGAAGGGCATTCCCTGACCCTCATGTGCAGAATCATGAAAAACTGAGGATTCTCTGCTGACTTTATAACTCACACATGTTGCTAGACATGTATTTCAACTTCTGCAGGCTCCAATCCACCTGATACATGGTTGAGATATTGGCATCATTCCGTGTTACAGACTATCCATTTTTAAATCTGTTAAAAGAAGCAACCAGATAGACCATATATTAATACTTGTATTTTGTTTCCTTGATTTTGACTGATGGAGAGAGTTTCCAGCAGTGATAACATGAATGCAGAGTAAATGAATTTCACTGGTTTGAGGTACAAGGCAGGCTTTGGGGGAGGCAGAACCACTGTTTTCTCTTGTTATTGTCGTCTTATGAGTTCACTTCAGAATTCACTTAACAGAAATTACTGGAAACTTTCTTAGTGCATCTACTCCATTAGTTCCTCCATTAAGAGAGAGGCTCTGCGCCTTGCCTAAAAACTGGAAATGGAAGAAATTACATTATAAAAGGAAGCCCAAAGAGCAGTGAAGGCTGCAGTATGAAAGCAATTAGCTTCCCACCCACAGCCATTCCAGAACAGATACACATTACTGAGCAGCCACTGCGATGTCAAGGCAAGTGGGGCCAGAGTCAGACAAGGAACATAGACAAATATTCCAGGAATGTGAACACTAGAAGTTATGGCCAAGTTCACCATCATTCCTAGCAGAATTCCAGGTGGGACAGTTAAGCAAAAAGCTAGTTTTTTAAAAAAATTAAAAGATGAAGAACCAATGAGAATTTGCAGAGGTGGAGTAAGGAAGCGGTGAGGAGGGAGCGATGGATGGCTCAGCAGTTACGAGCACTTACTGCTCTCCGAAGGACCTGGGTCAGTTCCCAGCACCCACATAGCAGCTCACAACTGTATATAACCCCAGTTCCAGCCAAACAAATGCCTGCCTCTAGCTTCCCACAAGTACCAGACATTCACATAGCATACAGATAAACATGCAGGCAAAACACCCAAACACAGAAAATATTTTTTAATTCATATATAAATCGGGAAAGAGAAGAACTAAAATTTTAATTTACTGAAAGATTAATATATAATAACCTAATAACATATTTCAAGTGCAAACTGGATTCTTAATAAGATAATTGATATGTATAAGCCCCAAACAAACTACCTCAATTAACTCTAGTTGGTCAGATCCTATTGAAATCTCCTGCCCCTTTCTGATTAGTGGCCATTGATTAGTCATGCCTGAACAGCTGGGGAGCATGGTGAACTCTCAGACTGAGCTATGATCTTTTCCAGTGGAACAATGTCTTCTGAGCTATCCTTGACAGCTGGATTCTACATTGTAGAATATATAGGCTATAACGAGAACCAGCAAGGGGAAAGTTATGTAACATCTAGAATGGTTCAAAACCTTTAACAATAATATCTAAGAAATATTTGGAAGAAATATTGCTTTTATCTAGGAGATGTTACATAATGACCATCTTCTGATGTTGAAGAGATTAGATGTGGAGCATGACATAAACTTGATCTACAGAGCTCCAAACAATAGGATTAGAACAAGTGATTTGTGGGTATTAGGAGATAAATTTGTGATTCAACACGTAGAAGAGGTGTTCAGCAATGCAATGAACATTCTTGAAACACAGTAAACTCACAATTACTCAAAGTAATTTCCACAGTAGATAGACTGCAGCTGTCAAGGATAGCACAGAAGACACTGTTCTACTTGAAAAGAATCTAGCCCAGTTCACCATGCTCCCTACCTGTTCAGGCATGACTAATCAATGGCCACTCTCTTTCTTGTAGAACTAAAATCCCTTCAAGCCATGATGATTAATTTACTGAAGCTGACAACCCATCCAACCCAGATGATTCCTTAACATCCTATGACAATGTCACTGCTTAGAGTTTCCCCAATTACACAACTGTATGTTTGTAAATTGTAACTTAATTAGAACAGAAGTCATAGTTAAGTACAAAAGTATTTCCAATTATCCATGTGTGCTTTTGTTTATGTCTACATGTACATCTTTGTACACATCTATACATGTGGACCCATACAAGCATGTCTTGGTCCTAACTAAAAAATAGAAATCACATGAAGAAAATATTACACTGACCACAGGAACACTTAAACAGTGGTCCCAGTTGTTGATACATATTGGCATTGTTTTATGGATACCCATTCATTTTGCCTCTAAAATATTCAGAAAATTTCTACTTTATCCCAAATTATAGAAAATTTCAAATCTGTTGCTTGTGGTGTCATATACCTCCATTTTGGCCTCAGAGGCTGAGGCAGGAGAATTATGAGTTCAAGGTTAGCCTGGGCTACACAGTGTCTGGCTACACAGTGAGGCCAACCTGGGATATATAATGAGACACTGCCTCAAATTCAAGGAGGAGGAGGAGGAGGAGGAGGAGGAGGAAACCCTAAGGAAGAGCATACATAGGTAGGTTGCAGATAGGCAAACCCCCAAATTGATAGCCACCACAGCCCTTTCTGTATTGCTTCCAAGGGTGAGAACAGTGTCATGGGCTCATTCAGGCAGGATGGCTTGTAATATAGAACTCTAGTCACAGAGGAACTCTGTCATGTGGGTGTGGGAAAGTTTGTGGGAAGAAATGAGAGGAAGTCTGTAGTCTAGCACTTCCCTAGATTCCCAGGATCTGCAGCTTGGGAGACAGGAATGGAAATCCTAGTTGCTGCAGACCACCTCTGTGTGTTACTGTTTTTAGCAACTTAATCTGGACAGAGTGGACAGGCCAGAGCCTGGCAGGGATTGTGTCAGCGCATGGCTAGGAATGCTGAGTAAGGGAAGAAGAGCAGACTGCATGTTTCATGTCTAAAACTGCTCGACATTAAATTATGACACATTTACAGCCTCTGTCTTTACCAGGGTCAAGTGCTATATATCGAGATTCAAAAAACAAAACAGGCAACAGATCTCTTTGGGGATCCCTTCCCTCCAAAAGATAGTCAAAGAAATAAAATATCCATTCTTTTTGGATCCATAGAAGTCCGAGCAACAAAAAGGCAATGTGCATGGTGTCTGAGTGCCTTGCTTAACTCTGCTGTCTATTAGCTTTATTCGCTTTAACTTTTGTTCCTATATCATGAGGATGATTTTCATTAAATGAAGTGCACATTTCACACACAGTAAGCTACAAGACAGATCATGGGGACAACTTACTCGCGCAGCAAGGCTCAAAGGCCCTGCTGACCTATGCAATGTGTTGTGTCTAAATAAGAGTCAGAACTGCTTTTAAGAATTATAGATTGTCACTTTTTATTTCCATTTCCTTTCTTCTCAAGATGGTTGAGATCATTTTCTTCTGGAACTTCCTCTTCTGTGCCAAGATAACAACCATTTGCTGTATGATCCTCCATGGCTCCACAGCAAGCCCACATTCCTTTTTACACTCCTACATTGTGAAAGCCAAATGCATCTGTCATTTGACTGATGCTCAAAGATCCCTCAAGAGGTTAGTAAGTATCCTCTCTGTGAAGCACCCTTCCCCTTTAAGCATAATGCAATGTTATAATTTGACTTTCAAGAACCACTCAGGGTGGAAGGAATGGTTAGACAGGCCCATACATAAACACTGCCTACTCCTTCCAGGGCAGTTTGACTATAAATATACAAGATGTGCCTTAGAGCCAACAGGAAATCACCTAATGATTCCCACTTCCAGGCTCTCAAGAGCCCTTCTCCTAGAAAGTGAGGTTAATGTGTTCATTTCTGCACCATCCTTTCTAATAATAAGCAGAGGCTGTTATCCCCAGACAGAAAAAAAAATTCTAGTAACACAGATGGGAATCTCTCTTGCTTTCCCAATTCTTTCCTCACCACCTATAGGATTCTATAGGTTCAAGTCATGAAATGAAGCAAGTTTTAAGAATCCTAGCTCGTCAGAATGACAAGCTGTTTAGAAATTAGGTCACATCGTAGGGCTCTCTGCCAGATTCTTGCACAGGAATAGGAACATCACTGCCAGAAGTTTCTTTGAACACAAAGAACATTGACAGATAATGTTCTTTTGGGAGACACTGAATAGCCCTAGTATGTGGGGTCATTTGGAGTAAAAATTTCCAGACAAAAATAAAGGGGCTCAGTAGAATGCTTTCAATGTCTACCTTTATAAAATAGATTATTTCTGTATTCATTTTTCTATTATAATTTATATTTTCTGTACTTTGAATTCCATAGTATGGAATAAAAGGTATAGGATAAATAAATGAACCCCTGTTGTTTCCTTTCTTTCATCTATTATCCCATCGCTACATTGCCTCTGATATATGTATATAAAATCAAGAATGAGTGTTGAAGAGTTCTGACTTCTTTAGTTCAGTCCTTCAAGTGCCACCACCGCCCCCAGCCCCCACACACTTAAACTATGGTACTGATGTCATGATTTAACTTTCAAAGTCCGTTCAGAAGGGGTAAAGATACAGGGTCAGACATCCAATCAAGATTTCATGTCATCAAGTGGCCTTTGCACATGCACTTCCCTGCTCTTATCTGGGAAAAGAACCAGCTCAAAATCCTACAGCAGGTAACAGCCTGGACCTGTTGGCCTCAGTTCAAAACCACAGCCTGCTTGTAATGGAGTTCCCAGGACAGCTTGGCAAACGTGCAAGTTTTCATGACCAGTTAACAGTGGTTTTCAGAGAGGAGAGAGAGAGACAAGAGCCCACTGGACTCTTGCAAACTGACAGTAGTCCTTGGTTGTATGACAAGACACAGAGCATCTGCTTCTGGGCAGAGAGATGCACTGTGGGCACAGGTAGGCAAGCACAATTCCCTCCTGTGCATGTCAGTGAGACTTGAAACTATCCAGGGCTTCTTGTTATTTTTCATAAAAACTGCTGCTAAAGCATCTCAAAGCTTTGCTGTCTAGTTGTCTTTTAAGAGAATAACGCTCCATGGGGGACACAAAGTCCTATTCCAGGAGAAATCAATAGAAAATGTTAATCTGTCAGTGATAAACTATTGTGAGTATTGATTTCCATGGTTTTTAGGGCTCTTAGTAGCAACAGAGGGAAACTAATTGTTCTGGAATGTGTGTGCCCTTAAGAGTATCTCTCTAGGGAGCAGGGAGCTTGCTGGTTAGTCGAGAATATGTTACAGGGGAAGAGAGTTTCCTTTAATATAATGGAATCCTTCATTTCAACTCCTCTTTAGCATTTATAAGGCAAACAATACTAGGAATGGAACATTTGCAGCCATCTGCTTTGCATGCAGAATTGGACAAAATGGGTCACATGCAGCATGCTACTTTAATCTTTTCTTTAAAATACTGCCAGAAGCATTGTTCAATCAAAGTCTCTCTGTAGTGCAGACACTAGCTAAAACACATGCCAGGCCACAATTCCACTGTCACAGTCCTTATGAGCAGTGCTGGTTGTGAAGTTATATTTTCAGAGACTACATACGAAACGTTTTAAGAGACTGGCATGTGATAAAAGATGCAAGAAAATTCTAGGAGCCTCTACTACTCATGTTTCTTAGACTGGATTTGTTCATTTGCCACATGCTCCCCTCTCTCAAGTTCTCTCATTCTTCACAGAGTTCCTCTGTGGACCCTACTCTGAGCCTGTGCTGTTCCTCTGTGGAACCATTTCTGAGCTCGCACTGTAGGCCTCACTGTGGTGTCCTAGCAGGTTGTCTGGCCTTCAGTGCACCACAAACTTTGTACCTCACTACTCCCTGCTTTTGACCCTGACTAGCTATTGCTAGTGCCTGACTGGATGCTTCTTTGGAGGCGTGTCTGATCCATGCCACAGCTCTCATCTTGCACGATGCTCAGCACACACAGTGCAGTCCTAGTCACTGATGTGAGATCTCATTCTCAATCATCCCATATGCCAGTCTGACCAAAGAGCAACCAGTACAGCAAAGCAAGTATTAGTGTGCAGGAGGGTGAGGCTCCACCATGGGGGTAATTCTGTCAACCAATATTGAGCTTGTTGTATATGTAGAACTGATGACAGGTAAAAGACAAACATACATTTCCCTGGTGCGCTCTCTCTCTCTCTCTCTCTCTCTCTCTCTCTCTCTCTCTCTCTCTCTCTCTCTCTCTCTCTCTCTCTCTCTCTCGTTCTAGCTCTTTCCCTCTCTTGCTCTCTTCCCATCACCCTCTTCCCTCCCTCCCTTTCATTTCCTACTTCTTTCCAATTCTTTGATCCCTTGCTCTGCCCTGCCTGTGCATCTCACCACTATACGGGTTTAAGCAATCAGGAAATGAATTTTGAGTCTGGGTTATACTTGGATTTCAAGGATGTCTACTTCCCAGAAATGGCTCACAAGTGCTGCACTTAAGTACTTAGAGAATGCATTTTAGACATTACATTTATTTAGTGTGTGGTGATACACATAGATCAGAGGACAACTTATAGGAGTTGGTTTTCTCCATCCCACTGTGTGGGTCCTGGGGATCAAATTCGGGTCTTCAGGCTTGGTCACTAGTTCCTTTACCCTCAGAGCCACCTTGCTGGCCCCTAAGCTCTTAGAAAAGGGAACTGGGAGAGGGTTTGGAAAGATGACAATTATCAAAAACTTGAGAATAAGGAGGCCTAGATATCCCTATATTTAGACTTAGGAAACAAAGTGTGACCTTGAAGGAAGGAGGGAACATCATCCCCACTTGTACTCAGACAATAGCTGGATCCCTGTAACATACAGACTGGTGGTCTCTTTTCTGCTCTCGTAAGCCTTTTGCTATTATGATGCAGAAGTGTTACATAGAGTATGTTCTGTTAGAAATTACTGGAAGGAAGGAAGGCAGAGAGTGAAGGAAAGACAGAAGGGAGACAAATGGATGAATCTGCCTGGGTCACGGTGGTTGGCTCTGTCAACCTGACAATGAGAAACACCAGGGAGGAGTTTCCAATGAGGGACTGTCTACACCAAATTGGCCTGTGGTCATGACTGTGGAGGATTGTGGGAAGGCCCAACCATCTGTGGGTAGCACCACAGATGCAGGAGGTCCTAAACTTTAAAAGAGTGGAAAAAATCAGACAGAGCACAACAAGCAAGTTGGTGGATGTGGACACGTTTATTTCTCTTTGCTCCTGAGGGTGCATGTGCTGTGACCAACTGTCTCAAGCTCCTGCCTCTCTTCTTTCCCCACAGTGATAGACTAAAACTTGGAACCATAAGATAAAGTAAGTCTTTGTCCTCAATAAAACACCATGGCCAAATGCAACTTGGGAAGGAAAGGGATGATTTAATCATATAACTCTCGGGTCATATTCTGTCACTGAGGGAAATCATACAGAAACCCAATGCGGGAACCGGAGGCAGGAACTGAAGCAGAAACCGTGGAAGAATGCTGTCTCGCTTCTCATGGATTGTCATCTATACTCTTTTATACCACTCAGGACCACCTGCCCAGGAACAGCACTGCCACCCTACCCCCCCCCTTGCCCATGGACTTGGCCCACCCACAACAACCATCACTCATGAAAATGTACTTGCCTACAGGCCAATCCAACAGAGGCACTTTTCTCAGTTGAGGTTCTTCTTCCCAGCTAACATAGCATGTGTCAAGTTTACAGAGTACCAACCTAGTCATCAGGATATTTTATCACAGAAATGAAGCAGGATGCTGATCTTGAGAAGGACACATGGCCTGCTGGTCTTGCTGTCTTTTAGCTCTGCATGCTCAGTGAGACAGACTAGATCCTTTCTTTTTGGAGCAGGTCAGTTTAGAAAAGAATGCAGACTCTCCACTGTGTGCTGTTCTGGAGACACTGCAAGTCAAGTTGCCTATCACAGAGTTTCCTCCCTTATCAAAATGTCTTCTAGAATCTTAAGGAAACAGTTGAGGAGCCTAAAGTAGTATAATAAATAATAAAAAAAGTAGCATAATAATAATATCTTCATCTAGCATTAGATGAACGTTCTGAAAATCAACAAACAAAAATGTAAGAAGGTTCCAGTCACTGCATCCTGGCGGCTTGGAAACAAGAGGTTTCAACAGGGGAGGGCCGAGGTAGAAAGTGAGTCCACGTGAAAAGCACAAACACCACGTGTAAGCAGGGCAAGGCCTGTAGACTCGGGTATCTCTATGATGGTTCTATTTGCATGCACCGGCCAAGACTGGTGACAATGTGATACATCCCCATCAATATTTAGCTGTCCTGTAGAGGGAGGACATTGGAGGAATTTCAGAGATACTTCAGCAGTGTCCCTGGAATCTAGCTCCTCGTTGTGAGCACATTAGTGAAATGCATTGGCTGTCTGAGATTTGGCATCTGTGCTAACATCTTTGTGAGACATCACAGTCACACCTCATGTGTCAGTGCTAGATTGTGTTATTGATCATCAGGCCTGCCTGAATTCAAAAAGAGTTTGTTATTAGGGACACTTTTAACCTATCTGATTCTTAAAAGGAATGTCACAGTTCTGGCACAGAAACACTAAACTGATTGGGGGGGTGCTAAAAGTGATTCTATTTTTTAAAATTGATCAGTATCTTACCCAAAGAAATAGGTAAAAATCATCAAAGGAGCATTTCAAAAGAAGAATCCAGAAAGAATGGTGAAGGACTGACTTGTTTAAGTAGAGAAGAGGACTCATTGAAGAGATCACAGCGATCCAGTGTGGTTGTCTGTGCTGGACCTTTTCTTAAATACTTTGGTTATCATCTCCAGACACTGGACTTCTTTAGAGACTCAAGGGGCAAGATGCAGCATCCCCACCCCCTAGTTGAATGAGAACTTATCATGTACTGTAGTTTTGGCAACAAGTAGCAGAAATTTGATTCAAACTAGCTTACACAGGGGTTGACAAACAGCAGCTTGTAGGTTGGCCACCTGTTTTACTGGAACACGTTGACATGTTCCCTTCTGGAAAAAGAAGATGTTCCCCTGGGTATGGAATATAAATTTTCAATCAGATGGTGCCAATTTAGAACACATGTCCACCACTGGACCAGGATGGCTGCCAGAGAAGTGCACATTTCTAACCCGTGTGGAAGCCTCTGTGATGATGGGCGACCTGAAACCAGCAGCAAGGAGACCTGCAGATGGTAAGTGGACAACTGCTTCCCGCCATCTGGACCCCAGACCATGGGAGCCTAGAGGAGCTCCCCTCTTCTCCATCTTTAAATATTAATTTCTCTCTGTATCTCTGATTCACTGTTTGTTTTCTTCTCTACCTGCGTTCTTTCACCTCTCCCCAGTCACATTGGGAAGTACATCTGTGAGCATTTCAGACATTATTAGTCTTCCTGATTGAACTCACGTCTCATTTCCCCAGTCTCATTTCCAAGTTTTTAGAGATTACTTATGATTATCCCAGTCAAGGTTAGGTTCATCCCTTGATCATAAGCAGCAGGGCTTCAGTCTGAGGAAATCTCACTATGACCACAGGAGCAGATTTAGTCTGCGATAGAGAGATAGGCACATAAGCCCACTGATATCAGCTAAACAAATTTATTTCCTTATGTCAGACATAGGACAATATTTTCCATTCTAAGTAATTAGTTGCATGGGAGCTATTTTTCACCTGGAGAAATACAGGCACAAAAAGGATTCATTTAGACAAGATATCACATCTTTCATATGGGGTTGCAAAAGTGGAACCGTGGTTTGGCATCGCTGTCCCCCAAATACAATATTGCCCTTGCCCCCACGCTCTGAGATGGCAGCAAGTAAGTCCACAATTCTAGGCACTGGAAAAAAGGGAGGGATTAAGAAGGGACAAGAGTTACACACCAACTGTCATTCAAGAAAAATTCCAGGTGTGACAGATCCAAGTTGACCAACCGTAATCTCAAATTCTGAAAAAGTTACAAATCTAGAAATAATTTAAACACTGAAATGACACCACAATTGGAAAATCCCACATCGTGAAACATTATTTTATGCTCCAAGTTATTACAGACACTCTACATAATGCCTCAGGCAAGGTCTATCTAAAAAAATGATGAATTTTGTGTTTAGATTCATGCCCAATTCACAAAATATATCATAGTTTTATATATTCATATATACACACACACACACACACACACACACACACACACACACACACACACACGTTTGATTAGACTTCTTTTTTTTTTTTTGTTTGGTTTTTCGAGACAGGGTTTCTCTGTGTAGGCCTGGCTGTCCTGGAACTCACTCTGTAGACCAGGCTGGCCTCGAACTCAGAAATCTGCCTGCCCCTGCCTCCCAAGTGCTGGGATTAAAGGCGTGCACCACCACTGCCCATTGATTAGACTTCTTCCCTAACATTTGCAAAGCCCTGGATTCAATCCCTGGCACCTGTAATCCAGGAAATGGAGGTGAAGAACCAGAAGTTCAAGGTCATCCTCAGTTACAGTGACATCATCCTCAGTTACAGTGACATCATCCTCAGTGACATCAAGAAAAGTGGTGGGGGGAGCAAATATTCAAAAATCTAAAGGAAAATAATCTGAAATTTTGAACAGTTTTTTTTTCCAAGCACTTTGAATAAGGAAAACTCCACCTGTCATTCTTCCTCTTATTCCTTCAAGGGGACAGACAGTCTCTTTCTCTTTGATGGACATCAATTAGCCCATCTTAAAGACTGCTATGAATATAGTGGAGCATGTGTCCTTATTGCATGCAGGTAAAGTCTCTGGGTATATGCCCAGGAGTGGTATAGCCGGATCCTCCGGAAGTGTCATGCCCAGTTTTCTGAGGAGCCGCCAGACTGCTTTCCAGAGTGGTTGTACCAGCCTGCAATTCCACCAGCAGTGGAGGAGTGTTCCTCTTTCTCCACATCCTCGCCAACAACTGCTGTCTCCTGTGTTTTTGATCTTAGCCATCCTGACTGGTGTGAGATGGAATCTCAGGGTTGTTTTGATTTGCATTTCCCTAATGACTAAGGATGATGAACATCTCTTTAGGTGCTTCTCAGCCATTAGATATTCTTCAGGTGAGAACTCTTTGTGGAGCTCTGTACCCCATTTTTTAATAGGGTTACTTGCCTCTCTGGAGTTTAACTTCTTGAGTTCTTTGTATATCTTGGATATTAGCCCTCTGTCGGATGTAAGGTTGGTAAAGATCATTTCCCAGTTAGTTGGTTGCCGCTTTGTCTTTTTGACGGTGTCTTTTGCCTTGCAAAAACTTTGTAATTTAATGAGGTCCCATTTGTCTATTCTTGATCTTAGAGTATAAGCTATTGGAGTTCTGTTCAGGAAATTCTCCCCTGTGCCCATATGTTCAAGGTATAAGGACACATGCTCCACTATATTCATAGCAGCCTTATTTATAATAGCCAGAAGCTGGAAAGAACCCAGATGTCCCTCAACGGAGGAATGGATTCAGAAGATGTGGTATATTTACACAATGGAATACTACTCTGCAATTAAAAACAATGAATTCACGAAATTCCTAGGCAAATGGTCAGAACTTGAAAATATCATCCTTAGTGAGGTAACCCAATCACAAAAGATCACACATGGTATGAAGTCACTGATAAGGGGATATTGACCCAGAATCTCAGAATACCCTAGACACAATCAGCATATCAATAGATTTCTAAAAAGATGGAAGGAGAGACCCCTGGTCCTGGAAAGACTGGATGTAGGGGAACGCCAGGACAGAGTAATGAGAGGGGGTTGAACGGAGAAAAGAGGGAGGGAAGGGGGCTTATGGGACTTTCGGGGAGGGAGGAAACGGGAAAGGGGAAGTGATTTGGAATGTAAATTAAAAAAATAAAATAAAATTAAATTAAAAAAAAAAAAAAAGACTGAATCCTAGTTTTTATCACTATAGAGTAAGAAAATGTGTACTAAGGGATCAATAGTGTCTCTGTGTACTGGGCTTTCATTTTTAAGTTATGTAAGACTAAACCATTTCTTTAAAAATTTTACAATATGAGTTTTTTGTTGTCTTTTTCTTAATTTTTTTGAGTACCAGTGTTTTGTTCTATCTAGTGTATGTCTGTGTACCACTTGCATGGCTGGTACCCTCACAAGCAAGAAGAGGGCGCTGGACCTCCTAGAATTAGAGTCACAGAGGGTTGTGAGCCTCCGTGTCGGTGCTGGGAATTGAACCTGGGTCCTCTGAAAGAACAGTAAGTGCTCTTATGCTGAGACATCTCTCCAGACCATAGCATTTCATTTTTATTTAGTTTATTTGCATTAGCAAATAATAATTGTTTCTGTTTCTAAAGTAAAATGACATATTCTTGTCTGGTTATATATGGCAGAAAGAGCCCATCAAGTAACTGATTTATTATTATAGTTGGGTGTGGGATGTCTCCCAGAAGCTCATAGTCCCTAGTCCAAGGCTTAGTCTCCAGGGCAGCAACATTGGGAAGCCATTAACATTTCTTAAGTTTTGACTCTGACTTAGGAGCATCAAATGCTGGAAATCTATCATTTAAGCTCAGAAACCACCTTCTACTGGCTCAGCTATCACAATGGTCGAGGGCTATTTGTTACTGAAATAGTATCCCAGAACTGTTTGCTACTATGAGAGCTTGTAAGGATTCCATCCAACGCCTTTCAGCTGATCACTGATGGCCTGCTCTCTTGACTGCATGTTTCTTACAGACTGATGATTGTTCCAACCTCCTGCTACTGAGGGATGTCAGTAGTGACAATTTAGCTTATTTAGACTGAGAAAACAAAATGTGGATCAGGTCTCATGCCTGTGAAGAAATGAAGTTTGTTTGTTTGTTTAAGTGACTGAAAAGTTCCAGTAAAACTAAGCTGTTCTGCTGAGTTGTGCCAGCCATGTGAGCCAACACCCTTCCTGCAGTCAGGGAGCAGGAGAGCAATTACGTCAAGTATTATCTGGCAACAAGAATAGAACATTATTCTGAGCAATAAAGTGTTATTCAAATTCCACCGAAGTATACAGATGCAGTAACACGGTAATTATTCTAAGAACTAGTGTCTAATTTAGAAATTACCTAACCTTTTGGTTTCTATTTTGGATGACATTTGTAATCTAAATGAGCAACCAACCTGCTTTTCTTGGGCTTTTACATCAAACTCAAAACATGATTTGCAATTTTATTTCAAGCTCAGCCCCCCATTTCTTAGCATTAAGTCAATATCTTAAATACTGAGATATTTTAGGCACAGGTGCTTTGCAGACAAAGAATAGAGAAGTGAAAAAATTAGTTTCATTGTTTCTCATGGCGAAGCGGCAGCTTGTCACAATTCCTTTTCCCTCTCAAGCTGTCCCGTGCGGCTTGGGAGGAAGATACAAAGTGACTGAGATTTACTCAGTCTTCCCCATGAACTAACAAACAATCCATCGTTGCTTGTACACGGTCAGCTTTCAATCCTCTGAAAACCACTCATTAATTCACTATTTTGGAAATAAATTTTCAGGTTCCTGTTTGTACTGAGCTCTGAACTCAACTATGACCAGAAAGGGCCCTCATCCTCAGAGACTCTACTATTCAGTGACACTGGTATCACTTTGGTTATAGGACAATCTGCAAGTGTATAGGAAATGATTGAAGGAAATAACATATAAATGACCAGAAAACTATTGGATGGAATTATAGGTAACTCTTTTAAGTATTTAAATGTCCTATGATGCCATTATATTCCTACAGCAATGCTTTTAATTAAAAAAATACTTTTAATTAAAAAAATACTAGTCTTATATTTTTAGTGACAAATTATTTAACTAGAGTCACTTTAAGGGGGAAAACTTTATTATAAATAATAAGCAATGGAATGAGGTAGTTCATGCCTCTATATCCAGCACCTAGGAGGCAGAGGCAGAAGGATCCTGATTTTATGGCCAGTCTGGGCTACACAGAAGTCCTACACCAGTCTACCTTGAAAGATCCTTTCTCAAAGGAAAAAAAGTTTTCTAAGAAATTCATATCAATTATTTTAATCATATTACAGACAGATTATATTCCTATTTGTATAACCCAGTTGTTATAGTAAATTCACAGAACACCTCCTGGGAGAAGCAAAAAGGGCATGCATGAGAACTCTGGGCAATGGCTTCTACAGGATGAAGAACCTCCAGGTGAACGACCCCTTAATCACTATGCCAACCATGTGGTCATTTTTACACACTCATGAGTGTGTAATGGCCAAAATTGCCACAAAGCATCCTTGAGCAGTTTCAGAAATGTTAATCATGGGCACATGAAGCCTATCTCACAGTACTGAGAAACGTATTTCATGAAATAACCCCAAAGGGAAGTGTTGATATAAACATGTGACATTGTAACCATTAGCACATCTGGACTAATGGTGGTCAACTGTTTCACCTAGAAATGAACTTATCAGAATCCCACCAATTTTCAAGGAAAGTAGGTCATGCGAATTAACAGCTCTCTAAATTTCACGTGTGCCTCTCACAAGGGCCCAATGAGCCTTCTCCGGAAAACTGCTATAGAGTGAATACTGAGGTGTATGGTCATGAAACTTTATCAAACCTATCCTCTAGCTAATGCCCTTTAGATACCTCCAGAATAGAAATACCCAGACAATTCCAGCATTTCTAAGGAGATTACCAAAGGAGAGGGACATGGGGGAGAAGGGGTGGTTATTAATCTGTATTAACTCACATGCTTATTTCTGTGACCAGGAAGTGAGAGATGTAAATCCCTGCTAAAGTCACTGAGTTAACACAGATACGTCTCGCCGGGACTTTTCTGTGTCCATCATTCCTGCCTTAGAAGTTTTGAACTCCATTTACATATATTAAGTGGTTTCATGCTATGCAACAAGCACCGATCTTGGTGTATAGAATACATCAGAGAACAAGACAAAGATCCCTGTCTTAACATATATAGGTGGAAGATAGAAAATAAACTATAAACAGAATATGTAAGTCATTTCAATGTAAGCACATAATGTACAAAATGAAATATCAGGCCAGGCTGAGATATCAGATGTGGAGTATAATAGGGAAAGGTAGTTCAGTCTTAAAGCTGGCAGTGCCAACTGCTGAGAAAGAAGTGGGGGTGGAGCACGCATTCTTGTTATCAAGGAGAGCACTCCAGACTGAGGGCTCCAATACGTCTAAGGGAGTCAGAGGAACACGTGAGACACTGCAGTGGCTGGAGGGGAATATGTGAATGGGAGATGAGCAGGAGTTGAAACCAGAGAGGTGACAGAGCTGGTCATCTGGGGTGTGTCAGCCTTCACTAGTACTCATCTTACCCTGAGTGAAATGGGGCACAACTGTGAGCTTTTGAGCTTACGTTTGAATCACGATTGAAGCATCATGCTGCCTGAATTCTTGAGTTAGGACTACGGTTTGGTAAGAGTAGGAAGAGGCAGACTCGCTGGGAGCCTAGTGCAATAGTCCAAGAGAGAGGGACTGTGTCCCAGGAGAAAGCAGAAACGCTGGAAATTAGTTGGATGTAGGTTATAAAAAGATTTGGGAAAAGACGAGGGAAAAGAAAGAGGCATACGGGGGGACTCCATAGCTCTGGAGGAAGTGACTGCCAGCTGAGCTGGTATAGGCTATGGGTGGAACAGGCTTCAAGAGAATCCAGGTTTGCACTTAAGTTCGAGATATTCAGTCCTCGATGGTAAAGGTCTGAGGTTCAGGGGACAGTCAAGGTTGCAGACATGCCTTGAATGACTTCTGTAGGAAGGTCAAAACCAGAGAGAAGAGGAGGAGGTAGACTAGCAAAGAGGTCTGAAGAGAAAAGCCAAGGACAGGGATGGGGTCGGAGAGGGCGGCGTGCTCTGAACTCCACATAAAGAAGCCATTTCCAAGGAAGGGAGGGCAGCAGCTGGGCAGTCTGCCTCCAGCATCCGTCCCTACAATGGGCCTGAGAGCTTCCCAAGGGCTTTCGAAAGTGTAGGCCTTCAATGACTGTGGAAAGGCCGACCTCCACGGTGTGTGTGGAACACCTGTTTGGGAAAGAGAGAAACTGGAGACAGTGAATGGGACAGTGAATGTAGATGCACCTTTAGGACTATGTTACTTTAAAAAATACAACAATAACAACGAAGTCAGAGGAGGAGAAGGGCGCTGTAGCTAATCCCATTTTTCTCAGGCGTTTTCTTTGTGTATTAATGTGAAAAATCAATACTTGTCAAATGAGTGCATTACTTTTTCAAGGAGGCAAACATACATAATGCCTAATAAATGTCTACTAAATACTATGGAAACGGTAGAAATTAACATACTATGAACACTCTTCTGGATAAGATCATCTCCAAAATTATAAAATCAAAATCAACTCTGTTATTAAAGACAACTCATGTAAAATGAGTGCCTCTTAAAATGGAGATATTCCTTGCCTTTGCTACTTCTGTCTCTCTCAAAGGCTCATTTTTCTAAGAAGGAATTTCAGAGTAAAGCAGAAGTCAGAACCTGTTGCCACTCCCCAGTTCCACACACCTCCTACAGCTGATGCCTTCAATGAGAGCAGAGCACATGAGTCGGCATGTGCAGCGAGAGGGAGGGAGGTGGGGAGAGAGAGCAACTGATGCTCGGATGTCGGGTCTAAGTCTGTGACTCATTTCTTCTGAAACTCTGGTGTCTTGCTCTAATAACTTCGAGCCCAAGAATGCATTTGCCTGTTTTCATGTTTAAAGCTTTATTTATTTATTTTACAGGGACGGGGACAGTAGCAAGGTCTTGCTACTGTGTTCTTCATCACACTTAAAGGTCATCCAAGACACATCATGATATCTAAGCCACAGCAAATATCTAACCTGAAAATATCTTTGAAAAAAGGTAATGTCAAAGACGGCACCTGAAATCAGAGGAAGGATCTATAAGTAAGGCTATGATTGCAGCCTTTACTGGTGTGGGTCCTTCTCCTAGCTACATAAGCAATGGCATTTTGTAAGAGTAAAATTTAAAATCATATTTAATACGCTACAGAGAATTTATGGCTAATGCATTTTAAATCTACTAACAACTGCTTATTTTTAGAATTGTGGCCAAATCAGAAGCTAAAAATACTGTGAGAAAAGTTGTTTGGCTCACAACCATCTAGTCACACTACATACAGCACTGATCACAGGGACCAGCAAGAACTGGGATGGCCTGGAACAGATAATGAAGATGTGACCTCACTCTCCCAAGTCCATGTGGGCACCGTGAAGCACAGAACTGTGTTTAGGAGGTGGCAACTTTCCCAGAGAAGGGTCTGGAAAGATAAAACATCAACAGTATGCAGAACTGTAGTGACACCCAGGCATGTGTACAGCAGAGGCGGTCATGGATACCAACATGTGCAGATCTGCTGACCTATCAGTCGGGAAAGTTCTAGTAGTAGCCAGCCCCAGGCAATCACAACCAGATGGACACAAGGGACATGGAGCATTCTCAATAATCAAACAGATAAAAAGGAAAATAAGAATCTTTACCATGGCTACCAGGGTGCTGCTTAGAAGGAGTTGGCTTGGTTGGTTTTCTTTTCTCTTTCAAGCAACACAAAAGCATGAAACTATGAAGAGTTGATTAAGTTCAAATGATATGCTAACCTTCTACTGACTTTTATATTATAGTCCATAGAAACAGTCATGAAAGGAAGCAATGCATTGTGGGCCAACAGTAGCCTGAGGTTTTTCTACAGCCAGGCTTCATGCATGAAGAGCGAGTTTTACAGTATAGATCTCTCTTGTATCAAACCAGCACCCTTAGAGGTACCCAGAGTCCTTGGACACAGCAGCAGGGTTCTCCTAGTCTGCTGGTAATTCTGTTTGTTGCCAGTTTCTCATATTCCATGAGGCCCACCTTGTATAAGGAATACCATCAAACCATTTTACATAGATTATTAAGCAACAGCTATGATACCTTTAACTTAAAGAGAAAAACATCCTTGAGGGTTATTTGGTCTGGTTTGGTTTTAGTATTTAGTTTTGAAATTAACCCAACTGTCAAGGCATGTGTCTGTAATCCCAGAATGTGGAGGTAGAGGCAGGAGGATCAGGAGTTCAAAGCCAGTCCTGGCTATATGGGGAGTTAAAGGGATTACATAAGACCCTACTCAACAAACAAACAACAATGCTTGAAATTAATGTACTGAGCTGGAAGATGGGGGTTGAAATGAGAACCTTGGCAGTCTCTGCTGGATGTGCTAATATGACTGCCAGACAGAGCTGGGTTTTTCTTGAGATTCTGGAACATTCCATCATTCAGTCTGGATACAGCATGGTACAGGACAGGGTCTTGTCATTCTGTGAATGGGAAACACCAGTCCCTGATTTGATGGTGGCTTTAACTGCTGTCCCCTGCTCGCCTGCAGCGTGGTGGGAAGGGCAGTGGCACTAGCAGGGAAGGGGACATTGACAATAATGTGTAATATTGTCTGTGAGGGATCACATGATGAATTTGTGGCTGTTTGCTTAGGAAGAACTGTGGAGGGCTAGATTTGAATTTAAAGGGATTGTTTTGTTTTCTGGAAAGCAGACTGAAGGCCTAATCCTGGCACTGGCTACTTAGACCCCTGAATTCGCATAACCTGCTGAGAAGATGCCCTGGCAATAGTGAAGATTAGGAAGTTATGCCCTTAGACCATGAAGGCATTCCCCACTGCCTCTGGTCTCTGCTTGCCCTTCCCGGTGCAGGGCATCAAGCGAATAGTGCTTGCCCTGTTTTTGCCACCTGAGTACTTGAAATGATAACTCAGCCCATATGTTCACAGCTTAAAGGTTGGGGTATGTTTCCTGCTGGTTTAACAAATAATGGGTAAAGCCAGACATGATAGCACAAGCTTGTGATTCCAGCATTTTTTAGGAGGTAGGAGATTCAGGAGTTTAAGGTCATCTTTGATTTCGTATCGAGTTTTTGGCCTGCCTAGGCTGCCTGCTACCCTGTCTCAATAAAATAAGGCTTGGGCTTAAATATAACTCAGTGTAGAGTATTTACCTAGCATGGGTAAGACCCTGAGTTTGATCCCCAGAATGGCAATGAAACAAAAGATTTACTCACCCCAAGTTCCACAACTAGAAATTAGACTAATATTTGAACCCTAGTCCTTAGACTAAGTAATGCAGGTGTATCCCTGGGCAACTTCTCAGCAATCAGAGCAAAGTGTGCAGTGGGTAAGGGGCATCTTCTTGCAGCTTCTGCAGCCTTTTGGACTTCCCTGGACCATGTTCCTCACTCCCAGGGTGGCCTCCAGCACCTCCTATGCCGGTTACTCCTCTGGTGGAACTGAAAATACTTGCAGTACTTTACAAAGGTCACCTTTTGCTAATAATCTATCCTCCCAAGGACTCAGACCACAAGACCACATACGCATATGTGAGTGTGCACATACAATACGCATGTATATACACACACATGCACACACATACACATGCATGCATGCACGCACACACTCATGCACAGACATTAGTCTGGCTTGTTTAAAGACAATTAAGTGTCAGGGAAGTAGGTCAATTGCAGAACACAGTTTCCAGAGGATTAAGTAAAACCCCTCAGTGCAGGGCCAAAGAAAGGCTGGACCTGCCCTTAGGGAATTAATTCTAAGGACCTTGATAAAATGAACAAAGCTAGGGTAACAAGTAGGGTTAAATGGAAACGTTCTCTAGGAGAAAGAAGTAGTTAGGTGGTTTGACTGATATAACTTGCATATATTTGTTCTCAGCACCTTCCCGGTCAGCAGCTCTTCCCCAGGACGCAGTAAGGAGGGCCTGCTAGGTACAACTAGCTATCCCTTGGCTGGTTACTTAGGTCTAATAAGGCCGACTTCTCCGGACTTTTATCAGAATCAAATGAGAAGTGGATGCAAACTCCCTGGCACCATGCTTGTTACACTGCGGCACTCCGTGAGTGGCAGCGCTCTGTTATTAAGTGACAGAGAAAGAGGCGTCGAGGGCGTGGCATGTGCACGGGCGTGGCATGTGTATGGGTGTGGCATTGCACGGCACGGGGTGTTTGCCTAGCCTTTGTGAAGATCTGAGTTCCATCCACAGCACTTTTTATTTTATTTTTAATTATGTGTATGTGGGTATGTGCACATACGTGCATGTTGTGAAAGTCAGGGGCTTCATTTGTCCCGAAGCTAGAGTTTCAGCTGGGTGTGAGTAGATGCCCTATGCAAATCCTGGGAACCAAACTCCAATCCTCTACAAGAGTACCGGCTCTCAGTCATCTCTCCAGCTCCTAGTGGTTTCTTTTAATAAAGGCATTTCTATCTATCTTAAATCAGGAGCGTCAAATCTATGAAACAATCCTTTCTGTGACTCATGAATAACAGGGATTATTCCAAATACTTCTGTAATTTTCAGTGTTATCCACCCAAATCTCTCAGCAAGGTTCCTGGGCCGGGTTTACAAATTCAGTGTCACAGTGGCCCAGAACTAGGAGAAGGGCGGAGGCAGACATCACTGTACTATAAACACATTCATTTTCCCTCTGCTGAAAGTCGTCTGTCCCTTTGAGGACTCTCTAGTTCCCAGAGAGCAGAGACCGCTGGGAAACAGGAAGTCGTGGTGAGCTGAAGAGAAAACCCCCCAAATGGAGATCAGCAGTAAATCTCTCCAGGCTACACTGTGGTCAGAAGGCGGGAAATTCCTTCACCTGCCCTCACAAACAGTCCCTCAAGAAAACTTAGAGAAGGTTAGTTTGGGAAATTCCCTCAGAGACAGAATGGAAAGCTGCTTGTGAAGAGAATCTGGATGAGAATTAGCGGCAGCCGGAGCGGGGTGGGGGTGGGAAGCTCCACAGCCAATCCCTCACATCCCCATCCTGCTGGTTACTCGGGGGAATTAATGCCTGGGTCTCCTGGCCTCTGGCCTGAGCCTGAGCCAGATTCACTTCCTGCTAGGCACTCCCGTGACCCCCGCCCACACCCACTCCAGTGGAAAGTAGCCACCTTTGGACCTGTGAGTTCCCCCACGTTGTCCTGCATAGCAGGCTCAGCAGGTTTTACTGGGTTCTAATCTAAATGTGACCTTGTGGTCACATTCTCAACTGCAGTTAAGCTCCAAGGGACAGAGAGGAATCCTTTCCACAGGAAAGAAGAAAAAGGGGCGTGAGGGGGGGAGGAGGGAAAGGAGGAGGGGGGAGGGGAAGGAGGAGGAGGGGGAGGAGGAGAGGGAGGAGGAGGGGGAGGAGGAGAGGGAGGAGGAGGGGGAGGAGGAGAGGGAGGAGGAGGGGGAGGAGGAGGGGGAGGAGGGAAAGGAGGAGGGAGAGGAGGAGGAGGGGAGGAGAAGGAGAAGGAGGAGGGGGGAGGAGAAGGAGGAGGGTAGAGGAGGAGGGAGGAGGAAGAGAAGAAGGAGAAGGAGGAGGAAGGAGGAGGAGGAAAAGAAGGAGAAGGAGAAGGAGAAGGAGAAGGAGAAGGAGAAGGAGAAGGAGAAGAAGAAGAAGAAGAAGAAGAAGAAGAAGAAGAAGAAGAAGAAGAAGAAGAAGAAGAAGAAGAAGAAGAAGAAGAACTCACGTGCAGATCTACGATCTACGATTATGGAGGATTTAGAAGGATATGTCCACAGATGAGTGGGCACAGAGAAACAGCAAAAATGCTTTGGGGAAGGGTCCTGGCCAGAAATGTCTTTTCAACCCCCAATCTACACATGCAAGACAGACATACACGCGGGTCAGGACAGCTGCTGGGGCTCATAAATCATGCCCGTTTGGGAGCATAAACCATGCTTCTATTTGACATTTTGTTGTTATGTGAAGGATGAGAGTAGGGGAGGGCTGGGAGAAGTGGTTTTGTTGTTTCTTTTTGTTTTGATTGTTATAGACAGGGTCTTGCTACATATCCCAGGCTGACAAACTCACTATGCAACCCAGGCTGGCTTCAAATTCTTGTCAGGCCTCCCACCTCAGGCTCTAGGGTGCTGGAGTTACAACTGAACATCACCAAAACTGGGCTTTTCTTTTCTGTGTGACTTAAATGGCTGTTTGAGCAAGATGACAAAAATGAGACTTTGGCAGAAGAGAAATATAAGCAGACTTCCATATAGCAATTTAAACTTATCATACTATATACTTACCCAAATAGATCTTAAATGTAGGAAAGAATGTCTTAAAGGAGAATAGTAAGAAAGTGTGCTCTATTGGAGCACATGCACCCTTTTATGTGACTACACCTAACCATTCTGTAGTTGGTGATGATGGATTCTATTTTCAGTTTCACATGCCTTTAACACACTGAGAAGACCACTATTTTGATGTCTTCAGACATTGTTCTCACCTTAATTTCTTTTTCTTTTACTTTTTTTTTTTTTTTTTTGAGGCTAGGTTTCTCTTTGTAGCCCTGGCTGTCCTGGAACTCACTCTGTAGACCAAACCTGGCGTCTGGCCTCGAACTCAGAGATCCACGTACCTCTGCCTTCTGAGTGCTGGTATTAAAAATGTGCACCACTACTGCCTTACTAATTTCTGAGTTTCTATTAGAATTGATTTTCAAAAAATTGAAAAGATTCTCAGATACCTAATTGTCCCTGATAAGAAAAGACTGGAAGTTTCTAGTCTGCATCTTCCTGGTGATTAGAATAGTCTTTAATTTCAGCTGATATGACCAAGTAGAATTATGATGGTCAGACTTAACCTCCCATTCAGAGCCCCACTCCTAAACATTGTAGAAAGTCAATATAGCCTCAAGGGGTGCCATTTCTATTTCTTTCCTGGAAACCTCTGAGGTCTTCAATTTTCAACTCCTAACAAGAACACATATTTCTGATTTCAGGGGGACATTTTTAAAGTTGTTGTCTGCAGTACTGTAGTTATAGATGTAAAATCAATTAAATAGTGGTGTATAACTGAGGGGGGAAAGCCTTTGGTGCAGATACAGATGCAAATGGATTGGGTTTAAGCAGACTCCAATATGGACCTGGGAGTAATAAACTAATAATAAAAGAAAAGCACGGGGCAACCTTGATGGGAGAAAGCCGTTTGCCTTTGCCCTGGGAAGTTTATAATGTTTTAAACAACTGTAAACATGTCAGTGTACATGGATACTGTTCCCATAGCAGCATAGCAACAGTTAGGAGTTTCTCCAAACATACCGAAAAGGAAACTAAAAATAGCTCGCCTTCAACATCAAATATGCACATATACATATTCAGCAGTGTACACAAAATGATGTGTTATTAGAAGTTCTACAGACAGCAGCCTTTCACAAAACATGCCACAGTTAGCTTTAAAACAAAAAAACAAAAACCAAGAAGTCTTCATTCCAACCCACTGAGGAGTTATTGGCAAGAGATGGCTGCTAGGGAGAAGGAAAGGTCATTTTCTTCAAGTGCAGCCCTTGATAAGCTGCCCATGTCCCAGTGGGCGGTCTACACCCCTGCACGCACTGCCATTATGGAGACTCAGTCAAGAAAGAGTGTACGACATGGGGAAGGAAAAGTGCCTTGGGCCATGAGAGGAGTTGGATGGATTTGGTAAAAAACAAAAACAACAACAACAACAACAAAAAAAAAACAATGAACTTCTCACTACAATAAGTTTTCAAAAGAAAACAATTAGTTTTTTTAGAAAGTGGGTAGAGAGTGGGGTGTGGTGGTCCCTTTCATAACCCCAGCCTTCGAGAAACAGTAACAGGTGGATTATTGCAAGTTCAAGACCATCAAGGCCTACCAAGTGAGATTTGTCTAACATTAACAAAACCCAGAGTCTGGAAAGGTGGCTCGGCAGTTAAGAATTCAGACTGCTCTTCTAGAGGACCTGAGTTCAGTTCCCAACACCCATATCAGTTAGCTCATAACCACCCAACTCTCCAGGAGTTCCCGTGGCCTTTCACTTCTGAAACCATCTACACTCACACATGAAAACCCAAACAGAGCCATACACACACAACTAAAAAAAATAGTAATAAAAATTTAATTTAAAGAAAGCAAAGGGGCGTCAGAGGTAGCTTTATTGGAGTGTGTGCATAATGGGCACAAAGTCTTAGGCTCTAACTCCTGTACCACAAAAAAACCTGGATGTGGCCACACTCAAGATCATGGAGTTCTGGGATAGCCAGACCAGTCTCAAAACAAGGCAAAACAAAAGAATCAGGAAGAGACCAGGGGATCAAAGAGAAGTTGGGATTAGAGGCTTTATTTTCTCTTCTACATTACTTTATTCTTTGATAATTTAATACACATGCCTGTTGAAGTTTGGTTGTTACCCACCCATCATTACTCTCTCTCCCCCACCCTTCCTCTCCTGCTAAAGCCTTTCTTCCCAGCATGTCTCCCTGCTATTTTCATGTGTATATTTATTTGAGACGTAATCTCTGCTGTCCTGGAACTTGCTATATAGACCAGGCTGGCCTGAAACTTGGAAAGATCCACCTGCCTTACTTCCCAGAGTGCTCGGATTAGAGTCATATACCACTGTACCCAATTCATGTCTAATTCTGGGATCCACTGAGTCAGAGTTGCCTGCACGAGCATATACAGGGTATTGCTGAAACATGGGCAATTTACCATTAACTGTGGCAATAAAGAAAATGACTCTCCTTTCCCAAAGCAACCGTTGATTACCAAGAGTCTCCAGAGAGCGGTGGGGCCTTCCGAGCCCCTGTAACTACCCATGATGTCCAAATAGAATGTCCAGGCAACCTCAAGCCATAGTGTCCTTCTCTTTCCACTTCCCCGATTTACAGCAGCACTGAGTTTGAACCTTGGGCAAACGCTGGACCACTGTGAGACACCCCTCATCCTCGAGGCTTTGGACATCAAAGCCTCCAGCCATTGCTTTGGCAACCCCGCCTGACACTCACCTTGCTTAGAAGGTTCCCTGTGTTCTGTTTTGCCTTTTGCTCCTCTCCAAAATTGGATATAAGTCCCCAGTCTATGCAGTGATCTCCGTTTACTGCAACAGTCTCTTGATTTCTTAAATCACATTGTCCATTTAGTTATCCTCCCTACAGAGAGTTGTCCTTTTAAACGAAACAATACAAAACTAAATGTTACCCTTACTTATTAAATTGATATGGAGTGACAGGAGTGATGATTTTAAACAAAGATGGAATGCCAGTCCATGATTCTGGACTTTCCCTGTGCTTTTTATTCATATGCAAGAATTACAAGTATTTAAAAAAAAAACATCATCTAATGAGAAGTATTATTACTTGGGTGTGTATTTCTCATCCAAAATGGAGATACTTTTGAGGATGAAATGGGATGCTATTTATGATTATACTTGGAAAGCAGGTATAAACCAAGACTGTCCCAGGCTGACCCAGAAGAACAGCCATACATTGTATGAAAGAGTAAGAGACAATGCATGGCTTCTTTTAGTGTCTTCTTTACTATAAAGTAGACTTTTTAGTTGGGCTGTGTTTTTATGGAACTTGCTTCAGAGGTAAAACAGCTGAGCACACTACTTTTCCTTCAGGTCTCCAGTCTCCATGTTGACTTTGAATAAAACCTCACCTGGCTGAATCTCCCCTCATCATCTGATGTCAGCTTGGAAAGCAAAGGAGACTCGAGACTCAAATGGAAAAGAGAAAGCCCGTGAGCCATAGAGACTATAATCCTGTTAGTCTGGAGTGGTTTGTGGAGGCACTAAAGGGGGTGAGATTATGGATTCAGATAAGAAGCCATTTCATAATGTCTATGATGGTTATTTTCCTGCCTTCATTTTCTCTGCCAGGAATGTTGGCCTCAAGGGAGAATTGCAGAACAAGGGTTGAGTGAGTTCCCTCTGACAAAAATGGGTGCTATTTGCTTTCATGTTGTTGAGAAGAGCAGCGCTCACTGGTCTGATACCAGAACTTGGAATGGGATCTTCATGTTCTGCCTGGATCTGCCATAGCCCAGGAGCTGTCTCACATGAGACATTGTGGTGTTCAAATGACGCTTTCATCAGTCTTCCTTCGAGGAGGGCTCTAACTCTCCTGGCCCTCAGTGAGGAGACTGGGCAGTCTGGGAGGCCAGGCCGCCTGTGTTTATGGTCTCAGACCCTAAGGCCATGCTGTTTATGTATGTTCCAGCCAGATTACTCTATAGGATGTTGCTTAAACTCTCTGGTCCCAGGGTTCTTCATTCTTTAACGAGGGAAAATAATAGTTGTCCCTTTCTGGAGCTGCTGGTCAGACTGAAATATCTTTATAAGTACCTGGTATATAAAGGTGGCTACTGCTGTTTCTTTGCACATTTGGCAACAGTACTACTAGGGAAAAGTTCAAGGAATGGCAAAAAACAATGCTTCTGTGTTTCTACTCCCAATCCACCCACATGTGTACCCAATGCCAGAATTTAACACCTCAGCTTTGCCACATCCTGACTTCATCTCCCTCCCTTGAATTCAATTGTTTATTACTCTTAACACCAACGAGACTTTGCATTTTATCATCATTTTCATCCTCCACTAATTTCCGTTGAATGCAAGACAGCTAATGTCTTGGGCCATAACCAGTCACTGTAATTCAGGGAAAGCTGAAGGATTATATTTCAAAAATGGCCTCTCCTTTTTTAATGTATAATTTAGAGACTTTAGAAAGTTCCATAAAAGTGAATTTCTTCGCAAAATTGTGAGAACCTTTAAACTTAATGAATTTCTGTTTCTAAGAGTGGGGGTGTAGGGTAGGCTTTTTATAAATATCAAATCATGTTGTTATCTACAGAGCCTGCCAGTTGGTTAAATAGAGCCAAATTCTGTTCAGTGTGATAATTACTGAATTTGACATTCACAGAGGTTCTTTTATAATTCTGGGAATAAGAAATCCACAAACTCATTAAATTACAAAATGTTTCAACCCTATTACCCTAATTCAATTACCCCATGGACTATATCACGGCAGGAAATCTACAGGACAGGTCCTCATGTTTAGACTCAATAACAGGGATTACATTCATATAAAAGCTACCACACTGTGGCTTTTAAAAATAAAATCCAACATTAATCTGCCCAATCTAGAGTTATAGTTGATGGTTCTAAGGAAGATTTGATTACCCATGCCTCCCACAGTCTTCCGTTAGTAATTCTTCCTTGGCACTGAAAGATGAAAGACAAAGGAAGTAGGACCAACATTTAGTTAAGAATATCTGGGAGGCAAGAAACCTGGCCCTAACAGTTACCCATTCCTTTTGAATAATAATAGCAATAATTGGCTTATTTAGCACTGTTTACTCTTTGGCCATGTCAAAGGATGTCTATTTCCCACAAGATAACAATTTTAATGAAAGCTTTATTATTAAATGCAATTAATCAGATATAATGTCTAGATAACACCTATATTTTCGTAGAGCCCTGAGCTCTTCAGACTCCTTGTCATTTGCTAATGAATGGCACCGGCATGTTGGTGGAATTTCACCAGGCTGAGTTGTTCCTATGGCAGCAAAATGTTGAAAAACAAGAAAAGCATGTGGTCTCAAAATATCACCCCCAGAGTATTTCATAATTACAAAGGGGAAGGGGGCTATATTTATACAATGGGGAAATCTGGCGGCTACCTCCTTAACCTAATGCCCATAGTAAGATGACAGCACATGACTCCATCCCATGCCCACAGCAGGTATCTCTAGTAGCTCCCATTAAGCCAGGGCATAGTCTTAGACTCGTTCTGAAGACTGATAGCATTATCCTGCAGAAGAGTGTAAGAAGCTAGACATGGTGCTGCTGATGTCCAACAAAGTGAGGCATGCTGTAGACTGGCTCCAAGGGACACCCGTTCCTCAGTAAGGACCTTGTGGACAGTTTTCAAGTGGTGCTGAGGTCTGGGAAGAGGAAATATTGAAATTACTAGCACCTTGCAGATACAACACTCTAGATGTTTGTCCTGAAAATACCCCGTGTGCGTGTGCGTGTGCGTGTGCATGTGCGTGTGTGTGTGTGTGTTGAGGTAAAAAATCAAACAAGCAAACGAAACAAGCAGAGCAGGTTGGTTATCAATTAGTCAGCATTGCCAAACGAGATAGAACATTCTGCTGTCACTGGCAACTGGACAACAGATTCCATGTTTTGACTTTGAAATAATTTTGTGGCTACCAAGCTAGTTAGGTCACAACCCCATGTCCTACAGAAAAGAATTTTGCTATGGGAAAAGTAAGCTCTGTCCAGTGGACTCTGGCTCTAAGATTGCCCTCTCAAACAGGGGTCTGTTTATGTCAATACTCCCAGTGGTGGCAGGGTACATCCTTTAAGGCTGAATGTGTATTTAAATGTCACTTTACCCACCTAACAGTCTCTGGCTCAGTCCCTTCTCTGTTTACTTCCGACTACTTAGACCATCTGGCAAGTATTTGATTAATTTATTTCTCAGCATGACATCTAGGAGTGGGTTGGGTCAGTCTTTCTGATTATAACATGAGCTCCATAGGAGCAGGAGTTGTTGTCTGTCTGTCTGTCTCTGAATCCTCAGCTTCTACCACACTCCCTGGCATACAGGGCCACTCGGTAAGTATCCATTAAGCAAATGAACCAGTAGATGAAGGAAAGAAGAAATGAGATTTGATGCTTTTAAATATCTTCACTTTTTGGGATTTGTTTCAAAGAGAAGGAAAAGAAGGAGTCAACTTGTGTCATGGCTAAAAGTTGAAGCAAAACTGATAATTTAGCCCTAAGTGGCTCACAGATCCACTTCTCAGTTCTGAAATCTTCCCAAGACAGAGTTGTGCATCTTTACAGATAAGCATCTAAGTTGTGTCATTTCTTTGAAGCCAGTTTCCTTTGTTACCTCAGAGTGCTACATGCTTTGTCTATCTCACGTAACACAGGAAGAGGGATGTTCTCACCATAAAGATTTACCTTAGAAGACTCCTTCGTTGTCCACTGAATCCCAGACACAATGTTCTTTCTGTGTCTAGAGGACCACAGCTGAATGGCAGGTCAGATGAGCCTTTGCACCATGGCCATAATATCTTAGAAACACAAGAATCCTCTTGGAAGGAATAAAGATCAGTATTTAGTTTCCTGTCTCCCTTCTGGGCATTTTATCACTCTTGAGGCTGCCTGCTCAGCCACTTTCCTCATCCATTCCAGTCTGTTCTTAAGGAAAAATAAAAGACTTGACCCAAGACTAATAGTAATACAAACATAAAACATTTTCAATAAATGCAAAGTTTGAGTCCTGGTACCTGTACCGTGTTATAGAAAACAAATAGTTTGCTGCTGTATTTTAAAACATTTTCATGCATTTTTGCTATTAATCAGGTGACTTTGTCAACCATCTTTTTGGGTAAAAGGAAGAGGCAGCAAGTATTGCCTAATGGTCTTCCCTCCTGGGGTATGTCATGACATTACAGAGCTAAGCATCACACTGGGTGGTTCTTGGCTTTGTCCATTGCCAAGGGCATACTGTTTTATATACTGCTGCCAAGGTTACAGCCAACTCACACCATATAACAACTTCCTAGTTGTCACATATTTAATTTCTTCATTAAACACAGGTGTTTAGTCTACTGGACCACTATCCGTGAAGCTGCTCACCAGATAGTTTCTATTGAGAATAACTGGTGTCGTTCAGGGATGCTGCCTGTTATCAACTAATGTGATGTTAATGCAGCCTGTGTTGAAGACCTGAGCCATGAACTTGTCACCCCCACCTTCCCTGCTTAGAAAATATCCATTCAGATCGCAAGAAGCCGCCAAGTTAAAGTTCAGTAATGTTCCCTTATCTGAGAGGTACATGCATGCAGACCTACAACAGATGCTCAAAACTGCCTGTGATAGCCCACAGACACTGTGGGACCTCAATAGTATCACAAGCAAATAAACAAGTCAGGTACTAAGTGACTCATGGGAGGGTAGCCTACACAGCATGGACATGCTGGATCATAGTGAGCTGATTCACATTCTAGAAAAGACAGAATGTCATTGACTCAAGACTCCATGACATATTTTGGAATAGCAGGCAGTATGAAACTTATGATTTCCTATCATCTAGAAGCTTCTATTTAATATTTTCAGGACATGACTGACCATGAGTTAACTGGAATCTTAAAAAGCAAAATATCAGACTACTACAATAGAAAAAAATGGGATGGGGGTATCTGCTGAGTGGGGTATGTTGAATGCATGATCAACATCATCCAATGGAGACCTCAGCAGAAGTAATACTGTGACAGAGCCAACTAGCTGTTATCATTTATAGCTGGACATGTAGTGCCAAATACAAGAATTTCTATCCCTGTAGTAGAGAAAGCTTGGGAATATGAGAACTAATGGTTGCAACCTAATGTCTTCTGTAACACAGTCAGATGTTGCCAAGAACCTTTTATTCTCTAGTATATGGACAATTGACTAAGTAAATAACATTTCCCATAAAGTCATTGTTTATAGACATAAATTCACTCATTGTAATGAGGTGAAGAAAAAATATGAAGACTTGTTTCTAACAAACTAAAGTATATCTTTAATTTTTTTCTTATGATATTTTATATTTTGCAATTTCTCATTCCTTTCTTATTATTATCCTGTTTGATCAAGAAAAATGTAAGATGTCCTGGTATTAACTGGTTACAGTCTTGAGGAAATCCTTGCAAACTTTCCTTTCCACCCTAGCTCATGACCTTTCCCCAGGCTCCCATCCAGGTATGCCATCTCCAAGGTCATAGACTTCAAATGTCCTTATCCCTTTCTTCAAAGGCTACATAGATAGCATTTAGCCTCCTGCAAAAAGAAGAAATTTCATTATCTACTTTTGTATTTGGCCTGTGTACATCCTTTTGGTACCCTGCTCTCCTGACATTCCAGGAGCAAGAGGGAGAAGGCAGGGTGGACTGCTCTGGGGTTGTAGGGACATAGGGATTGCTATGATTTGGGTGTGAAATGTCCACCAGAAACTCATGCAGATATATATATATTTGAACACTTGGTCTCCAGCTGTTGGTGCTGCTTGGGGGGTAGGAGTAGAACATCAGGGCTAGCTGGCAGATGGAGGATCATAGGACCACGGGGGCAAAGGTGAGAGTCTCCTGGTTCAGGGATATATGAACAAGTATACACATTAATGCTTCTGTGGAGCTGCCCTGCCATAGTATATCCCCTTAATCATCAGCCAAACTGAGAGAAGTAACACAGGCATTGTTATGGAGAGTGCTCCATCTCCAGAGTTAGTTCCCCTCTCTTATAACTCAGTGGAGCCAGAGGGTAGCCCGTTAATTATTATTATCTAATGTATTAGTTTACAACTTCAGTTTATGATTTTTAATTATATTAATAGGACTTAATTTCATTTATTTGTGTTTAATTCTGGTTTAAAAAAATCATCTTACGATCTCTGATTCACTGTTTCCCACTCTCCAGTTTGCTACACGTTTAGTTCTTCCAATTTCATAAACAGGGTAAATTATATGCTCTCCTGGATAATGATCAAAATGTCAAGTCCAGGTATGATAATGCATGGCTGTAATCCCACCACTTGAGAAGCTGAGGCTGGGGGATCAAGTCCTAGGCCATCCTAGACTACACAGCAATTTTAAGAGTACTGTGGACTTATAATGAGAGCCTGTCTAAAAGAGAAAGAACGTCAGTGAATTAGCACAGTGGTCAGCTGTCATTTCTGTTCCTCCATAAACAACAATGCTTTGTTTTCCTCATCATCTATGTTGTCCTAGGAGTCAGCTACACCTCTTCTCCAACTGTCTTCCTCATCTGGGATCTAGGCTGAAGAAGAACACTGGTGCCTGAACAGGCTGCCTTCAGAACAAGGAAAAGAACAAAGGTGGAGTTGTGTAATCACCCTTGAGGTTTCCTGAATCCATCTCTACAACTTCTGTTCACAGTCCAGTAGCCAAGCAAGTCATATGGCCAAGTCGTATCTGTGGATGGGAGTGTACTCTTCCCTCAGGGAGGCTCATTACAGCAGAGGCCTGTAACTGTTCAGGGAGCAGGTGGCTGAGAAGAAGAATGGGATTTACCAAATGATGTAAATTTACTTCTCACGCATAGTTCTCTGCCATTGCTTCTGGTGGGTAAACGGCCTTTCTCCGTATGCCTGTTTGAAGATCTACGCTATTTCCACTGAGTGGTTCTGCCACCTGCAGCTAGTCAGCAGATGGGGAAGAGAAAATGAAGATGCCCCAGTCTCATTTAAGAAGTCCTCCTGTCACATTTACACAGGCACTTGGCTGCAGGGGTTGGAGAGGTATGCCCTGCCTCTCTGTAGCCTCTGTCTTGGAAGCTACCTCTCAGCTGCAGCTCCATAATGAAAGAAAATAGATTTTAATGATCTATTAGCTGTTTCTTCCATACAAAATCCCCTTTGAAGGTGTTCAGGAGTTATTTCTAGACCCACTTCTCAGGAAGTAATAGAACAACACAAAAATTCAGGAACCCATGATTTAAGTTTTGTTGATATTTCCTGTGTTGTTTCCCTTAGAGATCCTAGGGACTCAATATCAAGATATTGGCTACTTAGGAAATTGCCACCGTTATCATGTTCCAAAGACCAGTATACAATTTTAATTCCTGGTAGTTCAAAAGGAACAGATTAGTTCCAGTTACCCGTTAGCCTTGCATTTTCAGTTTGGGGTTACATCACTAACAGTTACACTTGTTTTCAAAAAACTTTGAACTTTCAATCCAATCTGGTTCTGTTTGTTTGGCTGGTTTTTGCTTTTTTGTTTTGTTTTGTTTTGCTCTACTACCCAACTGAGAAAAACAACTTGTTACCTTTAAATACAAGTCTGAGAATAAAAGGGAGGTCTCATGAAAACTAGAAGTACAAATACATAGACCAAAATTGAAAAGTGACCTCAGGAATCACAAATAGTAGTTAGAAAGTTGCTTCTATGGTTATTTGATAACCTCTTTCTCACCCAACATCACCCCAATTCCCTAAGTCCCACCCATTCCCTAACACAAGCATTTCACTTCTGTCTTCTCTAAACCTTCTGCAGTAGCTCCAGTGCTGACCAAGAGCTCATCTGTAGCTGGAGCCCCAGGTCTCCCAGAGAACTGTGTTTCTCTCTTTAACATTACAGTTACATTCTGCCTTAGTAATTTGTAGACTACCGAGCATCTTTCCCTGGTATGTAAGACACTTGAAAATAAGATCTGCACTGCATTATCTATTCCCACAGCACTTATCTGGCTTATAAAATTGGTTTTAATTGAATTAGGTCAAGTTGCAGATGAATTTGAGGTCCAGCTCTGCAACTGAGACCACATTCGTACAGTGCTTTCCCTGGGTATCAGGCAGGGATGCCCTGTTTGCATCTGCTGCACCAAGCACATCCAGCTTCTCTCCACACCATACACCCTCCATTTCTGTCTCCCCTTTAACCGGAGACTCTGATGTCATTCAGTCTTGTTTCTTCTGCTTCCCGTGCTAGAAGAGGAACTCAAGATGGAAAGGGAAACCTTCACCCTTAGCTTCCTTTTTTAGTTTCCATTTTGGTCATGTGGCAATCCTAGGAAGATGCTTTAGGGTTCTTACTTGGAGGCTGGAAATGTATGAAAGCTCTCCGGAGTGGCTAGGCCTTCTCTACTGTCTCTCCTTGTCCCCACGCACATTCAGGAGCCCCCCCCCCCAAAAAAAAAACCCCAACATATCCTACCCTTTTTAGTTTAAAAGTTGGAGCCTACACCCAGACAGACCTTTCAGGTTTCTCTGCTGTCAGATTTGACACATCTCAGTAGCAGATATGAAAGGCAGAATTCCAGCTTGACAATAAAGAATGAGAAAGGAATCAAGGGAAATCCCATGCTTACTGGACTCAAAGGGCCTTGGAGGTGATCTCTTGTGGTGATCTCTTGGGGGTGATCTCTTGTGGTGATCTCTTGGGGGTGATCTCTTGTGGTGATCTCTTGCAGGTGAGCTCTTGCGGGTGAGTTCTTGGGGATAAGCTCTGCTCTTTTCCTTTTATCTGGCTGGCCTTGGACAAACTAAGATGTGTGTGGACCACATTCCTCCGTACAGGATGACAATGTTCAGTTAGGTTGACTCTGCTGTCTCTTCTAGACCTGGAAGCAGAGGACATTTGTATGGAGCCTCTGCTTATAGACAGAGTACAGGTTTCAACACAGGCATTTGTCTTCTTGAATCTTGGCTACTGACCTGAGCTTGATATAAAACCTTATCCCATGGATTAATTGCACTTTATATTTTTATATTTAGAAAAATACACATCCTGTCCTAATAACTCAGAGTTCCAGATTTTGAAATCTATATGATGAGCTGAACAGCTCTTTCCCAGAACCATTGCCTGCCATGTCTCCCTAGGGATCCCTGGATGGGAGGACACTATGGCCTCAGCCTTCACTCTTCCACTTGAGTTCAGCGAAGGAAATAAAGGCCCCACAGAAAGAAAACTTTTTGTTCTGAGCTCTGGTGAAGTGGAGGGGTCTGCTGTTTGCCAAGCTGTTCTATGGTGATGGTCGCAGTAGGAGCTGGAGGAGAGAGGCCTCAAAAGTGCTCTGCACACACAATGGGAAACCCTAGCTCCCTGTGGGCACAGCAACATGAACAGATACATGCAGTTAAGAAGGGGGATTGCACCTTTAGTCTCTGGGAATTGCTCTCTCTCTCTCTCTCTCTCTCTCTCTCTCTCTCTCTCTCTCTCTCTCTCTGTGTGTGTGTGTGTGTGTGTGTGTGTGTGTGTGTGTGTGTGTGAAGGAGTAGTGAGAGGTGAAGGAAATGTGTTCTCATACCCATCCAAAATCTGCAGAGACAACTAGAAGTTTCTATACAGATAGTCAGGGAAGAAAATTGGAAGGGAATTTTTCTCAGAGCCTGGAGCTTGCTCCTGACTGGCTCAAGGACTATTCTTTCTGGGACAACTCAGACTTGGCAAATGGAGTTGTAGTGTCATTGGTCATTGCAGTCTGAGAAGAGGAAGGATCTAATTCTGAGCATAGTAGAGGTGAGGAAGGACAGCAGAGAGCCTGAATCTCCCAGATGGATTGATCATCCCACCTCCTTCTCCTGTCTTCTAGACAAAAGGGTAAGCCCAGGTCCTGGGTGATGGTGTGTGGGGGCTAAGACAGGAGAAAAAGAAGAAAGGAAGGAAGAATGAAGGCAAGGAAAGAAAGAGGGAGGGAGAGAGGGAGGGAGGGAGGGAGAGAGAGAGAGAGAGAGAGGTGAAGAGCACCACACAAGCACTGACATGGAAGACCCTTCTCAGAATGACAGTTTTGGAAACACTGGCAGGAAGTTAAAGGTGACCACACATGGAACCCACGAGCAGTTTAAATTGTCTTAATGACCCTACTATATGAGCTCTTCAGTGGGCCTAATGCCAGCCTCAAAGGGATAAAACAAATTAGTACTTGGTAGTTGGGGGAATAAAGATATTATAATGTCTCATGACTCTCCAAAAGGCCACAATAAATTAACACACACAATTCATCTATGGTGTTTAAATTCCATAGGTGGGAGTGGGTTTGATATAGAGAGAATATCTTGCACTGTACTGTCTACTGTACAGATGTATACTGTATTGTATAGATGTATCCCCTGTCGATTAAAAAAAAAACTATACCCTAGAATAGAGGGGGATATCTGGTAGGCAGAAAGAATTCTGGGTTGCAGAGCCACTGGTTAAGAGGCAGATGACCTACGGGAGCTGGAAACCAGACTTTGGGGGTGGATATTACAGGGAGTGGAGACTCAGGACACAATGAGCTTCTACCCTCTAGTTTTAAAAAGTCTTTAACATTCTTTTAGATCTGAGTACTCTCTACATTGCTTGATTTCACAGGGAAAGAAAAGAGTCAAATATGCTGGGCACAAAGAAAAGGGAAGTGTGAGCTGAGCTAGCTAGTTAAGGCCATGAAAGCAACAGGGGCAGGCAAGTCAAGGAGAACCACGCTGGAAATGGCCAACACTACTGTCTCGCTGATCAGCTGCTCGAGACAACTGCCAATCACTTTATTCTGTGCTTGACAGCCACAGGAGAAATGCCCATGAAGTTGTCCTATCATACTTGAAATACTAAAGTTTCTCAAGTCCCTTACCAAGAAAGTAAGTTAAACTGAGGATCCCACTGTGACCTGCTGAAAGGCAAGGCCCAAACTCCAAGCTTCTTTCCAATGATCAAGTTTGATATTTTTCTCTATTAATCTTTTCCTTTCTTATGAACTTTGGTATTTTGACTCAGAACTTATTATTTTCTACTTATAAACTGTTTGCAATGATTTGCCCTAAAACATTTTCTCTTTCAAGTAAGAAAAATTCGGATTGGAAGCAAACAGGGAGGTAAAATCTCACTTTAGTTTGAACTATCTTCATGGGTCAAGTGTATGAACTGACAGAACCCTAGATTAAGGACTCAGATTTCCAGATAGGTGTTGTCAGATACCTCCAATCCCAGAACTGGGGACAGAGGCTAACCTGAGTTACACAGTGAGACTCTGATTACACACACACACACACACACACACACACACACCCACACACCCCCCCACACCCCCCTGAAAGGATGAGTGTAGACCTCCCAGGGTGCTTTTCCAAGACCATATCATAGACCAATTACAAAAGAAACACTGTTGCAATGGCTTCCAGGGAACTTTTTCTTTTTTTTTTTGTGAGGGTTGGGGTGAGGTCCTGGGTTAAAACATAAATCTAGAGTCCTTGAAAATACAGCAATGACTATTTTCCTGACCCAGACCAGCCAGCTCTCTAGAAAAAAAATTATTGGCTGAGATTTATGTGCTGAAAATAGAAAACATGTGTCCTGTTATTCCTAGGTAACTATTTTTGTTGTTGTTGTTTCCAGACAAGGTTTCTCTGTGTCCTGGAACTTACTCTGTAGATCAGGATGGCCTCGAACTCAGAGATCTGCCAACCCCTAATATAGGTTGACCTGATATTTAAAGACAAGATATTCTTATGCAAGAAAGGAGCTGCTCTTCAGATGGTCTAGGTTTTTTGATTTGATTTGGTTTGGTTTGGGGTTTTTTTAATGCACTGCTGTGTGTTTTTAAATTGCCTCATATTATGAATAGGTGAGGGTAGGAGATATTAAATGTCTATTGCCAAGTAAGGTTGGATATAAGAAAAATTAATTATTTTTGTTATTAGAGATGCTAAATTTGCCAAATAAGTCACACTTAGTGACAGATATGGCCCTTATTCAGGACATTTCTGAAAGAGCCACAAGCTTTCCCTACACATGTGTGCATTTCTATGATATGCTCCAAAGCAGACCTTCCTAAGGAGGGCGCAGACAAGCCAGTCCCAGTGAATCATGAGTGCAAGCCTGGGGTGCACATGGTAAGGTCTAATGCTTATGGAATTCTTATTTGGTCGGGTCAACCCCTTTGTTTCACACGCATATATCATTTGGACTTGATAACAATTTGGGGGCATAGGTAATCTCATTGTTTACACTGTGCAAATGGCAAATGTGAGGTCCAGAAAAGCAAATAGCGTGGCCAACATCACTCTGCTGGTGAGAGGCTGGGCCAGTTAACTGGAGCTCTGACATGGCATAAGAAGACCTCTCCCTCACTTGTGACACCCACTGTGTCCCATTCCTGCTGTGTCCCATGCACTTTACTCATGGAGTTGGTTAGGTGGGTAACCCAGCTGCCTTCAGTCTCCTTTGTTTTCCTGAGTACCATCTGTCTTTCTGCTAGTCATAATCCCAGCTCTGGCTGCAGTCACACAAAGGCCAGAACATCAGTTCCTTGGTCATGCTGCTTCTTACCTGGGACGGTTTCACACTGTACACAGGGATGCATGCAACAGCACAATTTCCTGAAGCAGGTATAACCCCAAGATAGAAGTATGCTCTCAGCCCCTGGTTAAACTTTGGGAAACTGAGATGCTTTAAACACTGAAGAAGCAATTTCATTCTTTAGTTGCTTGCATTTAAAGAGGTCAGACTTAGAGTTGTGCTTCTACATGACAGCTCGTCTGTCCTACTGTCTTTCCATCTGAAGATTTCTGGGAAAGTATGTCCTCCCACATCCAAACCAGAACAGACCAGGAAAGCTCATCAGAACACCAAGCAGCAATCCTATCAGAGGTAGGTGGCTACTATCTGTCCTCTGATCAGAGATTATTTGGAAGTCCAGGAACCCACATGTTCAGCCTTGAGGACTCTACACAAGTAATCAGTAACATTAGCTCAGCAAGAAAGTCTACAGAATATAGAGAGAAAAGAGCCTGGCCACAAACAGCAAACACACTGTTCTCTCCACCCAAACATTTGTGTCAGGAGCAACTGGAGGGAACACTTGTTCTGCCCCATGTTCGTCCACTTGGGAGTCTGCTTTATCTCTGCCAGAGGACATAAACATGGGGATTTAGTTTGGCACAATACTGGAGTAGGCTTATAGTCACCATATTCAACTTGAATAATAATCATCAAGTTGTTAGCCATAACCTATGTGAAAAATGTTTCTGTGTAACTTTGAGGGGTTTGGAAGTTTATTTAGGAACGACTTTAACTATGATAATAATTACAAAGGTGGACTCTTAGAAAGACCAAACTGTAGCATGTACCATTTCTCCTCTTTCTGAAGTTGGTGAAGATGTATAGTGTGCCTATCCTGAGCCTGCAGAGGTGAGAGCCCTAGATGAAGATCCTGTCCTCATGAGACCTCACAAAAGCTTATATTGGGAGACTCTTAAGAAATAACCATGACAGCTGGTCAGGGGGAGACTTCTCCAAACATGCTGTAATATAACTGGCAATGCTCCTAAATCACATCGTGTTCTCCAGACACTTGATTCAGATGTTGCTTTACTACAGTAAATCTGTATCTGGAACACGGAAGCTTGTAGGGACTAGCCATGCTAGCCCAACTTTAAGGCTACTTGCCAGGCTCTGGTGCATTTTCTTAAAGAACAAATCTAAACATTTTTATTTGGAGACACTAACAACCAACTTCAATAGTTAACTTGAGTATTTTAGTGGGTGTTTTCCAATAGTGACTAATAGATTTAGAAAATGCCAGAACTCCTAATAAGGAGAGGAACAAAAGGAAAATCATATTCTTTTAGGGGTTCGGCTAGGGTGTTTTCTAAAACTTAGGCAGTGCTAAACATTGTCTCCCAAGTGACCCCACAGGTCGAGTATTTTATTCTTCAGCTTTTGTTTCCCAGAAAGACGCATTTCATGCTTAGTACATGATGAGCACTGATCTGAACACTTCGCTGATTTCAGCTTTCTCAAAAAACTTCCTCAAAATAATTTATAAATTTTATATCTTTTTTATTAGGGCCTGGGATAGTCTGGAAGTCACTGATATACCCTAGGTTGGTTGTAAACTTGTTCTCATGCTCATCACTCTCCATTTCCCACCCCAAATAAGGAGATGACAGGAGTTAAATATGGGCTTAAATTTTTTATCTGTTTTTATTCTGTTTTATTTTATTTTTTATCTGTTTTATCTGTTTTATTTCTGTGGGTGCCTTATGAAAATTGTGGATTTAGGAATATTTTCTCACTACACTGAAATTATTGTTACAAAAAGTCTCTGTACATTTTGCATCCCCTGAATATATAATTTTCTATCAATGTATTATATCACTGTACAATTCAAGATAAAAAACACGGTTCTCACTGTTTACCCTCTTCCTATTAACTCTCCCACCCTGAAAAATACCTTGCTATTTAAGACAACATATTTCTCAATAAGTTCTGTGGGGAAGCCAAACAAGGTCATTCAGCCATGGCTGTCTCAACAATCTCATGGTCATAAGACAGCCGTGGCTGAATGGCCTTGTTTGGCTGCCCACAAAGTTCTAGGGTCAAGTCTTCAAATCCCAACTCCACCTTTTACTGGCTTTGTGACCTTGAATACATTACCTGATTTTCTAGATCATCTTCAATAACAAAGAGGATTAATGAAAATAATGCTATGGCATGGACTGAGTAAAGTTCATTACTTATGAACCTCACGTTGAGGTGTGAACCCCAAGGTAAGGGGGTTCAGAGGTGATGGGCCTTCAAGAAAGAGTAGACTGGCTTTCTCATGGAAGTGAGATAATTAGGGGAGGTGTGTGTGGGGAGTGTTGATCACCTAGCCTCTCTTCTGGATATTCTGCTGGATATCACAGCTTTGGGGGAGGAGGAGGAAGAGGAGGATGACCACAGGGTCTATGCTATTTAGTCTTGTGTCAACATATAGTAAGCTCTCAGTAAATGGCTACAGTATTACCAATGCTTGGGAGTGCTGATCACATGACAGGTAGGAGACGTCACACATGCTCTCTGACTCAGTCCTCCACAACCAGGTAAACCAAGCACTTCCAGCTTAGACTAGATTTAGAATCATTTAGGTAATTAATGAAGAATCTGTCTGTCTGTCTGTCTGTCTGTCTCTATGTGTGTGTAAGCCAACAGAACACAGACAGTCTGATTACTCTGTTCCCAGCCCACCCTGATATCAACTTCCTCTCTACCATGCTCTCCTCTTCTCTCGTCAATGAACTGAACCCTCTTAACCATGAGCCCAAATATCTCCTCTTAATCTGTTTCTGTCAAGTATTTTGGTCACAGTGGCACAAAGCGGCTAATACATTCAAGGGTCTGCTCAAGACAAATATATTTTGCCTATTTTCTTGGCATTTAGAAGAAACTATTTTCTGTGCTTTAGATCTATAAACAGAAGCTAGATAAAATCACATAGTTATATATGATTTTTAAAAGCTATATGGAGCCTGGCATGGTGGTGAGTATCTGTAGTTCTATCATCACTCTGGAGGCACAGGGAGTTCCAGGCCAGTCAGGGCTACAGACATCGTGAGACTCTTATTATATGTACATAAAGGTGTGTGTGAGAGAGAGACCGAGAGAGAGACAGAAAGTGATAAAGATTCTCTGGAATTTAGGTATGGATCTATTTTATGTAAATTTGATTTTGTTTTAGCTGTTATAATGTATCTTTATATATCCTTTAAATCATTCAACAAGTATTTATTGGATTTTGGGTGCACTACTCATGGGTCATACCTTCAAAGATTTAATGTAAAAGAGAAATACACAAAAAGTCCAAGAAATGGCAGGTGCTAGAAGAAAAGCAGATACAAATGGGAATAGCAGTCAGTTCTTACCACAGAGAAGGAGCAGGGGGTGTGGCCTCTTACTGCTGCTCTCCACCCAGTTGCAACTTATTCATTTACTTTCTCAAAAGTAACAATACACAAAGGGCCCAGGAGGCGGGAGAACAAATTAGCACTCCATCTGTGAGTGAATCCCAGGGAGACCGAGAAGTCCCTAAGACTTTAGGACACTGACCTACTTCAGGTCCTCTTTAAGATTTAACATTGTAAATGTTTAAAATATTAGACAAGACAATTTTCTTATATGTTAAACTACATGTAAGATATAGCAAGCATCGCATAAGGTGAGTAGCAGAGAGGTCGTCAATGACCAGCCAGGATGTGAACTGAAATTCTCCTCACAAGCACCTACTCAGCGGGAGGCTTGAAAAGATGGAGCATAAGACCCCAGAATTCCTCCAGTAGCAATGCCAGCTCTGGGGAGGGGGTCTGAGAGCATCTGTGTGTTTGACAGAGAGCTGAACTCAGTGCAATCAGTAAAGTTCCAGGGCCTGGGAGATAAATAGACTTTGGAGGGAGTGGGGTCCTCTCACCTCACCCCCGTAAGTCCTGGTAGACCCGCAAGCCACTGCCTGTGGTTTGCTACCTACACTCTTTGTATAATTTGAAGGAGGACAAAATTCTGCCTGGATGTTTTATCAGCTTGGGATGTTTTGAGGAGACAGTTCTATCCTGAGATAAAACCCAAATTAATTTTACAGCAGCTAAAACTGGAATGTCACATGCTACTTTAATTCAGAGCTGCCTTACTTTAGTGGTGTCTCATTGAAGACTGCATAATTATTTTCAACTTATCATATATCATTTCACAGTTAAGCTTGATTATGAGTTAAAACTTCCAGGGAGATTAGAATTCTACATGCAAACAAGATTTTAATTCATACTTATTTTATTAACCTCTCAGATAATTTTGTTTCCTGGACCCTAGGATCAAATGTTTCTCAGATAATCTTCTCAGGGAAATGGGAAAATTTAAACATAAGAGATGAATGTCCTCTTTACATGCCCTGTTTTCAAGAGACACAATTTGTCTATATCCACACCCTAGCTAGTATTCAGTAGGGATATATTTTTCCAAGAACATCTCAAAAGTATTTCTTTAAAGAATGGTAATTCACCGAACTTCTGACCTCTTGATTATAACACACATATGTGTGCATGTGCATTTTCTATACTTTGTTTAATGACAAGAGAGAGGCTCTTAAAGAGGCCTCTGCTTTGTACAGTGAGTCAAATGACTTGGAGACTCCGGAATACCCTGGGGCTTGCTGCTCGGCTTGCAGGTTTGACAGCTGTAAAGCTTCTAATCACTTTCATTCTAAGGAGAACTAGTGGCTTTGTTTACTTATGCAGTATGAAAAATGTCCAGCTTTATGTCTGCTGGGCCCCATTTAATCTCTGAAGTGTCAGCTGATAAAATCCATCCTTCCATAGGGTCAACGATCTTTCATATGCTAGGTCACAGGTCACTTCCATGGGATAAATCAAAGGACATTAAAGAGGCTGTAAAGCCTGTTTTCCTTCAAAGAAATCAGCCATAAAGGCTAATCATACTACTTTGAGATTTTCTAAGTCCTACCAGCTGTGTGATTATTTGATTGGCATTTTTCTAGTCCATAAGACTGTATAACTTCCATGAAGATAGGGTTTCAGGCCGTTCCTGACCTCTATAGTCCCTGGGCCTGGAAAAAGAAAACATCCAGCAAATATTTGTAAAAATAGTACATTAAGTTGAATATTTACATACATGAAGAAATGAGTAATTTAAAGGAATTTCTCCAAGAGGTTTCAGCAGCAACACTGTGGGGCTGAACTGCTTAATACAGCAGTTACTGCTTAATATAGCTCAGGTGGCTGTTGAGACTTAGCCTTAAGCTAACTAGCAGTAAAATTTAGCTCTTTGGTTGTACTGCCCAATCAGATGCTTAGTCACATGTGGCCTAGCCATGCTTGATAGTTGGGGTTGTAGAGTACTCCTATCATTGTAGACATGTCTATTGGCCAGCACAGTTCATGCCATTCTAAAGTCCTACCCCAGGAGGATAATATTTTTACATGGTCAGCCAGCTCATTACTATTGCTGTCATTTTAAATATATAACTGTGTGACATAAGATATTTTCCAAAAAACTATTTCCTACTCATTGATTGAACTTAGTCCAAACACTTCTTATTTCTTCAAAATCTTCAATAAGTAATTGGGCTACTTTGGTTTATAGAAGTCAAAGGGCCTAATATTCTGTATACTAACCTAACCACTCAGAACAATTCTTAAAACTGAAAGCACCCTCTCCCCTAGTCTTCCATGGCCCCTCCTCCAAGTCATGATCAGCCAAGACAGAGCCTAGTACAATGGGTGATGGGGAGCGGCTGGGTACTCAGTGAGGGTCTCATCAATCAACACTTAATGGGTCTGTTCTTTTTCAAATGGGTACAGCTAAAACCCCAGGAGGATGGGATGTGGCTCAGAGGATGGTCCTGCGAACACAACTCCACAGAGAGTTGTCCTCTGACTTCATACACAGCAGCATGTGTACACTCCATATACACATATATGCAAAAAACCCCAAGGATTTTAGTTAAACTTATTCTTCAAATTATAAACAGATATTTTGTTTTTTGAGAACAAAGTTTCCAAAGGTTAAGAAAATAAAATTGTAGATTTATACTTAACTAAAGGTAATCATTTAAATACCAAGTAAGCAAAAATCTCTCTCTCCCTCCAACACCAGCCACTTTGCCCATGTGCTGGGGATGCAGCTGAGAGCCTTATACACGCTAGCCATATTTTCGGGCATCAAGCTACTTCCTGATCCCTGACAAAATGTCTTTAGTGCTGATGCTCTCAGAGAAGCATGAGAGTGAGGGTGTAAGGAATGTGCTTCAGGCCCAGGCTCCAGTATACAATCCAGGGAGCAGCAGTCAGGAGCTCCTGCAGGTGCCAGTCCTGCCCTCCCATGTCTCTTTACAGCAGGCATGAATCTAATCCCAGATATCTCCATAGCACCACAGAAAAGGGCCATTCTATCAAGTATATTTATGGTTACCTTAACCCATATTTTCAATGATATGCTGCAAAATTTGCTTGTTTTATTATCATCAAATATCATCAAATCCGGCTTTTGAACAAGTCATTTTATTGCACTTTCTGGTTTCGGTTGAGTTAAACATTGAACACAGCACTATTTTGAATTAATTATTTACGTTGAGATAAATGTTGCTCTGGCACCTTGGCTGGCCCTGTATTCCCCATCATGTCCCGGCCTCCAGGGACTGGGACTGCAGTAAATCACCACACCCAGCTCGCCCCACTCTCACTACTGGTGAGAAATAACTTCCATATGCTAAGTGTGGCTATCACCATATGAGAACACCATATCTAATCACTGTCTGGTGTCCTCAACCTTTCATATCATACACCTTCCAAACTATAGGAAAGCAAACACTTCCCCAACTGCGCACTTCACAACCTTGAGCTAGCTCTAGAGTGTACAGCACAGCTGGCCCATCTACAGTGCGTCTGCGGGGCTCACCCTGGACCACCCTGGTCTGTGTGCAATCAGCTTTTATGTCTCAGAATTTTTTACTTAAAAAATGTGTCACAGCCAGGCGGTGGTGGCGCACGCCTTTAATCCCAGCACTTGGGAGGCAGAAGCAGGAGGATTTCTGAGTTCGAGGCCAGCCTGGTCTACGGAGTGAGTTCCAGGACAGCCAGAGCTACACAGAGAAATCCTGTCTCGAAAAACCAAAAAAAAAAAAAAAAAAAAAATGTGTCACACCTGAGAAAGACTGTGCTGTTCATTTGCCCACTTGACCTTTTGAATACTTCAAGTCTTGCTTCACAGAGGACAAATCAAATTTATCTGTAAAAGATTTGAGGTAAGGGCTGAGAGAGTAGGAGCCAGAAAGTGAATGCATGAGAGACTGAAGTCCACATACCACGTCCACTGATCTTCACGTGGCGGTCAGGATCAGCTCTCCTCTCTTTAATTTGTCCTCCTAGAGACCAGGGGTTAGACACCCATCAGCACTCTAGAATGAGGTGAGTAACAAGGAACTGTGTGTGAGAGTTGGGAGCAGAGTCCTAAGGAGAGGCCGGTGGACATTTGTAATAACCATGTGAAAACACTACTTTTGAAAAGCATCAAACTGCAAAGCTTCATTGAGCAACTTTGGAGTTGATTTGGGGTTTAAACCTAGGGCAAATGATTGGCTAGAATATCTTAAGGGATTTTTCCTGCAGGGAGAATCATAAGGCTTTCAAGGGTGTAATGGGGGTTCCTTTATAGCAAGTTTTTCACAGTTCAGGTTGTAAATTTTACATCTAATTCTGAACTAACATTCACCTTTCTTCATCCTCTTCACTAATTACCTTGGCTTTCTCTTGGCTTGATCAAGGTTTTGTCTAACCTGCCCCATACCAAATTCTCTCTGGTCATTAGAATTTATCCCAAACCAAGAAGGGTATTTGTAGCTTGTCCAGGTTTCACGTGATACTGTAACAATGGAAGAGGAACTCTTGAGACATAACCTTTGTTCCTTTTGAACAAGCTGTGGTATTCCCACTCATAATGTAAACAGTATTTAAAATGCTTGGATTTAGGGCCAGTGAGATGACTCAGCAGGTAAAAGCAGACAGTGGAAGTCCCTGGGACCCCCAGTAGAAGCAAAGAACTGACTACCATTCAAAAACTGCTCTCCAGCCTCCACCTGTGAAATAAACACACACACACACACACACACACACACACACACACACACACACACACACTACTACCACCACCACCATCACCCACCACCCACACAGACCACACATCATAGACATTCACACTAAATTTTTGAAATGGTTGTGTTTCTTTTGCTATGTACAAATTGGTACAGTGTGTAAATCCTGTGAGATTTGGGCAAGCGAATATGTACTCTGCTTCAATTTATCATCTTTTAATGTGAATGGTGACACTACCTCGTTCATAGGTTGTTAAAAGCATCACACTGTTGATGTCTGAAGAAATACAGTGTATACCGCCAAGAATATGCAATGCCTCCTCTGTTATACTTCCCCTGTCATCCTGCACACTGGCCACACAGCAATGACGCTGAGAGACTTGGTGGTGGTGCTCAGTGAGAGAGTACACAGGAAGGGGCTGAGACAGAGGGGAACTTATGAATGACATTGTTGGGTGCTCATTGTGTGTCACTGTGAAAAGTGGTTTCTTCACATGCATTAAACTCATTTGATTTTCCACATTTATGAAATACTAATAACTGTATTTCATACATTTTCAAAATTACTCATATAATGATTTTTTTTTTACTCCACCAATTTAATTAATTGAGCTAGACTTTAAGGTCTCCAGAATCTTTTTCTTGTATGATTCTGGGTGTGATTTATCCCAAAGTGGAATTTGCTTGAGATACGGAAGGCAGAGGGAAAGTTCAGTCATTGTTTTCTGAAGGCCATCTGGTTAAATACAGTATTGGGTAGATAGAGGGGCCAGCACGTTCTGGCTGGCTGGCTGCTTCCCTTGTTCCACATCCCAATATGCTTTTGAGACTTCAGGCCCCCGTTCATCAAAAACATCACCTAGTGTTTAATGTGAAACCCTCACTGATTCTCTACCCGCTCCCCATTTGTAATCCCATTTCACCAGTTGGACATGTCTGCTTTCTCAAATAACTAATGGGTGCCTGCCCTGATCACTCAGTACCCTCTGTAGGCCTTCATTTCCCAGGGTCTCCCATAGGGAGTGTTCTGTTTCCGTCTGAACCTTGATCTAAATCCACATCGGGTAAAATTAAGCTTACCCAAGGTCAGTCAAGCTAGCAAATGGGAAGGCAGAATTGGAGGCCTTAATCTACTTTCAGATCATATGCTGTTAATAAACACCGTGCGGTTTTACCTTGAGAGAAATGAGGAAAAAGAGGTAGGGAGAAAAGAAAGGAGCTCAGGCTTAAAGACTGCAACAAAAGATGGCAGACACAGACAAAAAGGCAGTGGGTGGGGTGGAAAGGAAGCAGGGAGGGAGCGTGGGAACAAGGTAATCTGCAACAGGGAGGAAAGAAAAGAGGAGCCAAAGCTAAAAGCAGATGGGGCATCCCACCACCAGTCAGTTGGTTCAGTCAGCTTTGCCTTTTTAGTCCCAGGGGGACTTTTCAGCATGGCTAGTCTACGGCACAGGCCCCAGAATTCTAGCACCCAGTTACCTAGAGGCTGGGGCCTTTCAGTTTTATTCTTCTAATAGAAACTTAATTTTCATGTTTGTTCTGTTGCCTCTGACAGAGCATCTAATTTCTCTAGTTATTCACTCTGTTTGAAGCCATTGTTAATCTGGTTTTCACAGCTTCACTTAAGTCAGCGACAAACTGCTTGTAAAGAAGCAACCTTTACTACATATTTTATCTGAGTTAAGCAATCAACTACTTTCATGCAATAGGACAATGACTAATGGTCCACCAAGCTGGACTGATTAGCAATTTAACTATGTGATATTCAACAGGAGGGGTGTGGCAAAATTTGCACATAATTCCAAAATAGAGGTGCGAAATATCATTTTTCCATGTGACTATTTGGTTTACCCTAGATATTTACTATGTATAATATTACGGCTGCCAAGGAAACACAGAAATTAAAAACAAGCTAAAAATCCTGTTGAGTTTTATTTTCTACTTTGAGGCAGCTAAGACTCTAAAAATATCCTGTTCAGAGTACAGAAAGTGCTCTTCAAATGCCCTAGTGTGCGTGGAGGCTGAAGGACTCTAGGGACAAAGTGTCTCACCCACCCTATCATCCCACACGGTTGCCCTTGCACAGCTCTTGACTCGCCTTTAAGAGCTGGTCAGCATGCTTTTGGCAAGCATGACAGGAGAACAGGTTTGGTGAGAAGATATCCATAGACGATCACCAAGCCCTGAATGGCCTTGGCCTCCGGAAGGCCTGGTCTCCTTTAAGGTCTCCCCGATTCTACAGTTCCTTGTCTAGATGTAAGGGCATCCCACTTGCTTTTACAAGGTGGTCACCTTCTTTCCACCTCAAGTTGGAACTGAGAAGAACACTTGCTCAATACATTGCTTTACATATGGTTATTTGGAAAGGTTATTTCTCATATAGGTGCATTTCACTAGGTTGCAGAAAACTGGACTTATTATTACTCTAAATAATATACATAGTTACTAATTATATGTACTTATAAGAAATAATTGGTAACTATTTATTACTGCTAAGAATAAGAAGAGACAGTGTTAGGTTCTGGAGACTTCAGAGGCTTTGCATGAAGCCCATCCCACTGCAGCCATCACCGCATGTAACTGAGCACAGGCAATGAGCACATATAACAACAGAGTACATGTAATGGTTGACCACATGTGATTAAGTACATAGCACATGTAACAACTAAGCATGTGTAACTGAGTACATGCAATGAACACATGCAATGACTGAACACATGTGATCAGCACATGAAATGACTACTTGCAATGAGCACACGTAACTAAGCATATAAAACAACTGACCACATGTGACTAAGCGCATGCAGTGAGTACATGTTACAGGTGAGGACATGTGAGCGAGAGTGTCTGGCCTGTGTCTCATACCTTTGCAGGCCACTTCTCATATGCCTTTCCCTACATGCCTTCCGTCTTCCCAGAGTCTGGTCTCCTGGTCTATTGTCCTGTCTGTAACCTCAGCCAGGAAATGGTTACTAAGTCCAGAGCTGGTGTCCCAGTGTCTTTCTCTTCTGGAGAGCAGGGTCTTATTTAGTGGTGGCTAGGGCCAGTTAAGACTCCTCACGAACGCAATTAAGATTGCTCCCTACTATCCCACAGACAGGGAAGGTGGCTCAGCTTTGGAACCACCTGTGGGAGGCATGAACCCTAGTACCACTCTCTTCCTGACTCTGCCCATGGAGGGGAACAGGAGGTGAGAAAGAGCTGCACTTGTTGTATTGGTTTAGTTCTGTGCCCCCTATCAGGAGTCTGGACATTTTTTGCTGCCCTGGATGACTCCCTGGAAAGCATCCCTTAATGGAACCTACCTTCCCATTACAACTGAGTCTTGGTTCCTGCAAGAAGCTTGGGTTAGGGAATATAGCTCCCTATAACTGTTATCCATTTCCACCTGGGCCATCAACATTGGCACTGACCTCTCTTCCTTTGCCTCCTGGTAAAGTGGTAGCTTTGGTCTCCACTTTGCCCAAACATGAATTCTTTTATTTGTCCTAGAATAGTTAAGAGTTAGTGGCAAATGACTAAAACGGACTTTCTCTTCAACAGACAACAGGTGTGTGTACTGGTACACTAATAGACAGTTCCTAGGGTTGAAGAGAAGTCCAAAGAACCAGGTTTGAAATATTGAGCCGGGGGACTGCAGAGTTGACTCAGTGATCCTTACTTGTTGCTTCTGCAGGTAGCATGGGTTTGCTTCCCAGTATCCACATGGCATCTCATAGCTGTCTGTCACTTCAGTCCCAAGAGTTACAGTATCCTCTTCTAGTCTCCCTGGCACTAGGCAAGCACATGGTGCACAGACAGATATACATGAGGGCAAACCACCCACACACATACAATGATAATTGAAAAATAAAAACTAAAAGGAAGAAATGATCCAGAGATCTGAGCATGCACAGCTATAATCCTAGTACTTGCAAGGCAAAGACAGGAGAACTGAGAGTCTGAAGATGCAGAGTGAAATCCTATCTAAAAAAACAAAAGGAGGGGGGAGGAGGAATAAAAGGAAGGGATGGGAGTGTGAGGGAGGAAGAAGGGATGAACACAGGAAGGAAGGAGAAGAGAGCAAGGAAAAGAAAAAACAGAGAGATGAACCCAAGCCAAGGAAGGACAGGAGGTTGACACAGCCAAATGTGCTTTTTTTTTTCTGGGTCACCATAGTTACCATTTTCTGTGCTTCACAGGATGTGCTCACTACTTCTGGAACCCAGACACTGATGTCACTAGCCTGAGTGTGCGGCCATATCTCTTCTATCACAATAGATTGCTTCTTGGCTTTGCTTTTACAGTAGGTCACGTGGACACTCCCTTACTTCTAGGATTATGGAAACTGGCTTTGCATTTCATGGTAGGAGGTGGGTCCTATATCCATCAATTAAAATCAGACTATTAAGTTACTCTAATCCAACATGAAATCTCTTACTTTGGGAATCAATACCTGATCCCAAAGAATTTCAAACCCTACTTCCATGTGGTGAACACTCATGAGGTTCAAACTGTACCCATCTTGGTTTTCAGAGTTGTTTCAGGTTTGCCTCACTTTGTAGCTGCAATCCACAGATGCTGCCGTGCCATGTTTCATCTTCATAGCCAGCACCTGACAAAAGGCTGAGGACTAACAATAGAATAATGTAGAAAAAGAACTTAAGGGGAAACAAAGGCAAATCATCTCATCAGTGGCAGTGGGAAGGAGGCCCAAGGCCGGTCAAACCCAGATTCAGAAAAGGACATTAGAGCCCACTATAGGTGGTTGTGAGCCACCAAGTGGTTGCTGGGAATTGAACTCTGGACCTCTAGAAGAGTAGTCAGTGCTCTTAACCACTGAGCCATCTCTCCAGATCCACTTTCTGTGAATATTACCCCCTCAAAGCACTCTGAAAGTTGAGTGACTCTTGCTAAACCTGAATCCAACAGACTATGGTGTTGACCATGGGTCATTGTATCCAGTTTTCCTGTCTTTGGCTCAACTCAGAAGCCACTGGTCAATTTTCTGATTGAGACCAAGATACCTATTTAACTAATTTTATACTCAGCCACGTACAGAGAGATGATTGTCTCTTACTAATCTCAAGAGTCTTCATCTTAGTTTAGTGGACAAGCTAATATGGTGTATACCACCTGGACAGGCCCTGTCTCATTGGACTCCAACCTACATCTCTGGCAAGGTGGACTTCAGGCCCCAATTTCCTTAAGGATCAGTGGCCATGTTGTATTTTTCATGCCCTACCCCCATGGTTACTGTTAATGGGTCTGTGTAGAGGGTATCCCCAGCCCAGAAGACAAGCAAAATTTAAGTCTTTGAAGCAATCTAGGTCGAGAACACTTTTAGTGATGTTCAAAATGGGCTAATTAGGGCCCATCTCTTTACAAGGGGGTAGAACTATAATGGTAAAGAATTGCAGTCAAAGTAACCTAGCTACTGGAAGTGGGAGCCGATGTAGGTAGACCCACCTGAGGTACTGGGAGAGGAGAGCTAAGGTACTCCCATGGAGCAGTAGACAGACCAATGAACAAGGAGTCTAAGAACATTCCAGCTCTACTTTCTCAGACAGTCAACTGCCCCTGCTTTTCCTGAAATTCTTATTTACTTGGATTGTCCTGAGTTTTCCTCAGATACAATGTTATTAGCCAGAAAGGACTAAAATTTACAGTTTAACACAACATATCCTTTTTCTTTTCCTTCCATCCTTTGTTTTGTCCTGGTTCCCCCACCCCACTGGTCTTTCTCTCTCTCCCTGTCTCCTTCTGTCTTAATCTGTTCCAGACCTGGGAGATGTTCAGGGCATTTCTGCTTCTGTATAAGATCTTAGTACTGGCTTTTAAATACTTCTTCCAACTTGTAATGTAACACCTCCGTTCCAAGACAATTGGTCAGAAGTTATCACATGGCCCACTTAACTGCAAGAGAGTAATGTTGGCTAGATAGAAGGCACAGTAGTTAAAAGCCCTTGCTACTCTTGCAGAGGACCTAAATTCAATTTCCAGCATCCATGTGACAGCCCACAATGATCCGTAACTCCAGTTCCAAGGGATATGATGACCTCTCTGGCTTCCAAGGGTATTGCATGCATACGTGCAGGCTAAATATCTACACACATAAAAAATAGATAAAACTTTAAAAAAATATTGCCAGGTGGTAATGGTGCACACCTTTAATCCCAGAACATGGGAGGCAAAGGCAGGTAGATCTCTATGAGCTCAAGGCCAGTGTGAGTTACTAAGTGGCTTCCAGGATAGCCAAGGCCACACAGAATCTGTCTCAAAAAATAAACCAAAAACAAACAAAAAAAACCCAACAACAACAACAAAACCCCCCCAAAAATTAAAAAAAACAGAGAGGGGTATTCTTTTTCTTCAAATATTGAGAGAAATAAAACTGGAGCTATCGGTGAACTAGTACCCAGATGTGAGGTACCTTGCTGTTAACACTTTAACTTTTCACTGGGGCCATGTTCATCATTTTAGCCCCTCCCCCATCTCACTGAAGCGCATCAGGCAATGTTACATTTATGCCACAGGCTCACCTTTGCATCACTCTCAAACACACCCAAGCACATCCCTTGCCACTGGCATATTTGATGTCTCACAAATGAATAACAAAGCCGTAGCAAGCAAGGACTTGCATGGTGCAGTAGATATGCCTTTAGTCACTTATTTTCCCTCCTAAAATAAGCACAGTGGCTGAGAAGGATGGATCTGTGCATGTGAGGAGAGAAGCAGATAATGGAGCTGGTGAATCTACTGGTGTGAGTGAGCTACTGCCATTTACCCCTTTGAAAGTTCTTATGGAAGGGTGAATTCAATCTAAAGAGAAACACAAGAAAGGGGGAGAAAAATTTACTAAGTCTCTATTAATAGACCATCACTTTATACAGAGTCATCTCATTTATTAACGACCTGGCAATACCTATGAGCTAGATTATCCTAGTAAACTGAGCCATGAAGAGTTATAGCATTTTCCAAAATCGCACAACTGGTATACAGTACTGTGAGAATTTAATCCAGGCTTCCATGTCCAGACCTTTGAATCCATACTTTTTACAATTCCATGAAACATGAAAAGCAGCAAACCTAAAATATACCCAAGGAAAGACAACCCAGATTTTATAGGTTATTCCAAAAAGAAATATGGTTCAGGAAAGACTGAACTGATTTTAGGAGTGCTCCCCCATGGCTTACAAAGATGTCAATCTCTCTTGATTTCATTTACACTCTTATTTATTTAGAAGGATTTAATTAGGATAAAAATCAAACGAAGATAAAAAGTTAAGACCGAAATCCCTCTTCTCGAGTTGCTGACTATATTTAGGCATAGATGCTTAAGTAAGTAGGTAATTATGGGATAACAGCATAGACACATGATGAAAATAAGCAAGTGATGTTGAGAGCGAGTGCTACCCCTGTGTTGCTATCCAGTATCAGGGAATACAGATTCAGATGGAAATCTGTGTGCATGAGGCTTGCTTTCAGGATCAACACCTTCGGGTAAAGGAAAGAAGCTGAACCTAAATGGTTCAGAAGGACAAGTTGGGTTGTATCAAGTTACAATAAGTATCTCATCCCTTCCTGGGAGAATTATAGAGCTAGGACCCATCATGGTTAGGAAACATGACCAGGCTCATTAGCAGCTAGTCATTGCCCTGGGCTGCTCCTGCTCAACAAGAGCACTTGCCAGAATGAAATGCTGCTAACGTTAGGTTCCAACACTCTCAGCAGTTAAGGGAATGGGGGCAGCAGGTAGGGATTAGCAGATGAGGATGAATCTGAAGGACGAAAAGCAGACGTGGTGGGCCAACAGGACAATAATGCTAGAATGGAATCGGAATTAGTCCAAGACTCAAACTGACAAATAGCACTAGGTGTGCTAAGTAGAAAAACTGAGCACACTAAAGAAAAGCAATTGCTATGAGCATGGCAACTCTGGAGAGAAAGGGGATCAGTGCAACCTACTTTTAATAAGGCTTCAACCTCTCCTCTAGCCCACCATCCAGAAGGGGTAGTGGAAAAGTTATTAGGATGTGGGAGAAGTGGACCTGTTCAGCAATAGGTCTTTGGGGGCAAGCTCAATTTTCTTTCTCAGCAGTTTAGTCCTGTAGCAAACACCAAATATAATGCAGCAGCTGCAGACCAGTCCTCTAGGCAGGCAGACACCAGGCATGAACCAGCAACTGTAGTTCAATCCTAAAAGAACCATCAGGCTTGCCAACCAGCCTGAGGTGAGGCTGTGGGAGCAGCAAGCTACCACAGGAATCTCACAAGCAGTTCTTTGGTGAGTTTCTCTCACCATTGGAGTTATAACAAGTTGAGTTCAACACACTATGTAAGGCGAACCAATACATTCGTGTTGTTAGTGAAGAATAGTGAGGTGGAGCAAATCAAACCAATGCTCAGCACTCCTCTCCCACTGTCTGTGGGGTCACATTTATACTCCTTCATCAAGCATCCTTTCATGTGTTTGCTATATCAAAACATCCTTTCACCTGTTTCTGCTTCAGGAAAACATTCTTTCCTATGTCTGCTTTAGCAAGACATCCTTTCACCTGTGTGCCCCAGCAAACTATCATTTTACATAACTAACTTTCCAAAGAAACTAAAAGTTTCCACTTCAGATAAATCTTGTTTTTATCATATGGTCTTTTCGACATCCATGTAGCGATCTCTAACTACTGTCCCTAGAGCTCAGAAAATAAATCTGGGTTGAACACAGAGTTGGAATCAATCCAGAGGTAGAAGGGAGAAGTCAAAGGAGTGGATAATATCGGCAAGCAATAAGGTCATGAAGATTGTGTCAAAATAAAGAGGAGACACAAATGGGTTCTGAAGATGTTTTCACATAAGCTAGTGACAAGGACAAACCTTGTGTGATTCTGCTTTGTAAGGAATCGAGGGTTGTCAGATTCATGGAGACAGAACATGAAGTGATAGTAGCCAAGACTCACAGGGAGAGACTGTGTTTCTTGTATGCATTTCCATTTGGGGGAGTTGAAAGGTTCTGCAGATGGGATGGAAGTCACTGTTGCACAAAACTGTGAATGTGCTTAAGACTACAAAGTCAAACACTTAAAGTTGATTTAAACGGCAAGTTTTGTGTAGTAAACACTTATATATTTTCCTGTAATAGAGAGAAAGAGAACAAAGGAGGGTATGAAAACGGAAGAACCATGTAGTCCTCCCTCAAAAAGCTCGAATGGGCAGAGAAGAGTAATAGTCAAAGAAAGAAGCTGCATGCAGAGCATGCTTTTAGGAAAGCAGGAGAGCTGATGGAGGGTGGGTAACTGTCACAGCAAAGTGAGAGCTGAGACAACAAAATGATTGTTAAATGGTCACTGACTGCTTTGCAGGGAACACAGAGGAAGGCGGACTGGCAGGACAGAAGCAAGGATGGTAATCACACAGACACCAAAAGGTCTCGCTCTGCCTGGCTCTAGTTCATTGTGATAACTTAGAACAGATCGTCATGGTCCACACAGTTGCCTACAGACTGAATTAGTCAATCATTCAGAAAATGGGAAAGCGTACACATTGAATAGATGCAATAATATTACTTTGATATGTAAATTTTTATCTTCCAATTGTTAGTGTTTATGTAAGGGAGGGAATTTATTTGTGAGGATCAAGCCAGTCGACATTTTAGTGTGGAGGGGGAGGGGCCCCTAACTGAGGGCCACGGACAGTTGATGACTGCTGGAGGAGAGGCACTCAATTTTTTGTTTTTCAGGGTATGGTATGGTCACGTACACTGCAGTGGATGGCCCTGTACCCAGGCATATATAGGTAGAGCAAATTGGACTCAAGTGAGTTTTTAAAGAACAAAAACAAAATAAAATGTTGGGGAGGTAAGGTCTGGGAGGGATTGGCAGGGAGTGACATGATCACATGATCAAAACAGTGCATGAAGTTCTCAAAGAAGTAATCATTTTTAAAAAATATTTGTGAATTTTTGAAGATCACCATCAAGTTTCAAGAAAAGAATATTGTCTAAAATTTGTATTCTTAAATATTTCTGTAATTAAATTTAAGTTTACTACATGTAATTTTATGATGTTATTGAAAAGACCTGATTAAAAATATATTCAGGTCATAGATTTCTTTAAGTCATGGGGGAAATATAATTAAGTAAAAAAGATTTAACTATTTTTTTAAGTAGAAAAAAGTTTGGGGAGGAGTGATTTCTCCTAGAAACACTGTATCGAGTTTATGTATCTAAATCTACTCAAATGATCACTGCAAATTATCATCACACACAAGTAATGATGCAACACTACACTGAATTTTTTTCTGTCTAGACATAAATTTCATGAACTACAAAGATAGGAATCTGTGATACTCGTAATTATGAATAGAAATATATGAAGTGTACTTTTTGTTAGTTCAGGAAGCTTTGGTTGTAGGACCTGATTACATGAGTTTGCATCATTTTTAGTTTTATAAAAGTATAAAACATAAACAGAAACAGCAGTTTCAGGGACATTGACATGAATTGCATTTGGAGCTTTCTAGGACAAGCTTAAAGCAGCAACTGCTAATCTTGGCCGTTAATTTCATATACTTGGAAACAGGGAATCTCAATCGGAAAATTGCCTCTATTATATTGGCCTATGGACATATTTATAACATATTTTCTTGATTGCTAACTGATGTAGGAGGACCTAGTCCACGGTGGGTAGTACCATCCCTAGGCAGGTGAGCCTAGGCTGTGTAAAAAAGGTAGCTGAATATGAGCCAAAGAGCAAGCCAGTAAGCATCATTCTTCTATGGTTCTTGCCTCCAGCTTCCAGCTTAGAGTTCCTTGCCAATTTCCTTCAAAGATAGACTGTAACCTGTAAGATGAAATAAACTCTTTCCCAAGTTGCTTTTGACTATAGAGTTCATCACAGCAACAGAAACTAAACTAGAACAAAATCTAATACACACACACATATGTATATGTATACATATACATATATGTATATGTTGGGTATATGTATATGATCTTGTGGTTGTCTGAATGAAGATGGTTCCCATGAGCTCTCATATTTAAAAGTTTGGTTCCCAGTTGGTGGAGCTATCTATAAATGATTAGGAGGTTGGAGAAGGTGTGTCACTGGGGGATGGGCTTCAAGGTTTCAAAAGCCTACGCCAGGTTCAGTCCTCCTTCCACACCCTGTCTCCCCTGCCTCCTGTTTGTGGGTCAGATGTAAGCTCTCAGCTATTGCTCCAATACCTAGTCTTCCTGTCCCCATGATCCCGCCCAAGATTGACATGAACTCACCCTCTGCACTGTAAGCAAACCCCCCAATTTATGTCTCCTTTGATAAGTAGCCATGATCAACAGAACAGTAACTAAGACAGATCTCATCGTTATGAATATCAGGGTTGCAGAATGGCATAGGTATTAAAGATAAGTCCTAGGAAGGGAAGGATCACATTGTTTCCTGAAGTCTAAATTACATAAACCAAGGAAAAATTGTAAAGCGGAGAAGGAAGGAAACTAAAATATTTATCTTTTTTGAGAAGATGGAAAGCAAATGAAATCAAATCACCTGCCTTTTTTTTTCATGATCCTAGCACCAGATTACAAGTGCATACCACATACTTGGCTTTTTATGTGACATTAGGATCAAACTTGGGTCCTCATGCTTGTTTATCTTATTGAGTTGTCTCCCCCACTACTGTTCCAGGCATTCAATGAGTATGGAACACACTTTTGGAAATTCTCTGATAATGCTAAAGCCATTTAGAATCAAAGAAAAAGTAAGATTTTCCTAAAAGGTCTCATTATTACACTCTGAGGTCATCTTAAATATTAATATCAAATTAATGGTTTAATGTGGTTTTAAATGAAATACTAAACATAAAACTATTGGAGCTGGAGAGAAGACTGAGTGGTTAAAAAGCTTTCTGCTATTCTAGAGGACCTGGTTTCTATTCCCAGCACCCACATGGTGACTCATGACTAACTGCCTGTAACTCCAGTTCCAGGGAGCCCATGTCCTCTTTTGGCCTCATCCCCACATACATGGTGCACATAAATTCATGCAGGCACACACATACACATAAATAAAACTGGAACCCTCTTGGAGAAGCTGAAAAAGATAGTTGAAGCCTTACATCATCCATGGTATAAACGTCCGTGAAGAAAAGAATGCTTTTTGTTTTGCTCTCTTAGACTACATGTACTTCTTGGTTTCTTTGGCTTTGTGTTTTCTTTTTTTGTTTGTTTGTTTGTTTTTAAAAGGGGGGGGTCTCATTGTGTAACCCAGGTTGGCCTTGAACCCATAATCTTAACAAAGCCTTAGCCCCTTGAATTCTGAGTTCTGAAGTGCCTGTTACCTGGCCAAAATTGGATTTTTTTCAACAATTTCTACAGTTAGCAAAATGCCTTTACCAAAACCCTTTTCCAAGGTTTTTGCCTCGTTATTGCTATTTTCAGAGCACATGTCTGTGGATCCAAATTAAGTAATTACTACCCCCACAAAGCTCTTTCAATGTAAGTAAAAATGTTACAATTATTCATCTGTTTGACTGTTGTCTGTCTACAATCATCTAACCACTTGAAAAAATATTGCTGATTTTAAATTTAAAAAAATTTGTCAAAACTCTATGCAGAGCTGGGAGCTTTATAAGAACTTCTATGAAAGTAATGTACAATGCACAAAAATATGGTTGTCTTGCATAGCCAAAGATTTCTTCAAAAGTTCACATGAATAGGTTGAAGATGTTATCACATCTTCTAATTTATATAGTAATGTTATCTGAAAGTTACTAAACATTGTTGATTGATGTTAAATGATAGAAATAAAAAGCACTCTCAAGTTACAGGGAATACAGTTTATCTTTTCCCCTTTTCATAGCTGTCTGTGAATCATGATTATTACTGTGTGACTGGCCATCATAGAAGAAAAACTGCACTAAATAGAGTTGAACATGCATTTAAGACTCATCCAAGGTGGTACACTCCTTTAATACCAGCACTTGGGAAGTAGAGGCAAGCAGACCTCTGTGAGTTCAAGGCTAGCCTGTTCTACATTCCTAGATACCCAGAGCTACATAGTAAGACCATCTCAAAACCAACTAACCAATCAACCAAGAAAGACACCCTAAATAAGAAAGACACACTAAACTTGTCACTCTTTTCAGAAATCTTCTGCTTAGTGTGACTGCATAAACTTTCAGTTCACAGGAGTTTGAATATTTTTTATTTGTCACAAAATTATAATCAAGTGATATCCAATTACTTAATTTTTCCAACAGTTTGATTCATAAGTTATATTTTAAACAATTTCAAGTCATTTAAAATGTTGTTTTATTCAGAACTAACACATAATCCAAGCTGTTATTAAAGTGTGAGAGCTATTCTTGTTGGTTTCTGTGACACAAAATAATGTTAACCTGTAATTAACTTATCTATGACTTTCCAGCATAGAAATCTTTATCCAATATTTTAGAAAAGAGGGATTCCATATGGGAAAATCTTCTATGACTTTAAGCCCATTCCTTCAAAACTACATTGGTTTTAAACACTTTTTTAACTTTTAAAAATATGCCTACTCACTCCCATGCTTTCTTAAACAAAGAGTCAACAAAACATGGCAACTTACGGGTGACTGACTGGGGCATCCATTTCACACATTCACTATTGCCCTGCTTTCTTTCCCTGTATCCAACCAAGAAGGCCCAGTGAGTTCTGTTGTGGTGTATTCCGGGCTGATGTCTTCTGAATGGAGGAGAATGCTTTCTAAGTGACTGTTAGGGGCTGTTACTCAGATGCAGGAGAAAGAAAGTAAGCCTGGGTGTCAGACAGACTTGGAATCTTTCTCCAGAGCCACTGCTCACTAATTGTGCACCCGTGGAAAGTTAGTCAACTATTTAATGACTGGCAAAGGCATAGACCCCCCTCCCTCCAACCCTTTCCAAGCGTACTGTACCTTTGGATTTGCTATTCTTCCCTAAAAGTGTGGGTGCTGGTAAAAATGTATATTTGAATTTAGACCCTACCACCTTTTACTGTGTGACCTTGGACAAATTATTCAATTTCTCTATCTCAGTTTTCTCATCTAGAAAAAGAGGTGAACACATTTCTTACCTCAGAGATTTTAAGTTACCAATCCATGAAACCATCCCTCATACATAGCTAACACAAATATTAGGATCTATAAAGACTGGGAAAGCATTTCCATTGCTTCTAGCCTTCTGTCATCTGGGGGATGACAGAATCATATGTACTTAAGTAAGTTGAAATTTTCTACTATTAAACTTTGTGAGCATTAGCCATGTCACTGTTGCTGCCGCTGCTGCCGTTGCTGCTGCCACTGTTGCCATTGCTGCTGCTGCCACTGTTGCCATTGCTGCTGCTGCTGCTGCCGCTGCTGAGGCTTGACCTCCCCTCCCCTCTCTCTCCCCCTTTCCCTTTCCCTCCCCCTCTTCCTCCTCCCTTTCCTCTTTCTTCTTATTCATTATTAACAGCTCCAATTTACTCTGACTTATGGGGTCTTGTTTGACTGCTGGGTAGATGGTCTCAAGACATTTAATATTTTTACCTTAGAGAACTGGAGATAACCTATCTTTTCCTCTTTGTTTTTCTTATTATATGATTTGGCTCCATTCTCTCTATTCCATTTACAAAGACAGGTTTAAAGGTTTCTCTCCCAGCCAACCAGTTTGCCAGCATTATCGTGTACAAATGTTTACCTTTTACTCACAAGTGGCCAATATGTCAACAGCCCAGTTTAAAACTCACCCTGTTATCTGTAAAAGTTCCAGTGGTTATGTTTATAAAGCTTAACACCTTCCTTGTTTCAGACTCAGAGAATATTGTAAAGTATTTGCATTGTGCATTCCATTTCTTTGTGTCCAAATATCATCTATTTGTCTTCAGCTATTAGCACAAATCTAATCCTCCAGTTGAATAACTTATTAGAATTTAGAAATGGAGAGGAAAAAACGAGGGTGAATAGTTAATGTGTCTCAACAAACTGAGACAGTGCAGTGATCTCATAAAATAAGATGCATTTGCGGCTGTGTTGAACAATTAAATCTAGAAATTGCATAAACAGAAGTTTGGCTGAGCTACAAGTTATGAAAGACCTTATTCTGTGTGTATTAGTCTCCTTGCTCAATAGCCACGGGACAAGGATCTCACTGTGCGGCTCTGCTTATTTATCGAGACCTACTATGCCCACTGATACTCACATCAACAGAATTCTAACAGTTTCTGTGTCACATTTAAGAAATAGGTGCACATACCACCTCCTCTAATTACCTCCTTCCCTTGGGCATTTCCCCCAAACTACCTGTGAGGCTGTTGGAGGCACATTCTTGTTAGGGTTGGGTGGACAGGATTTAGGTGTGGCCTGCTAGAGAGTTGGAAATTCAAAAGCTTTCCCACAGAGTAGATAAGAGCTTAGGGAAGAGGGTATTCTTGGCAAGATCAGAACATCCCAGGAGGCATTTGGCATTTGCTCAGTGATTACAACACAGCAGACATTTTTCTCAAAGGCAACAGTGAGTACCAGCTAAGGACCATTTCCAAGTCTCAGATTTGATCTTAAATTTAACATTACACATAATCTTTCTTGTCTACCCCCTTTGTTACTTTGAAGGTATACACAAGATCTGTCTCCAGAATAACTAGAATATTCTGATTCGACTTTTTAAGTTCTGCCTACTTGTCCATAACTCCTAGTCCAGTCTAATCCCACAGTCAAATAATCTGCCGGAATCTGGAACTGAAGAATAAGAGAGTAAGGAGATAGCTATGGTCGACAACTGAACAGGACAGATTGTTTGTGATGGCCAGAAAATCATCTCAAAAGCTGTGCATAACTCAATTACAACAATGAAACACAGAAACTGCATTAATGAAAGTTCTGTCACAACTTTCTTAAATATTGTTAAATATAGCCAGTGAGAAGTAACAATGTGGGCATCTGTTTTACAATGATCATCTAGGATACACGGTTTTCTTTAGGAGAGTTTGCTTTTTAGTACCACTCCCATGTTTATCATTAGTGTCTCTACATAGTCTTTGGAATTCTCATATAGAGAAAAACAAACAAACAAACAACAAAGTCACACAGTGAAAGATCTCCAGTGAGAACTGGAGACTCAGGCTAATGCTTAGGGTGTGCTACTAAGGTTGTCATGCCGGGGTCAATGCTGTAGGAAGGGAATCTGGTGGAGTCACAGAGGCTTCAGGGGCTACATCTCAACATGGGGTATAGTTGTTGTGAGTAAAGACTGGAAGCTTCTGCTAAGATGTTTTCAGTCCAACAAGTATCTTAGTGTAGTTATCTGACTGGAAGGAAAGCTTAAGGGTGAAAGTGAAACAAAAGTCTATTGATACATTTGCTGTTGCCATTGCCCAGAATAATAATTGATCTAATTCGGAGCGATAATACATGTAGGAGGAGATGAAAATGCTAAGTGTTCTGACTTCATCACTGTGCACTGTATAATATTCAAAGTATTGCTCCATATCCAATAAATACATATGAATATTATGTGCCGTGTGTGTGTCTGTGTGTGTGTGTGTGTGTGTGTGTGTGTGTGGCTAGTGGACAACTTCAGGTGTCTTCCCTCAGGTATCTGCCATTTTTGTGACAGGGGATCTCACTGACCTGAAACTTGCCAATTAGGCTAGACTGGCTGGACAGGCAGCCCCAGAATGTGCCTGTCTCTTCAGTACTGAGATTGCAAGGCTGGGCCACCACAACTGGTTTTTTTCTTTTTTTCCAAAGGCATGGGTTCTGGGGATCAAATTCAAGTCCTCGTGCTTGAAATTCCTGTAAACTATCTTCTTCTACACATATACCATGGTAAGAAGAGAGAACACACACATATATAAACACAAAAATAAAACGTCATTTTTAAATAAAAAAATATTAAAGTCAAGTAAACTATAGTCTGTGAGTTAAATCCAGCTACGTACTTGCTTTGATAGTAACATTTTATAAGAATCATACACATACTAAGAAGTAGCAACAGGAGTTAGAAGCAGGCAATAATGATTGTTCCACAGATTCCTGGAGAACATGGCCTTTATGCTATATGCTATTTTTATTCTACCTGAATATTTTTCCTGCATGTGTGCATGTTTTAGGCACTGAGGGTTAAACCTAGAGACACATACATGTCAGGCAAGCACTCTGCCACTATCTTCACCCTCTTTTTAGCTTTTACTCTGAGACAAGGGCTCAACAAGTTGTCCAAGTTGGTCTTGAACTCACTTTGAGCTGTGCCCTGTGGGAGAACCTTGAATTTGTAATCTTACTGCCTCAGCCTCCCTAGTAGGATTACAGGCCTGCACCATTAGATTTATTTGTTTCTAAGAAAATGTAATATAATATATGTGCATATTTATATGTATCTATGTATGTGCATATGTATGAATTATGCATGTATCATATATTCTCTTACTTAAACCTAAATTAAAAAATCTGAATATTTGAGAATATTAGGAAATTACTTGGAGTTTTTACATGTGCTAATTATATTTATTATACTTTCAAAGGGCTGTTTCCTTTTTCAGAGTGGCATGTGCAGATGTAAAAAAACTTACACAGCATTTGGAGTTTGCTTTTAAATAACCAGTGGGTGTGGTCGAGGTAGAAACAACAGGAGACTGACTACTGTGTGGAACTATTGATGGTAGTGAGTTGATGGCTTGTGGGTCGCTGGGCTACACTTGTTTCTACTGTATATGTTAAAATTTTCAACAATGAAAAGGTTTTAGAACACTTTGGTTTTGTTTGCTTTTAAAGAAAACTCCCTCATTGTTAAAGCTCAATGTTGAGCTAAGTCTAGCAAACAGAATTGCCTGTGTGCTCACCTGAGATATTGATTTTATTCAAAATAGAGACAGGGTCTATGACAGGAGTCCTGGCTGGTAACAGCAGAAGAGGCCTGCTGTGACTCAGGTCGGTGGGAGGGATGGAGCTTTCTACAGGGCTTGGTGGGTGGAGTTGTGCAGCAACTTACCTCAGCAGTAACTGGAGGCAGCACTTCTAGGAGGCAGTGAGTAAGGCAGGAAGTGAAACTATAAGAGAGACTCCCTGGAGGAAACAGCAAAGCTGGAGTTCCAGAAAGCTGGGGCTCGGAAGCCAGAGAGGCGCAGCCCAGAGATCCTCAACCTTCAGGAGTCGCTCCTCAGGTCTATGGTGAGATTTAAAAGAAATAAACTAAAGCGTTCAATTACCATTTGAATTACTAAAGGAACTGAGAACTGGTGGAAAGTAATAGGAAGAATCAGGTTATTTGGATCTCCACTTAGCTGGAGGATCAAACAGAATCAGACTGTCATGAACTTATATTCTTCAACTCATCAAATCTAAGTAAGGTAGTGTGTAGCTGGAGTTGTTCTGCTATGAGTGTCTGTCTTTCACTTGTACTACCTCCAACTAGATCCCATCTGCTAAATTTCTATCAATGGACTAATCACTGAATCCTCAGAATACAATCACTTCCTCAAGGCCCTGCCTCCTAATGTTGCTGCCCTGGGGGGCTAAGCCTTGAACTAGGGACTATGAGCCTCTGGGAGACATACCATGTCAAACTATAACAATAAATCAGTTATCTTGATGGGTTCTTTCTACCATATATAACCAGACCAGAATATGCCTTTGTGCTTTAGAAACAGAAATGATTACTATTTGTTTGTTTGTTTTTTCATTTTTTGAGACAGGTTTTCTTTATATACTCCTGGTTGTCCTGGAACTGGCTGCATAGATCAGACTGTCTCTGCCTCCCAAGTGCTAGGATTAAAGGCATGTACGCCACAAGCAATTTCTGTTGCATATTCTTAGTTACTCTACTCAAACACAGATGTGATTTGGTATCTCTGTCAGAAATCTTCCCACAGATCCTATTGCCAAACTTTTTGGGATAAGATGATGCGCAGGACTTCTGTGCTGCACACCTAGATTTTTCTGGTCACCATCCACAGGCTAATTGTCCAGCTCGTTCATCCTTCTAAGCTTGACAGCTGGAGCTGTGCGAAACCTTCCTGCTAGTCACCTGCCGGGTTCTTGTCTTAGTTAGGGTTTCACTGCTGAGAACAAACACCATGACCAAGGCAAGTCTCATAAAGACAACATTTAATTGAGGCTGGCTTACAAGTTCAGTGGTTCAGTCCATTATCACCAAGGCAGGAAGCATGGCAGCATCCAGGCAGGCACGGTACAGGAAGGACTGAGAGTTCTACATTTTCATCTGAAGGCTGCTAGCAGAATACTGACTTCCAGGCAGCTAGGGTGAGGGTCTTAAGCCCTCGCGCACAGTGACACACCCACTTCAACAAAGCCACATCTCCTAATAGTGCCATTCCCGAGGTCAAGCATATACAAACCATCACATACCTGCTTGTTTTCTAGGGTCCTGCATGGCTACTACCCTCTCTCTCTGACATAGTTTTCTGACTGCATTGTTAGTAACATTGATTTATTTTCTTCTGTACATTCCAGTTATTTCCTAGGCATATTTCTTTAAAAGCACCCATAAAATATCTTACTTTATTTACTGGATTAAAAGGATTTTGGGAGAAGTGGCTGGAGAGATTGCTCAGTGGTTAGAGCCCTGACTGCTCTTCTAGAGTTTGATTTGTCATTTGATTCCACATGACAACTCGTAACTGTCTGGTAACTCACCCTCACACAGACATATATGCAGGCAAAATACCAATGCATGTAAAAAACAAAACCAGATAAATTATTTTTTAAAAAGGGTGCTGAGAGGAGCTGATAATGAACCAGTTTCTGAATCAATAGTCTGTAACCATAGTTTAAAATTAAGATAATTAAGACAAAACAGTATATACATATATGTGTACATAGTCAAAGGGACATACTTCCCCTTACTATTTGCATGATTTGCCAATGAGTGAACTCCTTTTTGCATCAGGAAAAATATGAGATTTTTATGTTAAAAAATGCAGATGTGATGGTAATAAGTGCTATTACTTGGGAAGAGGATAGGACAACAAGAAGTTTAAAGTTATCTTCAGGTGCACAAGGACAACCTCAAAAAGAAAAAAAAATCAATTAGTCCACTGGCAAAAAAAAAAAAAAAGTCAACTTTAAGGATGGGAAACTATGTTTCTTTTCTTCTTGAATTCTCCACTTTTTTCATTTCATAGTTCATTTTGCTTTGTTTCTTGAGACGGGTCTAGCCACGTAGTTCGACCTGGTCTCTGGTTCACCATCCTCTAGGCTTTGCTTCCCCGGCACTGGGATTACAGGTATGCACCCCAGGCCCGGCTTCATACCGTCCTTTAACATCCTAAACCAACTGATCACGTTATTTTCCCTAGTGCTGAGACTATCCAGGCTGTATTCCTTGTTGTACAAGAATTTTCCTTTAAAACATTAAAATTTTAGCGAACTTGTCTTTGACATTTTCCAAATATATCTAAAATGTCATAGCCAGCATTTGGGGCCTACAAATCCTTTAAGCAGAAGTCCAAGCCTTAAAATTACATGCCACTCACAGGTTTAAAATAGGAGCATGTTCGACGCTGACCATGAGCTATTTGGAAACTGTGGATATTAAGAGAAAATAACTTTATTTTGGGAAGCAATGTTGGAAGGTTGGAGATAAACTACTTGTAATTTGAACATCAAAGTGAACACAGGCATACAAAATCATTACTCAGATGTGGTTTCCATCTTCCTGGCCCCAAAAGGAAGAAGTCCACTTGGATTTTTTAAATTTTAAACTTAAGAAGATAACAAAAATATGTTCCTTTGCAACAGATGAAGCATTGCCACGAAAGGAGAAAGGGAAGTTTGCATTTATCTCCTCAAGTTGCAGAAGAGACTGGTAATGCCCAGTTAACCCTGGATTGCTCACCAGAAAATCCCATTCAGTGAATGTTTTTTTAGAGTGATTTGAATCTTAGTGTTTCCTCAAGACCCACGTGGCAAATGCTTGCTTCCCAGGGGACTGTGAGGGTAGCTCTGTGACTCTGAGAAGTGGAACCAGCAGCACTTTCCAGGGTTTAAAGTGAGCAGCTTTGCTATGCACCATAATGTGTGGCTTCACACAGGCTAAGAAGAAACCAGGCCAATGGATCACAGACTGAAACCACCAAAAACATGGGCCAAATGAACCCTTTCTCTTTCCAGATGTCTATCCCAGGCATTTGATGTCCGTCCTTAATGGAAAACTGAGTGGTACCGTGTCCACATTAAAAACCTTCTGTTCATATCCTAAGCATCGTTTGTGTGTTTATTTTAGGACAGAGTAGAGACAGACATTAAGTTGATTCTTACATAGTCAGACAGCACAACAAAAGCAGAGCTGCTTTGGCTAAGGAAACACAGACATGAGACGACATCTGGAGACTAAGTAGACAGGGTTTGGGAGTGTACTCAACTTCCATGACAGAACTGTCCTGAATTTAAAAGCTTGCCTTTTCTTTCTTTCTTTCTTTTTTTAGACAAGGGTTCTTGGTGTAGCCTTGGCTGTTCTGGAATTTGATTTGTAGATCAGGATAGCGATGCACTCACAAAAATTTGCCTGCCTCTGCCTCCCGAGTACTAAGATTAAAGGTGTGCACCACCAAGCCCAGCTCAAAGCTTGCCAATTTTGAAGAGCTGTATAGAACTATATTGTGATGGAGAAGACATAGCTTCAAGACTTCACAGATCTTGATATACATTACCTTGGTTTCTACAACTGTGTTCATAGTACAGCTATTATCTAAATTGTGTCGTATCTATATTATTGTGGCTTAGACCAAAGTATTGTAAAGTGCTATTTACCATGCCTATATCCAAAGCATTGGTGTGCATTTTATCCTTCAAGAGAAACCAGAGTTGGACATTGTGGCACATGCCTGCAATACCAGTATTCAGGCAGAAGCAAGAGGTTATCAAGTTTGAGGCCAGTCTGGGATATACAGTGTTTCTGAGACAAGTGTAAGACACTATGTCAAAACAAAACAAAAAGTCAAAAGGAGCCTGAGGAACAGCTCAGCAAGGACAGGAGCTTGCTCTGGCTGCATGAGACTGCCAGAAACCATGGGAAGGTGGGAGGGGGGCTGGGACCAATTTCACAAAGTTGCCCTTTAGTATCCATGCCTACGCACATATAGAATAATGTAGTAAGGAAGAAAGACAGGAAAAGGAAAACATAGAAATAAATAGTGATGTTTATCTAAGAGATGAACTTGTTACCAAATGTATGAGCCTCAGAGTGAGGATGAAGTTGATGGCGGGGGGGGGGGGGGGGGGGGGCGGTCAGATTCGGTGATTCGGTGCAATGTGTGGGTACACCTGAATCTAAGGAACATAATCTATTTCATGAAACTGCTGTAGGCTCGTAGCTACACTGCTTAGATTGAGCTGTGTAGAACTGGGACTGGCTTTAAATAAGATAGAAATTTGTTTTCCTCGGAATCTTAAATCAGGAGGTAGAGTCCAGAGCAGGTGTGTCAGCCCCCATGATCATTAGGGACATCTGTGTTTCTGCTTCTCCATCCAGGGTTTGCTTGTTGTAGGGTTAGACTTTCATTTTATCTTCACTATTGTGTGTCCATATTTGTTTTACTTCTGACAGCTATTCCATGTTTCAGAATCCACTCTTCTAACTTACCACAATTCAATCTAAATAATATGATTCCATTTCCTCCTCCAGTCCTTTGAGTTATTTGGTGCAAAACATTTTACTTCTGAACAAGTTATGATTTTATCATACAGTGTTATTGTGTTGTAGAAAATATTAGTCCCCACCCAGGCTTTCTACCTCACCTTTATTATTTAGTTTTCATATGAAACACACACACCACCCTTATATGTAGTATATAGGTTTTACTGCCACACTTTAAGTTCCAGGCAAATCATACTACCAGCCACACCCAGGTCCCCTCGGATCCATGGATGAAAGAAACAGACAGACAGACAGACACAGACACACACACACACACACACACACACACACACTAGCTTATCTTTCATATGCTTTAGCTCGGTGGTTGGGCTCGTCTAAGCCTTCCTCAGCTATCGCACCCCTCTTTTCACTCCCAGCTCAGCACCTCTAATTCTGCCCTTTACTTTGCTGTGCAGCTTCCTTCTCCTAGTTCAGCCCCCTAAGTCTGATCTCAGCTTAGTTGTGTTTCTAATCTCCCACGTACTACCCCAGGCCCAGTTGGGGAAGCAGCCGATGGTCACTCTGCCTCAGATCTCACGTGGCTGATGGCTCTTTCTCCTGGGAAGCATGGCAAAACCTTTTCCCTCCCTTGCATCTGCCTGCCTTCAAGGAGAGAGGGGGCTGGGGGAGAGAGAAAGACTGCAAGTCCCGCCTATTTTCCCAGCTCATTGGCCTCTAGCATCTTGATTGATCAAGAACCAATTGGGACACAGGACCTTCAGGGTTCACATGCGGATTCCTGATCAGAGCATCAGAAAGACCCCCTACATTTATATTTATAATAAGCCTTAAAGAGCACAAGAGCTGGGCAGATATCTACCTTCTATGTTATTAGAATCTACTTTCTTATAGATAATCCTGAATTATTAATATTTACTATGTTTCCTCTGGGATGTTCTTAACTCGCACTGGACAGCCCCCAGGGGTTTACGGCTCACCCATGGCAGCTTCTCCTTTTTCCTCCTCCTCCTGTGTCTCCTCTCCTCTCAGTCTCCTTGGACCCCAAGCCTGAGAAACCTAAGCCCCACCTATATTTCTTCTGCCCAGCTATTGGCTGTTCGCATCTTTATTTACCAATCAGAAATAACTTGGGGCAGGGTCACAGATCTATGTACAGATTCCAAGTCTTGAGGGTCCACATTTAGCATTACAATAGAGAGTGAGACCAAACCTCAACATTGTTGTTTTTGCCTTAAATTATTTTTAAAATGTTTTTGATGAAGGGGGATCTTATATATTTACAATTTTTGGCATTTAGGTTGCTAGGCTTAAGAATGAGCACTCAACCCCGCTGACCCCCATCTCACAAGTCCTGAGGTGGTTTTTATATGTAAGTGCATTTAGTCTGATTAGGGTTCATTAAGCTTCTCAAATACATCTTATCAAAAACTTATGTTTGTATATTGCTTCCGGAAGAAAAAAAAAGATGACATTCTTTAGTATATTACCCAAGCCCTTCATGGGCTTAGCTGTCTCCTTCATTTTCTTGAAGTTTTTGCTTGCCTCACTCCCCAGTACCCTTCTGCAACTGCCAGCAAACGCGCCCATTAGCCTTTGCGCCATTCTCCACCGCCAGCAAACGCGCCCATTAGCTTTTGTGTCCTTGCGTTCCCTGCGCGTCCCCTGCTCCTTCACTTCTCTCTTCCACCTTTGCCAATAAGTCAGCCCATATTCAAATGATCTTTGAAGCATTTCCTGACCCTGCCTGAGTCTGAGGTAGTCTGAATTTTCCTATGACTGTATAGATCACACTGAGTTCATTTATCTGTCTCTTCCTTGGCAGAAAGGGAGGACGCTGAATACAAAGTATGTCTCTTTTATATCTTTATAGCTCTATTTGCAAATAGTAAATATCTCTACTTGTTTTTAGTATTTTATTTAAATATCTATATTAAATATAGGTGTTTCGCCTCTATATATGTCTATGGGCCAATGAAGCCAGAAGATGGTGTTGGATTCCCTGAAGTTAGAGGAGGTGGGGAGTGTCCACGTCGGTGCTGGGAATAGAACCCAGGTCCTTTGGAAGAGTGACCAGTGCTCTTAACTGCTGAGCACTGCTGAGCCACTCTCTGGCCCCTGTGTACTTGTTTCTTAAATTACTTATTTCTTCGATGAGCAAATAATTATGTGGTCTGTGGACATCCAGACTTTCTGATCCTAAGATTATTTGAAAATCCTTAGTTTCCCTGTCTTGAAATATATGTCTGATTCCTTGGCATTAATGTTTTTTTCCTTCCAGGTTCTAGGTAGTCTATTAAGAGAAATTGAGGCAGGTTACTTCTAAGCCTTTGGAGAGCCAGTACTGTGTTTTCTCTGTACTTCTTACCACCACCATATATGCTTACCTGAGTATTTAGAATGGGTGTAGACTTAACTGAGCACCTCAACAACATACCCATACCTTGGTTCAAGTTTCCCATTATCAAAATAAAATTGGCTAATACATACATTGAACAGTTCTGAACTCCCTCCACTTATCTTTTGAATTTATATTTATGAAATCTGGACGTCTGAAGAATTATAGATTTTCAGATGAACAGATTGCAGTACAATGATTCAACAATGTTATTAATGCTGAACTTGGATTGAAGTTAAATGTAACTAACCGAACAAAGAAATTCTGGGATTCTGTTAATGATCATGCTCCCTACAGTTTTATAACCTAATTGTTAAAACACTAAGAACATGTAGATTTTTAGGGGCTGGAGAGATGGCTCAGTGGTTCAGAGCACTGACTGCTCTTCCAGAGGTCCTGAGTTCAATTCCCAGCAACCACATGGTGGCTCACAACAATCTGCAAGAAGGGTCTGATGCCCTCTTCTGGTGTGTCTGAAGAAGGCAACGGTGTACTCATACATAAAATAAATAAATAAAAAAAATCATCAAAGAAACTCTGCCTTGAAAAAAAAAGATTTTTAGTATCTTGGGTAATTCACTTGAAGGAGGCAAAGGAGGCGATTTATGATTTGTAGAAGAAATCTAAACAACCAAGGAGACTTCCATGTCGAGAGGAAGTTAGATTTCACTGGGCACTTGAAAGTGGTTGGGGGTGGGGTGAAGCAGGAGAGACTGGCTGTGGGCAGGAACCCAATGGCACCAAAGACACAAGACCAGCCTTGTTTAGTCAACTACAGTCCTGAACCTTCAGGCTTACTGAATGGGTGACTATGGCAACAATCCCCGCCCCAACCCCCTTGCGCGCAGACTCCTCTACAACAGATGCTTTTTTTCAGAGAACTACAGCTCCCAAGAGCCCTCTCGGCACCGCCTCCCGATGTGGCCCTGCCCCTTACCCTTATGCCCCGCCCTCCCGCTAGTCCCGGTCCCTCCCTCCCAGTGTGTGTCAGTGACCCAAAGGCGGTTGGAGGCGGAGGGACGGTCAGGGGCGCCGCCGCCGCTGCCTTCTCCAGTGCTAGCAGCAGCGGCAGCAATAGCAGCGGCAGCAGCAGCAGCGACCACAGCAGCAGCGGCCGTGCGGCGCCACCGGATCTGCCTGCAGCCCGGGGAGCTCACCACGAAGCGGGCCCGAGCCTCTCTTTCGTCCGCGCTCCTCGGCGCTCGGCTCCGCGTTCCACTCGGCCTCGCGGGGCTCGGCGGCTGGCGGGAAGGCGGCGGGCTCCGCCAGTGCCCACGTTCAACCGGTGCTCGCGCCGCCCCCCCGGTGTGTCCGCGCGGCGGGCCGAGCTGGCGTTCCAGCCACCAGCAGTCGTCCGGTGAGTGCGGCGCGGGCGGGGAACGGGGAGCGAGGGCCGACGGCGCGGAACTTCCTCCGAGCCTCTGCCGGTGGCGGCGCGGCGGCCTGCGCGCCCGCCCGCCCGCCAGCGGGGAGGCGGCGGGGAGCGGAGTTTGCGGCGCCGCATCCCTCGCGGTGGGAGGAAGCGCCTTTGTGAGGAGCTGCCCGGAACGCCCTCCCCCACGGCTGGAGCCGGCGCGCGGCTGAGGGGAGCCGCAGCCCGGTGGCCCGGTTCTCGCTCCCGCGGCCGGCCTGCAGGCCGGCGAAGTGGAAGGGGAACAAAGGGGCGGTGGGCTTTTCTTTTGTTTGTGTGAATCTGATAACTTCTCTGCTTCCTTACGTAACGCAGACTTCCAAGTTAGTCATTCTTTTTATTGTTATGATTATTGTCATCATCTCTGCGTGCCTCTACGTTTCCTTTCATCTTGGGAATCTCAGAGCATTTTAAAAATACTAATTAATTTCACCTCCCGGCCCTTGCCAAGCCCGCTTCCGTACGTGGGTAAACTGAGGTCCAGAAAGCCCTCAAATTGATAGATACGCTTGATGTACCGCGCCTGGTGTCTGAGGCTCCGAAAGCGTTTATGAGTAATAACTCATTCTCCAGATGCCCTGTGGAGAAGTTAAAGATGCTCATTTTACCTACAGGTTAAATGAAGTCTGGAAGAAGTCTAGGTAATTGTTAGGTAGTTGAAACAATAATTCTTTTTAAATGGTGTTTGAAACTTAAAACTTCAAAGGACTTTCTGAAAAATATTCTGAGTGGCGAAGATACTGTAAGTCATAAACTCACTTCGCCATATATTATATTTATATGTGCAAGTCTCTTACAAAGTCAGTCAGCAACTATGAGGGGAGGGGATGGTTTTTACTTAACCTACATTGAACATGTTTAGGCACCACACACAATATGCGCAGTGCTTTGAGCCCCATCACTCTTCCCATCAACAAATATTGAGCATCTCATCCACTGGACTTCTGATTATACCGAAAATTGAAGCTTTTGTGTATTAAAGATTGTTTTGATTCTAAGGCTCTTTACTTTCTGGTAGTAGAATGTTACTTTGTCTAGCAGGTGATCTTTTGTGTCAGATAGGACAGAGTCTTTTCCCCACATTAACAGAGTTTGCCTAGTAGTGTGAATTTAAAGTTTTTTAATTGTGGAAAGGGTGCAGTTCCTCACTTTCTTCTGTTTTGGTTTATGATACGTTTTCACAGGTAACAATATATTTTCTCAGAGTACTCAAATACGCAGATTTGAAACATTCTCCTCATTGTCTAAATACAGCATATAAATTCTTGGGGTTTTTTTCTTCACAGTTAACATCTGTAGTAAATACTCTGAGGGCAATTAATCTCGGTACTTTTAAACACCTTTGGTACCAAATGGAAGGTGTGAAAAGTTTAAATCAAGTGTTATTTCTACAAGTTCTTTTCCTAAGTTGTATGAGATTTAGAACTGTAATAGCATTATTTTCATTTACATGCTTAATTTAATTTTGTAATGCCCCAGATTTTAAATCTAGTAGGCGTGTCAGAAAACGAAAGTGAGACTTTAGGTATTTTTTTCCTCTGTTCCCCAACCTATCCCCTTTCTGAAGTTTGTTAAGACATCTCTTTAGCAATTTGAAAATGGACCAGTTAAGTGTATGGAAGATTGCTTGTATGGTTATAATGTCTCATCTGATAAATTTAAGGGAACTTACCACCTAGGTTTTTACCTAGGTTTTTAGTGTAAAACAGTAAACTGGAAATCGCCTTAGTTGCAGATTTGGAGTTATTTATGTGTTCCTTAAAATTGGCATTTAAGTAGCCGTATATTGAACTTTTCCATAGTACTTACCAACCAGCTTCATCGGGCCATTTGTACTATTAAAGAATCCACTAACAGTGCCTTTGCCCTGTCGGATTCCAGGAGTCCAGAGGCAAAAGTTAGTGAAGTTTGGCTTTGCTGAGTTCTTTGGACCCTTTAAAACAAATGGCTGAACATTACAGGGCAGGAATTGGAGCTACTGAGGCAGTTTTCAGGAGGAAGCCTCAGAGGGTTCCTATTTGCCTTAGTTTCTGCTTCTGTTTTACTTGTCAAATGTCAGTTGTATTTTAAGTCCCTTGATTAAGAATGTGCTCCACTGTGGTTGCCCAGATAGGTGTGAAGGGCTATAGAAATTCTGCTCTGTGAACAATTTTTCTGTTCATAGAGAGATGTAAAGCAGATTGAAAAAACCCGTTGATAGAACCAAAATTAATAAATAGATAAGGCAACTGACAAATATTTTAGGAAGAATAATATTAAATTATAAATGTTTCCTGAAAACATTTATAAATAAGGAACAAAATTCTAGGTGAAGTCCCAGACAATAAAGTACACATAGCACAGTCTTTCAGTTTACAGATTTGTGGCCATCTTTCTCAGCCCCTCTTAATAAGATACTCTTTCAAATGACTGGGGGGGGGGGTTGTTCTAGAGTTTCTTACTACACTCTGTGGTAGAGTTTTTAACAGGTCATTGTTAGAGTCTCACCTCTGCTAGGGAAAGCTCACTTCAGCCTACACTAATTTGTAGGATCTTTTTTTTTTTTTTTTGGTTTTTCGAGACAGGGTTTCTCTGTGTAGCCCTGGCTGTCCTGGAACTCACTTTGTAGACCAGGCTGGCCTCGAACTCAGAAATCCTCCTGCCTCTGCCTCCCAAGTGCTGGGATTAAAGGCGTGCGCCACCACCGCCCGGCAATTTGTAGGATCTTAAAACAAGAAATACAGGCCACTCAGAGACCTGGATATGATTTCAAGTTATATATTACCTTTTCTATGCTGTTTCAATAGATCAGTGCTTGGAAATACTGGCTAATATGCTAAACTTAGTAAATTCTAAGTCATTTTTGTTCTGGTGCTAAAGAGAAGCATGAGATTTCCTGGGGGAGTTTACAGGTTTGGTTTTGTTTGAGAGTTTTTTCAAATCAGATTTTTGCCTTGTAGTATTTCCCACCCTAGCCTTGAACTGAAGATCCTCCTCCCTGACCTCCCCAGCAGTGCTCCATGCCTGGAAGATTGGAATCTTTTGATGAAATAGGTAACTACTTTCAGAAATAATTTAGAGAAAAAGGGCTCCATTGGATGACTTAAATGAATTGCACATGATTCTCAAAACATTTTTCTCCCAAGAATGTTACATGGGATATTTTAGATGATGGAGATCATCAAAGATGATGATAGTGATGATGATGGTGGTGATGATGATGCGCTAATTTGCCACAGTAAATCACCACTTCAGACAGTTTTGCGTTTTACTTATTTTTGTGTGTGAGCAAGATGCATGTTTGTTACCCACCTACAGCTTTTTCTTAGAGGTAGATTCCAGAGAACAGTTGTGGGAGTTTGTTCTTTTCTTCCACTGTGTAGGTCTAGAGATTGAATTCAGATCATCAGACTTGGTTGAGGCCTCGTGTACCTTTACTCTTGAATCTTGTAATATTACACTTCAAAATATCATTTACAGAAAAATAGTCTGTTACCGATGCTTATAAATGCGAAAAGTCTAATTCAGCACATATGGAATTTACTTCCTTTTCAAAGCATTTGTTATTGCCTTTATTTTATAATGAACCTCTTGGGATGGGAGTAACTACAAATAGATACTTTCCCATGATTTTCCACTTTTTTTTTTTACCACAGTTTGCTCTATCCCACCCCAACTTTCTAGAATAAGCAAAAAAAAAAAAAAAATTAAAGACACTTAAACACTCTTACTTATACTAAATGCCAGCTGAATTTCAACATACAAAGTATAGTCAAGTCTGTTTTGGAAGTAGAAGTATACTTCTGAGGGCATTAAAACAAGCAATATCAAATACCATGTTATGTTCTAAATTCTGATTGCCTAGTGGTAGCTGCTGTTGTACTAGGTTTAGAAAACTGGGGCTCTAGGTTTCAATTATTGCTACTAGAATTTGATAAGAAAGCCAAACTATTTCTTTAGTAAATATTGGGTTTAGGGAAGGGTCTAGTTGTTGACAAGTCACACTAAGTGCTCATGGTGACCTCATGTTCTAATCACAAGACTCAAACCACAAGATGAATGAACACACTGAGGGCGGTGCTTAGCGGTTGCTAGCATCTATGAGGCCCTGGGTTAAAACGCCAGCACCACCACATTAAAAATTTAAAAGTATTTCACATCTCAAGGGGGAATAACCAGGCTATTTTCAATCATATACTTCCAAAAGTAAGAGAGTAATAAGAAACTGTTAAGATTTAAAATTGCCTTAAGAGGGATAGCAACCAAATATATGGACTCCAGTTGAATGGTGCTTTGAGCAAGTTAAGTGTGAAAAGATATCTGCGAAAATGTGACAGTTTAAACTCTGGATGTTTAATGAAAGGAATTGTCAGTTTTTCTTTTAAGGTATGATAATAGGAATCTTTACTTTGTAGAGGTAATTAATAAAATATAATTTTTAGGAGATGGCATAGGCAGTAGGGTGCTTCTTGCAAAAGCATGAGAGCCCAAGTTTGATCCTTGCATTCATATAAAAAGCCTGGCATGGCGTCACCTGCCTACTGTTCCAGGCCTGGGTAGGTATAAACAGGATGATTCCTGCGGCTTGGCTTGCTAGCCAGCCAGTCTAGCTGAATCAAAGAGCCTATCTAAAAAGATTAGGTGGGACTAAAAACCAAACCAAACCAACAAACAAACAAAAAGACTGAGGTGGAGAGCCTTTGAGGAAGTTATCCAATTTGTCAACCTCTGGCCTCCTAGGATAGATGCACACACCCAGTAGGATGTCTAGAAGTTTTTGTTTTAAGTTATTTGAAAAGGGGGAAACATTGATGGTATGTAATTGGCCTAGATTGAAAATGGTCGGGATAGATGTCACACATATAGATACAAGAAACTTCATAATTCTTTGTACTTTTGTGTAATACTTAAAAATGTACACATACGGAAGTACATGAAGGAAGTAGTAGAGGGACTATGGAGAGAAAGGAAGGTAAAGGGGCATCAGGAAAGACCATTTAGGGAAGTATCCTGCATAGGTGGATAATGCTCTTCCCAGAAGACTTATGTTATTAAATAAAAGTTTCGTTGCTGGATGTTGGATACCAAATTATGAGTTATCGGTCATGGAGGTCCCAGAGGAGCCCCAGACAATACAGGATGCAGCCAGTTGCTCTTGGTTACCCACTAGAACTGGATAAAACCCTAGTACTGAAATCACCTTTTACCTTGGTTGCAGGACGTGGGGAAGCCATGCTGGAACTGAGCTCAGAGCTTCCCCTGCTGACCAGCTTTCACAGTGCTAGAAAGAGCTATGTAGGTTTCTAGTGAAGAAAAGTTTATCGATGGTCTTAAGCAACAGTGAATCATATGATCTACAATTCTAATCTGCCAGGCAAGATGTGCCTACTGCTACAATAGTGGCATAACTATTACAACAGTAGTAACCAACCAGTTTTAGGTCATATTATACTAGGTACTTTAAACCCTGTCAAAGGTCCTGGATAAGGAGGCCCTAGAAGAGAATGTAATTTGCACACACACAACCACAGAGTATCAGGAGATAATGTCAGAATGGTAAAGAGCATATTGAAAAAAAGGGTATGAATAAATAGGGCTCACTTTCCATTCTTCTTGTGTGTGTGTGTGTGTGTTTGTGTGAGTGTGTGTATACATACACATATATACATATGTACATATATATACACACACATATATAAAACAAACTGTCTTTAGAGTAGTCATTCTGAAAACCATGTATTATTCAACATTAAGATTGCTCAGAATAGTTTTAAAAGTTCTTTTTTTTTTTAAAGCCAATCTAACAGCCACACATGAAAGTAGTTACTTTGTATTTATTCTTTGACAGAAAATAGGAAGTAACATGAAGCTGTTTCTAAAAATCCACTCTGAGAAGGCAGTTACTATTTCTAAAAACTAGATCCACCCATGATCCTAGAAGGAGTTTTAATAATGTTCTGGGCAGTTACAGTATTTGGAATGAGGTATAACTCTGAATGGGACTGTGTGAAAAGCAATAAATTTGTTGGCTATTTATGTTCTAAATATTAAAACAGATAAGTGTGCATGGCCATGTACATTTCTTAATGCTTAAGTGCTCAAAAGCAGTTGTTGCATACAAGTTTCATATATATACTGGGTTTAAGGCTAAAGAGCACTTTTAATGCTGACCAGTTAGTAGAGTTTTCTTGTTGATGCAGCATATGGTTGAGGAGTTGGAAGACTAACAAGCATAATGTCAAGAGATGAGTGGGGCTTGGGGATGGCTCAGTCACATGTAAACTTGAAGGCCTGAGCGTAACAGAAGCAGAGCTTAGTGCCATGTACCTGTATCCCAGCACTGCCCAGGTGGAAAGGGAGCCTCTCTAGCTCACTACCTGTCTGCCTTTGCTCAAATGGTGAGCTCCAGGTTCTTGAAGAGATTGTATCTCAAAAGTAAAGAAAACAATTGAGGAAGACACATCCATCAACCTCTGGCCATCACGCATATACATGTGCAGATGAGTCTGACTTACAAATGGTGAATTCATGCTTAATTTCTCAGATTAGTTAATAGAGTTAAATCTTTATTAGAGCTATGGGGAAATCAGATCTTTTAGTGTTTGTATTAATCCTTGAGAATTTTCATACAGTGTATTTGGTCATTAGTCACTCTCACTGCTCACCCCACCCACCTCACCCCATCTCCAACTTGGTGTCTTAAAAAATAATAATAGCCTGCCCAGTCCAACTTGCTACCCATGTATTCCTGGGTGTAAGACCATTTACTGGAGCCTTGTTGATCTACCAGGGACCATACTCTAAAAGGGAACTCGCCGTCTCTCTCCTAGAAGCCATCAACTATCAGTAGCCCTTCAGGTCTAGGCGTTCAGGCCCCTCCACGTTGGAATGTTGACTGGCTTGATCTTGTGCAGACAGCTGTAGTTGCGATGAGTTCCAGTCAGTTACTTAAGCTTTGTACCTTTTTACAGCAATGGATTCTAGATGGCTAGTCTCGGCTTGTGTGCTGCAAGGTGCTGTAACTTAACATCCCTGCTTTTTTCACTTTCAATCTTTCCAATTCTCTGTCACTGGCTTTCCTTCATTTTTTAAGATTTATTTATTTTATATGTATATTTTGCCTCCGTATATGTATATGTACCATGTGTCCAATCCTCCGGAGTTGTAGACAGTTGTAAGCTATATTGTAAGCCCTGGGAATTGAACACAGGTCCTGTACAAGAACAGCAAGTGCTCTTAACCGCCACCCCCCCAAGCCATCTCCCCAGCTCCTCTGCGCGCTTCCTTTATGCTCCTTTGCCAGCTTTAGCTGTGCCTGTTTGTCACTGTGGCATAAGGTCTTCTCCCCAGTCTGCCATTGTTGTGCTGATAAAATGAACTTGAAAGCGTGAAGGACCCAGAAGTAAGGATAGCATGTGTGGTAGTATCCTGTTTCTGCTTACCTGATTTTTAACTTCTTTATCTTTGTCTTTGTTTTTTCCCATTTGTCAGTTAGACTCTAGACAACTATTTGACCTGAGGGATATATATTTTTAGATCAGTGTAGGAAACAAATAGGCATTAATACTACATTCATATAGAACTGTATGTTGTTAGTACAAGATAGCAGAATTCATAGCTGCATAGAATTTCAAAGGGTATTTTCAACTCTTGGTATTGGTAGTCTTTTCCAAAATTGTACAATTGGAGACTTAATCAGCACTATGATAATATAATTGCACATGACCTTAGGGGAGAAATGTCTTGGATTTTATTGAGCTTTTTCACCATATTCAAGCAGAAGACAGGAGAAGATGGTAAGATGATGACAGGTGTATACCTTCCTTCCACACACAAAATAAAATATGAAATGATTGCCCTTGATTTTTCCTGCTTGTTTACTGTAGTTTTCAGCATATCACTAGGGTTGCTTTTTTGAAGGCTCAATTAAGTTCAGTTTTATTTTTTCACATAAGTGGAAACATTAGAAGGTACTTGGTTGGTTCTTCAAAACCTTAATGCTGCATCCCTGATTCCTAGCAGATCCCATCTTAGTGTCCATTCCTGTGGGGTTATCCCAGATTTAATGAATTGTGACTACAAAAAGTTGGTTTTCTTCATTTCAGGCTATGGTTAACATGGTGAATTTTCTTCAGATTGTTTCATTACCATTCTGTGTATTTACCATAAAAGGACAAGAACATCCAAATTACAAACCTAATTAAGTTTATTACTCATGAAAAAAATGTGTTAAGATGTGTCTTTGTAAGGTAGTAGCTGTTTTTAATTAGAAACCACAACCTTGTCTATGTGCAGACTGGATCCATCAGAACGCTCTTTACATGTGCTGTACTGTAATTCTCTCATAAGTGGGATGAGTCAGTCTCTGAGCTAGTTCTCACTGTTTAACTGAGCTATGACAGATGTTGAGGAGGCTCTTCAACCGTCGAGTATAGTGCATACACTGACTTTGGTGATCTAAATATCAAAAAATGTATCACTGACATTCAAAAGGATAATGTTTCTGCTGAAGTTTCCTAGTTGTGTGTCTTTAAATAAATGAGGTTGATTTTCTAGTATATAGATTACCTCTTAAAGAATTTGCCTCCTAAAGCTGCCTTGAAAATGGTTTCCAAAAAGGATCTGCTACTGGGTTTCATAACTACGTAGGCTGTTAATGATTCAGTAGGCCCCCTCATTCTCCTCCTACCCCTTATATTGAAAGCTCTTTCATAGCATCAAAGTGCCCTGAGTCATAATGGTTAAACTCTAAAGAAGAACTGTCTTATGGAAAAATTCACCATGTGAAGTGAAATTGTCAGGAAGCATTTTGAGTCAGAGATTCATTGATCACAGTGATAGATTGTGAGCTTCATTTAAATCTTTGAATGTACTTACATGAACATGTCTTTATTATAGGATAGCAAACCCTGTAATAGTCTAATAAAACCTTCAAAGGTGTGTGTTCCCTCCCTTTAAATTTTAATTAATTTGGTTTTTATCATGTTACATAAAAAGAACATTTTATTGTATAAATACATTAGAGAGCAGAGACATTATATTGCTGGGTTAAAATCTCAATCCTTAAATTTGAGGGACCAAAGAATTCTGATTTGTTTATTTTTTGGCTGTGTTGTATTTCATTTAACCCAACTTAACCTTAGTTTCCTATCTTTACAAAGTCACATGCTCTATGGTAGTTATGTTCTCCGGAACCCCTCATGAAAGCTACAAGTAATTGTTGATCACAAACCAGCTTCAGTAGGCTTTTGGCTTTTTGAGTCTGAATCTTCTCTGTGTTACCTGGGCTTTATGACCATCCCACCGTAACTTACTGAGTGCTATGTTGGCATTATAGAAGTTCACAACAGTGTTCAAGTGGACGCCTTTCTCGATACATTTAATATAGTATGGGCATTTTAGAAGTCTATTTGTCATCTTCCAGCTTCAAGATTCCATGACTTCAAATACTTTACCTATAGGATGTCTCTCTTCTATACTGACTTGCTTCTATAGAGACAGTCTGCACTATTGTCTCTGCATTGATGATTTACCCTTAACATTGTGTGAACTTAAGAATTCTTTATATTCAGGGATAGCATTTTAATGTTTTATAAAAGTATATTAAAAGATTGAAGAAAATTTACAGGGACACTTCAAATTCCAAAAGGGATAAAAACAAATTAAAATACTTAGCAATAACGTGATTTAAATTCATGTCAAGTTCTAAAGACTCTCTAACATAAATCTCATGTAGATGAAGTTCAGAATAGCACTTGTAGACAAATCATGAAACCAGAGATTAAAAGCTTGCTTTCTAGCTCTGTGGACTGGCTTTTGACATGGTTGTCTTCTTTATCTACATAGTAGAACTATTACTTCTGAGGTAGGAGATCATTCTTAGTGTCTGGGTAGAGCTGAAGTTCTTATTTGTTCACTTAGGATTTTTGAAACATGTTCTTACTACGTAGTATCACAAGTTGGCTTTGAACTCATTCTCCTGTCTCAAACTTCCTACATGTTGAGATTATAGGTGTGCTGCTACAGTGAACCTTTATACTACATTTTACTTAATAAAGCAAGTAGTGATTCCAAGGCTATTTTGATTTGTTGGGAGAAAGGAGCTCTCAAAGGTGCTCTGTCTTTTTCTCTTCAGTTCTTCTATCACCACTAAACTGTTTGAAAGTTATTTCTGGACTCAACTCCCCAATTTTCAGTCTACTAGTTCCTTTCATTTTGGTCTTTTCCCCAGTCTGGGTAATATTCTGTGTGGAAAGAAGCTTTGATTAGAGGAAAACTGAATGCAGATCCCTCTTTCACAGGATTAACAACAGCTCTGTCCTGTTGCCTGGGCAGTTGACCTGTTTTACTTAACCTTTCTACTGGCATGGAAAGGAATAAAAATACTCTGTTCAATCCACAGTACAGAGCAAACATAAAGTAGATGTCCAGAAATTAGAAATGATTTTTATCACTCTTATCAGCATCCTGCTCTGATTATTTTTGTCTGATGTCACTGGTTCTAGTAGCCATGTGCTTCTCATGCATCTTCCAGATTGTCTCAGTTATCTTCCTTTGAATAAAGAAAGTGCTGTGTAAGCCTTGGGTATATAGTGAAAGGACAAACAGGCATTTCTTGTGAATGAAAATCACAAAATAGAGAGGGAGATATTAAAAGCAATTAAATGTACAGATCAGTAGTACAGAGGGAGGTGCTGTGAGAGAACAGCACAGGGAACTTATGTTCCATTGGATAATGAGAGAGAGCTTTCTGAGGAATTTCATCTGTAAGCCGTCAGGAACAAGAAGGCACCAGTTAGTTTGAGCTAGAGCAGTATTATTCATCTTAAGAGTATGACATGAGCAAAAACCTGGTAGTGTGTGCTGAGACTGCTTCAGAAGTCAAACAGTGCCATAGTGGTTCGGTGGGATCCAAAGGATTACAGAGAAGGAAATACTGAGAACATTAATTTTCTGATATGAGCCATTGTTGGGTTAGTTTTGGTAATGGTGCCATTTACTGAGCTGAAGGCTCTGCAGTGGGCTAGGTGGGGCCAGGGGATGACCCCCTGAGCTTATCAGTTGAGAATTTGACCAAATAAAACCCAGTTCTGTCAGTCCCCTGCACTGTATTCCTATTTCCTGGTGTGTCCGTCCAAGTGCATTGCCTTGGCTTACCAAGTCTGTATGGCTTGCTTTTACCTGACTTATGGCCTACTCTAACCTGACTTGCTAGCTCTGCTGTCTCCCCTTTATCTTCATGCTTGAATTAGTTTCTTTTCTGTTGCCATGATAAAACACTGACTGTAGCTCAGCCACTTAAAGAAGAATGTTTATTTTGGCTTATTGTTTCAGGGGAACAGAGTCCCTCATAGTGGGAACTGCATGTCATGTGAGCAGGAACAAGAAGCTGACTGACCACATTTTATCTACACACACAGGAAGCAAAGAGAACAGGAAGTAGAGTGAAGCTATAAACTCTCAAACTCTGCCCCCAGTGACCTACAATGACTTCAACTGGGGTCCAAGTGTTCAGATATTTAGCCTATGAGGAACATGTCTCTTTGAAACCACTACAGTGGTTAAACCATAAAAAAAAATTCTTATTCTTTGCCAAAGCAGTTTTGAACCTCTGCATAGTTGTCCCTTTGTTTGCAATAAATGCCATTGCCCAAGCCTTTCCATTAGTTGGACATTTGGTATATTATACAGAGAATCTTCTTCAAGTTTAGGGTCTCAGGCCTCTTTACTGTTTGGTTAATGTCTTTGTGATAACGCTTATGTGAAATGCCCTTCCCTTTCATCCTCCTCTCATCCCTCTCTCCTTCCTTCTCCTCCCCCTCTCTTCATCTTTTGTAGCCCAGGCTGGCCTCCAGGACGATCTTCTTCCACTTCCCAAGAGCTACAGCTACAGGCGGCAGCACAAACTCAGGACTTAATGCAGGCTAAAAGCACTCAGCAGCTGAGCTCCCCCAGCCCTGGGATTCACTTTAGAGGGCATGAGCTGTATAGACATCTAAATTTATTGTGTTTTGTTCCTAGGGCCTACAGATTCAGGGGAGAACACAGAAAATCCAGTGAGTGGGGGTGCTGTTGCTGTTGTACCAGTCAAACCTAAAGCTCTACACTCTAAACTTGGATGAATGTTCTTTGTTCCCAAGAGGCCCAAGCACTATTGTACAAGATTATAGTTTTGTAAGGATGAGGATCAGGTCTTTGTTGTTTCCCTGGTGCCTAATACAACATTTTGTAGGGTTGTTTTGTTTTGTTTTGTTTTTTCAGTGTGTGTGTGTGTGGATATGTGTGGTGTGTGTGGTGTGTGTTTGACAGGCATCTTGCTATTTAACCCTGGTTGGCCTTAAGCTTGCAGTTCTGTTGCCTTAGTCTCCTGAGTTCTAGAATTACAGAATTATAAGCACATAGGTGCTTAACTTGCAATTGGGAAAATTTTCATTATTAGATCATAGTTTCACTGTTGAATGCTTACCCACAATGTCCTTTATATGTAGTGGTAGTGATGGCTTGTGGAGGGACAAAGTTTGAATGTAATAGCATGTCTCAGATGTTTGCAAGATATACTAACTTTTTCCTTATATGTCTTAGTTAGGGTTTCTATTGGGACAAAAAAAAAACATGACCAAAAAGCAAGTTGGGTAGGAAAGGATTTATTCTGCTTACATGTCCACATTTCTAGTCATCACCAAAGAAAGTCAGGACAGGAACTCAATCAGTGCAGGATCTTGGAGGCAGGAGCTGATGCAGAGGCCATGAAGGGTATGACTTACTGGCTTGCTTCACATGGCTTATTTAACCTGCTTTTTTACAGAACCCAGGATTACTAGCCTAGGGATAGCACCACCCACAATGGGCTGGGCTCTCCCCACTGATAACTGAGAAAATGCTTTACAGCTAGATCACATGGAGACATTTTCTCAACTGAGGCTCCTTCCCCTTTGATGACTCTACCTTGTGTCAAGTTGACACACAAAACTAGCCAATGCAGCATGTATGAGTGTTTTGTCTGCTTGCACATGTGGGTGCCACATGTGTGCCTACTGCCTGTAGAAGCCAGAAGAAGGTGTGGATTCTCTGGTACTGAAGCCATAGATATTTGTGAGTCTCTTTAAGTGCTACGATGTGTACCCAGGTCCTCTGCAAGAGTCACAAGCTCTCTTGCCCACTGAGCCATCACTCTAGTTCTCAAAAGCTTGCTTTCTCATCTTGATGATACACTATATAATGATGCTAATAATACTGACCTCAGCAATCCTTTGGAAAGCTGTGAAGATCACTGACTTCATCACTTCCATGTTATCGTTGATTCATGTCTTAGGACTGCAGCCACCATAGTTCTAGGCCCTCCCCCTTTCTCTCCTGTCCTCTCTATACTCTTTCCCTAGGTAAGGTAATTCTCTGTCTGTATTGTAAACATTTTTAGGTTTATATCCCAGTGCATATCTCTCCTCCAGGCTCCAGAGTTATATATGCATTTGTTTATAACTCTTCCTCATGGTTATTTGAAAAATATCTTAAATTCCCATGCTTAGGACCCATAAGAATTTCCAGCATTTTTTCCCTCTTCAAGTAATTCTTTTCAGCAGAAAATGCTTTCTATATTAATTATTTTAATTTACCAATATAAAGATTCTAGTAAATAGAAACTTTCTCAAAAGAGCACTAATCATTAGACTGTCATACTACTACTATATTCTAGGTGTTTAATATCTTATAACAATGCTTATTAAATTGAGTAATATTGTAGGATGTAATGGTTGCATATATAGGTTCTCAGCCAAATTTGTCATGGTCTAGTCGTAAATGTCACTTTATGTGTATAAATGTTTTTCCTGCATGTGTACCATGTGCATGTATTACCTATAGAAGTCAGAAGAGGGAATCAAGTCTTCAGGAAATGGAATTCCAGACAGTTGTGAGCCACCATATAGCTACTAGGAATAGAACCTGGGTCCTCTGGAAGAGCAACCTGTGCTCTTAATCACTGAAGCATCTCTCCAACTCTCTTAAGTGTTGCATTTTTTAGTTTTGTAACCTCAGGTAATTAAGTGACCTGATTTGGGTCTTGATTTCTTTATCTACAAAATAACAGAAAATACTACTTTTTATTATTCACTGGCTAAGAACATTATTAAGAAAGAATTAACATGTAAAATTCTGATAACTTGGCATTTATGATACAAGCTAGAATATGCCCTTTATTTTTATTATGATCTCAAGTTTACAAGAAGGAAATTGGTCCTCAGTGGAAGCTAGTCCAAGTCATACAGAAACTAATTGTCAGTGTCAGCAGTTAGACATAAGACAGTGTGGGTCCTGGGCTCTTTAATATCACCTTATCTTAGTTCATCTTAAGTGATAACTTATCCACTTGTCCAGAGCCTCCCTGTGATGAGAAGAGTGCTGTGATTCGTTCAGGGGTGCACACCTGCTGCTTTAAGATGTAGACGCTTTCAATGTATGTGTAACATCTCATTCTGTATGATCTGGGAAGCACAATGCATGTACATCATAGTTCCGTCTTATTCTGTGTACATTGTTTGCTTTTCTTTCTTTTAAGTTTAAATTGCCAAAACTCTAGCAAGTGTAGCTGCTATAGTTTCACAGTATTATTATAGTGATTTCAGTTGTGATTTACTTTGTTGAACCTTTTGCTAACCATTTTCAGGACATCTTAGGCACTCAGTAACATGTCATAATACCAGTGTGCATAAAATCAAGGACTTTTACTTTATGATTAACAGTTTTCTCTTGAAATTATATAATGATTTACCTAGTTGTTAGGGTTTTTTGTTGTTTTTGTTTTAATCTAAGACATTTTAATTTTTGAAGTTTTTTTTTAAATCCCAGGGTTTTTTTTAACTTTTTATTGATTCATCTCCCCTCCCTTCCCCTTCCCTCCCCTCCCCCCTTGCAACCTCCCACCAAAATAAAACACAACCAAACAAAAATCAACAAAACAAAGCATAGAAAACATCTCATGGGGAAGTAGTGTGTCACAGTGTGTCCCACAGTGTATCACTCTGTCCACCCATCTCCACTTGCACATGCCATTGCAATACGTTCCTTGGTCTGCTTCAAGGTCTCTACCTTCTGTGACACATCAGTACTGGAAACTCACTGGGACTTCTCAGATAGATACCCTGTGTCACAGAGTGTGTCGTGAGTTTTAGCTACACTACTTTGTGCTCCCAGTGGGTCGCAGCTTCCAGCCACCCGCCCAGGAACTCTTTGGATTCCTGAAAAAGACACACACACATAAGTTTATTTTTGAAATGCCTTGGCTAACTCAGGGACTGAGCACTCCTAAACCTTCCCCTGCTACCCCAGGCTCAACCGGGGAAGAGGCCAGTGGCCACCCACCCAATTCTCACATGGCTGGTTGACTTTCTCTCCTGAAGCTCCTGCATCCCATCCTTCTTCACGGACTCATGGCACAATCTCTCTCTTTTCTCCCCTTCTTCCTAGCCTGAGGAATTCTAAGTGTCCTGCCCTGCCTCCCTTTGCCCAGCCTTTGGCCGCCAGCATCTTAGTTGATCTATCAAAAACCAACTGGGGACAAGGACCTTCAGAGTTCGGACACACAGATTCCCGATTGAATCAAAGCATTAGAACCAATCTCCAACAATGGAGATCTGCAGCTTTGGATCAGCAGGACTGTCTCTTTCAGACATCCCAACCATCTGAAGATGATATAAATTTTGGGATGATTTAGCTAGGTTACTTTTAATGCCTCTATCTGCGGGAGGCAGGGTTCTCTCTCCCATTCTCATGCCCTCAGGTTGGCTCATCTGCACCCACACCTCCAGAGCCCTCCACTGTGCTGCTCAGTCAAGGCTCAGTCCCAAGTGCTGCAGCTGGCAAGGGATTGGGTCAGCTCTCCCATTCTCACAACCTCAGGGCTGGCTTACCTGCATTTGCTATCAGTGCCAACTCCTCTGTGTTGCCCAGGTGAGGCACAAGGCCTGTTCTCACTGCTCTCCCAACTACCACAGTTGGTGAGGGGAGAGCATTGTCCCTTGCACCTATAACACTTAATGGCAGATGAGTGGTGAGGTCAGCTTCCCCTCACTCTTGCCCTCTGGGCTGGCTCACCTCCAGCAGGGCTGGCTCTACTGTGCTGCCCAGGCTAGGTACAGGGCCCACTTTGCATCTGGTGAGGGGCAGGTCCAGCTTACCCACTCTTACGACCCAGCTGCTTTTTACATTGGAACTTTGATGTTAGTACTTTGATGCCTTTGTATTAAAATTTGTGTATCATTGAATTTACTTAATAGCTAGGTAGGTAGAATTTACTTAATAGCTTCCTTCCTATTACTTGTCACTTTTTTTTATTGCCAGTTTCTTTATTTCTTTGTAGGAAAAAATTCTGTTTATTGATAATATGAGACAGAAAATATAAAGCCCCATGACCTTGAAAGGAGGGCAGATATAGAAAACCCAGAACCATCTGTGAGGTTCTTGGAACTGAATTCTATGATATTCTATGAATTTTAATATATTTACTCTAAGGAAAACAAACATACTTGAAATAGTTTTTGTATTAGTTAACACTATTGTAATAAGAAACCCAGCTTATAGCAGAATTAATTGAATAGGAATGTATTGATTTGTGTAAATTGGAGTTCCACCTGAAGCTCAGATAATGTTGCCAACACTATTTCTATTCATTAAAAAAAAAAGTTTTATATGAGTTTGAATCAATTATATACCTTATCCCCTCCCCTACTTTTTCCTACCAATTTCACATGTTCTCTCTCTTTTTATAAAATACTCACTGAATCTGTTTAATGCTGCACGTATAGGCAAGGGTGTGAGACCATTCACAGAAGTATGCCTGAATTGCTGAAGAAAACTGAATCTCCCTTCCTCAGCAACCATTCATTGCCAGTATCTCCTCAGACAGGAGCGAGCATTTATGAGCCCCTCTCAATCTGTGTGGGATTTTGGCTGGCTAGATCTTGTAGAGGTCTTATACGTGAGTCATAGGTACTATAAGTTCATGTTTACAATGGTCCTATCATGTCTGGCAAATACTGTTCCCTAAAGATGTGGCTCCTACAGTCTTTCTACTCCCTCTTTCATGAACCTTGGCAGAAGGTGTGATATAGATGTCCCATATAGAGCTGAGCACTCCACAGTTCCTTATCCTTTACATAGTAACTGGATGTGAGTTTCTGTATTAATTGCTATCTACTCAAAAAAGAAGATGCCTCTGCAGACATTATAGGCTACCAAAAAACCCAGTGGGGTCCCATATACTGCCCTCAGACATGACAGGCTATTACTGTTGCTCTATTACTCTCTAGAAGTAGATTGTAAGACCCTATTGCTGAAGACAGGACATGCAGAAAGCAAGCTAAACAAGAGAACTTGGAAGCTTCATCCCCACTGGCTAGCTTTCAAATGGTGCTAGCAGGTTTCTGTTCATACTACCAAGGGAGAACAGTCTTGTGTGAGCTATAGCCGACCTGGCAGGTAAGTCACTGAATAACTAACCTGGCAAGTAGACGCGCTGATGTAATAGTGGAATGGTGTTATGGGAGCAACCAACAACTTTCTGCTTGGATTTACAGCCTGATCTTCAGGGATCAGCAGTGTGTCCATTTAGTGTTTGTATAGATCTTGTGTTTTTACAAAATTTGGATGCTTTGTTTGAAGTGGGCTTAAGTGCTTAGTGTTAGAAATTTTATAGATATTTGATGAAGAACACTCTACTACCATAAAAGAAAATATATTTCATAAAGTCTTAAAAATTCAGGTCTCCAAATACAATCATTTTTATAGTCATTAAGAACAGTAGACAAAAACATTTTAAATATGTTCTAGTTATAGCTTATTGAGTAGGAAAAGAGCCAAATTGATTTAAACAAATAAGATCTCCACATTTGTGGCATTCTGTACCTAATAGTTTTGCATTGCCATGTAAAGTTCTTCCATTTATGTTTCTTTGCAGAAGATTGTTCTGACTGTAAGTTAATGATTTTTATAATTTATTACTGTCTAAAAATTTCCCTTGACTTCACATTTTGTTCTGGATGTCTTGGTTTCTTTCCTCCACCCACACAAGTGAAGCAAGAGTTGCGAAGTGACACTGAATTTAAGAACCCTGGCTTTTTTTCAAAACAAACTAACTTTTAAAAATATGACTGCTTTTTATTGAAACCAAAAAAGGAAAGGCTTTGGCAAGTGTTCACTGAGTGTGTGAATAACCTAATTGATTTTACTGGAATGAATAGGAAGCTTTGCTATTTGTCCTTGTAGATGCTTGGCTCAGGAATTACGGAGTAGTGAGAGACCAGTTAATCTGTGATGAAAAGTCATAGATGCAAATTCATTAGTGTCATGTAATTTTATATCCATGTTTCTTTCCTTCAGAGAGGAAGGACAATATGGTAATTAGGATCTTGTTATTCTGTTATGAAAATAATCATGTAAACTTATTTAAGCTCAATGTTTTGATGAGTTTTAATATGTGAAAATATCAAGAGATTGTTGCTGAGGATTGTGAGGTGCATGAAATTTAAATAATATTAAACATATTTTGAAATTTAAAGTTTAAACGTGCCATTATATACTCTGCAGTAAAACTCTAGTAAAAGGGCCAAGAAGTCATAATTAATGCAAAAAAGTAGACAAACACAGATCAAAGTATACATTTAAAAACTCATTACAGGTGCCACAGTATTCCAACTAAATCTTTAACTCAGGTTACTAACTCAGGTTAAAATATAGTATTTTAGGAAAGAATTTGAGAGCCAGTAAGGAAAAAAAAAACTGCTTGTGGTACCAGAATGAGGAGAAACAACTACTTGTGGTCAGCTAAACCATCATACTTTTAAAGTATGTCCTCAGATCACAACGCTTAGATTAAAGACTGGTCACTTTTAAGGCCACTATTAGATGGCTAAAAATAGGAAATCACAAAAAAATTCTAGAAGGAAAACTGTTTTACCTAGTTTTAGTAGCTCGTCCAAGATGAGATCACTTCACATTAATCTGTCAAAAGTACTGGAACCATAGTAGGCACTCTGGAAATATTTACTGAGCTAATCTGACTCTTAAGATAAGGTAGCATGCTTTTTCTGGGCTTTTAAGAACCCATCTCCTTGTATCTCAATTTTGATATAAATGTATTCTTTGATTTGAGAATGAAGAAAGCTGGTTGGTATTATTTATTTATCAAATCTTAGTCACAACAAAATTTACTAAAGGGAACTTAATTTAGATTTTATTCTTTTTGAATATGTAAACTATAAAAATGTGACTCTAAACTTTATGAATGAAATTCATGTACTTAATGCCTGAATTATAAAATAAGGTGGAGAACTGACTTGAAAACAAATATATATTCCTACCAATATAGTTAAAGGAAAGCTATTTTATCTTTAGAACGTTACCTGAAACAACAGGTATGATAGCACATGCCTTTAACCCAGCACTTGCGATGGCTTCAAATTTGATGGATTTGGTGCCTTTTCCTCTTGGCCCCTTTTGTTATTTACTAAATTAGTCTTTCAAGAATTAATATACTTTTAAGGGTGTATATTTTTCAGGTCTTGATATTTATCAAATACAGTTTTATATTTTATTTTGCAGATTTTAAATTTAACTGTTGATGAATAATTAGCTTTGTTCCAAATTACTTCGTTTTCTCCATTTCTGCATGCTTGACCAATTTCTCCTGGTTCTCAGTACCTAAAATTATAAACTGCCTTTTGTGACTTTTAGTTTATAGCTTCTATCATGCATTCTGTCTAAATGCACATATAGCATGCTTTTCCCTCCATCATTGGAATCATTGACCCCTTTTGATCTCTCAGGTGGTTGCTGTCAAAATGGAAAAAAAAAAAACCAACAACAAAAAAAAAAAACCCAACTTGCCACAATCAGTAACAGACTAAAAGTTTCAACTGTTATGTTTTGTCTGAGACATTGTTATTTTACATCATTTCTTGGTCTTGATAGCTTAATAAGTTTGTTGTTAGTTTATTTGTGCAGAGTAGAAAGTTACAGCATATGCTTGTTTTGCTTTTTTTTTTTTTTAAATTATGAGCACACAGTAGCTGTCTTCAGACACACCAGAAGGTGGCATCTGATCAGATGGTTGTGATCCACCATGTGGTTGCTGGGAATTGAACTCAGGACCTCTGGAAGAGCAGTCAGTGCTCTTAACCACTGAGCCATCTCTCCAGCTCGTTACAGCATATGCTTAAATCTAGTCCTCAACTTTTACCAACTACTTTCTAAATTAACATGAGCAAATTATTAGCCTAATTTCTATTTGTCATGGACAGTTATAAAGATTAATTTTAACATATATGGAAGTTTTTAATGCCTGCTGTGTATGTTTGCTTTCTCTCTGAAGCCTTAAAGACTGGGTGACATTCAATTTCTGTTCTGATTATTAAGATTCACAATACCAGGCACTTTTTACCACCCAGGTGCATCTCAATCACTTACACGTCTTGTGTGTGTGCTTTCTAATAGTCTTCGAGCACAAAAACATGGCCTCTGGTTTCTGCTGGTTTTTATTGATCTTTTAGCCAAATCTGTACTCCAGGAAACCTAATGACTTACCCTTGCCTAACCACACAAAATGATTTTTTTTTTGCCGTGATTTTTCTGTCTTGATGTCAGTTGTTTCTTCCATTTAAAAGTACTTTCCCCACTGTCTTCCAGGGTCCAACTTGAATACCCCTTTTAAAATGAAGCTTTCCCAGGAGCCATTTTCTTTGACAATCTTATATTATTTAATACTAAGGAACATTGATATTGTATCTGGGGTAGGCCAGATGACTCAGTGGGGAAATGTGCCTTCTACTAAGCCTCAAGACCTGAGTTCTATCCCCAGGACTCACATGTTGGAAGGAAAGAATTGGCTCTTCCAAATGGTCCTCTGACCTCTATACATGCTCCATGGCGCAAATGCCTCCTCTGTACAATAAATTATTTAAGGATTGTTTGTCTTGTGCTGATTTGGTTTGGGCTGATTGAGATATACCTTTTTTCATAACCATGTTAATTAACTTTTTTGCTTTAGTTTAAATATTCTTGCAGCTTCTGGTTGTATAGTAAATAGTATTTGTTGAGTTAGTGATTACATTAATGAAAACTCTAGATGGAAAAATTACAAGTAGAGATACCACATTTCATAATTTGGACATTACTCCAACATGCAGGCTAATTAAAGTGAAGGGAGAAGGGAGAACTGTTAATTAAGTCATAGTAAGAATTATTGGAAAGTGCTAACTTAGAATCTTAGAAGGAGGCTGATTTATATCTTCCAGTAGTAGAGGACAGTTCAACTAGTAACCTAGAAATACTAATTATCAGAGAACTTTGATTTTTAGTGATCTAGCTAAATAAGAATATCACTAAAGTAGATAAGTGGGTACATAGTTAATGGGACTGTTGTTTATGCTTTGGATTTAATACCAGATTCATGGTTTGATATAATATCTTTGTTTTAAGACATATTGGTCCTATCCTTAGCACCTTTTCACACCCAGGAGTTTGCCTCAGTTTCTCTTAATAAACCTACATTTGTTCTACTTTAAAGGGGTTGTGGGGATTAAGTCAAATAATATTGACTAAGGGTTTATATTGAGCTATTTATTTGACTATTCAGCCTAATTTGATACTACAGCTATAGAATGCTTCAAGTATGTTGAATGCTTAATGCCATGCAGGGTTTCTGGCCTAGAGCTAAAACTAGCCTTTATTATTCATAATATGAGTCCCTTTTAATCAACCTTGAAGTCTTGTACTTGACTGATTTAGAATGGAATCCCTAATTGTGTTAGGATGGGACTGGTCACCAGAAAGACCAAGTGACTAGAAAGTGCAAAGATGGGGTTTGGATCATTGAACACATTTGAGTCTTGGGAGTGGCATGCCTTAACAGGGTATACAAGCTCCCCTGCATACTGCCACTTTAAATGCCCTACATTTGAATGTCTGTACATGTTACTGTTTGCTTGCTTGCTTACTTTATTTTTTTTTTTTAAATAGGCTCATGGGTTCAAGTGATCTTCCTGCTTCAGGCTCCCAAGTAGCTGTCTCAGACTTGTCTTCTTTAGGAGATACTGTTTTGTTTTATGAATTCTTCTGTAAACTGTACTAATAGTTTATGGAACCCAAGGAAGGAGTAAAGGAGCCCCCTCAGTTTATATCCAATAGGTCAGAACTACAGGTTGTCTGGGGCCTCTATTGCTCGTTTGTGACAGTCTCACTGTGTAGCTTGTAATCCGGCTGCTTGTTTGTGACAGTCTCACTGTGTAGCTTGTAATCCTGCTGCCCCAGCTTCCTTCTGTCAGTTTGTACCATAATGTCTAGATGACACAATTAGGGATTGTGACTATGAGACTGAGCCCTTTAGCTTGTGACTTTATTTGTTGACTGGTTTAATTGTTATCTAGTTATCCTGTTAATGTTTATCTAGTGCTTTATTTGTTGACCTGTTATTCTTACAGCTGTATGGAGGTCTAATTTATATATACCTTTCAATTTACCTACTTGGAGTGTAGTCTTAAATGGTTTCATAGATTTGCGTAAACCATCATTGAAATTTTAGAACACTTATATCACATGAAATAAATGTTCTTTAGCTGTCACTCTCATCTTCTATTTGTATTACACACAGAAAGAGGGAAGGAGGGGGAAGGAAGGGAGGAACAGAGAAAGAGACTGAGAGAGAGATGCAGGCAATCAATCCACTTACCAACCCACCCTCTCTGTGTCTGCTTGTTCTGGACATTTCCTGTAAGTACAGTCATAAAGAAAATTTGTGCTTCTAGTAACTGACTGCTTTCACATAGCTAATTGTTTTGAATGTCCATTCGTGGTGCAGCATATCAAGGACCATTTTCATGGACCACTAATGTAATGTAGTATAATTATATGGGTGTGTACATTTTACTTACTTATAAGTTGATAGACATTTGGTCTGTTTCCACTGTGGGGGAAATTATGAATATTTCCAATTTGGGGCAGTGTTGTAAACACTGATGCAGTTTTGTGTGGACTTAGGTTTTTATTTCTCTTGTGTTTATGCCTAGGGATTAAATTGTTTAGTCATGTGATAACTTTCTATTTACAAAAGTATTTTCCAAAGTGATGGTCCCACTTCTTTTCCCACTAACAGCAGTTAAAGGTTTTCATTTTTCAGTAGCCTTACCCAGATTTTATTATTACTATTACTCTGACTATTGTTGTCCTATAGTATATAAGGGAAAATGATATCTTGTAGTTTTGGTTTCTATTTCTAATGCTTCCAATACTAAGTATCTTTCTGTATATGTTCTTTGAAGAAACAAATGTTTGCAGTTTACCATATTTTATCTGGGTAATTGCATTATTCTTCAGTTTTAACACTTCTTTATATATTAAGGTTACAAGCCTTTTATCAGATATATGATTGAAAATTACATTTTCCCATTCTGTGTATTAACTATGGCAGTACTTTTGAAACCTAGATTTCAGTGTGTGTGTTTGAAGAGACTTTCAAGTAAGCAGAGCCCACAAAGTAGGTGTCTGAATAGCTAGTTCATGCTGTGTCTGGTGTGCAAAACAAACAAAAATAGCTTAGAGGATTTATAAAGTACTTGCTGTATAAACATGTGATCTGAATTTGGATTCCTAGCATGCACATCAAAGCTAGTCATAACAGTACATAGTTGTAACAAGCGCTGGGAGATCGGGTGGGAACGAGGCAGATCCTGAGGGCTCGCTGGTAGCCCAGTCTATCAGAAACAACTAGCTCCAGATCAGTGAGAGACCCTGTCTCAAAACATAAAGTGGGCAGCTATAGAGGAAGATGCAGGCAGGCACATACACCTCACCCCCAACCCTCACATGTACATAGAAATTAAAAAACATGTCTCAGTGGTTGGTGCTTGTCATCAGGTTTTTGTCTAATTTCCCATTTTCTCTTTAGGCTATAACTTCAAAAAAATTAGGCTGCAGAGGTAGCTTATCAGCTAAGAGTACCTGCTACTGTTGCAGAGGACCGTATTTGGTTCCCAGCATCCATATGGTGGCTCTCAACAGTTTGTCACTCCAGTTCCTGGGGATCTGACATCCTCTTCTGGCCTCCTTAGGTACCAGGCATGCATGTAATACACATACATACATAAATGCAGGCAAACATAAAATAAAAAGTAAATCTTTAAAAATTATAACAAATATAGTAAAGAATAGTACTAAATATTTCACTATCCTGCTTCATACTACATAGTGCATTGTTGTTGCTTATTGGCTGACGGCTTTGTTCTCTTTGTTCTTTAGTGTTTGGAATATTTCCTACAAATAAGTTCTGACATGGGAATCCAGTGTTTCGTTGGTTACATTCAGTATTTAGCACTCCAACCATCAAGTAATTCGACCTTATACATGTACATACAGACTTTTCTCATCTATAGAAGAGCAGACTTGAACAAATTGAAGTTCTTTTCAGCTTCAAAATGCAGTTTCACTAGTGACTTTTTTTCTTTTTATTGCTCCTAACCAGGAAGAATTATGCTTTGTTAGCAAAACTTGGACTTACTAAACAATTTCTCAGAGATTGGAATTACATAGATTTAGCAAGTAAAAACCTGGGCATATCCATACAACCTATTAAAAACAAACAAACAACAACAACTTACTGTAGAATAGCAGATGCCATCTAAATGAATTGTATTGTGACTAGTTCAACATGACCAAAGCATCACCACCAGGAAGGTGGAACTAAAGGAAGAAATAACTTACACACCTGCTTAGGGTGTGGCTAGAGGCACAGGCACTATAAGGAATGAGTCCATGACTGCAGCCTTGCAAGTATGCATAGCTCATTAGAGAAGCAAGTCCTCAAAGGACAGCTGTGTCCAGAGGTGAAGCCGAATCCTAGGCTATAGCACATATGAGAGAAAGAGGACAATTAAGGAAGAATACCTGAGACAAGCCTAGAAACTGTGAGGTAAGTGAACCTTGTCTTGGTTAACTGTGAAGGACCATGACTTTAAAGGTCTTAGGGACAAGTTTATCACTGGTCCTTGAGTTACCTGAAGTATATGAGTGAGGCGATGGGTGGGGCTCTCACAGTCAGGCATTGGGAACAGAAGAAAAGCTGCTGGGATTCAGGTCCAAAGTTTAGTAACTTAATTTCCACCAGCCAAGAAAGCTACTGAAAGGTTTGGTTATGTTTTGTTTTTGCACTTGACTGGTTTCTTTGATGTTATTAATCAAACATTATAAATAAAAGCAAAAGCCAGAAATAAGAATGTTTTGTTAAGTAATCAGAAATTAGATTATGGAAGAAAAGTCTAGAAATTTAAATCTAACCATTCTGTGTTATGGCTATGTCTTTATAAAGCAGCTCATCGTAATCATGGAGAACACAGGGAAGTTTTGTTTTTAGTATCTTCTCAGAGCTCTTTAAGAAAAATGTATTGCCTAGGATACATAGCCTGAAATAAGAAAGGATGGGCTGTTTGATAAGTTGGTTCCCCTAGGAATGAGCAAGAAACACACTTCCAGATGTAAAGAGAGTTGGTATGTTATCCAAAAAGTAGCAGGCAGGTTCCTGGGTTTGTTCTGGCGTTAGGTATCACAGCTGAGCTACCTTCTCTTTGGGATGAGTATTGAACCTGTCATGTCCGGTTTCTTGAGCAATCCTCAGTCTAGAATAACATGACAGCTAGTGTCCTCAGATAGAAAGATCCCAGTATGTATTCAGACTGTCTAAAGAGAGTTTTAGGGTCTGGGTGTATCTGTACTGGATATAAACAGGATACCTGAGCGTATTTACTTCTCTGTGTCCTAAGTGCTCCTGCTACCAGCAGAAGAATCAGAAACAGTGCTGTGAAGATTCCGTCAAGGACAGTTTGGGACTTGTTGACACAGTTATGGAATACTGGGAGGAATAGATACGAACTTGTCAGTTCTAAGGGTGGCTCATTTTATGCCAAGGCACTAGTGATTGTGACAGTATTGTCTTAAATAGACCTGCTATGAATCAGAGCTCTTGTCCTATGGGTGCATTGGGAGAGAAGGCTCAGATAAATTTAGGGCCAGCAAAATTGTTTTTATGACCTCAAGAAAGATGAACTATTTCTAGGCAAGACTTTGATTCTAATTAAGATCAATATGAGCACTTACTGAGTTTGGGATCAAGTGTCACTAGTAATGGTACTATTCAGTATAGCATAATTTGATTAAATCTTAGATTGTCAAATTAGAGAGCCATTTCCATAATAGCTGTTAACCATGAGTACCAGCATCAATTTTGGGGCAGTTAGAATGTTTACTAGGGCTGGACACTTGAGTACCACTAAAGAACTTTATTATTGTTCATTTATGTGCGTAGGTTTTGTTTTTTTTTTCTCCGTATAGGTTTGCACTCCATGCATACCAAGTGCCCTCAGAGGCCAGAAGAGCCATCAGATGTGCTGGAATTGCAGATACGTTTTTCAGTTTTAAACGCTGAGAATCAAACCCAGGTCCTCCCAGCACTCTCAGCCTCTGAACCCTCTCTCTAGCCCTGACTAGAGAGCTTCAGTAAGAGAATATCAATATGTAGGTTCACATGGAACTTCAGTTTAATGGGTAGGGTGTGTAAATGACTTGCTTGTGCAGCTTAGGGGACAAGTATAAATCAGCATTTTTATTGATTTAATTTTACCAAATTGAAAAAGAAAAACAAATATAATTAATCATGTTTGGCTATATAAATAGACTTGCTTAATAGTCCTGTTCCTGATAAATAAAGGGCTTTTCTAAAAGGGAACTGGAGAAGGAATTTGCAAGTGATCTGAGATCAATAAAACATCGTACATAGGATGCCTTCAGTAGGGATTATATAAAGGTCAGTCCCAACTTACTTCTAGGTAGTGCTGTGATTTCTCTATGACCACAAACAAAACTAAGTTATTTATCTGATTATTCTATCTATTGTTCTTGCTTTCCTGAGAATTGAACCTTGTATGTGGTGGCAAGCATTCCACCAACAGAACTACACCTCAGCCTTAATTTATTTTAAAATATAAAGCTAGAAATTGACACCTGATTTTATGTCCTGCGTAATGTAGTACTTTGTGATCAAATCAAGAGGAAAAATAAAATTCATTTCATAGTACTAATTAGATATTTTACATGTGAATTTTATTGATTTTTGGCTTTTTAAATGGAGTGTTTGATTATTTATTATACTGTATCTGTTTTTTAATTACTATCATGAGCTAATAATTCACCATCTTAATTATATTTTCCAAATTTACAGAGCAGGTACATAGTTAATCTGAATGGCTTTTTAAGAAGTAGGATATCTTTCTTTTGAAGTGCTTTATTCTATAATTTGCTACTAAGTCTGTGTTAAAAATTATTCTCTGCTTCCTCTTCATTTTCTTCCCTTTTGGGCCACATAGGAGAAGCAAATAATTGCTTCAGTCAATAGAAGCTTGACTCCCATAGTATTTACCTCTTTGCATAATGCAGGTCCACCCACACACATTCTGAGGTGTTTCAGTGAAAGAACACTGAACAGACGGCTCTGTGCAGTGTGTGGTTCCCAGTGCAATCGGCAGATGCCTTATACTGTCTGAATTTTATTCTCTGATGAGAAGGTGGTTTAGTGTGTGGAAATAGCAACAGAAGTAAAAGGTGGGTGCTCTGGACCCTGATTTTAAGGTTCATTCTGAGCTTAGGGTAAAGGTAAACTTGCAAGAGGAAATTAGCTAAAGCATGATCAGACTGCTTTTAATTGTCACCTTTTTTATACTTAGCTCTAGAATTGTGTTGTATATGATTAAATTTCCTTCTGTCTTAGGACAAAGGTTGGATAAACTCAAATCCAAAGTTTCTATGTTCTTAGAACTTAACTATCAAACTCCTATCAGCAGTGAAAAAAGCCTAAGAAATAAACTAACTATAGGTGTTATAGCCTGTTAATTATACACCAGCAGAAAATGGAAAGCTGGTCTTATTTTTAATGTTTGAAGACTAACCTACAGTTCTTAGTTTTTTATATGTTGTAGAACCTAATGTTATTAATCACTATTTTCCTTCCAAGTTTGAGAATTGTGTTGTTCTCCGAAGATGTTTATTTAGTAGATAGAACAGTGCTGCTGCCATTGTGCATTGACCGGCTCTGCTTTCCAGGGGTTTAAGTAGTGTTTCCACCAGAATATCCTAATTGTTCTTACAATTAATGGTAAAGAGGTTGGACAGTGTTACATCTAATCTATTATTAACCAGGGAATCTTTCCACTAAAAAGTAACAATCATTGTTTCCCATCAGGGTTCTGTTTTCACCAAAAGAAAAAATATATCTGAGAAAAATTGTTTTAGTAGAAAATTCAAAAGAAACTAGGTCTGATCTAGATATTGGTATATGTGGTCATTTCTCCCCAGTTTTCTAGTCTGTAAAGAAGTAATTTATTGTACATTAAAAGATACGTAAGACAGAAATTGGAAAATTGATCATAATTTAGTTATTTGGGATATTTCTTATGTGATAATGTAACAATAAGCAGATGGAAGAAAAAGGAAATTTGTAGGAACAGCCCAGATATATGCATTTATTTTCCTAATGAAGGGGGCTTTGTTTTAAAAACAAAAATATTCATAACCTTTAACACACAGTGTCTCTAAATTACTGTTACAGAGTTCTAGAGACCACAATATGATTTGGCCAGAGAAAGATCACCTGCATTTCCTCAGAACTTTGCAAGGACAAAGAAGGAAAGAAACTACAGGATTAAACTGTTGTCATTTGCTGAGAGTAGTAGTAATTGTCATTTTTTAGTAATGGCTTCTCTGTATTGGAAACTACCATCTCTGAAAAGAAAAGTTACTTCATTTGTAGTTAGAAATTCAACTAAATTTTTCTTCTTGTTTTTTTTAAATGAAGTTGATTAAGACATTTTGAAAAGAAAATACCAAAAAAGTTAACTTCTGTAAGAGTAGTAAAAACATGTCCAAACTCATCTGATTTTCTTCTTTAAAAAATAATAAATACATAAAAATAAAATTTTATATATATGTATACACACACACAAACATTTGATGTTAAAACTAATTAGTAGATTTTTGAGATTTTAAAAAAATATATCTTAACTATTAATGCTAATGAGATAAATATTAGTGTAGGTAGCAAGAAACACAGTTAAATCTGAGAACTGATTAGGTCTTAAGTGATGAGGCAGCACTACCATAATAACAAAGTGTTTATTAATCCCTACTTTGTATTCTTAATTAAATACTTTGTAGGCACTTAATAAGTACTTGATTTTTTTACATTAGGTTATCACTGGAAATCATTGTCTTAACTCTTACAGTTGAAAAATATTTATTTTTCATAGAATACATTTTGATCATATTTTTCCTCTTGCCTAACTCCTCTCATATCCCTCCCACCTCCTTACTCATCCATCTTTATGTGGGTGCACTCTTTTAAAATAAATACCACAAAACAAAAATCAACACAAACCAAAAAATATGCCAAAAGCAAGCCAGCCATCAAGGAAAACCCCACAGAGTTTATTGACCAGCTCATTTTCCCTTTGCCAGCAGGTGTCAACTGCAAATAGCCTCTTGGTTAGGGTTGGGTCTCCATGTCTACTTTGCCCTCTCACTACTGGGATCTGTCTGGCTTGAACCTGTACAGATGTGGTGTGTGCCACCAGACTCTGTGAATTCATTTTTTCATCAGCCCCATTGTGTCTGGAAAACACCGTTTCTGTGAAATCATCCATGGCTCTGGCTCTTACCGTTTTTTTTGTTTGTTTTTGTTTTTGTTTTTTTGTTTTTTTTTTGCCTCCTCCTTTGCATAGAGCTTTGAGGGGAGGGTTAATAAGGACATCCCACTTAGATCTAAGAGCTCCAAAGTCTTCCACTCTCTGCACATTGTCTAGTTATGGGTGTCTTGAGTTATTCCCTATCTATTTCAAGATGCTTCTCTGGTGAGGGTTGAGCAAGGCATTGATCTATGAGTATAGCAATATGTCACTTGGAGTTATTTTTATTGCTATGTTCCTTTAACAGAATAATAGTAGTAGGTTTTCTGCTTGACTTGACCTAGTCTCCGGTTCTTGACTATTTAGTAGTACCAGGTATAGTTTTTTTGGCTACTCCATGGGTTCTTCTTTCTTCTACTCTGCTCCACACCCTTATCCTCCACCCTTTCAACTCCCTAACACTAGATAAGAGAGAAAAAAGAGTAGAGAGGAAAGGAAAAAGATCCCTGAATAAAGCAGCAGTAGTAGACTGCTTCCTGCTGATCAGGGGTGTCAAGTTCCTTAGGGCAAGTTTTATCTTCACCTTCAGGATATCTAATTTCCTCTTGGCAAACAACTACTTAACAGACCATGACCAACAACAACCAACCCACAACCCATGCTGAATGACCAAAACCAACCAACCCTGCCTCTTGGGGGACCCTAGCTTTTATATTCCCTCTGAAAAGTTCCCAGAATTCCAAATGTTACACAATCACGCCCCTGCTAGAGCAAATCATAGTCATCTGCTGTGGACAATCTGAAAGCAGCCCCATATCCCACACCTGGGAGTAAAATGAAACATATTCTTATAGTTCTGTGGGTTTGTTTTTTAGGAAACCGGAATTCCAAAATTGTCAGATAGTCAGACATGGACTCTATCTCAGGAGTGGGTCTTGAAGCCAATCCAAACTTGATTGGTTACTCCCGAAACATCATTGCACCAGTCTATCTTGTAGGCTGGTCTCTGTTGAAGGTCACAGGGTTGTAGCTAGGTGATAAATAGATCACCTTTATTTTCTATAGCATGCAGAGTACCTTCTAGCACCATGAATATTAATCATCAGTAAGGGTGAAACTGTGACACTAATTCAACTTCTGTGTTCAGGGACGTAAGTAAATGTTTTTTTAGGGCCTTGCCATCAGGTTTTAGAGAGCAACTAATAAAATTGGCAATAGCTGTGATGTTTGGGCAGCCTATGGGAACCTATTCTATTGGCCAAGGATTCAACACGATGTAACTCATTCCTGGTACTGGCTGTGGCCGGATGTCTATTTAGAACATGGTGCTCTCTGTTATTTGGCTCTCCACTTAGATTAATTACTTTCATACAAGTAAATATTTAGGGATCTGCTACAGCATGATTTCCTAAAGACTTGGTGTTATTGTCCCTCCGCACATACCCTACTTTTCCCTGCTCTGACACCCCCTCCCTTTTTAGTACTATTCTCTGTCTTCCCTCTTTAACACCATAATACTATATTCTATTTCACTTCCTTGGAACATCCTCTCCTCCCATCTGATCCCTTACTAGGTAACTGATCTCTGTGGTTATTTAGATTGTAATATGAATATCTAAAGTTTAAAAAAGCTTATATCCACATATAAGAGAAAGCATGCAACACTTGTCTTTTGGGGTCTGAGTTACCTCACTCAGGTAGATTTTTTTCCTAGCTCCACCCATTTATCTGTAAACTTCATTTTTCTTAATAGCTGAATAATATTCCAGTTGGAATAATTTTGTAATACCCCAGAATCAGTGGGTTTTAGTTATTGGTAATGTTACTGAGGCACAAATTTGAATCCTACCTGGTATAAGGTTGCTTTATTAAAGGAGGCAAGCATATGTGATGAGTAAAACCAGCACATGGCCCGGCATTGAAATCTTACTGCAGAGTCATTTTCTTTTGGTATTCATGACAAATCCTACTTATCAAATAACATAAGATGAGTATTGTCACTGCTTTATATGAGACCCACATTCTGCACAACTGGTTGTTAACTTTGGGAATTCATAAAGAACCGGGTAAAGTTCTTACTCAAAATCCCACGTTTTTAGGGTCTGTCTTATGTAGTGATAGCTTTATTTTACAAAAGTATTTCTGAAGGAAACACTATGATAATAAGATAATTCAAGAAAACATTTAACTTTTAGCTTTTAAGATCTATCTTTAAAAGCTTTTTAAATGAAATGTACCAAATTCACCTCAGGGCTTCTACTTTTTCTTTATGCTTCCTCCTCTCAGGGCTCCTCTTCCTAGGTCATCTTAAATTCTTGCTTTAAAAGTAAAATTCACTGAGATTACATAGTTGGCAGAACTGAAATAAATCCAGATACTTTTTAAAATTTCACTGTGTGACATTCACTCAGAAGCTATGATACTAGTATATAAAATGATTTTTAAGGCTACCCAGAGCTTAATAAGACACCTTTATATGTCTTTTTTTTCTTTTTAAGAAAAAAATATAGAATTCTGGTTGTTGTGGGTAGACCTAGAAGTCACTTCGATGTCTATGTCATCCAGTAGGCTACATTTGTGCATTAGCAGCCCCCTGGTTAAAGGCTCAGGACAGTTCATCTTAGCGGGGGGGGGGGGAGGTGTGCTAGAGAGAGGTTTAATGGTTAACATTACAGGCAGTTGACACTGTTGCTCCCTCCATGAGGCTGAAAACCCTCTCAGCTCCTTCAATTCCTACTCTGACTCCTCCATCAGGGATCCCGCACCAGTCCAATGGTTGGCTGCGAGCATCCGCCTCTATTTGTCAAGCTCTGGCAGAGCCTCTCGGGAGACAGTCATATTAGGCTCCCATCAGCAAGCACTTCATGGCATCCACAATAGCATCCGGGATTTGGTAACTGTATATGGGATGGCTGAAATTGTGTTCTTTTGTGACTGAGTTACCTCACAAAGGATAATATTGTCAAGTTTCGTCCATTTGCTTGCGAATTTCATGAAGTCCTTGTTTTTAATAGCTGAGTAGTATTTCATTGTGTAAATGTACCACATTTTATGTATTCAGTCCTCTGTTGAGGGGCATCTGGGTTCTTTCCATCTTCTGGCTATTACAAATAAGGCTGCTGTGAACATAGTGGAGCATGTGTCCTTATTACATGTTGGAACATCTTCTGGGTATATGCCCAGGAGTGATATAGGTAGGTCCTCAGGTAGTACTATGTTCAGTTTTCTGAGGAACTGCCAGACTGATTTCCAGAGTGGTTGTACCAGCTTGCAATTCCACCAGCAATGAAGGAGTGTTCCTCTTTCTCCACATCTTCGCCAGTATCTGCTGTCACCTGAGTTTTTGATCTTAACCATTCTGACTGATTTAAGGTGGAATCTCAGGGTTGTTTTGATTTGCATTTCCCACATTTCTTTAGGTGCTTCTCCACCATTTGAGTTTCCACAGTTGAGAATTCCCCTTTTTTTAATAGGGTTATTTGTTTCTCTGGAGTCTAACTTCTTGAGTTCTTTATATATATTAGATATTAGCCCTCTGTCAGATGTGGGATTGATAAAGATCTTTTCCAAATCTGTTGGTTGCCGTTTTGTCCTATTGACAGTGTCCTTTGCCTTATAGAAGCTTTGCAATTTTATGACATGCCATTTCTCAATTCTTGATCTTAGAGCATAAGCTATTGGTGTTCTATTCAGGAAATTTTCCCCAGTGCCCATGTGCTCTAGGTTCTTCCCCACTTTCTCTTCTATTAGATTCAGTATATCTGGTTTTATGTGGAGGTCCTTGATCTACTTGGACTTGACCTTTCTACAGGGAGAAAAGAATGGATCAGTTTGCATTCTTCTACATGTTGACTGCCTGTCGAACCAGCACCATTTGTTAAAAATGCTGTCTTTTTTCCCACTGGATGGTTTTAGCTCCTTTGTCAAAGATCAAGTGACCATAGGTGTGGGTTCATTTCTAGGTCTTCAATTCTATTCCATTGATCTACCTGGCTGTCATTGTACCCATACCATGCAGTTTTTATCACTGTTGCTGTAGCAGAGCTTGAGGTCAGGGATGGTGATTCCCATAGAAGTTCTTTTATTGTTGAGAATAGTTTTCACTATCTTTTTTGGGTTTGTTTGTTGTTTTTTTTTTTGTTTGTTTGTTTGTTTGGTTGGTTGGTTGGTTGATTTGGTTTGCTTTGGTTTTTTTGTTATTCCAAATGAATTTGAGAGTTGCCCTTTCTAACTCTATGAAGAATTGAGTTGGGATTTTAATGGGGATTGCATTGAATCTTGCTTTTAGCAAGATGACCATTTTTACTATATTAATGCTACCAATCCATGAGCATGGGAGATCTTTCCAAATTCTGAGGTCTTCTTTGGTTTCTTTCTTCAGAGACTTGAAGTTCTTATCATACAGATCTTTCACTTGTTTGGTTATGTTGTTTGTGACTATTGTGAAGGGTGTTGTTTCCCTAATTTCTTTCTCAGCCCATTTATCCTTTGAGTAGAGGAAGGCTACTGATTTGAGTTAATTTTATATCCAGCCACTTTGCTGAAGTTGTTTATCAGCTGTAGGAGTTCTCTGGTGGAATTTTTGGGGGTCATTTAAGTATACTATCATATCATCTCCAAATAGTGAGAGTTTGACTTCTTCCTTTCCAATTTTTATCTCTTTGACCTCCTTTTGTTGTCTAATTGCTCTGGCTAGGACTTTGAATACTATATTGAACAGGTAGGGAGAGAGAGGGCAGCTTATCTGGTCCCTGATTTTAGTGGGATTGGTTCAAGTTTCTCTCCTTTTAGTTTGATGTTGGCTACTGGTTTGCTGTATATTGCTTTTACTATGTTTAGGTATGGGCCTTGAATTTCTGAGCTTTCCAAGACTTTTAACATGAAGGGATGTTGAATTTTGTCAAATGCTTTTTCAGCATATAATGAGATGATCATGTGGTTTTTGAGTTTGTTTATGTAGTAGATTACATTGATGGATTTCCGTATATTGAACCATCCCTTCATCCCTGGGATGAAGCCTATTTGATCTGGGTGAATGATCGTTTTCGTGTGTTCTTGGGTTTGGTTTGCGAGAATATTGAGTATTTTTGCATTGATATTCGTAAGGGAAATTGGTCTGAAGTTCTCTTTCTTTGTTGGATCTTTTTGTGGTTTTGGTATCAGCGTAACAGTGGCTTTATAGAACAAATTGGGTAGTGTTCCTTCTGTTTCTGTTTTGTGGAATAGTTTGAAGAGTATTGGTATTAGGTCTTCTTTGATGGTCTGATAGAATTCTGCACTAAATCCATCTGGTCCTGGACGTTTTTGGTTGGGAGACTTAATGACTGCTTCTATTTCTTTAGGGGTTACAGGACTGTTTAGATGGTTTTTCTGATCCTCAATTAACTTCTATATTTGGTATCCCTCTAGAAAATTGTCCATTTTATCCAGATTTTCCAGTTTTATTGAGTATAGTCTTTAGTAGTAGTATCTGATGAATTTTTGAATTTCCTCAGTTTCTTTTCATTTCTTATTTTGTTAATTTATTTAGATAGTGTCTCTGTGCCCTCTGGTTAGTCTGGCTAAGGGTTTATCTATCTTGTTGTTTTTCTCAAAGAACCAGCTCCTGGTTTTTGTTGATTCTTTGTTTAGTCCTTTTTGTTTCTACTTGATGGATTTCAGTCTTCAGTTTGATTATTTCCTGTAGTCTACTCCACTTGGGTGTATGTGCTTCTTTTTGTTCTAGAACTTTCAGGTGTGCTGTTAACCTTTTAGTGTATGCTCTCTCTAGTTTCTTTTTGGAGTCACTCAGCTGAGTTTTCTTCTTAGCACTGCTTTCATGTGTCCCATAAGTTTGAGTATGCTGTACCTTCTTTTTCATTAAATTTTAAAGTCTTTGATTTCTTTCCTTATTTCTTCCTTGACCAAATTATCATTGAGTAGGGTGTTGTTCAGCTTCCATGTGTATGTGGGCTTTCTGTAGTTTTTGTTGTTGAAGACCAGCCTTAGTCCTTGGTTATCTGATAGGATGCATGGGATTATTTCAATCTTCTTGTATCTGTTGAAGCCTGTTTTGTGACCGATTATATGGTCAGTTTTTGAGAAGGTAACATGAGGTGCTGAGAAGAAGGTATATTCTTTTGTTTTAGGATGAAATGTTCTGTAGATATCTGTTAAATCGATTTGGTCCATAACTTTTGTTAGTTTTAATGTGTCTTGGTTAGTTTGGGTTTCCATGATCTGTCCATTGCTGAATGTGAGCGTTGAAGTCTCCCACTATTATTGTGTGAGTTGTAATGTGTGCTTTGAGTTTTAGCATAGTTTCTTTTCATTTTTTTTTAAGATTTATTTATATAAGTACACTGTTGTTGTCTTCAGATACACCAGAAGAGGGCTTTGGATTCTATTGCAAATGGTTGTGAGCCACCATGTGGTTGCTGGGAATTGAACTCAGGACCTTTGGAAGAGCAGCCAATGCTCTTAACTGCTGAGCCATCTCTCCAGCCCCACAAAGTTTCTTTTATGTATTTGGGTGCCCTTGTATTTGAAGCATAGATGTTCAGAATTGAGAGTTTTCTTCTTGATAGATTTTTTTCCTTTGATGAATATGAAGTGTCCTTCCTTATCCTTTTGATAACTTTTTGTTGAAAGTTGCTTTTATTCTATATTAGAACAGCTACTCCAGCTTGTTTCTTAGGACCATTTGCTTAGAAAATTGTTTTCCAGCCCTGTACTCTGAGGTAGTGTCTGTCTTTGTCACTGAGGTGTGTTTCCTGTATGCAGCAAAATGTAGGTGTCCAGTCTGTTAGTATATGTCTTTTTATTGGGGAATTGAGTCTATTGATGTTAAGAGATGTTAAGGAATAGTGATTGGTACTTCCTGTTATTTTTACATTTGTGTGGCTATCTTCTTTTGGGTTTGTTGAAAGAAGATTACTTTCTTGCTTTTTCTAGGGTGTAGTTTCCCTCCTTGTTTGGAGTTTTCCATCTATTATCCTTTGTAGGGCTGGATTTGTGGAGAGATATTGTATAAATTTGTTTTTGTCATGGAATATCTTGATTTCTCCGTCTATGGTAATTGAGAGTTTTGCTGGGTATAGTAGTCTGGGCTGGCATTTGTGTTCTCTTAGAGTCTGTATGACATCTGCCCAGGATCTTCTTCTAGCTTTCATAGTCTCTGTGAGAAGTCTGGTGTAATTCTGATAGGTCTGCCTTTAAGTTGGGAATCTTCACTCTCTGCTATACCTATTATCCTTAGGTTTGGTCTTCTCTTTGTGTACTGGATTTCCTGGATGTTTTGGTTTAGTAGCTTTTTGCATTTTGCATTTTCTTTGTTGTGTCAATGTTTTCTATGGTATCTTCTGCACCTGAAATTCTCTCTTCTATCTCTTGTATTCTGTTGGTGATGCTTGCATATATGACTCCTGATCTCTTTCCTAGGTTTTCTATTTCCAGAGTTGTCCCCCTTTGTGATTTCTTTATTGTTTCTATTTCCATTTTTTAGATTGTGGATGGTTTTGTTCAATTCCTTCACCTGTTTGGTTGTGTTTTCCTGTAGTTCTTTAAGGGGTTTTTGTGTTTCTTCTTTAAGGGCTTCTAGTTGTTTACCTGTGTTCTCCTATATTTTTTTTAAGGGAGTTATTTAGGTCCTTCTTAAAGTCTTCTATCATCATCCTGAGATGTGATCTTAAATGAGAGTCTTGCTTTTCTGATGTGTTGTGGTATCCAGGACTCACTGGTGGGAGAACTGGGTTCTGATGATGCCATGTAGTCTTGGTTTCTGTTGCTTATGTTCTTGCCCTTTCCTCTTGCCATCTGGTTATCTCTGGTGTTAGCTGGTCTTGCTGCCTCTGACTGTGGCTTGTCCATCCTACAAGCCTTTGTGTCAGTGCTCCTGGAGACTAGCTCTCTTCGGGAGTAATGTGGGTAGGGAGGGCTGTGGCATAGGGTCAGCTCCAGCATGCAGACAGAAACCTGAAGGATCCTGTCCCTGGCTGTTCCTTGGTTCCTGTGTTCTTATGGCTCTTGGCGGATCCCTCTTGGGCCAGGAATTTGAGCAGAAGTGCTGGTCTTACTTGTGCTCACAGGTGTGTCGGCACTTCTGGGAGACCAGCTCTCTCCTGTCAATATTTGGGTAAGGAGCGCTGTGGCACAGGATCAGCTCTGGGTGCTGTGGCTCAGAATCAGCTCCACATATTTGTACTTGTTAATCTAAGTTCTACATAGAAGGAAGAGGGTGGCTTATCTGGTGTAGCATGGCCTCCAGTGCTCCATTTTCCTGTAGGTGACATTATTTCATTCTTCATTATAGCTGAGTGGTGCTGCATTGTGCCAATCCAGTGTTTCCTTATTTCTTCTGTGTCTTAAAGAAGGTGACTTGTTTTTCTAAGCAAATGTTTGTAACTTAATTCTAAGAGTAATTTAACTGCTCAGCATCATCATTTAGTGCTACTTTTTGTCATAGCCTATTTAAAAATTATTTGTTTCAAAGCCTACTTAAAAATTATTTCTTATGCCTAAAATATGTAACAATGGCAATATAATACAATATATTATTTGGTGTTCTAACTTTTAAATTTCCTAATAGTAGTTTTAAATTTCCTAGTAGTTTGAAGTAGTTGGCAGAAACCTATTTTATTCTTTTTTCCCAAGCTTAAATTTTATCCCTAGTACATTAGACTCAACTTTAAGAGATTTATTCTTAAGATTGTGCCTGGTGGACAACAGAACCAGTTGTACAGGTTGTGCTTCAGTGTGCAGATTTGAGATGACTTGGGTTATTGGTTAACTTACTTTCCATGTGTAATTCCCCCTTGAGTCCTTTAATGCATAATATTTCAGCAGTTTACAGTGGCAGCGTATGAGCTGTCACTTCAGTGTTCTTTCCTATTAACTGAACCTTACAGTAGCTACTATCTCTTACGATTGTTGGGAGGTTTAAAATGCACACGTCAAATGCTTAGAATAGTATGCTGCACAAATACAACCAGCATTAGCTCTTATAAAGGGCAGGGATGGAGGGGCGAATGGTGTTGGTATGTTAACTTAGGAGCTAGAATCCCCTGCACTTTTCCTATGTTTGTATTCTAAGTCCCACCAAACTTTCCCTTTATCTGAAAAAATTTTGTTACTTTAATAGTTAATAGGGGAATTTCTGTCTTACTTTTTCATAAACGTATATAACCACTTCAGCAATTTAAGTAATCTAAAATTGCCGAATACAGGTTAGAAATGGACAGAGAACAACAAACATATTTGAGTTCCTGGTCGTTTTAAAAATACATTTTCCAGTAACACAGTGAATACAATGATTTGGGTTTGGAGTGATGAACATTTAAGCAAACCCTACTTCCCCCAATCACGAAGACTCCCTGAAGCTTCTTCTTGACTCACATTCAAGGAGTGCATGGAACTTCTCTTCCAGAGCTGTCAGGACTCAATTTTCTAATATATGTTTTCTTTCTGATGGTACCAAGAATTTGCTTTTGTGTGATACCATGTTTTCCCCTTGGGTTCCTTTCTTTCCCCCATTATTTGAACAGTAGACATTTATTAAAGACTTGGTTGGTGGTCACTACCAGGACTTAGGGTCGATGGATACACGGACCATTGAGGAAGTGACAAAGGTTCAAATATCTCAAAAAGCACTAGTCATGGTTGGATTTCCATTACTAGTTTACACTATATTGTAATTGTTTGGGGATTGTTTTATACAATATGCTTTCTAGTTTCCTAAATGACACCATAATAGGGCATCTTGGTTCTTATGAGGGAACTAGCCTGTTCTACCTTATCTCTGTGTCAACAGCGGTATTAGAAAACTTGAGCCTAGCCGGGCAGTGGTGGCACATGCCTTAAACGTCTGTCTTTGGGAAGACTTAATATGAAAACAAATGTCCCTTACTGCATTGTATAGACTAAATGGCCACAGACATTTAGCAGTCAAACTAAAAGTTAATATATTTTATGGCTTTCTATTCATTTTATCCCATCCCACCCCCCAAATGGTGCTGTTCTAGAGTTTGTTTTTTGGGGAAAACTCATTTACTTGGGAAAGTTAGTTCCTCCCATTGAAAGCAACATGTAATTTTCAACAACTAAGCTGAGCTCCAATGCAGCTGCTGCAGTAAACAGCCACACCGTCTCAGCAAGATTTTTCTCTTAACATATTTTTCGTGTCTTGGTAGAATTAATGATGGTATTTCAGATTCATTGTGCTTTCACATTGGGGTAGGACTGCATGCACGTGCATGCTGTCAGCTCAGCTAATGTAATGACAACAAGCCGAACTGGTGACTGAGACTTTAGGACAATATTTATATGTATCCATACCAAATACTCGAATGGTTCAGGAAATCATTTTGAATAATTACATACCCTACTCAGATTTAAGAATACGTAGAGAATATTTAAAGGAAATGGATACAAAAGCACTATCTATTTGTGTTAAAAATGCTGACCCATTATATAGACAATGACCTTCTTGTAAAGATTCTAGTAATTTCTTTTACAGACATCAAGAATTGCACTGAAAGAGAAATGACAGTTGTGGCACATTTTATTTGCAGTTTAATAATGCTAATTCAGTGTCAGTTGATTATATTTAAGAAAACTTAATCCCAGCCAGGTGGTGATCCCAGCACTCAGGAGACTGAAGCAGATGGATCTCTGAGTTCAAAACCAGCCTGGTCTATACAGTGAGTTGCAGGACAGCCAGGGCTACACAGAAAAATTCTGTCAAGGAAGGAAGGAAGAAAGAAAAAGAAAACTTAATCATTTAAGTATGTAAGTGCTGATGGTACTGAATTCTTTTAGTCTTTAGAATATTAGAGGTAAGAGTAGAAGTTGAGTTTGAACTTGTTCCTGTGACTGCAGCTTTAGTGTTACTGATAAAATTTCTAGTCATATCAGATACTTACATTAAAATTCATAACAGTAGCAAAATTACAGTTATGAAGTAGCAATAACATGATTTTACAGTTGGGGGTCACCACAACATGAGGCACTGTAGTAAAGGATCACAGCGTTTGAAAGGCTATAACCTATCCTGAATTATAAAGCAGTGCACATTTTACTAGTAAGTTCTCAGGTCAGGGCCAGGTGCTTGCTTATATTTTTCCCAGCTCCAAAATCTCCTTCATTCTACTTTAGTCCCTTTATTTTTAGAGACAGAGAAAACAGATAGCTTTGGTTAAAGAGCTACAACCAAAACACAGGCTAACCCTTGTAGCTCTGTGATCTGCTGTCAAGTCAAGTATGGGCACTCACGTAACACTTTCAGACTTTACGAGTAGTCATGCTTTGCTAATACTGTAATTTGAAAAAATATAAAAGGGGAGGTTTTTTATGTTACCTATATTTTTGTTACCCTGTTAGCTGCTCTTTCAGTTGAGTAAATCCCCTTTAGTCATTCCTTTATGATACACCACTAGGGAATTCTTCTTTAAAATTTTCTCTACCTGAAAATGTCTTAATTCCTTCCCTCTGATTTTATTGGATACAGATTCTTCTGTTGACAGTTCTTACTATGCATACAAACAACATTAAATAGATTGAAAAGGTGGTATTCATGTACATACATACATACATACATACATACATGTATGTATGTATCAAGAATTAAGAGAAATAGAGGCCCTGAATTCGATAGTTGCAAGAGGGTGTGGGAAGAATTGGAGGGAAGAAATGGAAGGGGGAAATGATGAGTTATATTTTAATTCTGATAAATGAATAAAGTTTTAAATATATTAAGCCACAGTTTTATGGATCTTGTGGTTTCTTGTGAGACATACGCTGTCATTCTAATAGCTTCTTCACTGTAGATAAAATACCATTTATTTTTGTTTGTTTGTTTGATTTCCATTTTTAGAACTTTTATCTTGATGCTGAGATCTTTGGGTTATCTAGAGACAGAATTGTTTAGTTTTGTGCATTTATAGTTTTATTTCTCATCCCAGATTTGTTGTGTTTTCAGGCATTATTTCTTTGAGTACTGTTTCAGCTCTGCAGGTTTTCTTCTTGAGGTGCCAGCGATGCAAATTTAGCTCTTGCTGTAGTCCTGCAGACCCAGGAGGTGCTGCCTACTTTGTTCAGCCTACCTAAGAAGCTCTTTGTTGTAGTTTAATATTTGTCTTAGTTTGGAGGTTTCCACTTTGTGTCCTGTTTGCTTGCTGAGACTTTGTACTTTATCCCCACTGTCCGAGATGCATTGTAATTGTCTTATCAAGGCTGCGTCTAACACTTGTTGGGCAGTCTTAGATTCTTCGTCTCAGTCTTGTCCTCTGTTGTTACCTCTTCTGATTTAAATCTTTTTAGTTATTGGTATGTTGGGATGATATGTTGAACCCTGGGTATTTTCACATTCAGTTTTGAGACTGTTTATTATCTAAACCTTCTCTTTGCACTGTCATTTCCTGATGCTGCTTTGTCAGCAAGTGGATGTCTTTCTGTCTGTTACTGACTACAGATAAAGTGTGGGTTCCCTAGTCAACCTCTGTGGGCAGGTTGCAGGAAGTATCCTTCTTACTACTGCTGAGTGCATGTAGAAATGAGATTCATCCAGTGTTGTCACTGGGATTGATCACCTAAGTGTGCTTGTGCACCTAAGTAAGCGCCTTGACTCCTTACCCAGTCTACATTAACACCATCCTACTGTGATTTTCAATCTCTGTTTTGTGGTTCCAGTGGTTGTCAAGGCTCCACACTCAGTTGTGGCTGGCGAGAGGGGGGTATTTTCTGTAGTATTTGGCTACAGTATAATAGTTATAGTCAGAACTTTCTGTCTACCAAACTGACACTTTATTGTTCCTTTAAACAAAAAACAAGCGTGCTTTTGTTTTTATCTGTTCTAGTTCATATTTCCAGGTTGCTGGCTTCCTTAGTTCCACATCTGGAATATATTAGCCAAAGAGAGCACAGGGAATTCACTCACTGTCTGTTGTTCCCTAGATCCCGAAGTCCCTACTGTTCTGCCTCTTTCAACTTTTTATATCTTCTTATATATGTATTTTCATGTTTATTTATTATATGCCTACATGTACCATGGTGTGCATGTCGAGGCCAAAGGACAGTTTACAGCAGTTGGTTCTTTCCCTTCACCATGTGGGGTCCCAGATCATACCTCAGTCATTGAGGCTTGCTGGTAAGCACCTTTACCAACTGAGCCATTCTGCCAGCCCCCTCCCTTAATAGACTTAGAAAAAACTTTCTATATCTGCTTATTTTATCCAGGGTCTTTAATTATATTTTGTAGAAATAGTAGGGGAATGGACAACTTTGTTCTGTAAAGTGACAGACAGACAGACAGATGTACATTAAATCTGTTTTTATCGAACCATTATATATTTCATGTGATTTTCATGATGTGTTCATGAAGACTTGGAAAATACTCTGTTTAAACTAGAATCATTGTTCATGTTATTAACAAAACTTTTTTCACTCTAGGAAATAATGCAAAAGGTGTCTCAAGGCTCCTGACCAGTGAACAAAGATTTGAGAAAGACAGCCAAGCTCATGTTTTCTCCTGATCAAGAAAATCATCCTTCCAAAGCCCCAGTAAAATATGGTGAACTCATTGTCTTAGGGTAAGATTTCTGCATGATGAAATAATAGAACTGAGTGCAGTGTGCTGTTTTTGGTCTCTGGGTTAGAATTGCTGTTATTTTGTTTTTAAGAGGTTGTCCCTTACTATGTCCAGAAGAATTTAAAGTTAATAGCGTTAGCAGTTTAAGAAAATTTTAGTGACCGTATCTGTGCCATTCTTGTAAGCATTGAAATACTGCATACAGACTGGAAAGACACTCAGAGGCTAACAGTAATGGCACTCACTGCCCTTAACTTCCAGTGGATCTGAGTTCAGTTTCCAGCACCTACATCAGGAAGCTCACAGTGGCCTGTATGTAACTCCAGATTCAAAAGATGTTGGCACCCTCTTCTGACCTGCAAGCAACCACACACATTTAAAAGTACTGAAAAAACTTTACCTTGTCCTCACCCTAGAAAAAGAGCTTGCATTTTCTGTCCCATTCTTCTGAAACATTTTCTTTAGCAACTTGGCAAACTACCAAAAGAGCCTTTCCCTTTCCTGCTTCAGGTAATTCCGTGTGCCTTAGTGTATATTGTTCTTTTTCCTTCTGAGGTCATGTTAATCTGTGCATATGGACCAGACCAGCTTTGCTTATAGTTCTTGGTAAACAGATTCGTATAGCACTAAGGAAGCAGGAAACTGATTCTCAAGCACAGCACATAGGTATCTGTTTGCTTCACCAGTCACCTCATTCTTTAAACTCCTAGAAAAGCAACCTGCAGAGTGAAGAAGAGGAGATTCCGTTTCTTCAGTTATTTTAATCTAAACCTGGAATAACTGTAAAACATAGATGCAGTCTGTTAGCTAAGAAGGCTAGAAACTAAAACTTATGGAATCTCCTGTCCACTTGGTACTTATTTTTTGCCTAAATGTTTGGCTCTCTACACTTCATTATGATTTTGAGAATCATACTATTATAGCTTCTTGTTTATTTATGACCCTTTTTTAAAATTTAACTTTGTGTGTATGGGTGCTTTGCCTGATGCCCACAGAGGCCAGAAGGCAGCTTTGGATTCCCTGGTACTGGAATTACAGAAGTTTGTGAGCCACTATGTGAGTGATGGGAAGAACTTAGGCTCTCTGGAAGAGGAACAAGGGCTTTTAGCTGCTGGACCACCTCGACAACTCCTGTTTATGACTCTTGACTGGAGGTCATAGCTCCTAGGCTCCTTCTTTCTCCCTCAGTACTAGTGGTATTCCTGTGAACAAGTCAGCCATACTGGCCAAACTCAACCAAACTTATGTTGGATATGATGGCACATACCTGTAACCCCAACATGAACTTTATTTTGTGTACACACGTACACACACACACACACACACACACACACACAAACAGTATTACAAATTTAGGGCTACATAGATTTTTTTTAATCATGTTAAATGATAAGCAGCTTTTAAGAAAAAGTATTAAGGGTTAAATTATTTTGCTAGAAAGGGTGATTTAAAATTTAAAATAAGATTTTAACCTGTCCTTTAATTTGGAACTTTATCAGCTAAGCTATAGCAATAGTAATTACCTTTGTATTTAGTACTTGATAGCATGAAATAGAAATATGATTCTAGAAGTGAAACGACAAGGTTATCTAGAGGCATTCAGAAGAGGGATTAGTTGTGGCCCTTCGGAGGACAGTGTAAGGGGCAGTTAAGAACCCACAGTAGGTCTGGTGACAGTGTATGAGCTAAAATAACATCTTAGCCATGAGATCCTCCCTTACAGAATCTTATAGCAAGATTCTATCTGAATACCTAGTTCATTCTCACTGTCTCCCTCTCTCTCCCTGCATTTGTGATGCTGGGAACCAAACAGCCTGGCACATGGTAAGCAGTGCTCAAATTTATGTAATTTTTACATATGACAGTCACTGAATGAACTCCTCAAGCTTTGAAATATGATTCTTTTTCCTTGTTAATTACTATTTCGGGCCATTTTGTAATCACCTCTATCATCCTCAAATCCTTCCCTATTTTCTACTTCATTTCTGCTCAGATAGAGCAACTATATTTGAGAGGGCAAAGATTTTCATTAGGGTGAAAAAAATAGTGAACAAGGAATATTATTGTTGACTTGCTGCTTACCACTCTGAAGCAGTAAGGAATGGCACACGCTCAGCCCCCGAGGGCGTGGTGCTTTACTTCATTTTCTGTTGCTGTAGTCATACTCTGGCCAAACGGACTTGTGGCAGAAAGGGCTTGTTCCAGCTTATACTTTATAGTCCATTATCACAGGAAGCCAGGGCAAGAGCTCAAAGCAGGAACTGAAGCAGAGACTCTGGAGGAATGCCACTTACTGGCTTGCGCAGCTTGCTTTCTTACATAGTCTAGGACCACTTGCCCAGGGGTGGTACCACCTGCACTGGGATGGACCCTCCTCTATCAGTAATCAATATTTAATGCCCCCTATTCTGTCTGAACGTCCACAACTGACTCTACTCCATCTCCCTCAAATGCCTCTAGACAAGCTTGTATTAATAATCAAGAAATGCCCACAAGTCAGTCTGAAGGAGGTAGTTCTTCCCTGAGGCCCCTCCTCCCAGGTGACTCAGTTTATGTCATACGTGGATTCATACTCTGGTTTGCCAGTGTCATTCTGGGACTTCAGAAAACTAATTGCTCTATGCCTGTTTAATCTAGCAGGTTTTGTTTGTCTTTGCTTTTGATGTAGAGTTCAGTGAGTGCTTCCTGGTTGTGGTACATACCTAGATGTTACTTTTCCCCAGTTGTTTTAGTTATATTTCTTACTTGCTTGCCATTGAGATTTACATGTGCTCTAGAGAAATGATTGGAAGATTGAAACAGCAGACATAGGTGTAACCTCGTTGGGATAGAACTCAGTTGGACAGGACTTGGCAGCACACCAGTGCACACCAGTTCAGTTAGCTAGGATTTTACAAGGCCAGACACTGCTTATTTCAGAACCTCAGCTTTTAAGATGTTGGGTTCACAATTAAAGGAGAGTCTGTTTCAATTACTGCTGGGGGGAGGGGAATATATGTATATATTTTCATATTCACAAGGAATCCAATAATTTTGCTACTCAGTTCTTGCTTATATAGATATTTAAAACAGTGTAAAATACTTCTCTGTGGCTCAAAACATAGCCAGAAAGAATCTCATTTTGATTCAGACCCAAGCAGCTGGTCTGGAGGTCAGCAGTTGCTAGAAGGGATCTGAGGTAATAGAGAATTGAAGGTACATGTAAGGCAAACAGTAACTTTGTCTTATAATAGTGTGATCCGTATAAGAGATCAGCTAAACTTTTTTTCCTTTCTTATCAGATATAATGGGTCTCTCCCAAACGGTGATAGAGGAAGGAGGAAAAGTAGATTTGCTTTGTTTAAAAGACCTAAGGCAAATGGGGTGAAACCTAGTACTGTGCACATTGCATGTACTCCTCAGGCTGCCAAGGTAAGTTAAAGTTCTAAAGACGTTAACTTGGCAAGTTGAAGTGTTCTTATGTGTGGTCTCCAGTGCTTCACGTTTCTGTTTCGAATTTTCCTTTTGTTTGTATTGATGGTATTTGAAGGCTGCCATATGAAATTCCCCCCATCCCTTTTAATGACAGACCAGAGGCAGGTAGGAATTAAAAGAAAATATTCTGATTCTTAAGGCTCTATGGGCCCTCTGAGTTTATTTTCTTCTTGGTGTATGACATGCTTACATTTTGCCCTGGCACCATGTACAGTGGAAGTGCATTCTCAGCGGCACCCACAGCATAACTTCTCACCTTCTAGGCCTTGTCAGTCCCCCAGCCCTGTTTCATTTCCTCACCAAGTTTAGAGGCTGGACCTTTAAGGCGCTGTGAAAGTGGAGGAAGTTTTGAATTCTCACTTTGCTTGGAATTTCTCTTTCCAGTTTATAGCACAAACTGAATTAATTCAGTAATGTGGTATCCAGATAAGAACAGTTACAGAATTCTTTGACTTCTAGAGGTTGTACATAAACATTACAGCATCTGTGTTAGGTCCTTGTTAGGTTAAATAAATGAGCTGCATTAAAATTGGTATATGTTACTTGTTTTAGGTGCCTAGTCCTTGAAGTTAATTAGATTTCAGCCTTATTTTATATCCAAGTTAGATATCAAGCCTTGATTTGGCTGCTCCTTGATTACTGTTTGAGAGCCAAAGAATATATAGAAAGGCTGTTCTTTCTAAGGTGTTCCTCCTGTTCCTTTGTAGACAAGGAGTATGTTCAGTGACGGTGTGGCTCAGCCGGGGCTGCTCTATAGTATTTGCCCATCTGGAGTGTACCACAGCTTCCCACATGTTACAAGATACTGAAATACTTGGATCCCTGTGTACTAAAAGTCATTTAATCACTAACATTGTTAAAGCCAAAAGCATTTAAATATTTTCAGATGCCTCTTAACTGTTTAATCTGGTCCCTGGTTGAGGACCACTGTCAAGGGAGATGTTTATAATCTACCTCTAAGATACTTTCTCATTTTGTGGGTGGACATGCATGTATGAGTATGCAATGAATGCTTGTGTATGTGCCTGTGAAGGCCAAAGGTCAACACCTGGTATCTTTCTCATTCATTCTCCCTCTGATTTTTTGAGTCATGGTCTCACTGAACCTGGAGGGCTTTGATCACAGTGCACTGACTGGCCAGTGAGCTTCAGGCACCTTCTGCCTCTGCATCCCAGCACACAGATGCTCTCAGCCCCACTTTCTCAGTTTCTTATATGACCTTGCCCTTTGTGTTTTCATTGTTAGCTCCTTTACATTTCCAAAAAAAGAACTGAAAAATTAATGAGTGTCAGTTTTAAAAATTTTTGATATATCATGAAGAAAATTTCTTTATAAATGTCTAGCAGTTATCTAGGATGGATTAAAACCCTGACTTTCAATGAGACTCAGACTTACCCTGATATGGTTCTTTTTCCTGATCTAAGAAAAGGTGTAACTGCTTAAAAACAGTTACAGCCTCAACACCCACTAACTCTTTAGAAATTAAGAATTAACTTTCAGAACTAAAGATGTAACTCCATGGTAGGGTTATTTATTTCCTAGCATGTGTGATGTCCTGTGTGTTTGATCCCAACACAACAACAACGCTGACTCTTAGCCTTGGCATGTGGCATATGTCTGTAATCTCAGTGCTTTAGAAGCTAAAGAAGGATGGAGAGTTCTAGAACAGCATGGGCAACAACTTAAGACCCTGTCCCTTGCTCCCTAAAAAAATCCCAGGAGTTAGCAACTATTTGAAATTTTATTTATTTATTTATTTTTTGTTTTGTTTTGTTTTGTTTTTTGAGACAGGGTTTCTCTGTGTAGCCTTGGCTGTCCTGGAACTCATTTTGTAGACCAGGCTGGCCTCGAACTCAGAAATTCACCTGCCTCTGCCTCCCAAGTGCTGGGATTAAAGGCGTGCGCCACCACCGCCCGGCTTGAAAATTTATTTTCTTAATGCAGAATTGTCTAGGTTTTAAAATGTGAGACAATTATAAACACTTATGAATACATAAATATGTGATAAAATATTAACACAATGCTTGTAGATTATCTATACTACATTCTTGAAGGCCAGCAAGATGACTCAGTGTGTTAATGCTCTTCTCAGTAAACCTGACTTACCTGAGTTGCATCCCTGGAGCCCACATGACAGAAGGAGAGAACTGACACCCACAAGCTCTTCTGATTCCCACCTGTGCATGTGCCACACGTGTACACACACACGTACACACACAAAATCCCACATAAATAAATGTAACTCTAAAAAACATGAGTCTGTTTGATTGCCCACACCTAATGTAATCCCAGTAGGTCGAAAACTAAGATAGGAAGATCCAGAGTTCAAAGCTAGTCTGCACTGCATCGTGAGGAATAGGTCATCCTGAAGTACACAAGACACAATTCAACAAACCACGTAGATGAGATGAGAGCCAAATGTGGTGGCACATGCCTGTAATCCCAACACTCGATAGATGCTGAGACAGAGGATCTCAAGTTTAAGGCCAGCCTGGGTTATGTAGCCAGACTCACTCTCAAAATGAACAAGCAAGAACACAGAAGCCCAGGATGGTGGCTCTTACTGTCAGTCCAGCTCTCAGGAGGCCGATGCAGGGGGTTCTCTGTAAATTCAAGGCTAGCCTAGTCTATGTAGTAGGGCCAACAAGGGCTATATACAGAGATCCTGTCTCAAAACAGTCCACAAACAAGTGAGATGGTAAATTTGCATTTTAAACCTTGTTAAAACCAGGTAGTTGATGCTTATGTATTTATTACCTTTAGATATTTGAAAAATAACCTTTTTAATATTAGAACTTCAAAAGGCCTTACCTATTACACAGATTAGCTAAAAAGCAAAAACAAACATTTCATTCTTTTTTACTGTGTATAGTCACTCTTGTGTCTTTTATCTGTTTTCCTCTTATATAACCTCCTTTGTGAAATAACTAGGTTTTCCCCTTCTGATATCATTTCAACTCATTAACATAGGAACACCTAAAAATATATCAAACTGAGTACTTCTTTTAGAAGAAGTCCAGTTTAGGATAAGTCAAAAATATGGCCATCAGAATCACATCTATTTCTTCTTGTAATGATTAATCATCCTGTACATTTTTCTGTATCTGGTCTGGCATATGGTAAAACTTGTTATCTGTAGGATTAGAAAATGAGCTGGTAATTCTAGTTTAACTGTATATATAAATTTTATGTCTCTTTAAAAAAAAATTTTCTTGAGAGATTTTGAATTTTTTTCCTTATCAGAGAAATATTGGATGTTGGTTTTAGTTTCCATGTGGTATTTAATATTAATTCCCTTAGAACTTTAAAGTGCTTTTAAGAGAAACACAGATTCTTAAGAATTTTAAATTTTTGGGTTTTTTTTCCATGACTATTAAAATGTATTCTGTAAGCTGGGCAGTGGTGGCACATGCCTTTAATCCCAGTACTTGGGAGGCAGAGGCAGGCGGATTTCTGAGTTTGAAGACAGCCTTATCTACAGAGTGAGTTCCAGGACAGTCAAAGCTACGCAGAGAAACCCTGTCTCGAAAAACCAACCCCCCCCCAAAAAAAGTATTCTGTAACCCCTCAACTTGAGGAAACCACAATGAAGTTATATAGACTTTCTTGCCTGTACCCTAAATTCCAGTGTGTGTGTGTGTGTGTGTGTGTGTGTGTGTGTGTGTGTGAGAGAGAGAGAGAGAGAGAGAGACAGAGACAGAGAGAGAGACAGAGAGAGAGAAATATCTTACCTTCCTTTAAGGAAGAGATTTTTCTGATTGGATGACTGCTAATATTTGCTGTTAACCCTTTCATTCATAGGCAATAAGCAACAAGGACCAGCATAGCATATCATATACTTTGTCTCGAGCCCAGACAGTGGTGGTTGAATACACTCATGACAGCAGCACTGACATGTTCCAGGTACTATAACATGGTTTCTTTTCTTTATAAAAGTTAAAAATCTTTTGTTGGTGACTTTGCTATGATTAGATTAAATATTATGCTTTCATGCTGTATGTTTAAAATAGGTATTGATTTTTTTTTAAAAAAAAAAAAACCTCATCTAAGCGTCATTATAGTGTAGTTTAAAGGTAGGCTCTGAAGTTGGAGAGTTAAGAGCACTTGCTGTTCTTGCAGAGGACCCAGGTTCCCAACATCCACATTAGGTGGCTCATAACTGCCTGGGACTCCAGTTCTGGGGATCTGATATCTATTCTGGGCTCCAAGGGCACTAGGCATGTATGCATACACATATATGCACACAAGCACTCATACATACAAATGAAATAAAAATAAAATATAAAAGAAAAGAGAGGAGGGAGGGACCCTAGGACCTAAGTTCCTGGTAAACTTTTCTTAGCTACTCTGTGCCTCCACGTCCTCCTCCTCTGCAGAGTGCAGAGGGTAGTCGCTCCCTCAGACCTGTGTGTGTGTGTGTCATAGGGATTTGGTTTTCAGCACACATCTGGGCAGAGCTACTGGTATAATAAAAATCTTTTTGTCTGGCTCCCATTCTCTGAACCAATCTGGTACTGATATTTATTTTTATTTGCTGATAGATTATAGAGCAGTGAAGCCTGAAGACATAAAATTCTTGTTATTTTCTGTCAATATTAGATTTTCTAAAGAAGCCTAACTAGAATCGACTATTAAATAAAATTATGTCCCAATTATTTAATTTTTCTTCATAATCAGTGAAAAGGCCCAGAGATGTATTTAATTTCAATCATTATCAAAATATTTTTGAGGCTGATCTCTCCTCTAACCCTGTAAATGAGCCATAGATTTAAAAGAACAGTATCTCTACAGTTAGTATTAGAATATGGGTGTTGTTTGTTTCTCTTTTTTTTTTTACTAAACTAAATAAACAACATCCTTATTGATGAAAGTAACATGACATATGGTAAAATAACATAATAACATGTTTTCCACATCTTTATCAACAAGCAATTAAGGTGAATGTCAAGATGATATGTTTGGTCATAGATTTGAAATTTAACTTCAAAAAGTACCTTGTATTTATTTAACTCTAATCTTTGTAGTTGGCTCCTTGTTCTCCTACGTTAATTTTCTAGTATCAGAAATTAGTTTCTACTTGCATCATCCCTATGGAAAGTTGAACATATCTGCACTGTGAAGCCCAAGAAACCAGTCTAGTAATAGTAAATTAACTCATCTTTGAGAAGCGACTTGGCTGCCTTCCAAACTGTGTGAGAACATTCCTGGGGAGTCTATCAGGTAGAAATTCAGATTCCTGTCCAGCTAACTGTGTAGGTGCTGCCCTACTATGTAAGTGCAAAGTTAGACTGCTGATGGGACGATGGCACACAGAAGTCTCCAGAGTCTTCTTGTCATCTGTACCTCCTTACCACGCTTAGTAGGATTTTTTGACAACAGCCAGGACAAAGGCATCATGGGAGGAAAAAAGGAAGGATATCAGAGAAACAGTATGAAGTGTGGTAGATTGATGATTCTACTTAGAGCTAGAACATGGTGCATAGAAATAACAAGAAATTAGTTTAGATTGAACTTATTTTAAGGCAAATATTGTGTCAACTTCTATCTCCTGTGGAAAAATAGAAATATCCACTATGGTACAAAGTTGTAATCCCCACTACTTAGGAGACTAAGGCAGGAAGACATAGAGTTCTAGGCTATCCTGTATACTTAGGGACTACAGCTAGACCCTGCCTTCTTTCCCCCCACCCCCCCCCCGCCACATACACTCAAAGGCTTCATGTTTGTAGAGAATTGGTATTTTAAGTGCCATCATTAAGTTGTATAATACCGTGTTGTAATATGTTAAAGAACTGATGACTTCTAAGTGTTTCCATTATACATGTCACTTTTATCATGTGACATCCATTCATTTTCCTTTTTTTCCCTTTTACTCTGAAGATGCAAGTAACTTACTCATGGGCTAATACTTTTAAAATGGTTTAACCTGACACCTGCCTCACCCAGGGCTCCAGCTAGAAACCTTACTACTCAGAAATGAAAAACTATCTGGGTGTGTGACAAATTCTACAGCCAACATAGAATTCCTTTTCTCTGCTTCCTTGGGAAACCTTGGAACAAAGTACCTTTGAGGCACTGTTCTTTGAAGTTCACTTATTTGATGTCTCATTCCTTATCAGCCTAAGCTGTTGGAGGGGAGGCTTGTTGCTATAAACAAGCACAACCCAAAAGTAAGAACTAGCAGCTGGTAACCTAGTGAGAAGAAATGGAGACTCTGAGCAAGGCTGTGTACAGCCATTAACAAGGGTCAGTGCTGACACACAGCTCCTGCACACAACAACACTTTAGCTTGGTCTCAGTGTTCACCACAGCGTGAAGCTCTAGATTTACTCGTGTGCGGTGGGTTCTATTAAGGTGGGTAGTATAAGGTAGAAATATTATACAGGTCTGCCTTTAAAGGGTTAAAGCCTAGAGCCGTCTAGGCATCTTGGCCACATTGGGTTCTTTGTTCTCTAAGGGTTTTAGAAATTCCATCATATGTTCCCACTTAATTCTATGCTCAAAGTGACTGCTGTATCAGAGAGAGTGAGAGATTAGTTTTCAAAGGTATAGATGTCCCCATAGTTTGAGCTTTAGAAATTTCAGAGGCTTAATGTTTTTACATTATCCCTTTCTTAATGGATTCCACTGTGTTCTTTGAATCAGATTTATATTATATTCTTTTTTTTTCCCTTTAGATTGGTCGGTCAACTGAAAGTCCTATTGATTTTGTAGTAACTGACACAGTTCCTGGAAGTCAGAGTAATTCCGACACGCAGTCAGTACAAAGCACTATATCAAGATTTGCCTGTAGGATCATATGTGAGCGCAATCCCCCCTTTACAGCTCGGATTTATGCTGCAGGATTTGATTCATCAAAAAACATCTTTCTTGGGGTAAAAAGCTCTTTTTCCCTAATGCATTCTTTTATACTAGTTTCTACTTCCAAATTATATGTAAATAGAAACTCACTACTCTTTTTATAGGAGAAAGCTGCCAAATGGAAGACATCTGATGGACAGATGGATGGCTTGACCACTAATGGAGTTCTTGTGATGCATCCACGCAATGGGTTCACAGAAGACTCCAAACCTGGAATATGGAGAGAAATATCAGTATGTGGGAACGTCTTCAGTCTGCGTGAAACCAGATCAGCCCAGCAGAGAGGAAAGATGGTATGTACTTACATGTAGCTTCTTTTTACAACAGTAAACAGGATGAGTTGGGCTAAATATCGTATGCGTGCATGTTGCTTTTTTTCAGCAAATCTCTTGGACATGTTGCTGAAAACTGAGACCATCAAACACAGACTTTCAAATACTAATTCTAGAGGCCAGTGTTTGTTTCAGTTAGGAAAGTTTAAGCTTCTGTGCTTTGTGTCCTTGACTATACTTAACTAACTAAAATTGACTAGGTTTGTTGATTATTCAGATGATTAAATCATAAGTTGTCTTTTGGCTAGAAAGAGAGAAGTTACTATTCAATGTGTTGTTGATTTTCAAATTTAGCATTTTTTTATAACTTCTACTATTCTGGAAGTTCTATTTCTAAATTACATACAAACAGAAACTTTTTTAAGTTAGCAGGCAACCCTGGAGGTCTCCTGTCTTGTTAGGACATACTGAAGATGTAGTGTGAACACAGTGGTAACGTTGGTTTTGATTTTTTTTCTCCTTCAGGTGGAAATTGAAACCAATCAGCTACAAGATGGCTCCTTAATTGACCTTTGTGGTGCAACCTTGCTGTGGCGTACTGCAGAAGGCCTTTCCCATACGCCTACTGTGAAGCACTTAGAAGCTTTAAGACAGGAAATCAATGCAGCACGACCTCAGTGCCCTGTAGGGTTCAACACACTAGCCTTTCCCAGTATGAAGAGGAAAGATGTTGTAGATGAAAAGCAACCATGGGTGTATCTAAACTGCGGCCATGTTCATGGTTATCATAACTGGGGAAACAAAGAAGAACGTGACGGCAAAGATCGGGAATGTCCTATGTGTAGGTCTGTTGGTCCCTATGTCCCTCTGTGGCTTGGATGTGAAGCTGGATTTTATGTGGACGCCGGCCCTCCTACCCATGCCTTTAGCCCTTGTGGGCACGTGTGTTCAGAAAAGACAACGGCTTACTGGTCCCAGATCCCACTTCCTCATGGTACGCACACTTTTCACGCAGCCTGTCCCTTCTGTGCACATCAGTTGGCTGGTGAACAAGGCTATATCAGACTTATTTTCCAAGGACCTCTAGACTAGCAGCTGTCCTCCAGGACTGCATTATAAGTTTATAAGCTAAGTGATTGGGTTTGCTAACCGACCCCTTGTCCGTGTAAGTTTCTCTGCTCTGGTCATTTGCATTAAGATGAAGAATTTTTTAAATATTTATAATAGCAATTTCTGAGAAAAATCTGGGAAACTCAAGCAAAAGAATTTTTTGAAAGTTCCAGACTTCTGAATTCTGAGTTTTGAAAATCTATTTTGAGGAGAAAAAGACATAGTCTAATTTGATGCCTTCCTTCGTTTAGTGTTTTTGAATCACCGCCCTCAGTGTTGAGAGGTTGTGCTGTAGAACTGAGGGTCTGTTGGTTCAAACTATGTTAGTTTACAATTTGTTGCAAACATTGTAAAATACAGCAACATGTATATTAATTTTTCTATTTATCTTTATCATAGAAAGTACCTTAGAACGTTGTGATAGGCTCGCATGGTAATGGTGGTATCACACATTTGGTGTGAGCGGTAGGTTAGTGGGCACGAGGCTCAAGAATGTGCAGAGTTAAGGAGAAAGACAGGAGAGCTCCTCCCCCAGCCCCATAGAAGTAGGGGATTTGATGAGCTAGAATATTTCATAAAACCAGATTCATATTAATTACCATTGTCTAAAAGGTGTTTGTTTTTAACCACATTGAAGTTAACCAGAAAATGGTTTTTTCCTTAATGTTTCTCTCAAGTGTAGTACTATAACAAAAGTTAATGCTAAGAAACATTTTATATGCTCCTTTGAATATGCAATTTAATCTAGATGATCTATTTTTCTCCCATGATAACTGATCTGTTTTTAGTGCCAGCAACATTTGGCAAGTTTATTTTTTTGGATATAAACTGTGGTTCATCTGTTCACTGTTTCTAAAAAAAAAGAAAAAGAAAAAAATCCTATGAGAAAGTGAAGAAATTAACAAGAAAATTACTTGATTTGCTCTAGGAAAATTAAATAAAAGTGCTTTGTTAATTATTCTGTATTTGGATTATTCCAGGCATTAGGACATACAGAGCTGTAGAGAGCTGGCTGCTGTGGTTCCTCCCTTTGTAACCAGCAGACCAGCCTTAACTGTGGGCTTGACTCCTAGGGAGCTGGCCTCAGTGTGACTCATGGAAATGTTTGCTTAGCGGATGAAAGCGAGGACACACCGCAGGGACTGCTGTTCTCTTCCTCCATATGTGCTGTGCAGGACAGTTTCTTCTCACCCTAGCCTTTTTAAATACACCAGAAGTACAGACAGTTGCACTACACCAAACCCTTTGAACACTTGTAGAAATCAGTACACTGTAGGTTAGACAGAATCATCTTTTAATCCTTTGAGTTCTTTTCCTTTAGTTTGAAAAATTGTATAATAATTGACTATTGTCAAATTTTTGTATGTGGTAGTATAGCTTTAATTTATCTTATTACTACACCAACGTTTTGATTTAAAAAAAATTAAAACAAAAAAAAGGTCACTTAGAAGCCATGAACTATTTTATTTTATTGTCAAATTTTCTTGTTTTGAAAATTATCATTTGGGTTCACTCAGGAAATGCATGTCAAGATTTGTATTATAAGTTAGCTGTGATGTATCAGTAACTGCTGGTTATTACCCTTTTTTCAAGGAACTTTAATTGATTTGAAGTTTTCTGGTCACAAACTTTGTGACTAATGCAAGGAAACCAAGTCCTGTGTTGTGTTTTGTCATTTCTGTTGAGGCTCTATATTGTAGCTTAATTTTTATTTGCAATTAATTTATTCAAACTAAGTAAATACTTTTCAAAATAGATATGCGAATTTGTTTGTGTGGGTTCCTTTTCGCATAGTCGAGAATGGAAAGTCAGAAGTGGTAAGTCTACCCCCAGACTAAACAGATTCCCCCATCTTCTGACATAGACTTGTAAAATGTATAGAATTTTCTATTTAATGTAACACTGTAAATATCTTTCTCTTAGAAGTCATCATAGCAGCAACATCATAGAGTCTTTTTGAGATTAAGCCTGGTAGAGAATTAGCAACTGAGCTACCTGAATTGTACTCGTGACGATAAAGATTCTATCTTCTTCCCAAAAGCCCTGAATTTTCTCTCCTATCAGCTAAGAAAAGAAAACACAAGATGGTTCATTTGCTATGAAACTCACGTTTTTAAACCTCGGAAAATAGAAGTCACGAGTTGGGTGCTTTTGTTTAAGTACTTTGAAAAGTACTGTGCTTATCATCTGTATTACATTCATGGCCTGGACGGATGGGCTCAGTGGTTAAGAGCACTTGCTGCTCTTACTGACGATGCGAGTGCCTTCCAGCCCCATTCTTGTGGCTTACACCACTTTTGGCTGCCTCCAAGGACTCCAGTGCTCTTTTCTAACCTCTGTGAGTGCCTGCACCTGCACACACATACACAGAAAATAAATATGTAAAGAAGTGAAAAATGTCTGTATTTTGGTCAAGGGAAAAAAAGTTGTATGTACTTTTGCTAAATGAACTCTCAATGAGGTAGTCTTTAAGACTGCTTATTTCAAAGTGATCTTCATCCTTAATTTAACAAGAATTATAGCCGGGCGGTGGTGGCGCACGCCTTTAATCCCAGCACTTGGGAGGCAGAGGCAGGAGGATTTCTGAGTTCGAGGCCAGCCTGGTCTACAAAGTGAGTTCCAGGACAGCCAGGGATACACAGAGAAACCCTGTCTCGAAAAGAAAAAAAAAGAAGAATTATATTTATGTAGCATGTTATAGGTCATGAAGGGCAGTCAGACAGTATCTTTTGGTTTATTTGGTTGGTTAGGATTTTTTTGGGTTTTTTCTTATTGTTTATTTACATTCCAAATGTTGCCCCCCCTTCCTGGTCCTCCCTCCAAGAGTTCTTCCCCCATCCTCCCTCCCCCAGACAGTATCTTTGCCAGGCTGCACCCCGTCCTACCCCACTGGGTGGTATTGGAGAGTGGAGCACATTGGCAGGCGCTCCTCATCAGCTGCATTTTACCAACTCCTGACATTGTCATTGCTTCCTTTGCTCCTAGAAAAATTTTCTGGGATTCAATTTATTATGGGATCCAATCTCAAAATAAATAATTATGCAAATAAATAACTACATGTGACATTTGAGTATTCCCTCTTGGGATGTCTTGGGACCCATGAGTGATAATGACTTTCTGACACAGGTGGAAAGCACCAGTAGGTATCTGTTCAGTTTCCCTTTAAATTTATAAACAACTTAAAAAAACAAAAATCAAAAACCTATGGCACTTCACCTCAGTGTGTCTTGTACAGCTAACTTTAGAGACAACTGACTCCTTTGCATTGTTTTTTCTCAATACAGGAAGCAGTCATCCTGTAGCTAACCAGATCTATCCACAGTTTCTCAGTACCTCACACTTCCTGTCAGATTTCCTCCTGAGCGTGTTCTAACACCTCCTCTTCCTCTTTCAGCGCTCGTTCCTATAGAGCACACACTTGAAGGTCTGGTGTGCAGCAGCTGTGTTCTTCATATTTACTGAATGATATAGCAAGGATCTCCACCCTGATTATAAATCTAGTAGGAAAGATAGATGTGAGCCAGAAAAAGTAAAAACTACAACAGTGTGGACAGTAAGCCATGCCGATGGGACAAAGAAGCTGAAAAGGTTAGGTATGTCAGGTTAGGACCAGAGGAAGCCTTAGTAGGAAGGCGGGGCTAGAAGGAACTGAAGGCTGTTGGTACTGTGCAGAAGAAACAGAAAAAAGCACCATCAATGGCCCCGAAATGAAAGTATATAAGCATAAAGGAGGTCAATATGGTGACACGGTATGAGACGTGGAGAGTGGTAGGTAGGAAAACAAGACAGGTATCGGGTGGGAGACTAGAGCTAGATCGTGAATGGTCTCTTAATTCTGTATGGGATGGGAGTAAAAAATGCTGGTCTTTCAAAGTGAAATACTCCAATTTATACTGTCTTTCTGCATAATGTTTGGCTGTGTGTCTCTGCATCTGCTCCATCTGGTGCCAGGAGAATTCTATCTGATAATACCTGGACAAGGTGCTAATATCACTAGGAGTTATTTAATTGACTTTTTTCAGTAATGTTTGGTTCTACCCTAGGTCTCTCCTCTATTCAGTCTCTGGTTCCTGGCTATCTAGCCAGTGTAGGACAAGAGGTCATTTCATCTACACCCTGAGGAACAAAGACATGAAGAGGGTTCTTATAAGAGTTACCTGGGGGGGGGGGAAATCTTTGTAATAGAAGCATTTGGGATTGTAATAAATTGTATTGAGGTAAAGAAAAAAATGCTGATCCTTAAACACCATCTGGACAGACAGAAATGGAGAACAGGGGGCTTGGTGTAATCCTAGAGAGAAATCAGTGTCTTGGGTCAAGATGGTGTTAGTGAAGATAGTTTGGAAAGTAATCAGTTCTTGGATCTATTTTTGAAGGCACAGCTGAAAGTCAGGTAGGTGTAGGTGAATAAGAGGAGATGTGAAGAGTAACTGCTGCAGAGTGAGGAGGAGTTGCTCAGTGGTAGAAGGGAGGACTCAGTCCCTAGCACCTGCACATGCATGAGAGCACATCCACACTGCACAGAATGGCTCATCTCCATCAGCCTCAGCACCTGCAGGGATGAAATTGCCGTTTAAGTAGATATATTCCAGAGACATACTGATAGTAAATACAGAGTATAATCATTGACATTAGATCAAGACTACACAAAACTTTTGCCACTTTGTTTAGGGTGCTGGGAATTGAATATGCAGCCTTGACCGTGCTAGACAAGCACTCTTCTGTGGAGCTAGATTCTCATCAGGAACTCACTGTGCAGCCCAGGCTGGCCTTGAACTCATGATCCCTGCACATCTCCTGAGTGTTGGGATTGCAGGCATGTGCCACTACATCCCGCCTTCACCTTTTCTTAATTGCCAACAAAGTTCTCAACCATCATAATCAGTGTGGTCTGTACGCCTCATGCTAGCTGAGAAACAAATTGAGAGGAAAAAAGTAGTTTTCTTGATGAATGGTAGACATCCTTTTGTTGAAGTAGAGTTGACTCAGCTCTTGGTGTGTCTCTGCTTTGGCTATCCTCTAAGGAAACAAAATTCTTTTCAATGGTAATGACTTCCTGTTCTGGAGAGTTTATCTTACTCATACTTTAAAAAAAAAAAACTTAGGGGTTTTGTTTTGTTTTTTAAATGGTTCTCAGAGGCCCGCAAGAGGAATCATTGAGTAAAGCCAAGCTTTCCAACCTGAGTTGACCCACATGGTAGAAGCAGAGAACCAGCTGTAAATTGTCCTCTGATCCACAGGCATGTCCACGGGCATGTCATGTAGCACATGCACCCCTAACACAAGTATACTTTTAAAAAATTACTTTTAAATTAAAAAATAAAATGCTGTTTCGTTTAATGTTAATAAGAATTATTATGTCCTACCTTTTTGGCATGATAGACATTAGATGTCATGATGGGAAAGCCTGTTTCTTTGTGTCAGATTGTAAACCCAGCTGTGTGAATCTAAGGTAAACCACTGAGTTTCTGCTGTAGCCAATCACTGCTACAAACACAGTATTGAGAATATTAGTGTTATTCAGGTCCACCCTATGAGGTAGAAACTATTATTTAGAAACCCATCACAATGTAACTTACCCAAGGTTCACATGGTTTATAACAGAACTTCTCACAAGGTAACAGTTCACAATTTGTGAATGTGTTTCCCCATTTTAGTAAGACCACATCAAAGGATTCTTATTTGTCAAAGCAAGCTGATAAGTAATTATTGTTACAGCATATTTAAGACACAAGCAAGGTAAATGTTCAAAAACTATTTCTCAATCATCAGAAAACCGATTAAGCTATTGTCATACACTTGTAAGAAACACTAACAAAAAATAGCCAAAAGAACAAAGGCTACGGAAGCCGATCAGAAAATGTGTTTACCTTGGCTGAACAGAAGACCTACACAGCATGGCACTAACCTGAAATTTGGCAAGATTGCAAGAGAAGATCTATGAGGAGTGCAGGAAGGAAAATACTAGTATGGAAAACAGAAACATCATGTGTCATCCACAGCTTCAGCTGTCAACTTGACCCTAACTTGGCGGCGGCGTCTGGCAAGAGGGGGCCTCTGCTGTCGGTGAAGCTCTTTCTTAACTGCTAGTTGCTGCAGGAGGACCTAGCTCACTGGGCAAGTCCATTCTTAGGCAGGACAGCAAGCCCGGAACAGTGTTTCTCCATGCTCTCTGCTTTAGTTCCTATCTCCATGTTCCTGTCCTGAGCTGCCTTCAGTGATAGCTGTAACCAGTAAGCTAAACTATGCATTCCTATCTCCTTTGGTTTTATAACAGCAACAGGACAGCAAACTAGAAAACCACGTGTAACTAAATGGTACCCAAATGAGGAAAGCACAGAAGGCAGCCAATACTTGTAGGAAAAAATAAGATTATGTCATTTTAGATGTACCTGAACTTTTACTGCATTACTGTACAGGTAGTGAGTTTTCAAATTGGATATAAACTAAAAAGAACCTGGCTATCAAGTTGCAGATGAGGAAACTTAAGTCCTATCCAGGTAAGGCAGCCATCCACTGATACCTGGTATTAGGTCCTCGGTCTATTATATCTGTTCTAATAATGATCTGTTGAGACCAGGTCTCACTCTGTAGCCCATATACTGGCCTATAACCTAAACTGGCTTTGATCTTGAGCAATTCTGCTGCCTTAGTCTTCTGAGTGCTGGAATTGCAGGTGTGAGCCACCATGATTATCATTTGGGTCACTAAGACTTAGTCTTGCATTTTAATTGTTGACATGTAGGTAATACATTGAATTTAGGAGCTTTTATTTCTAAATTCTGAATGTCTACAGAGTGGAAATAACTTGTCATGTGAACAGAGATTCCTACATGTACAAAATGGGCTGCTTAAGATTTGGTTTCAGTAAACTACCTGGTTTGGAGCCAGGTGTGGTGGTGGTACACCCTTAATCCAAGCACTTGGAGACAAATAGGTGAATCTCTGTGAGTTTGAAGACAGCTTGAAATACACAGTAAGTTCCAGAACAGTCAGGGCTACAGAATAGAGAGATCTTGTCTCTCTACTCCACCAAAAACTACTTGGTTTTGGAAATGAAAGACAAGTATATACAGAATATCCAGGGTTTCACCTGATGTGGTGACACACTAGTCCCAGGCATGTGGTAGACTGAGATAGGATCGAGTGTGCTCAGTAGTTGGTGCTCAGACTGGGAACTGTAGTGTTAGCCTCCTTCAACCAACCAGCCTTGGGGAGTGGGGGGCAATTCACTGGTTTCACTTTAGTGCTCTGTGTAAGTCATAAGCCATTCAGCAAATGAATGTGCACCTAGGGACAAGACTTTCTTTGTTTTATCCACTCAGGAAGTTAGAAGTTAGGTCAGTTACTTTGCAAATCCCACTTCCGCAGAGCTGCAGAGAATTCGGAGACTCCTCAACTGCACTTGGATTCTTTATTGAATTCCTGTTAAAAAGTTATGACTTGGTCATCTAAATGCCAGATGCTGATACAGTTCTGGTGCCAGCTAGTGGACAGCTGTTTACTAAGTAAACTTGAAACCATGAGGGGAGTTAGAAACTATCAAGATAAGCCATTCAGGGGCATGTGCAGTCATACCCATAGCTCTCTGTCTAGACTGGAAGCTCATTACGTGGATTTTATCAGGAAAGTAACCCACCCCTTTGGTAGCCATGGTTCAATGGTCATATTTCATCTTAAATTCTTCACAGTGAACAAATCTTGAGATGAAGATGCAGGAATTGAATTAAATGGGTATACAGGGATGAGAGAAAGGCTGTCAGATATCCACAGCCAAGATCCAAAGCTAAATTGGGCTCAGAGGGCAACTGAGGAAGTCATGGGAGCAAATCTCTGTGGTGGATGTTGATACACAGGACCCACATTCGTGCATGTACCAGATAACTGCTCCAAATTTTAGGGTAAGGGTTGCTTCTTAAAATGCCTACTTAAAAAGAATGTATTCATTTGAGTGTGTAAATCTGACAAGTTTTATTGTCATTTCGGATTTGTGAATGCAAATGTTGATGTCTATTTTTTCCTTGATTCTGCTCAAAGAACTAAACTGGTAAGAATCACTAAGTCAAATGTGCTGTGCAAAGTTAGTGTCTGTTTGCAGGAGTGACATAATAAAATGGTGACGGGATTTGTCTGATGGAAGTCGAATAGTACTCTAAGATGTGACCTTTTGTAGCGTGACATCAAAGAGCTGAGGGCTTCAGGGTTTTTCCAGACTTCACAATCGAGAGTGTGTCTGAAGATGCTTTTATGGTTTTGTGATTGCTCCTGACTTCAGATATGGCAACATATATTTATGAAAGCATTTTAATACCTCTTTAAATACAAAAAGGATATTAAAAATATCTGGGTAGGATTCCACAGCCACAAGGAATTCTTCAGACAAGGCAGAAACCCAAGCCTTAATTTGGCCTCAAGTTATTGGACATGAATTTCATTATCTGGAATGATTATATAGGAAAATAACCCACCCCTCTGGTAGCCATAATCTGATGCTCATTATATCTTACCTTAGTTCCTTAGGTCTTCGGAGCTGATCTGTGTAGAATGAGATTGTGCCGCAGATGGATCCTAGCTAATGGCTTTTTATTTGAGAAGCTCAGTCATCTCTTTGATATAACAGTCAGAGCATGTTAAATGTGTTATGATGGTATCCTTAGAACCTTTTAATCATGTAATAGATAATGGAAAAGTTAGTTAAAATAGTTCATAGCCAAACAGTTCTGAAAGAGTACAAAAGAGTTTGGGGCTGGGGTCAGAGCACAGGGTAGTGACCCCAATACCTAAGTCCACTACCATCCCCAGTTGCTTGGGTCCAGTACCTGAATAGGATTTTTTGTTTTTTCTGTTTTTAAAAAGTGGTTCTATAATTCACTTAAGCAAAATTGTTCTTCACCTTTCTGTACATGACTTTGTTGTGCTGAATTAAGCCTATGCTGTACCAAGCAAATATACTATGAAACAGAGTCATGAGTAAACTAAGATATAGCATGCAGAATATGCATTTGCACTAGAGAATATTCTAGTAAGCCAAACTTGGTCATTGTCATACTTCAGTTTGAGCAGCACTTGAAGCACCTAGTGAGCATGGATTCCCAAATACCTACAGTCTGAGCTAGTTAGTACCCACAAGGGAGGGTTTACACATAAACAAGACGTTACCATGTCTCAGCAACAGCAGGGTAGCAGCAAGACAGAAGCCCATTTTATCTCTCTAAATCTTTTCTCTTTCTAGCTGAGCCTGTAATCCCAGCATACAGGAGGCTCCTACAGAGGGTTGCTACGGGTTCTGAACCAGTCTGAGCAATAAGAATCAAATCCTGTCTCAAAATAAAATAAAAACTTCTCTTTCTCTTTCTATGCATAGAAAGCAGCTTCCTGGCTGCAGAGAGGAAGTCAGTTCCTAAAGGCTGGTCACATGCTCCTCTGAGTAGTTTATTTCCAGCTAACTTGGTGATTCTGAACACCAGCACTTTCTGTTTTCAAGTGTTGTATCTAAGCAAACAACTCATCCTAGATGCCTGTAAGATGATCTCATGTTCTTGTGGACTTCTAGGCAATCAGGTGATCAACTCTATTTCAAAGACAACTGATCAAGTCATTCAGTTGGTCTGCCATTGCATGATCCTGTTTCTTGGCCAATTATTTTTTTTTTATGGGCAAAATGCAGTCTATGACCTGCACTCTCACAAGCATGTTTGAGAGACTCAGATCCATGGAAAGTATTAAAGAGCAGGAACAGTGTGCTTCATGTCTGTCAATATCAGGCAATTATGACAGCTCGGAGAAAAGTCCCTTTGGAATCTTAGGAATGGGATCTGGCCCTGTATGGCCAGAACTGAAACTGTCAGGTTTTATTGCACTTTGGAAACCTTTAGCAAGAGTTAAAGTTGCCTGTCTCTTGAGGAGAGGTCTGTGCAAGAAAATAAAACAGGGTAATGGGTCAGTGGGGAGCAGGCTTAACATGGGGGCAAGGATCTGAGTTTGTATCCCTAGAATCTTGATAATCTAGGAACAGTAATATGCAGCTGTAATCAGAGATCCTATGGTGAGATGGAAGGCAGAGATGGGAAAATCAGAAACCTACAGGCCCAGCATATGTAGTGACAGAGACTTGTCGCAAAGTGGAAGTGAGTATTAACAGCCAGAAGTGACCTCTAACTTCCCCAAGAGCACCATGACACGTGCACACTCTCATACATGAACACACGAGAGGTGGGGGAGAGAGAATACATAGGGATAATGGAAACGCCAAGTCCTGTTTAATAACCAACCTGAAGTTAAATATTCATGAAATACTTGAACAGATAAGAACTGGACCTTTCACCCTTCATTTGTTGAATTATTTTTAATTTCATAGCAACCTTGAGACCAGAAGATAGGAGAAATCGAAAAAAGAAGTAGGAAGCAGTGTCTCCACAGACACTTGGGACAGATCATTCTTCTTGACTCAGGCAAATCTCAAGCAAGGAAGATTGTCAGCTTAAACCAGAAAGCAAGAGTTTGTGTCTTCTCTTCATGAATATCACAATTTATAGTGCTCTGTGAAAATTAGCAACTTAACAGTGTTGCGGTATCTAGAATCTCTTCTTCCATTCACCTGAAAGTAGTTGCTACACTGAATATGTAAGTGCCAGGCAGAGGTAAAGACCCTTCGGAGCACATACCTGAGCATTAGGCCAGACTGCGGAAGTCAGAGAAGACGCTAACAGAAATGGCAGGAGTCAGGGACCTGAAGGAAGAGGTGGGTAGCCAAGAGAAGAGCCAAAGAGCACACCCAAGAGAGGCACCAGCATAGCCATGCAAGGCTTAGAGCCACAATAGCCCCACACACTTGGGAAACAAACTGAATGTGATTACATAAGGAAGAAAAGAAGGCGATGGCAAGAGGCTGAAGAAACCATAACTGGCTTGGGCAGCTTGGGGGGACGTTTACAGGAAGAGAGCAGGGGATGAGTATGACTGCTGGATACATGGGACTGAAGTTCCTCCAAAAGAGATTCCACTGTGAAATACACACTTACGGGTAGTATAGTATCCTTTCTGTTGCTGTGATAAAACACTCTTACCAAAACAGAACTTAGGGGAGGAAAGGGCTTACTTGGCTTAGACTTCCAGGTCCAGCATTGAGGGAAGGTCAGGTCAAGCATGAACTTGGACATAGAGACCATGAAGGAACACTCTGCTCTGTCTTGCTCACAGGCCCAAGCTTAGCTAGCTTTCTTGTACATCCAGGACCACCTGATGTGAAATGGTACTGCCCACAGTAGCTGGGCCCTCCTGCATCCATTAATAAGACAATCCCCATAGAAATGCCCACAGTCCAAGCTGATCCCAGCAACCCCTCCATTTTCTTAGGTGACTCCAGGTTGTGTCAGGATGACAGTTAAAACTCTCGAGGACAAGGATTCAACTAGCCTAAGGTCTCACAAGTAAGGAAAACCTCCTAAGAGCCAATTTCTAAATGGACTGAGAACATTGGTATTGTGGTGTGGTGTGGGAAGAAAGAGTTCCCAATAAATACTGAAAGAAAAAAAAATAAGGGTAAAAAACAAAATGAAACAAGATCTGCGGCATGGAGGCCAAGAAAAAAATGAGGGGGTGTGGTCTGCTGCCACATACTATGGAGCAGAAAGAGTTGAGGACTGAGAAATGTGCACTGGGTTAGCTCGAGTTCTGTGACCTTGGCAAGCAGAAGCTAGTTCCCAGAGGTTCTGAGAAGATCCTTAGGGAAGAGAAGGAGCCTCAGCAAACCAAGAAATTGTGGGGTAAAAAATGGGGCAGGGCAGAGTGAAGGGAAAACACAGGTGGGGTGAGGATGGAGGAAGGATGGGGCGGTGCTGGCCATTCTTGTTTTTTTTATATTATTAGGCCTATTATAGGAAATGTGAAGGTGAAAAGGAAGGAGCCAGGGGAGTCGGCGACACAGGACAGTCCATGAGTAGGACAAAGGAGATAGAGATGGGATTAACCTTAGGCTAAGACCCTAAACCTGAAGTGAGAGACAGTGCAGGTGTAAGGTGGGTTTGGAATTAAGGGTTTCTTAGATTAACAGAGGTCATTTGCTGAGAGAGAAGGCAGGGAGATGGGTTAGTGACTAGTTGAAGGAACATAAAGAAACCTTAGAGTAGCTGCCGGGGAGGATGTGAGAGACTGCTTGGCAGTAACAAGGCCTGCTGGGGTTAGGAACAGTGCTGGGTGCTGGTCTGCTTTATCATGTGCTTTCACCATGGGGGGGGGTTAGTCTATTATGATTATATCAGTTATTTTTGCCTGAGAATGACAAGAACATTAACTCTAAACCTAATCCTTACACTGACCCTAACCCTAACACTTACAACTACCCCTACCCTTACCCTTAACCCTACCCCAACCCCTAACTCTACCCCTGGTTGAGAAATGCCAGTTGCTTAAACATGAAAAGAAGTTACTTTTTTTTCTTCTGTCAAACTCTGAGTAGATAGTAAGTCCAGGACAGAGTTTCGTGGTGTCAGGGGTCCATGTTGCTCATTCTTTGCCATTTTCAGGATTTGGCTTCCCTATGGTTTAGTGTGATTTTCTAACCCCATCCACTTCGCTTGCATTCTAGCAAGCAGAATGAAGTGTCAGAGAAGAGGTTTGGCTATTTCTAGAATCCATTGGCCATAGTTTAGTTCTGTGGCATAACTAGCCAGCTACAGGGGAAGGTGGCAAATATAGTCTTTATTACAGACATCCATATTCCCAGATAAGTTTTTGAAGCTCTTTTTTCAAGGGAGTCCTTGAGATACTGGTGGCTACTCCCACAAAAAAGGGGGGGCAGTTACTTAAGCTTAAATAAATCACTTTAATATTTAAAGCAGTTTGACTCTTTACCTACAAAAGAAAACGTGAATTACTAGAAGAAGCAAAGGTGCACCAAAGGAGTGAAATCCTTGCAGGGAAGGGTGAAAGTGCAGGCCAGGGTCTGAGTTCTGTGAGAAGGGGCTTGCATCTTGGGTAAAACCAGGGGAGAGAAGTATGCTGAGCTGGCCAGATGTAAGATTTCACAAAAATCAGTCTTTGTTCTCTTGAACTGGGGGGCTGGGGAGACCAGAACAGCTCTATCATTGTGCTAGGATAGCTCAGCGGAGTTTATATTTCTCCAGTGTGAAAAGGAAGAAATCTGAAACTCAGACCCTGTAGTGAGTAGTTGGCAGACATCAACCCTATTGAGTTTGGGCTCCCAGGCCCAAGTTCCTTCCTCTATCTCCCCATTACTCTGTGATGTCAAAGGGCTGTGCACGACCAGATTGGGAACAAGCACCCTTTTCAGTCCCTCCCACACCTTCCTCTGCTGCAGTGGGTAGGGTCAGCAAGATGGTTTTCTCTTAGAGAAGGATAGATGGAGTTGATTTAGAATAGTGAGTGCAGATTGGTCATGGCTGGCTGCAGAGGAGAAGCAGCTTACAGAACCTTTGTCAACACAGGGAAAGGGGTGACCACATGGCACACCACAGAGAAGTGACAAAGATTCTAGAGAGAGAAGAATGTAATGTTCCTTGTCAAACAGCAGATGCCAATTGCTATGCATGAGCCTATTTTTATTGCACAGATTTATTTTTCTGTCTTTAGCTTTTTGGATAGTTTGTGCATGCATGTAGAACAAAGGACAGCGAGTGCACAGTGGCAAGTCTGTCCTTCTGCATGCTCTGCCCAATGTTGCCTTTCTTCAGGCAATGGCTAGGACAGAATCTACCTTATCCTCTCCTTTTTTCTCTCTCCCTGCTACAGGCACAGAGACTTCAGGCTGAATTCTCTTCATTTGCTAATAATGCAGGCCTTCCTAATATAACAGGGTTGGAATATACCACTAAAAAAAAAAATCAAAGACAGAAGGTAGATAGATGGATGATAAATAGATAAATGATAAACAGATAATAAATAGATGATGATGATAGGTAGATAGGTAGATAGATAGATAGATAGATAGATAGATAGATAGATAGATAGATAGATGGATGGATGGATGGATGGATGGATGGATGGATGGATGGATGGATGGATGACTGGCTTTATTGCTGTAAGACTTCCTCCTGGAAAGCCCCAATCCTAGTACAGTTGGAAATGCTTGATCTTGCCAATTAAAGATCTTAGTTTCTTAAGAAGTTGGTGAATTTAATTTATCCCTTTAGGAAATCATTCCTCTTTTCCTTTTCCAAAATGTCTCTCTCACTGACCTTGCTGAGAAAATGATTCTGTGCTTTTGACCTACATGGATTCAGCTACTTCCTGTTTCAGCCATAGTTACAACCTTCCACAGCAGAGTGTGAGCCCTGTGCACTCTCCTCCCGTGTATCCTGTTTGGCTCCATTACTCACCCTCTGGGCCTCAGAGCAAGCCCCAGGACCTGGAAACATGGTACAAAGCTTTGCTTGCTAATTCTCAGAGTTTCATTAATCCATAATTGCCTACTACTGGAGGGTAGGGATCGGGGAGAGAGGGTTCACACCTCCTCATATCAATCCCCCACCCCCAAATCTGGGGTAACTCTGTGTTCATTTTTATTCTTCCAACTTCCTGCCTGTTATTCAAACGTTTATGCCCCTTTCCTGTCATGGGGAATTGGTACAGGCATTATTGCTGCTTGTATTTGGCTTGGCTCTACCTGTGATCAGGGGAAATCCTTCACGTTCTGCCTGGCTGGGGCATAAGAGTGTACTTTGTTTCAACAGGCTGTTTTTTGTTGATCGAAATCACTTGATTTCAAGCTTTTGTCTTCGCCTGAATTAAAAGAAAATAAAAGGTCCTATTTTGAAATCCACCTAAGTAATGACTTATCTCTGTACTCACTGAGTCAGGGAAACATGGGGACAGGAGCTTATGGGAAGGCAAACACATTGGCCTAATATGTGGCACATGTTATCTCTGTGCATCAGCACATTCCCATTGCCAGCAGAAAGCAAGCCAGCATCAATACTACAGCAGCTGCTCAGGTGCCAAGCACAGCCACACCCACCTCGAGTGCACAAGTCAGTGGACTCCACATGAGCCTGATCAGAATGTAGCTGCCATCCACCAATCTCCACCCATCTACTCTGGTTCAAACAAGTCATGTGTCATTGCTCTTAACTTCACATCCCAACTATCAGCTGTCAGAGTTGCTAAAGGGCCCTTTCTAATTTTACAAAGCCACTGTGGGCCCGCAGTAACCTTGTTACTACAACCCTAGGCACTCTACCTATCAATCACCTGGATCTCTTGTCCCAGTTGCTCTCCCTGACCTCCTACTTCCGTGTGTGACCTACAATATACAAAGTAGCCCCTGCTCTCAGTATCTGTCTGCCACTCTGCAGTTTCCCTATTTTGCATGCTGCATCTTCCTTTGATATGGCTCTGTCTCTGGTCCCTTCAGCCTCATTTCCTCATCTCCCTGTCACCCTCCAAGCCTGCCGGCCTTACTCTGCTATAGCCATACTGCCCGTCTTCCTGTCATCAACCATGAGGCTCATTTCTACAACAAGCCCTTTGCACTCTTCCTCAGATGTCCCACGTCATCTCCCCTGCAGCCCCTGAAGCCCTTAGTTACTGTAACTGTGTTGCCTTATTTGTTTATGCCTTTGTGGGCTCTTACTTCCCCGCATGGGAAGCAACCTTAGAGCCTTTGCTTGGCCTTTTGCACACCATATTACTAGCCTGGTGCATAGCAGACATCAGTAAGTGCTCTGGAATGGAACTAACTTCAAGCAGAGAAGGGAAACAGATAAAGACTACTTTATTGTGCTGGGAATTGAAGCCAGGGCCTTGTGTATGCCAAAATTCCACCTCTGAGTTCTATCCCTACCTGAAGACAATGGCTTTTTGACACCACCACCCCCCAGTAAGACTAATAGCTAGCATTTTATCTCTCTGTTCAGACATGCTAATCCCTGTGTAAAGCAATTGTGGGGATAGTGTGCTCTTTGGGCAAGGAAGCTGGCTGGGAGACAACTAGTTGTCTATAAGGCAGTTTCTTAAGATAACCAGGTCAGATCAAGTAGATATTGGTCATCACAGTGATCAACTTTTTTGCAGGAGTAAAGTCTGAATGGTTCCTGTGTGTTTTGCAGTAGACCACCCACTGTTTTAAGGTTCCCTAATTGCTGAAACTTATTCCTTCATTTCTTTCATTTTGAGCGAAACTGATGAGACAAGAAGTAAACACAGGCACTTGTAGTGATTTTTAAGTATCTCATAACAATCACTGGTGATTTCTTGTGTTTTCAAGCCTGAGCTTTCTTTGATAAGTTAACATTTTGAATGACACTGGAAAATCCCAAATGAGGACAAAACTACATTAAGGACTTTAGCAGTTTGTTTATGTACTCTGAAAGAGGAACTGTGATGGCTAATCTCCATTGTTGTACTGGCTGGTTTTGTGTGTCAACTTGACACAAGCTAAAATCATCAGAGAGAAAGGAGCCTCAGTTGAGGAAATGCCTCCATGAGATCCAGCTATAAGGCATTTTCTCAATGAGTGATCAGTGAGGGCGGACCCATTGTAGGAGGTGCCAAGCTGGCGGTCCTGAGTTCTATAAGAAAACAGACTCAGCAAGCCATGAACAAGCTAGTAAGCAGCACCCCTCCATGGCCTCTGCATCGCTCCAGCCCTGCTTGAGTTTCTGTCCTGACTTCCTCCAGTGAGGAACTGGACTGTAAGCTGATTAAACGCTTCTCCCCAACTTGCCATGATGTTTTGTTGAAGCGATAGAAACTCTAACAGTTCTCAACTTGACATTGTTAGTATTTTGTCTAAGCTCTGCCCCACAGTTACCTGGTTACAGTCAGGTGTGCCTGTCACTATAAAAGGGGCTGCTTGTCCCCTCCTCACCTCACTCACGTGCTCTTGTTCTTCTCTTGCACTCTAGCTCTTGCCCTGTCCTCTCATCTCTTCCGCTACTCTCTCCATGTGCTTGCTCATGGCCTGCCTCTCTCTCTCTCCCTCCCTCTCTCTCTCTCTCTCTCTCTCTCTCTCTGCCTCTACCACCCCTTTAACTCCCCTCCCCATGCCCTTAATAAACTCTATTCTATACTATACTATCCTATGACTTGTCCCTCAGTGTTAGGATTCTGTCTAAGCGCCACCCCACAGTTACCTGGCAACAGCCGGGTAGGTCTGACACACTGTGAAAGGGGTTTCTTGCCCCTCCTCTCTCTTGCCTCTCTTACCCTCTTGTTCTCTTGCCCTCTTGGGTTCTTCCCTTCCCACCTCCTCTCCCCCCTCTTTCCATGTGGTCATGGCTGGCCTCAACTTCTCTACTCTCTCCTTCTCTCTGCCTTTCTCTGCCTCTACTACCCCGTTAACTCCCCTCCCATGCCCTAAATAAACTATTTTATACTATACTGTCCTGTGGCTGGTCACTCAGGGGGAAGGGATGCCTCGGCATGGGCCCACTGACGCACCCCCTTCCCCCATACCTCACCACACCTCCATAGAACATATCCCCCCTCTTTACCTTTTTATAAACACATCAGATATACTTGGGAAAAGGAAACCTGTTTTTAAAAAAATTGCCTCCATGAGATTGGCCTGTGGTCATGTCTTTCAGAGCATTTTCTTGATTGCTAATTGATGTGGACGGGCCACTTATGTAAGAAAGCTGGGCAAACCAAGAGAAGCCAGCTAGTAAACATCGCCCTGTGGTTTCTGCCTAACTTCCTGTCCTGGCTTCTTTCTCTGATGGATCATAACCCGCAAGACCTTTCCTCCCCAAGTTACTGTTGCTCACTGTTTTATCACAGCAACAGGAAGCAACCTAGAACAATAGGATCCCACTGTGTAAACCCTGCTGGTCTGAAACTCAAAATCTTCCTGCTTCTGCCTTTAAGTACTGACATTGCCGGCATGTATCAAGGAGAAACAGCTATCTTAGTCCCTGTTCTATTGCTGTGAAGACACACCATTTCCAAGGCAATTCTTATTTTTTAAAAAAGCCATTTAATTAGGGACTGACTTAAAGTTTGAGATGCTTAGTCCATTATCATCATGGTGAGGAACTTGGCAGCATGCATAACACTGGGGAAGGAACTGAGAGCTACAGCCTAATCGATCCTCAGGCAGAGACAGACAGACAGACAGACAGACAGACAGACAGACAGACAGACAGAGACTGGTTCTGATGTGGGCTTTTGAAACCTCAAAGCCCATCCCCAGTGACACACCATCTCCAACAAAGCCACACCTCCTAATCCTTCCTTGACACTAACTGACTGGAGACTACGCATGCAAATATATGAGTCTGTGGGGTCCAGGCTCGTTCACACCATCACGCCATTCTTTGTGATGATACATTTTAGAACGAAGGTGTGGAAACGCTGGCTGTTGTTTTTATGAAAACGATGACAGCCAAACCCTTCATCTCTGCTGTCAGAGTGTCCACTGTTCCCATACTTTCTGGAAAATCCTCTTTCCAAAGAGGATTATCCTGGCAATAGATAACCCTGAATTAGGCGACATTGAAGCTAATTCAATCCATATTCCTCCTGTGTGAGAGATGCCCAGTAGGGAGCCTGGAAGATAAAGAAGAGAAGTAGACCCAGTACACTAGTTGTTGTTGGCATTGGGAGAGTGAAATCATGGGATGAGTGGTTAGTGGGTGAATTTGTGATAACAATTACTTAGTCTAAGAAATCTTTTTAAGTGCAAGAAGTCATATTATGTAATGATTTTTGATTGATTTTTTTCAAGCTAAGTTCCTAAAGAGGTGGGTGTGGTTTGAGAAAAAGGTGTTCCCTCCCTGTCTTTTTGTTTTGTTTTGTTTTGTTTTGTTTTGTTTTGTTTTTTCCTTCTGGGCTAGGGAATCAAACCCAGAGCTCTGTGCCTGCACAGTACCACAGACTATGGACAGAAGTTATTTTCAAAGGGACTATTTAGAGTGAATTGGGGGTGCACTGGAAGTTCAAGGCTTGCTCTAGAGCATAGGCACAGGATTCCCTTAGGCCCTGAGGGTGATAGTTGAAAGTGAAATGTCCCCACAGGCTCCTGTGCTTCCCAGCCGGTGGCACAAGTCCAAGAGGTTGTGGAATCTTTTGCCCTTCCATGTGATGTGCCAGGCCCCACTCTGTTTTCTGATTTACTGAGATGTGAAGAGGCCGAGCCCCACACTCTCACCGCCATGAGCTCTGCCATCCTGCGGTGGTGGACTACAACTGTGGCTGTGAACAAACCCAAATAAAGCTTTCCTTGTTTAAGTTGCTCCTGGAAGGCCTTCATCACAGAGATAAGAGGAGTAATACCACACAGCCAGGGGAAGGGTGACATATAGAGCAGGCTACCTAGAGAGGAGCAGTGAGTGCCTTCACTCAAGCATACACAATTTAGCTAGGAAAAAAGACAAGGTCCTGTGCTCTCATTATTCTCCCTTCTCTGATCTTCAGCCAGGAGTTCCATTGTCAAAGTACAATTGAGAGCCATAGAGAAAGAGGTGCTTTTGTAGACATCAACCCTCCCAGGGCAGAGGAGAAGGTGAACAGTGCTGAAAGCAGATCTGGGAAAACAAATGGAAGCATTTGTTCTGTGGCATGCGGATGCCCCCATTCACTTGACAAGACTGGGAAAGACACTGCCCCTCCCTCCACTTGCTTTTGCAAGCTTTCAGTATCTACTGGATGCTGAGCCCTCTCGCCAGGGCAGGCCATTCTATGTGGGGGCAAAGACTGATTGATGGTCATGGCAAGAATATGAAAGACTCTTAGGTCATTCTACCAAAGGCTCCAGTACAAACAGATACTAAGGGTTTCTATCTATAGTGTTGAGGGACCCTAAGGGCTTTTCCAGTCCCACACCCTCCTTACAGCGTCCTCCTCCCACCTGGGGTCAAGGCTAGGCCAAGTTCCATTCTCCACTCATAGGAACATTCTTGAGTAAAAAATTCTCAGAATGTACTGACTTATAGTCACCTGACCTTCTGGAAAGTCCTATGTAGAGTTCAAATTCATGTCATGCTTGCTAGTCAATAGATTTAAAGGTCAATATGCTTAGCCAATAAGTTTGAACCGTAACCTTACTGATGTGCCCCTAAAAAGTATAAAAACTGCTTGTAATAGCCATTTGGGGTCGCCTTCTAGTCACTCCCCTTGAGGGACTGATTGAAGGTCGACCCTGATGGACTGGTAAATAAACTTCTTGCTTTTGCATCAATCTGAGTCTCAGTCATGGGCGTCTTGAAGTAAGTACCACTGACTGAGGGTCAGGATTTTACAGTGTTAAGGTTAAAGGGGTGATGGGTGTTGGTAAAGGGAAAAAATATCTAAAAAGTCCCCATAGGAAGCAAAAGTTGTATAAAGCTAAAGAATACAGGTCTAGACATCTTAGCTGTTCTTCATTCAGCTATGCTTTGCCCTGTTCAAAGCTACTTGGGAGGCTGAGGCAGGAAGATCACGTGACCTAGGAGCTCAAGGCCAGCCTGGGCAGCATAGTGAAACCCCATTTCAAAATCAACTACAAAAAGCTTTTCCTGTTCAAATGTCTGGTTTTGTTATGGTGCTGAGGCTCAAATCCAGGGCTTTGAGCTAAACAAGTGCTCTACTACAGAACTGCACTCCAAGTCTCTATTGCGTATCTTTGGGATGAACCTGGACAGATACAAGTCACTTCTGTGACAAGAAGAAAACTAATGATTGGAATTATGTTAAAATCAGGGAGCTAATTTTTTAAAAAACATTCCAGGACACTTTAAGGGTATGTGGGAATCAGTCTTCAGATACCTGCATCTTGGATGGTCGTTTATGGTCAGCATGGCCGGCCAAATTTGCTGATCTAAATCAAGTAATTCAAAAGACACATTAAAACCCAAGGTTGGAACAAGGTTTTCTGAACAGCCTTTGACTAATGCAATGCAATACATATCACACACACATATATATATATATATATATGTATATATATATGTATATATATATGTATATATATGTATATATATATATGTATATATATATATACATATATATATATATATGGGAGAGAGAGAGAGAGAACTGCTGTTCTTTAATACTTACAATACCCCACCCCTTTTTCTGGCATTTTCTAGGTACCTGTACTGTTGTAAGTCCTATTACCCTGACAAGGCTAAGAATGGATAAACAAAACATGGAGAACATAAGTCAGAATGTCAGAAAGGAGGTTGCTTATAGAAGTGTGAGCTTGTTTGGAACAAGGCAGTGGCAGTCCTACTGCCTGATGTTCTTGAGGGTTGAAGAGTAAGAAGTGAGGAAACACCCCAAGCATAGCAGGTAGCAGTGAGAGGAAGCTTGGACTTGGAGAAACAGAACCAGTCGGTGGAGGAAATGTACACACAGCAAGGCACACCGAGAAAGATCCTCTGCAGGGCAGATGGGGGACTCCAGAGACTCTGCCTCTTCTTGAGGGTAGGGGGTTTTCAGAGTCTGTGAGGGGGGGTCTTCCCCCAGTTTAGGGTTGGCCAATTTGAACAAAGGCAGAGAGGTTGATAGGTCCATAGGTTGGGCATAAACACATCCTGGTCTGGCTTTGAACTGGCTAAAACCAATCCACCATTTGGGGAGTCATACTTGTGTTGCAGTAAATCTCCAACCCAAATAAGCCCAGGCAAAGAAAACACAACTCAATATGAACATAAGCTGCATGCCTATATTGGGCAGATCTACAACTACACTACCATCTTCCCCATCTATAAGACCCCTTATAACTTGCAGTTTCTTCAGGACATGTGCTTCTGTTCCACTTTCCTTCCCCCTCCTCCTCTGTAGTCCTTTCCTTCCCCCCTTCCTCCTTCTCTCCCAAACTTTCAACTCCACCTTCCCATCTCCTGTCCAATCACTGGCTCTAGCCTTTATTTTAAAAATTAAGGTGGGGAGAAGTTCACAGGAAGTCACCTGAGTACTGATTCATTCCTTGTTCGCAGCCCCACCCAGGAGAGCATAATTAGCATCAACATACAAGCAGCCCCAGGGCTATCCGCAACAGACTTGTAAGTGGAAAAGAGATAGCCTTTTCAACAAATGGTGCAGGCTCAGCTGGAGGTCAGCATGCAGAAGAATGCAAATTGACCCATTCTTATCTCCTTGCACTAAGCTCAATTCCAAGTGGATCAAGGACCTCCACATAAAACCAGACACACTGAAACTAATAGAAGGGAAACTAGGGAAGAACCTTGAACATATGGGCACAGGGGAGAATTTCCTGAACAGAACTCCAATAGCTTATGCTCTAAGATCAAGAATTGACAAATGGGACCTCATTAAATTACAAAGTTTTTGCAAGGCAAAAGACACTGTCAAAAAGACAAAGCGGCAACCAACTAACTGGGAAATGATCTTTACCAACCTTACATCCGACAGAGGGCTAATATCCAATATATACAAAGAACTCAAGAAGTTAAACTCCAGAGAGGCAAGTAACCCTATTAAAAAATGGGGTACAGAGCTACACAAAGAGTTCTCACCTGAAGAATATCGAATGGCTGAGAAGCACCTAAAGAGATGTTCATCATCCTTAGTCATTAGGGAAATGCAAATCAAAACAACCCTGAGATTCCATCTCACACCAGTCAGGATGGCTAAGATCAAAAACACAGGAGACAGCAGTTGTTGGCGAGGATGTGGCGAAAGAGGAACACTCCTCCACTGCTGGTGGAATTGCAGGCTGGTACAACCACTCTGGAAAGCAGTCTGGTGGTTCCTCAGAAAACTGGGCATGACACTCCCGGAGGATCCGGCTATACCACTCCTGGGCATATACCCAGAGGCTTTACCTGCATGCAATAAGGACACATGCTCCACTATGTTCATAGCAGCCTTATTTATAATAGCCAGAAGCTGGAAAGAACCCAGATGTCCCTCAACGGAGGAATGGATTCAGAAGATGTGGTATATCTACACAATGGAATACTACTCTGCAATTAAAAACAATGAATTCACGAAATTCCTAGGCAAATGGTCAGATCTTGAAAATATAATCCTTAGTGAGGTAACCCAATCACAAAAGAACACACATGGTATGCAGTCACTGATAAGGGGATATTGACCCAGAATCTCGGAATACCCTAGACACAATCTACATATCAATAGATTTCTAAGAAGATGGAAGGAGAGACCCCTGGTCCTGGAAAGACTGGATGTAGGGGAACGCCAGGACAGAGTAACGAGAGGGGGTTGAATGGAGAAAAGAGGGAGGGAAGGGGGCTTATGGGACTTTCGGGGAGGGAGGAAACGGGAAAGGGGAAGTGATTTGGAATGTAAATTAAAAAAATAAAATAAAATAAATAATAAAAAAAAATTAAAAAAAAAAAGCCCACCAGGCCTTTGTTTTAAGCTGACAGGCTTTTGTCCCAGGTCTATAGGGTGAAGGAGGCAGCCATCTTGGAAGTTAATGATCTTTATTATCTATTCATAGCCGTGTCCTATTAGTTGGCCTTGGGAATCTGCCTAGTCTCTCATCAGGTCAGAGAGAGAAGCTGTGCTCTTGCTGATGTCTTGACCTGGGAGTCTTCTGGACCTCCTCCACCTCCAGGAAAGAAGTCCTTCATTTGACTACCAAAGAAGCAGGACTAGAGATGGAAGGAGACTTTATGACTTTCTAAGTTCCTAGAATGTGGCCAGCACTGTGTTAATGTTAAAAGCACAGAGCAATAATAATCTCATATTTTATTTATTATAAAACCATAAGATTATAAAGCTAGTGATAACTTATTTTTCTGCCAGTAAAATGAGCCAGTTTAAGTCAGATTAGATTATATTAAATGCAGGTTTATTGGGAAGCTGCTCTTGGACGAATTCACTGCCCCAAAGGCCAAAGCCAAGGAAGTCGCCATGGGGAGGTGAGAAAGGGAAAGAGAAGAGGAAAGAGAAGGAGAGAGCAGAGAGACCAAAATGTCTGGATTATATGTAGGGAAAAGTCTCTGGGAGAAGGGCATTCCGGCCAAAGGGCTAGAAATTCAGGGTATGCCAGGTAGGGACTGAGGGGTGCTGGGAGAATCTGGAGGCAAGATCTGCTTTGGTATGTAAAATATGCCTATCCCAGGGTCCGAAACCAAATAGCTAGTAGAGAAGCATGTGAATGTATTTGGGACTTTGAGGCCGGAATGTTGTTAACTGTATTAAAAAAGTACAAACCACGAAATAAAAGCTTGACAGGTTTGGCTGCAGCAATAAGATGTCTGTGTGTGAATACTGTCACAAACTTTGACAGAGGACAACTGGAAAGGGATACTCATAATGCCTCAACCCAACAAGGAGCTAAACCCAGCTTACAAAGGAGCTCTGCTAAGTCAGACAAGACACAAGACAGAAATGCCATCAAAGGTCTAAGTGGCCAGTTCTCAGTGGCAAATGCTTAAGAGTCAAGAGAAGTTCAGAGCTGCAGTAACCAAGAAAAGCTGTTAAAAGAATCCTAGATACCACCTAATGCCCTGTGATTTGTTAAAAACGGGGAAGCTGGGCAAGTATGATAGTCTCAGAAAATATGCGAAAAACAAGAACCCATGCTCACTGGTGTTAGGAGTGCGCACATGCACCTATTCTAGAGAGTTTTCTGGCTGCATATGTGTGCGAGTGTACCTGTGACTCAGAAATCCCCTCTGCACAGGGCCATGGGGAGGTGTGCAGGAGTATGTCTATCATAGGGCTGCAGTCTGTGGTACAGGGTGGTTAGAGGCGCTGCATCAGTTGGAGATAATTGTACATAGATGTCATGGGAACTTCTACAGCAGTTAGAAGACATGAGCTTGACAGGCATAAAAACACAGAGAGGACTTTAAAACAGAACTGTGTACACACACACACACACATGCATGAGCATACACACAAGGAAACAGGGCCAAGTGTGACTCACATCTAGAATCTTAGCACTCAGGAGGCTGAAGCAGGGGGATCACTGTAAGTTTGAGGACAGCATGGTCTACTTAGTTACAAGTCAGCCTGGCCTCTGAGTAAGACATTATCTCAAATAAACAATCAATACATAAATAAATAAGAAATAGAATGGGTGCCACTGAACAGTATAGAATTTTAATATGTATACTCATAAAACAACATTATATATTTTGTTAAAAATACAAACTCAGGGAGAGTACTTGGGGATTGTTCAGTAAGTAAAGTACTTGTTTTGCAAGCCTGAGGACTGAGGACCTGCGTTCATTCCCAAAACCTGTGTTAAATGACCAAGCTAGCTCAGTCAGTCAACAGGTTCTCCAGGGAAGGAGCAAGGATTAAAAAGAAAAAAGACAATCAGACAACATTGTAGCATGACCCCAGCCAGTTCTGAGGCTGAAGCCTGTTTATTTTTTCCCAGTCTGCTTTTATACCATTTTAATTTCATGCAAGTAATAAGGTCAGTTCTAGTTCAAGGGAACAAGTCAGACAATAAACACAAATAGTCAAGGAACAAGTAAGGCAATAAACAAAGTCCCATGATCACTGTTTCTAGGGGCTTATCAGGATGACCAAGATATCTGAGCCTACTTCCCTCTCCTAGCCCAAAGTCAAATTCCTGCCAAGTTTCTAGGAGTGGCCCCCAAAGCTCTCCACAGTTAAAAACTGGTCAAGGTGGCACACACCTAAAATTCTAGTACTGGTAATGTAGCAACAGGTAGATCTTTGGGACTCAGTCACAGTGTAATGGGTGAGCACCAGGTCCCAGGTGAGAGACCCTATTCCAAAACAAGGAAGGGCTCCTCACATGCCCCTCTGGCCTCCACATGCATATACATATGTATGTATGTGCACACATAGACATAAACACACATAGATTCAGGGAAACATCTGTACTTAAGCATGTTTCAACACATTAGAATGATGGCTATGGAGTCAGCCTTGATGTTCCGTAATGCTGCTTCTGCTGAAGGATGAAGATAAAGCAAAATAAGATAGAAAAACTCTGGGGCAGGGAAGGTTATGTGACATTATCCTCAAGAAGGTGGGGAGGGGTAAGCCAACTCTAGTACTCAGTCCAAAAGAGTTGGAGAAACATATCTAGCTCCATCTATCTCTCTTGACATTTATCCATCCTGTGGATGGGATGTGGTGGTTTTGAGGCAATCAATGTAAAAGCTGTAAGGGTGGAACCCAAGTCTAGTCCTTCTACATTTCAGAGACGCTTGAACAAAGCACATATCCACAGGATGCCAGAGAGTGGGAATACAAGAACTGATAGATAACTCCTGTAAACCAAAGGTCACATGTTACAAATTAGAAATGCAGTGGGACAACGGGGGGGGGGGGGGGGGGAGGGGAAGAGGGGGATGGGGACGGACGGACTGGGTGGGGGCGCTGTGCTGTTTCAAACCAGCAAGCCAAGCTTGGTTATTTCTATCAAGCAAATAGTCAAGCTCTTTAAAACAATATTAACTATGGAAAAAAAGAAAAGAATACAGAAGACCCGCAGGTAGGTCCAAGGCATCTGTGGAGGTCATTAGTTGGCAGTGGTACATTATCTAGCATCGTCAGGCAACAGAGAATGCCTGATAATGTATTATGGTCTCCACATTGGCTTGTTTTAGGTGGACTGATCTAGGATTTGTTTCAAGTTGTTCTCAGTCAAACAAACACAAGGGTCTGGTTTGATTCCAGAACTTTCTTTTTGAGGCTGCCAGGACTGTCCTCTTGCAGCAAAGGAGGGTGTGAGCAAAGCTGCTTGTCTTGTTTCTCAGAAGGCCTGCTTGGCCTCTGTCCTCCCAGGGCCTGCCCTGTTGCTGCTCAGTCATTCTCACCTCCGCCTGTCTGCGGGGCAGATGCTGCCGGAAGTCACAGAAGTCACATGGCCTTTGTTTTTCTCGGTTGTGAGACTAGGACTCCAAACAGGAAATGGTGGTTTTAAACGGAAGTCTAAGAGGTGGGCTTGATGGGGAGACGGGGCAGAGCCTTGAGGCTTTGAAGTTCTGTTATCTTTGGTGCCTCTGAGCTTTTGTACTTAAAATCCCTTTCTTTTAAAAACCCTTTCATTAAAGTAAATGGTCCTATAAACTCGGGGCACTTAAATATTGGAGAATGTGTTTGACTATATTGAACTCACAGAAAGATTCAACTGAAATATCAAGAAATTCTTTAGAAGTACACCAAATTTAATTATGAAAAACTAACTTTAGATGTATATAAACTTTAAAAAAAAAACAACCTAGGAGTATCAGCGCATGCCTGTAATCCCAGAACTCTGGGGTTGACTGCAAGAGAATAGAGTTGAAAGTCAGAACGAGCTATATTGTGAGAGTTTGTCTCAAATGTAAAATAAAAAAACATATAAACTTTGAACTGCATAACTTCTTTAAAGCATGTGATGACAAAAATTACCACAGGATCAAGACAGGCAATTCCTGAACATTCTCTATGTTGTGCACAGGCATAGCATCCTCAGAAGCAGCGCGTCTGCTTATAGAGTCTTATCTTAAAAGAATAGGCAGGTGCCATAGCTCCAAAGACACTCCCCTCTATCTTCATGCAAGGTTTATTTGTGTTTAGAGACTGCATCGTGCTAATTGATGATAAAAGCAACAGTGTGATTCATGGACTTTCGTCTTTTGTCTTTGAAGTGTAGGACAGGACACAGGACACAGTGCCATGGACATAGGTAAACCCAAAGTTCCTGGACACTGGGCTCTTCGTCTCTCTGTCTCTGTCTCTGTCTCTGTCTGTCTGTCTGTCTGTCTCTCTCTCTCTCTCTCTCTCTCTCTGTGTGTGTGTGTGTGTGTGTGTGTGTGTGTGTGTGTGTGTAGACTGATGTCAGGATATCTTCTTCAACTGCTTTTCCACCTTCATGTTTGAGCTGGGAGCTCACTGGACCTGGAGATCATCACTTGGGCTATAGAGGCTGGTCAGAGAGCCACAAGTATGCACTGCCACACTTTTTTGTGGGAGATGTCTAGGGATCAGAGCTAGGGTCCTCACACTTGTGTAGTGTGCACGTTAGCCACCATCTACCCAGCCCTGATTAATGTTCCTTTAAAGACATATAATTAAGCTCTCTAGTTCCTTGAAGTTGACTAAAGTATTTAGCACTCAAAGCAATTTTTGAGATTAGTGTTAAAGCATTTATTCTACTGCTAAAAACCCAATGGTAAACACCAATTCACAATTTATATGATGATATAATACTGGTTTTGAATTTTTAAACATTTTATAAAATTTGCAAAACACAGAAAGACAGTTTCTCATAGATTTACTTCCTAGAGAAAAAGCATTTCTCACATATACTTTGCTTCATTTTCTTAAGAATATTTTACTTTCGTATTTTCACCCCAATAGACTTGTTTTTCCAAAGGTGAGCTTCTGAGAAACCAACTTCCCCTATGCAGTGCAGACAGCAGTTGGCTTGGGGGCAGGAAGTGGCTCAAAGCCTGGCTAGGAGGAGATGCTGTTACTCTTCAGTGTAGGTAGAAAGCCTTCAGTTGGAAATACAGTGTATGTCAGAAAAGCTAAGAGTTGGGCCTGCCTTAGGGAAATCTCTCAAATCAAGCAAGCCGGGCCTTCTTTGTATAATATCCCTGAACAATGTAAGTTTGTATTTTAGCTGTTTCTTGTAAACCAAGTAACCATGGATATATTACCAAAAACCTTCACTGTCACCTTCTTGATAGTTCCATACAAACACCCGTGAGCTGTGGCAATAGATCTGAGTGCCTGGCCTATGCAGAAGGCTTTGCAGTGTCTGTGATGTTACTGTGATGCAGGCTGCTGTGAGAGGCTCTGTGTCAGTCTGCTGCCAAGCTCAGGAACATTACCTCATTAATGAGGAGTGTACATTCTAAACAACTCAACTTAGCAACGCTTCCTGGTCTTCAAAACTAGGCCATTGCTGTTCAGTAGAATTTTCTGTGATGACAGAAATGGTCATCTCTGTTGTGTGACAGATATACCTGGCTACTGAGCTTCTGAAATGTGGCTGGTGTAACTGAGGAACTGAGGTTTTAGTTTTAATTTTTTTGAATTCATATTGATGTCACTAATCTGCACCAGTCCCCAGCTCTTTCCCATTTCTAGTCTAATCATCATACTTCCTTAAGACACAGTGAATTCATTTATAGGGACTACAGAGACATCTATAGGGACATTCATCTGTATGTGTCTCCTCCTTTGCAGTGTTTTAAACAGCATCTTTTTCTACATAACATTTTTTTCTTTCAATTAGGTATATGTGTGTCTGTATGCATGAGGTATATGCATATGAGTGCTCTTGCAGTGAAAGCCAGAAGAGGCCAGAGGGACCCTGGAATCACAGGCAGTTGTGAGCCAACTGCCTTGGCTTCTGAGAACCAAAATCTTATGCACTCTGAAGTACTGAGCCATCTCTCTAGCCCCATAACATTTTCTTAATAAATAGACTCATTACTTTTCTTGTTGTTGTAACAAAATTCATGACTCAAGCAATTTAAGGGAGGAAAGGTTTCTTTTAGCTCTCAGTTGGAAGACACAGTCTACCACAGCAGAGTCAAGTTGTATCCTTGGATGGAGTGAGAGTTGCTGCTACTTAGCTTGCTTTCTCCTTTATATTCCATCTCGGGTCCAAACCCATGGAATGGTGCCACCACATAAAGAGTTGGCTGACCTTCCCTCTTAAGTCAACCCAAACTAGAAAGTCCCTCACAAATACGTGCAGGGTTTATCTCCTAGGCGATTACTAGATCCTGTGAGGTTGACAATAGTAATCATTGCAAACAGTAATCCTGCCAGTAAGAAAGCAGAGCCAGGTCTCTAGCATCAAGATTCTCTACCAAGTCTGACTTTTCACTAGGGACTTTGCAAATCTATGTCCAAATAACCCACTGTGCTTTCTAATTTAGCAGATTAGTTTACACAGTTGTTTGCAGATCTGTAATGAAATAAGGGTACTTCTGCTATCAGATGCATTTTCAGTACACAGCCAATGATGTATGTCCAAATCTCTGGGGAAGTTCTGTGTTGTCCTATGTCCAGCTCAGAGCCATTTTCTGAACCTCGTGCTGACAACTGTGCCCACCAGGTTTGGTAGTGTCTTGACGTGGCCAGACTCTCCTAGGGCATCCAACTAACTCATTAGAGACAGTGTCTCTGGGGCCATCTCTGGAAGATACACATCACCATGCCAGGGTTCAGGCTCCCGTTCATCTCCCTTCTGTAATAAATCCATCATTTCAAGTCCTGATGCTTGTATCAGAGGAAGACAAACAAACACACACAAAACTAAACTATTGAAATCAAAGCCAGTTTTGCATTGTCTCTTCCCCTCTCTCAGGGAAAGGCTGCCACCTGCTGTAACACATTAGCATTAGAGTCTTCAACAAGGTCATTGAACACTCATTTCTTACATTCAAAATTAATGTGCATGCAACTTCACTGCCTGCTGTTCCCTGGACCAGGAGTGGAAGCAGGAACGCAAACTACTACGAGCACTGGGTAGAGTTAAACGGAAAGTCACCCATTGAAGGGTACCCATGAGGAAGTGTCATCTCCAGAATCAAGGGTGTCCCTCACCATCAGCCACAGAAGCTCACATTAGCTCATTGTGATCTTAGGCAAATACTGACTGACTTTCTACAGCCTTAGCCTTTCTAGTTCTATGTGTCCTTATTCTCCACAGCCCTAGCAAGGTTTTGACATGAGAAGACTGAAAGAGAATAAAGGTTGACAACTTGGGGGACAGCAGCTCTAAGGCCCGATCCTGACTCCCTGTAAGAATACCAGAGTCAGGAACCCAGCACTGTGATTATTTTGTCACATAAATACTTTTTTGTTTGTAGCCTGCCTGCTTGGTGTGGTCAGTATGTCCAAAAGAAGCAAGTTTGCATGGCCGAGACAAACCAGAGTGAGAAAATTGGGGACATGACACCCCCAAATTTGCAGCTTAGATGTCTTGATGATCTTAAGATGAAATCTGAAAGTCAGCAAACACAGGGAATGACTCTTTCCTTATCTGCCCAAAGACAGGTTTTCTAAAAGGAACTCAAGGGTAGTAGGTCCCTCCCTGGGAGTTTCTCATCAAGGAAGCAAGTCGTGTGTACACTACACTGTATTCCTCATCTGTTGGGAGGGTCTCCTCATCTCTCCCAGATCACTAACTCTCTGCTTACTGGTCCATCTTCCTCCTGAAGATGGAGCATAAACTCTTGTCTCCTTTCATTGGCTATCTGATGGTTTGCTCTTTTGGTCTGGCAGCTGTAGCATACATACACTGCAACGGCTTTGTTTTTTTTTTTTACTACTCTGCTTCTGTCAGAAGATCTTTACACAGATGTAGCTATTTCCAGAGAAGAAACTCACCACGTTTCCTCCAGAGGCTGCCAGATACTGTGTGGGTATTTGACAAAAGTATCATCCATGCTGTTACCTCAAACTCAGAAAGAGTAAAACCAGGCAGCAAGCCATTTAAAAAAAATCTTGGAAGAGAGAGAAAGGTCTCAGTCACACAAAGACCAGAATGGGGTGATGGAGCCCACGGTCTCCAGAATCCCATCTCCTCTTCCACTTTCCATCTCCATCCTGGGTTAGTGCCATTGCTAGGATTCTGTCTAAGCTCCACCCCCACAGTCACCTGGCAACAACCAGGTATGCCCCTCCCCACAGTCACCTGGCAACAGCCAGGTAGGCCTGGTCTACTATAAAAGAGGGTGCTCGACCCCTTCTCTCTCTCTTACTTCTCCTACCTCTCTCACTCTCAGCTTCTCTCTGCCCCTCTTGGGCTCTCCTCCCCTCCCCCCTCTCTCCACGTGGTCATGGCCGGCTTCTGCTTCTCTACTCTTCCCCTCTTCCCTTTCCACCGTCACCTTTGCCCTTTCCCTTCTCAATAAACCTCACGTGGAACTGTTTGGCCTGGGTGTGGTCTTTCTGGAGCTGCGGCTGCCACTACTGCCACCGATGACCCCAACAGCTATGGCCTCTACCATGCAACAAATGTAAAGAACAGGAATGTTTCACCATGGTCTTATCCAGGCTGATTCCCACACCAGCCTCTTCCTTCTTAACAGCAGTTCTAGGAATATGGCAAACTGAGAAACAACTTGGTGATTTCAGTGTTGGGTAGACATTAATATGAGTGAACTTGTGTTTATAACTGAATGCCAAACTTCAAAAAAAATTTTTTTTTACAATTAAACAAAGATAGAGCAAATACAAATAGCTTCAGAACAGAAACAACTTTAAAAAGAAAGCCTCAGAGTGGAGAAGTAGTGCTCCAAATCCAAATGTTCAGCAACGAACCACGCATACAAGTAACATGTAGACTGAGCAGGCTATATTTAGGAATATGTAGCTGGGTGTGTGACTCATGCCTTTAATCTCAGTACTTGGGAAGCAGAGACTGTTGGATTGCTGTGAGTTCAAGACCAGCCTGATCTACATAGCAAGTTTCAGGATAGCCAAGGCAACATGAGACCCTGTCTCAAAATAAAACAAACAAAAAACAAAAGCAAAAGCCATACAAAAAGGGGATTGCGCGCGCGCACACACACACACACACACACACACACGGGGGGGGGGGAACGATGTAATTAGATTATTAAAATTTAAAAACAAAAGGAAAAACTTTTTTTTTTACATGCCTGCTGTCTTCCTGAGTTTGGGGCAATAACATGGCTATTATTACACATAGCATTTGGCAGCCTCTGGAGGAAACTGTGTTAGTTTCTTCTCTGAAAACAGCTGTACATTGCTGCCCACTGTCTACTACTTGCAGGTGTAGACACAGGAAGTAAAGCTACCATATAGGCAGCAAGGACAAGAAGGCGGGGGTGTAAGGAAAGCTTTCATGAGTTACATCAATAGCTAAGAAGAACAATGAACCCTTAAAGGATCTGGCCCTATAGTACATCATTCGTGTGAACGTGAGTTTGTGAGAGAGAGAGAGAGAGTGTGTGTGTGTGTGTGTGTGCGTGCGCACGTGCGTGTGTGTGTGTGTGTGTGTGTGTGTGCGTGCGCACGTGTGTGTGTGTGCGTGCGCACATGTGTGTGTGCGTGTGCGTGTGTGTGTGTGTGTGCGTGTGTGTGCGTGTGTGTGTGTGTGTGTGTGTGTGTGTGTGTGTGTGTGTGTGTGTTTGCATTTCAGTTTGTTTTTGAAACAGAGTCTGATTGTACAGTCCCGGCTAAACTCAAACTTGAAATCCTGCCTCTGCCTTCCATCCCCTTGGCATTGGGATTGCAGGCACGCACCAACATGCATAGCCATCAATATTTCATTTATCAAAACGTTACATAATCACACTGAACATTTAGAATTCTTTTTTCATTTTTTTGCCTCTGTGAGTTTTCACTGCGTTTCTTTTACACACAATGCCATAATTTACTTAGCATTTTAATGCCTCAAGCTACGTTTTTATTATGTCAAAACTTACCCTGCTGCTAAAGATTGAGTTTGTTAGCTGTTCATTTGAGTTAAGAGTTTAAGAGTTAATGGATACCTTTGTAGCAAACACCTTTCTACAGTAATTTTTTATCTATTATAGTGAAAAGCCCATGGTTACTTTCAACGAATATCTATTAAACAAAACAAGTTATTTATAATCAATTATCAAGAGTGAGGCTATAGGTTAAACATTAAAACAATTCCAGTATAAGCAAGCTGAATATCTTTTGATACAGATCACTAAAAAAAGCTTTCTAAGGGAATTTTAATTATGTGAAATATCAAAAGATAATGCAACTTTCCAGTGATAACATTATTTTTAAATCAAGAGCTCAAGATGTGAGAAGGTTGTTGAAATGAAAGGTCACGAAAAGTCTGGGTCACTATGGAAAATGTGGGTCATGTGTCTGGTTGTTTTTAAAGTCTACACTTGATTCCTGTTTAAATTTTCAGATTTAAGGGTGGAGTATGTAAGGAGATCAGTTAGCCACCCAAGGTTTGATTTTTCAGTTTTAGGCTGAAGAGTTGAAGTAGTTCCTTCTAAGGTAAGAGTGGGCCAGAGAGGAAGAATATTCTTGCTGCAGGAGGCCGCTCCTCAGGTGTCTCCAGAATGGTTTCCAGCTTCACTGGGGAATTCCCTATAGAATTGGGGGCTTCATCTCAGACTGGCTGAAGCAAAATCTACATTTTATCAACACTCCAGGTAATTTTCGGGCACACTGAGTCAGAAAAAGCAATGCTTTGGATAGCAAAATTGCTATTGCCAGGAATGAAACCCAAATGAAAAAATTTAAAACATGAATATGACTATAAAATAGTAAACAAAGGCAGCAGGGTGGTTCAGCTGATAAAAGTGCCACATACCAGATGACCTGAGTTCCAGCCCCAGAGCCCCACAGTAGAAATGTCATGGGAAGTATTTAAAGAATGGCGCCATTTCGCACTTTACCCAGCCACTCTCTGCCCCCCCCAACCCCCGCTGACCCCACTGCCTCCATGGCTAACCCCATGTAGCGACTGATCGACTGATCGACTGATCGAGGTGCTCTTGCGGCAGATTCTGCTCACATTCCCAGCCATCCACCCCCGTGGTCAGCGGTCCCAAATCCCAGTGACCTGGTAAAATCAAAACTCTAGAGGCTTGTAACAAGTCTGATTTATATCAGTAAATTCTCGCCCCACAAAACGCCCACACAATGAACTCAGAGCCAATTGATATTGATATAAACTGCCCACCTAGATAAGACAAATTGTCCTGTAATCATAAAGTCTAAGATCCTCCTACTATCCAGTCCATCATCTTTGACAATTAAATAGAACACTCTGTTATCTATCCTAACTTAAAAAGGCTTATAAATCCATATCTGTTATGCCCTGGTTTTAGCTTGTATACTATCTGAAAACTATCTTCTTAAATACATTCTCTCAATGCTAAATAGTCTGGGTTAGTTATGAGACTATAAGTAGTCTTTCAACCCCGTCAGAAATCCGAGAATGACCAACATTATCTGAAAATATAGGAAACCTAACACAGCTTCCAGAACTGAGACAAACTGTAGAGACAGCTGCCTACCTATACAGCCCCAGTAAGTCAGGAAGTCGGAGCATCAGTCTTCAGCTTTCTGACCCAGGATCATCTGACAGACCTTGAAAAACAGGAATTATTAAGGACTAGCTTATTCTGTCTCAGCTGTCCTTATACCTGTCCTTGTGTCCTTTCAAAAACAGGACAGGTCTGCAGGAGAGGTTGGTAATTTCTGCCCAGTGGTCACCTAGCCACAACGCACAGCCTCACCTGGAGGTAAGACGCGCAGTTGCTGCTTTGAATCCACAAATGGGAAGAAGCTGTTAGGAGCAGACTTGTCTCAACAACAAGTGAATTAATAACATTAAATGTCACATTCTGTGTATTTCTGATGTTTCTGAAAAACATCTATGTAAAGTAATCTGAATTATTGTCTGTTAACTACCCTCAGCTATTTATAATTAAAATGTCTGAAATCCCCCTAACAATAAACTCAGAGCCATGAGTTTGCTATCTGGCCCTTAACTCACAGGCTTAAATATCTCAGATCAGTTTGTAATGGCATTTATTGAAGGACTAGGTCCTTGCACTTTTACAATTTTTGTATCAATAAAAGAAATTTATACCAATGAAAACTGATTCTGCATTGAAATTTTCTGTACCAAAATAAGAAATTATGACTTCAACTTAGTAACTATTGTAAAGATCTCTATTAAATGAGATTATGGCTACACAATCAGTTCTAGCTACTTCCTCCTTGTTCCAATTATGACCATTTCTGAACTCCCCAGAAAGGCAGGCAACCTCAGAGTAACCAACTCCAGCCCCAAAGCCCAGGGAACTGTGGTGATGACTCTTCATAACCTCGTCAAGCTGAATATGGGCATTGAGATATCTTTAAAGGGGGGGAGGGGAGGGAAAAAGGGGGGAGTTGGTTGGTCTTAAGAAGGCCACACCAACAATTGTATTAGTCTCTGATGTCTGTGTCCTGACTGGATCAGCTGAAAGTCCGAGACATCAGGAGATGTTCATGCAGGTCAGTTCAGCATGTCTGACGATGAGACTCACCAAGGCTGTATATTCTATAACATACAAATCTCAAAACAAAATTTCAGTATCATCAAGATAACTTTTTTTGTTTGATTCTCTGGAATCTAGTTCTTCGGGGGGGTCCCCTTTCATCATATCTAATCCATATTACTCTGGAAGGTGTATAGACACTAATCACCTTTTCTAAAACCACAAAGACAAAACCTTTCTCCCAAATCAGCATATCCTTGAGACAGTAACCAGAAAAATCTTTATTTTGACCTCCCTCCCAGAGGAATAATATAACCACAAAACTAAAAATCACACCCATTTTGAAAATTAAAACAATCCAAAACAAAAGAAGAAAACTAAAATACTGTATGTACCTGTTCTTAGGATTTTTCTATTTTGTCATGCCAGGAAATTAACCCAAAATCCCCATGGAGCTCAAGTTAGACAGAATATGAGTATCCTGTAAGACTTATTAGAGCAATATAACTTTATATCATTTTTAAAGCAATTAATTCAAACTTTCACTAACATCTGCCCGTAGGAAGCAAGTAGTTTTACTTGTTAAGCTCTCTGCCTAGAGCAGCCATCCTTGGCTTATCTGTTGGACTCTCTACCTGGAGCCACAAACATTTATTTTATTAATACCTGTTATAATATCTATCTGTTATGCTCTCTACCTGGAGCCACAGACTTCCATCAATACCTGTTCATAGCAGGCAATTATCACTGCTCTCTATTTGGAGTTAGTGACTAATTTTCCCTATCCTAGTTCTGAACTGCGGGTGAAATTCCCCATGTGATTTGGACAAAATCTGTATATAAATCTATCCTAAAAGCAAATCATTCCAACTTTAAAATTCACCGTTAAATCAATATCTGCCTCAAGAAGTAGGCAGCTTCCATTCTCTGGCTCTCTGACTCAGAGCAGTCATCTTGTTATACCATCTATCTGTTGGGCTCTCTAGCTGGAGCCACAGACATTTTTATTAATTAATACCTGTTCATATAGGCAATTTTCATGGAAAGAGCACCAACTCCCAAAAGTTGTCCTCTAACCTCCTCATGCACCATGGAACACACACACAAATCATCATCATCATCATCAACAACAATAATAAATGATATAAAAATGGCAAACACCCTTCCATAACTTTAATTTGTTTGGTTCTATTAAAAACATCCTATGTAGTATAGCCTAGATTTTAATACATTTAGAGTCAAATGCATTTTTGAAATGTTTTAAATATAAACTTAGTGTCTCATAGCAACTCAGGGCTATCCCTGTTTTCAAGAAAACTTTATTTAATGTTCCTAGCAGCTTGAGGATATAGTTGGTAGAGTGCTTAGCCAGCATGCACAAACTTCAGAGCTTATTCCAATTGCATGAAAACAGGCACAGTGGCCCCACCTGTAATCCCAACCCTTAGGAGATAGAGGCAGGGGGGTGAGAGTTCAAAGCCATTCTCAGTTACAAACCAGGTTTGAGACCAGCCCAGGACATGAGTCTCTGTCTTTAAAATGAAAGTTCCAATTTATAAAATCTCTAGAAATGATTTTCAACACTATTAAAATTCTTCCTGTCACTAACTGAAATAGCTTCTATGAAATGAGTTTCTTTGACAGCAAGGAACTTAGGTTAGAGTTTGTCGGGTACCAAAGCCCAGCCTGGGCTTAGAGAGGGGTTCTGAGGAAGGAGTGTCGGGGAGTGGCGAAACAAAGGACTCAATGTCAAATTGTGTGTTACAAGCTGACAACCTGCCTATGTTCACTCAGGACAGCTTTCCAGACTGAACTGTGTTCTGCTTGAAACGCTTTCTCTTGCATATTCTCTGGATAGCTTATCACTTGCAGATCAAGAATCCAGCCTTGCTGGGCGGTGGTGGCAAACGCCTTTAATCCCAGCACTTGGGAGGCAGAGGCAGGCAGATTTCTGAGTTCATGGTCAGCCTGGTCTACAGAGTGAGTTCCAGGACAACCAGGGCTACACAGAGAAACCCTGTCTTGAAAAAACAAACAAACAAGAGCTTTAAAAAAGTCCAGCCTTTTATTTACATATCAATTCAGTAATTACCCCAGGTCTCATTTTGTTGGCACAGGACCATCAGCTACACTGCTCCTATTCTCTCTTTTATGAAGGCTATAACCTTGTTCAATATGCAGGATCCAAAGGTCAACATCAGCAGGAGAACAATTAGGGGTCCTAACAAGGTGGATATGAGGATGGTCAATGAAGGGGAGGAGTTAAACCAAGACTCCAACCATCCCTGACTCTGTTCTCTTTCTCTCTTCTGCTTGGCTAGCCCTTCTCTCACCTTGGCCACTGAATCCTTAACTACCCCAGGAATGGTCTCCAGTATGTGTTTCCCGATGTTTCACACCCCCAGGTAGCACAGAAAAAGTGTTTGCCCTGTACACACTCATGGGCCTCCTGCCATCTCAGGGGCACACATTTGGGGGTTTCTCACAGGACACTCCTCAACTTTGGGTGTCCACACTCTAAGCTCCACCCTCCAAGCTTGCTTCTGGGGAATGGTTTAGATTCTAAAGTCCCTCATCCCCCACATTCGGGTAATCCCTCCCCCTGTGTCCCTAGGATGGGGATATCCCAGGAGTCAAAGCCTGCCGCTAACTTACAGATAACAAAAAATAGGTAGGTATAAGGTGGATGTTCCTCCTCTTCCATTATTGGTGGGATTGCAAGCTGCTACAACCACTCTGGAAATCAGTTTGGCAGTTCCTCAGAAAATTAGACATAGTACTACCTGAGGACCCAGCTATACCAGTCTGGGGGCATATAACCAGAAGATGCTCCAACATGTCATAAGGACACATGAACAAGCTCCACTATGTTCATAGCAGCCTTATTTATAATAGCCAGAAGCTGGAAAGAACCCAAATGTCCTTCAACAGAGGAATGGATACAGAAAATGTGGTACATTTACACAATGGAGTACTACTCAGCTATTAAAAACAATGAATTCATGAAATTCTTAGGCAAATGGATGGAACTAGAAAGTGTCATCCTGAGTGAGGTAACCCAATCACACAAGAATACACATGGTATGCACTCACTGATAAGTGGATATTAGCCCAAGAGCTCAGAATAAACAAGATACAATTCATAGACCACATGAAACTCAAGAAGAAGGAAAAACAAAGTGTGGGTGCTTCAGTTTTTCTGAGAAAGGGAACAAAATACTCACAGGAGCAATTATGGAGACAGAGTATTGGGCAGAGACTGAAGGAAAGGCCACCCAGAGACTGTCCTACCTGGGGATTCATCCTATAAACAGTCACTGAATCCTGACACTATTATGGATGACAAGAAGTGCTTTCCGAAAGAAGCCTATTATGGAAGTCTCATGAGGGGCCCTGCCAGAGCCTTACAGATACAGAGGCAGATGCTAGCAGCCAACCATTTGATGGAGCTCGGGCTCCCCAATGGAGGAGGAGTGGGAGGGGGAACTGGAGGAAGATTTTGGCCAACCAGATCCTCTAGGGCTCCCAGGGACTAAACCATCAGCCAAGGGGTACACTTGGTTCCAGTCGCAATTGTGGTGGAGGAATGCCTTGTCAGGCGTCAGTGGGAGGAGAGGTTCTTGGTCCTAGAAGGCTTGATAGATGCCCCAGTGTGGGGAAATCGAGGAGGGGAGGTGGTAGGTGGGAGTGGGTTGGGCAGAGGGGCATCTTCTTAGAGGTAGGGGGTGGGAGGATGGGTTGGGAGTTTACTGGGAAGGGGGATCCAGGAAAGGGTATAACATTTGAAGTGTAAATGAAGAATATATTCAATAAAAAAATAATAATAAAATAATAATAATAATAAATAATAATAATAATAAAATAATAATAAAAGGTGGATGTTCTTCTGTAGTGGATCAAGCTGCATCCCCAGTGGCTGAGAGTACTTGCCAAGTCACTTTAGTAGGGTTGAGGGGGGATTGCTGAGGCTCAGCGCCAGAAGGAAGACACATCATAGCCATCTCGTGGTTTCTCTGGCCTTGCAGGAAGGTGGCTGATCTTGAGCTTGAGATCGTTCCTCAAATGTCTGGCTGCTATCCAGCTGGTGTCAGGCACAGGTGCTGGTCTGATGTGAGTTATGTGAACCCAGGCAGTTACTTCATCCACTTTAACAGTACTCAGGGTGGTTAACACTACCAGGAACGGACCTCTCCACTTGGCTTCCAAGTTTTTAGCACAATGTCTCTTAACATATACCCAATCTCCAACTTGGTACACGTGTGGAACCTCAGGGTACCTGCATTACACAGGGCACTAAGTTTAGGCCACAATTCCTGGTGGCTAATCTGGAAACCTTTCAATTGAACCACCATAAGATCTTTGTCATCGTGAAAATTCACTCTTGGGGGTGGGTCAAAAGCTGGGGTCAAGGGAGTGGGAGTCCCATACAGGATCTCAAAAGGGGTCAGGTAAAAATGGTAGCAGGTGTTCTGGACTCAGAACAGGGCTAGGGAAAGGAGCACCACCCAATCAGTGACAGTCTCCAAGGATAATTTAAAGTCTCTTTTAGAGTTCTGTTCATTCTCTCTACCTTCCCTGATCTCTGGGGATGGTATGCACAATGGAGCTTCCAATTAGTCCCCAATATTTCTGCCAGTCCCTGATGTACCTTAGAGACAAAAGCAGGACCACAGTCCAATCCAATTACCTTGGATACTCCGAACCTTGGGAAATTTACTCCAGTATTTTCTTGGCTACCATGGTAGCTGTTTCCTGCTTGGTGAGGAAAGCCCCAACCCATCCAGAGAAAGTATCCACAAACACTAGAAGGTATTTTTAACCATATTTTTCTGGCTTAATTTTTGTAAAAATCGTCATCCCAATATACTCCAAGCCATTCTCCCCTATCTCTTTTGCCCTGTTTACTCTTGGCCACATAAGCATTCACTTGCTGGCATACCTTACACTGTTCTACTGTATCTCTGACTAAAACCCTGAGGTCCATTACATATACCTTAGATCCCTTGACGGCTTGGATGAGCTTAGCCCCTAAATGAGTCCATTTATGCATTTGACTAAGTAAGCCTTTTGTTTGTTCTCTGGGGAATATAGTTTTCCCTTCTTGTGTGTGCCACTGCCCTTCCTTCTCTAGGTAGTAGTTGGTAGGGTGGCTACCAATCTGAGTCCTTTCATCTTCAGTATACTCTAAGTGAGGCCATTCCTTAGTCCAGTCCCATTCCCCAGCTGGTGCCACTTATAGGCCCAGGATAGGCTCCTGCATAGCCACTTCTCAAGCCACTTGATCTGCCTGGTTATGGCCTTGGGCCACTGAGTGTCTTCCCTTCTGATGTCCTGGTTTATGAATAATACTCACAGTTGCCAGCTTCATCAAGGCATCCAAGAAATCCAAGATTTCCTGTTTGTTTTTACTTCTTTTCCCTCTGATGCTAGCAGTCCTCTCTCTTGGTATATAGCCCCGTGGACATGGGCTGTGGCAGAGGCATACCTGCTATCCGTGTAGATGTTAATTTTCTTGCTGGCCCCAAGTTCAAAGGCTTTGATGAGGGCAATTAGCTTTGCTTTCTGCGCTGACATGCTGGAGGGGGAGTACAGGTTCAGCCCAGATGACATTTGTGCCGTCTTCTACGGCAGCACCCACTCTGCCCTTCATGGAGAAAACTGCTCCTGGCTATAAACCAGGTAGCCTCAGCTCCCAGCAGGGGTGGGTCAGAGAGGTCTTTCCTTCACCAATGGGCTTCCACCAGAATTTCTTGACACTTGTGCTGTGGTGGCTCTAAGTTGAGGTCAGACAGCAAGGTGGCCAGATTGAGTCCAACTGGAGGAGGAAAGGTGATTTGGTTGGAGTTCAGAAGCAGAGGCATGATAAAAGTCTTAGAAAGATCAGGAATTCAAGGCCCATACCTAAACATAGTAAAAGCAATATACAGAAAACCAGTAACTACCATCAAACTAAACACAGAGAAAATTGAAGCTATCCCACTGAAATCAGGGACTAGACAAGGCTGTCTACTCTTTCCCTACCTGTTCAATATAGTACTTAAAGTCATAACCCGAGCAATTAGACAACAAAAGGAGGTGAAAGGGATTCAAATTGGAAAGGAAGAAGTCAAAGTTTCACTATTTGCAGATGATATGATAGCATGTTTAAGTGACCTCAAAAACTCCAGCAGAGAACTCCTAAACCTGATAAACAACTTCAGCAAAGTGGCTGAATATAAAATGAACTAAAAAAAAAATCAGTAGTCTTCCTATATTCAAAGGATAAAGAGACTGAGAAAGAAATTAGGGAAATGACACCCTTCACAGTAGTCACAAATAATGTAAAATACCTTGGTGTGACTTTAACCAAGCAAGTGAAAGATCTGTATGACAAGAACTTCAAGTCTCTGAAGAAAGAAATTGAAGATGATCTCAGAAAATGGAAAGACCTCCCATGCTCATGGATTGGCAGGGTTAATGTAGTAAAAATGGCCATCTTGCCAAAAGCAATCTACAGATTCAATGCAAACCCTGTCAAAATTCCAAATCAATTCCACGTCAGGGAAATGCAAGTCAAAGAGAAAGAGCAATTTCCAAATTTATCTGGAATACCAAAAAAACCCAGGATAGTGAAAACTATTCTCAACAATAAAAGAACTTATGGCATTTGCACCAGGGAACCAGTCAGCTCCACAGCCTTCTGTGCTTAGCCCTCCAGAAGAGAGTGATCTCCCAGCAGCGATTTCACTTCTGAGTACAGAGGTGAGATCTCCACCTTCTCTCTGGAGGGCAACAGCTAGGAGTGCACAGGGCATACTATCAGTGGAGCAGCAGGGACAGGAGTCTTCCCTTCCAGCCACCATTTGCAGCAGGGAACCAGGCAGCTCCAAAGCCTTCTGTGCACAGACCCTGCCAGAAGAGAGTTGGTCTCCCAGGAGTACAGACACAGGTTTACAGGCCCATAGGAGAGGCAAGCTCCAGCCAGAGACAACAAGACCAACTAACACCAGAGATAACCAGATGGCAAAAGGCAAGTGCAAGAACCCTACCAACAGAAACCAAGGCTACTTGGCAACATCAGAGCCCAGTTCTCCCACCACAGCAAGTCCTAGATGCCCCAGCACACTGGAAAAGCAAGAGTTGGATTTAAAGTCTCTTCTCATGATGCTGTTAGAGGACATCAAGAAGGACATAAATAACTCCCTGAAAGAAATACAGGAGAATATGGGTCAAATGGTAAAGGCCCTTAAAGAGGAAACACAAAAAATCCCTGGTGGAATTACAGGAGAACACAAACAAGTGAAGGAACTGAACAAAACCATCCAGGATCTAAAAATGGAAGTAGAAACAATAAAGAAATCACAAAGTGAGACATCTCTGGAGATAGAAAATCTTGGAAAGAATTCAGGAGTCATAGATGCAAGAATCAACAACAGAATACAAGAGATAGAAGAAAGAATCTCAGGGGCTGAAGATACCATAGAAAACATTGACTCAACAGTTAAAGAAAATGCAAAATGCAAAAAGCTCCTGAGCCAAAACATCCAGGAAATCCAGGACACAATGAAAAGACCAAACTAAGGATTATAGGTATAGAAGAGAGTGAAGATTTCCAACTTAAAGGGCCAGTAAATATCTTCAACAAAATTATAGAAGAAAACTTCCCTAACCTAAAGAAAGAGATGTCCATGAACATACAAGAAGCCTACAGAGCTCTAAACAGACTGGACCAGAACAGAAAGTCCTCTCGGCACATAATAATCAAAACACCAAATGCACTAAACAAAGAAAGAATATTAAAAGCAGTAAGAGAAAAAGGTCAAGTAACCTATAAAGGCAGGCCTATCAGAATTACACCAGACTTCTCACCTGAGACAATGAAAGCCAGAAGATCCTGGGTAGATCTCATACAGACCCTAAGAGAACACAAATGCCAGCCCAAACTACTATACCCAGCAAAACTCTCAATTACCATAGATGGAGAAACCAAGATATTCCATGATAAAACCAAATTTACACAATATCTTTCCACAAATCCAACCCTACAAAGGATAATAGATGGAAAACACCAACAAGAGGAGGGAAACTACACCCTAGAAAAAGCAAGAAAGTAATCTTTTTCCAACAAACCCAAAAGAAAGTAACCACACAAACATAAAAAGAACATCAAAAATAACAGGAAGCAACAATCATTATTCCTTAATATCTTATAACATCAATAGACTCAATTCCCCAACAAAAAACATAGTCTAACAGAGATGTTTTTCATGTGGATCTTCAATTTTATCAGAAAATGTTTGTGACTCCTCTTTCAATTTAGTAATGCTTTTTGTGTCTACCATTTTGAGTGTATTATTTTCCATGATAATCTTTAATTTTAACATTTTTTCTGTGTATTCTTAGATTTTGTTGGAGGTGTTTCTCATGTAGATCTTCGGTTTCCACTTTCAATCAATTTAGGAATGTTTTTGTACCTACCATTTTGTCGGTATAATTGTCCATGATAATCTTCAATTTTAACGCTTTTCTGTATTTTTCTTCAATTTATCACAAGTATTTTCCATGTGGATCTTCAGTTTTATCAGACAATGTCTATAATTTTACTTTCAATCAACTTAGGAACATTTTTATACCTTCCATTTTATCTGTATAATTTTCCATGAAATAGTCAGTTTTAACAAGTTTTTCTATATATTTCTTTTATTTTTTCAGGCTTGTTTTCCTTGTAGATCTTCAATTTTATCAGAAAATGTTTATAATTCTACTTTCAAAAAACTTAGGAATATTTTTATGCCTACCATTTTATCTGTATAATTTTTCCATGAAATACTCAATCTTAAGACATTTTTTATATATTTCTTCAATTTTATCAGAGATATTTTCCATGTAAATCTTCAATTTTATCAGAAAATGTTTATAATTTCACTTTCAATCAACTTAGAAATATTTTTATGCCTACCATTTTATCTGTATAATTTTCCATGATAATCTTCAATTTTAATGTTTTTCCATATATTTTTTCAATTTTATCAGAAATATTTTCCATGTAAATCTTTAATTTTATCAGAAAATGTTTATAATTCCACTTTCAATCAACTTAGGAATATTTTAATTCCTACCAATTTATCTGTATAAATTTCTTCAATTTTATCAGAGATATTTTCCATGTAAATCTTCAATTTTATCAGAAAATGTTTATAATTCTACTTTCAATCAACTTAGGAATATTTTAATTCCTACCAATTTATCTGTATAAATTTCTTCAATTTTATCAGAGATATTTTCCATGTAAATCTTCAATTTTATCAGAAAATGTTTATAATTCTACTTTCAATCAACTTAGGAATATTTTAATTCCTACCAATTTATCTGTATAAATTTCTTCAATTTTATCAGAGATATTTTCCATGTAAATCTTCAATTTTATCAGAAAATGTTTTTAATTCTACTTTCAATCAATTTAGGAATATTTTTATGCCTAACATCTTATCTGTATAATTTTTCATGAAATAGTCAGTTTTAACGTGTTTTTCTATATATTTCTTGAGTTTTATCAGAAATATTTTCCTTGTAGATTTTCAATTTTATCAGAAAATGTTTATAATTCCACTTTCAATCAACTTAGGAATATTTTTATGCCTACCATTTTATCTGTATAATTTTTCCATGAAATAGTCAATCTTAACGTGTTTTTCTATATATTTCTTCAATTTTATCAGAGATATTTTCCATGTATATTTACACATAGGAATACTACTCAGCAATTAAAAACAATGAATTCATGAAATTCGTAGGCAAATGGGGAACAGGGGGAGGGAAGAGGGCTTTTGGGACTTTCGTGGAGGAGGGGAACCAGGATAGGGGAAATCATTTGGAATGTAAATAAAGAATATAGAAAATAAAATAGAAATAAATAAAAAAAATACAAGAACTTATAGCAGAATCACCATCCCTGACCTCAAGCTCTACTACAGAGCAATAGTGATAAAAACTGTATGGTATTGGTACAGAGACAGGCAGGAAGATCAATGGAATAGCATTGAAGAACCAGAAATGAACCCTCACACCTATGGTCACTTGATCTTTGACAAAGGAGCTAAAATCATCCAGTGGAAAAAAAGACAGCATTTTCAACAAATGGTGCTGGGTAAACTGTCAGTCAACATGTAGAAGAGTGCAAATTGATCCATTCTTATCTCCCTGTACAAAGCTGAAGTTCAAGTGGATCAAGGACCTCCACATAAAACCAGATACACTGAATCTAATAGATGAGAAAGTGGGGAAGATCCTGGAGCACATGGGCACAGGGGAAAATTCCCTGAATAGAACACCAATAGCTTATGCTCTAAGATCAAGAATTGACAAATGGGATCTCATAAAATTGCAAAGCTTCTCTAAGGCAAAGGACGCTGTCAATAGGACAAAATGGTAACCAACAGATTGGGAAAAGATCTTTACCAATCCTACATCAGACAGAGGGCTAATATCCAATATCTAAAAAGAACTCTAGAAGTTAGACTCCAGAGAACCAAATAACACTATTAAAAATGGGATACAGAGCTAAACAAAGAATTCTCAACTGAGGAATACTGATGGCTGAGAAACACCTAAATCATCCTTAATCATCAGGGAAATGCAAGTCAAAACAACTCTGAGATTCCACCTCACACCAGTCAGAATGGCCAAGATCAAAAATTCAGGGGACAGCAAATGCTGGAGAGGATGTGGAGAGAGAGGAGCACTCCTTCTTCACTAGTGGGATTGTGAGCTGGTAAAACCACTCTGGAAATCAGTTTGGCGGTTCCTCAGAAAACTGGACATAGCTATATCGCTCCTGGGCATATACCCTGAAGATGCTCCAACATGTAATTAGGACACATGCTCCACTATGTTCATAGCAGCCTTATTTATAATAGCCAGAAACTGGAAAGAACTCAGATGTCCCACAACAGAGGAATGGATACACAAACTGTGGTACATTTACATAATGGAGTACTACTCAGCTATTAAAAACAATGAATTCATGAAATTCTTAGGCAAATGGATGGAGCTAGAAACTATCATCCTGAGTGAAGTAACCCAATCACAAAAAACACACAGTATGCAATCACTTATAAGTGGATATTAGCCCAAAAGCTTGGAACACCCAAGATACAACTCACAGACCACATGAAGCTCAAGAAGAAGGAAGACCAAAGTATCGATACTTTGATCCTTATTGGAAAGTGGTTCAAAATACCCATGGCTCACAGTCAACCAATAGAATGAACATAGGTTCCCCAAGGGAGCAGCTAGAGAAGGGACCCAAGGAGCTGAAGAGGTTGGCAGCCCTGCAGGAGGAGCAATAATATGTACCAACCAGTACCCCCATAGCTCCCAGGGACTAAACCACCAAACAAAGAGTACACAGGGAGGGACCCTTAGCAGAGGATGACCATTTCAGACATCAATGAGAGGAGAGACCATTAGTGCTATGAAGGCTTGATTACCCAGAATAGTGGAATGCAATTCAGGAAATTGGGGTAGGGGATCAGCGGGGGGAGGGGGGAGTTGGGATAGAGGATTTTCAGAGGGGTAACATGGAAAGGGGATACCATTTTAAATGTAAATAAAGAATATCTAATTAAAAAAAATAAGATTTGTGTCCCCTCTCCTCTCTGTGCCCCCTCTCCTCTCAGACCCCTCTCCTCACTCTGCCCCTCTCCTTACTGTGCCCCTCTCCTCTCTGTGTGCCCCCTCTCCTCCCTGTGCCCCTCTCCTCTCAGACCCCTCTCCTCTCAGACCCCTCTCCTCTCTGTGCCCCTTTCCTCTCTGTGCCCCTCTCCTCTCTGTGTCCCCTCTCCTCACTGTGCCCCTCTTCTCACTGTGCCCCTCTCCTCTCTGTGCCCCCTCTCCTCTCTGTGCCCGCTTCTCACTATGCCCCCCCTCTCCTGCCAGTCCTCTCTCTTCCACATAACTGCCCTTCTGCTTTCATGTTCTAGACATGCACATACATCACAGCATGCAAATATTTCATATGCTGGGGTGTAAAAATCACCCAATAGTCTGGATGAATAAACTACTGCTGCACATGGATAGATTTCTCTCTCACACACACACAGCTCAAATATCAGTTCCGTGTACAATAAAGAACATATGATATTTATTATTTTCCTCCTATTATTCTTCCTTCCTCCTTACATATTTTACTATTTCCACATCACTTATGTAATATTATATATGTATATATTATATGTTATATGTTATTATGTTATATGTTATGCTAGTTAGATATTAGATATATAGTCTAAGTTCCATTAATGAAAGAAAATGTAATATTCACTGAGTTTGGTTGTTTTGGTCACTCTGATGATCTCCAGTTCCATCCTCCTTCCTGCAAATGACATAATTTAATCTTTGTGTGATCAGAACCCCATTGTGTATATACACCACATTTTCTCTATCCATTCATCTGCTGACAAGCATTTCTGGTAGGAGGAGGTTGTATCATGGCTATTTTGAACAGGGAAGCAGAAGACACAAATAGGTTTGTATCTGCCATATGCTGACTTACATTCTCCCAGGTAGATACACAGAAATAGTAAAACTAGATCATATGGTGATTCCATTTTTAGATTTTTAAGGAAGCTCCACATTGATTTCCATAGTGGCTGCGTTAGTTTACATTCTCACCCACATAGATAAAGGGTTCTTTATGTTCACATACTCACCAACATTTGTTTTCTTTCTTTTTTTTTTTTTTGGTGTGTCTGTGTGTGTTCAAATTCACACCTGTGTGTGTGGAAAGGCCTGAGATTGACACGAAGAGTCTGCCCCTGTCACTCTCTACCTTATTCTTTGAGTCAGGCTCTCTCAATTGAACCCAGAGCTTGCTAATGACTAGACTAGCTAGTTGGCTTGCTCTAGGGATCCCATGTCTGCCTTCTGAGTTCTGGAATTACAGGTTAGCTGCCAAGGCTACTGGGTATTGCATAGGTTTCTGGGATCTAGAGTCCAGTCCTTGCTCTTGAACAGCAAGTTCTTTATCCACTGAGCCACCTTCCCAGTCCCTCATTTGTATCATTGGAGTGTGTGTGTGTCTGAATGTGTGAGTGTGAATGTGTGTGAATGAGTGTGCATGTGTGTGAATGTGTATAAGTGAGTGTGTGAGTGTGCATGTGTGCATGCACACACGTGCACACACACACACACACATGCTACAATATGTGATGAGGACCAAGGACAACTTGCAGAGTCAGTGTCTCCTATTTTACACAGGTTCCAGGAACTACACTCAGGTATCAGGATTTACATCTTAGCACAGGAGAGCTTTTACCCACTGAGCTATGTCACCACCCTCTACATGTTTTCTTTCTTTCTTTTGGAAAGACAGATAGTCTCGCTCTTGAACTCACATGTGCCACCATGCAAATTCCTACTTGTTTTTTTAATGACAGTCATTCTGACTGGGGTGAGATGGATTCTCAATGTCATTTGAGTTTTCATTCCCTTGAGGATGTTGAACATTTTCCAAAAAGAGTATTGATTATTTGTATTTCTTTTGAGATACTATTTTTTCAAAGAAAACTGAGAATTATTTGTTCAATTCATTTGCTTATTTATTGGTCAGATGATTTTCTTTCATTCAATTTTTTTGAATTCTGAAGGATTCAAAGATATTAATGTGTTTATCAATACAAAAATCTGCTGTCTTATCTGTTAGAAAAACATACTAAAATATTAATAAGTCAGGTGGCATGATGCATGGGCTTTTCCTCTAAAAGCTTTAGGAAGACAACCGGGTTGGAGGAAATGAAACAGGAAACAGACATAGTCATTGTGAAGCTTATTGATAGATACACGAGTTTACTATTGTCTGGATCATTTCACACTTAAACGTTTTCAAACTTTGAGTTAGGGTGGAGGACACAAATACTCGAGTAAAACCACAGGGTAGATCAGAATCCTCCCTGGCCAGTCTCCTGTGTTCAACTGAGAAACTGTGAAGGGAAAAACTTGGACCAACCCACAGAACTAATGCTGATTAAACAGTGCCGTGGTCACCAGATGGTTGTTGAAAACCCCCCAAGGGGCCTGCTTCCATCTTCCTTCTCAAAACATTTTCATTTCCTTGGCCCAGTAGCTATAGCTTCACACTGAAAAGCATAATTCTGCTTACACAATAGCAATATAAATCAAAATACCTGGGCATAGTGGCCCGCCCACCCAGAAGGCTAAGGAAGGTGGTCCAGTATACTCTCTTTAATTAGTTCCAGGTCAGCTTGGCACCCAAGTTCAATTCCCAGTACCCACATGGCAGCTCACAACTGTGTGTAACTTCTGTTCTAAAGGATCTGGAACCCTCACAGATATACAGGCAGTCAGAATGCCAATACACATAAAAATAAAAAAAATCTTAAAAAAAAATAAAGAAATCAAAAACACTGAGCCAGGTAGGTGGTGGTGGCAGTGCACACCTTTAATCCCAGCACTATAGAGGCAGAGAAAGATGGATCCCTGAGTTTGAGGGCCAGCCTGGTCTCCAGAGCAAATTTCAGAACAGCCAAGGCTACACAGAGAAACCCTGTCTCAAGAAAAGAAAATAAAGTGTGATGCATCTTATATCTGTTAGACTGATTAAGGCAAAACAAACATTAACATAATTTTGTTTTGACAGACAACCCCTCTTCCTCTATTGGAGAAGGTCGTCTGATCCAGTGTGGAGCTCCCAGAGGGATACAAATGGAGAGGTAAGAAGAAAAGGGACACAGCTCATCCCTTAGCCCTGTGGATCAGTGACAACACAAGTTGCAGCCAGTTCACCCTCTATAATAATTTTGGAATTTTGGTTTCTTTAAAAAACACAGAAATATTATAAGAATATGTTTTCATTTTAATTCCAGGTATGGGATATGGGGTTATAAAAGTAATTTTTTATGTCCCTTTTGCTCCCAAGTAACTGGAGGGCATTTCTACACTGGCTCTAGCCTGTTTTAGCTCTCAAATAAAAGGACACAGAGACCAGGTATTTTTATTAACAAACTGCAATCCTGCGAGGTACCCCTTTCCCCTACACCTCATCACACCTCCACCAAAATGTATTCTTCCTCTCTTTTTCTTTTTATAAACACATCATATGGGGTGTTGGGGAAAGGGGTGCCTCAGCAGGTCCATGCTGAGGCACCCCTTCCCCCTGAGGGACGAGCCACACAAGGGTATAGTATAGAACAGAGTTTATTCAGGGCATGAGGAGGGGAGTTAAGAGGGTAGTAGAAGCAGAGAAAGGGAGGGAAAGAGAGAGAGAGAGAGAGAGAGAGAGAGAGAGAGAGAGAGAGAGAGAGAGAGAGAGAGAGAGAGAGAAGAAAGGCAGAAGAGTGGAGGCTGGCTATGAGCACTTGGAGAGAGAGGGGGAGAAGAGAATGGGGAGAGAGTGGGAGCAGAAAGGCAAGAGCAAGAGAGCAAGAGAGAGAAGAGGGGCCAAGCATCCCCTTTATAGTGAGTCAGGCATACCTTGCTATTGCCAGGTAACTGTGGAGCAGAACTTATACAAAATGCTAACAACCCTCATACCCAACACCAACTTTTGTTGGAGTTTTATGGCACAATCATCTCCTCCATTATTGGGGGAAGTGACATTTGGGAGGAGAATTTGAAACCATCCAAATTCTGAAACCTGAAAACACTCTAGTGGAAATAGAAAAGAAGCAACAGTGTGATAGTCTAAGCAGGATCAAAGTTAATTAGACGGCATAAAGGAAAAAATAATAGGGGCATTGTTGTGGAAGGGCCTGGTGCTGTTCTTGTGAACCAATCACCTAATGAATAAAGGAGCCTATCACTGGGTGAGTAGGCGGGACTTCCTGGTTGGACTGAAGAAGAGAGGAAGCCCAATGCTCCAACGTGTTGAAGTAAGGGACTATCCAGGTGTTCAGAGGTCTCTATTTATTGGCTAAGTTCTGGAAGTACTTAAGTACTTAAGTATTGGCTTCCTATATAATAGATTTGAGAGGATGATTTTCAGAGGCTTACAATCTAAAACCAGGACACGAGTCAGGTGTAGAATGATAAGTCTTTTAATTTAGGATAGATGACAATGTTCTGTGTTAATGATGAAATTGATGGACTGGGTGTTAGGTTTATCTATACCTTATAAATTATAAAATGGTAATAGTTGTGTTCTACATTGAGAGAAAGATTTTGGTTTTTATTAGAACAGAAAGGGGGAAGTGTTGTGAATGGGCCTGGTGCTGTTCTTGTGAACCAATCCCCTAATGAATAAAGGAGCCAATCACTGGGCAAGTAGGTGGGACTGAAGGGTTGGGCAGAAGAAGTTTTTTTTTTTTTTTAACCAGAGCTAACACCTTTATTTATTTGTATCCATATTTAACATCATCAGAAACTAAACTAAAAGCCAGGCAGGGCTTTCTTGCCTTTTTTTTTCTATTTTTTTTATTTACATTCCCAATGATTTCCTCTTTCCTGGTTCCTCCCTCCCCGAAAGTCCCATAAGCCCTCTTCCCTCCCCCTGTTCCTCATTCAACCCCCTCTCGCTTCTCTGACCTGGTATTCCAGGTCTTTTGAGGACCAGAGGTCTCTCCTTCCATCTTCTTGGAAATCAATTGATATGTGAATTGTGTCTTGGATATTCCGAGTTTCTGGGTTAATATCCCCTTATCAGTGACTGCATACCATGTGTGTTCTTTTATGATTGGGTTACCTCACTAAGGATAATATTTTCCAGTTCTGACCATTTGCCTAAGAATTTCGTGAATTCATTGTTTTTAATTGCAGAGTAGTATTCCATTGTGTAAATATACCACATCTTCTGTATCCATTCCTCCGTTGAGGGACATCTGGGTTCTTTCCAGCTTCTGGCTATTATAAATAAGGCTGTTATGGACATAGTGGAGAATGTGTCCTTATTGCATGACAGGGAAGCCTCTGGGTATATGCCCAGGAGTGGTATAACAGGATCCTCTGGGAGTGTCATGCCCAGTTTTCTGAGGAACCGCCAGACTGCTTTCCAGAGTGGTTGTACTAGCTTGCAATCCCACCAGCAGTAGAGGAGTGTTCCTCTTTCTCCACATCCTCGCCAACAACTGCTGTCTCCTGTGTTTTTGATCTTAGCCATTCTGACTGGTGTGAGATGGAATCTCAGGGTTGTTTTGATTTGCATTTCCCTAATGGCTAAGGATGATGAACATCTCTTTAGGTGCTTCTCAGCCATTCGATATTCTTCAGGTGAAAATTCTTTGTTTAGCCCTGTACCCCATTTTTAATAGGGTTATTTGGCTCTCTGGAATCTAACTTCATGAGTTCTTTGTATATATTGGATATTAGTCCTCTGTCGGATGTAGGGTTGGTAAAGATCTTTTCCCAGTTTGTTGGCTGCCACTTTGTCCTTTTGACAGTGTCCTTTGCCTTACAGAAACTTTGCAATTTTATGAGGTCCCATTTGTCAATTCTTGATCTTAAAGCATAAGCTATTGGCGTTCTGTTCAGGAAATTTTCCCCTGTGCCCATATGTTCAAGCCTCTTCCCTAGTTTCTTTTCTATTAGTTTCAGTGCGTATTTTTTCAATAATTCACACAACAGGGCATCAATAGAAATAGGGAAACCAGGATGCTTGTTTGGGCAAGCAGATTTGAGATTATTTACTTCTAATGTTACAATTAAAAACAATTTTTACATTCTCTCTAGAATCAAAATCTGGATACCAATGCACATGTTTTTATAGATGATTTAAAACTTTATCAAGAATTATACTGGATTTTTTTTTCTTGTGGACTTGATAAAAACTGGAGTCACCTGAGAAGAGAGAACATTAATTGAGGAATTGATTCCCTCAAATTGGTTTGTGTGCAGGTCTACAGGGAGTTGTCTTGATTGATGATTCCTATGGGTGGGCCCATCCCAGGTGGGCCCATCCCACCATAGAGGCAGTATTATCCCTAAGTAGGCAGGCAAGTGTCTTTCCTCTATGGTTCCTGCCTCTGCTCTACTTGAGTCCCTGCCTTCACTTCCCTTAGTGACGTTGTGTTGTGACTTGGGAGCCTAAGATGAAATAAATAAACCCTTTCCTCCTCAGATTGCTTTTGGTCATGGGAAAATCACAGCATGAGAAAGCAGTAATGCAAGAAGAACTCAATGGTATCACATAGGAAGGATAGAACGTAGGCCATGTAACCTCAGCTGCAAGTAGGAACCTCTTAAAAAGTGCAGAGATACAAGGAAGGTAAGGTAAGAAGCAGCAAATATGTTCATGTCAGCTAAAGATAAGCCTGGAGATACTGGTGAGAAGGATAGATTTGCTTTGGACGATTCTGTTCAAAAGTGCAGGGAAGTGGAGAATGTTTGTCTAACTGAAAGCACCACATCTCCTGTACCGTATCCTGTCTCTCTGCCTTTAGTGGTTTTAACTTGGTATCACATGCTCTTCTTTCCACTGGGAAAGCATCATGTTCAGTTTTGCAATGACAAGGTGTCTGACCACTTATGCCCCATATTGCCACAAGACAATGTAAGTGTCTCAATAGTGAGATTCAAAGGTAACACTGAGGCAGATCGTCCTTTAAAAAAAAACATGGAATTATTTTATGTGTATGAGTGTTTTTCCCACATGTATGTATGAACACCATGTGCCTGTCTGGTGCCTATGGAGGTCAGTGGAAGACATTGGATCCCCAAGAACTGGAGTTATGGATGATTGTAAGCCACCATGTGGGTGCTAGGCACCAAACCCTGGTCCTTTGCAATAGGAATATGAACTCTAATCCGAGCTAACTCTCCAGCCTCCAAATTGTCTTTTTGCATATGAGATTAATTAGAAGAGTTATTAACACTAAGAAAGATATCTTGTCAGTGGCTCTGAGAAGACTTTAGGCCCACAAGGTAGAGTAGGGTTCCATCTTATAGGTTTTAGGGAAGTAGGGAGATCCCACAGCATGTAGCTGACAAGTAGCCCATAATATGCACTTACTGTCTGGTTGTCTTTACTTCCTGAGGGGATGGAGCAAGGGTTCTTTCCTTCAGTTGATGTGTGTTTATCATAAGGATATGACACCAGTAGCTCTGGTTGCTTGGGGTCTTGTTAAACTTTCTTTAGGGAAGTGAGAATCAAAGATTCACAGGAAGACTTAGAGCCAGGGCATGGTTTTTCTATGTGGTAGTGAGAATAACAGTCATCTCAGAGGACAGACAGAGAAAGGGGCTTCTGTAGGTGCATGTGGACTGGGAAAGAAAAGGAAAGTGACCTCTTACCCCAGAGTCAACTGAGAATCAATAATTGCTATACAATTAGCATGTGTTTAAGGCCTTATCCCTTCCCACTTGTAAACTTATACTTTTTTTAGTAATCTCACCAGAAACCCTGTATACAAAAAAGATTGTCCTCACCTCCTTATACAACTATAGTAGATCAATCCCATCAAAGGCAGCTCCAGAACCACTTTTAGAATCTCACTTTTCTATCAAGAGAAAAGGGGTGGGGATGAACACCAAGCATGTAGCACAGACTTTTATTCCAGCACTGGGGCAGATGTAGGCAGAACTCTATGAGTTCAAGGCCAGCTTAATCTATATAGTGAGTTTCATGCCAGCCAGGGATAGGAGATTTTTTCGGAATATATCTTTGTTGTACATTTATCCTGCTCCCATTGGTTGGGCTATTCAATTGTGGCAGGGGACTTGTCTAACATTCATGTCCTAACTTGTCTACCAGGATGGGACTTGTCTAACATTCATGTCTTAACTTGCCAACCAGGATATCAGTGGCCCATGTACATGTTTCTTCTTGCCAAGTAGGATGTCAGTTCCCAGGGAGGTCTTGGGAACTTAAACTTTACTGACTACTACCATAAAATGGAAGTCTTATTTCAAATAGTTTCTTATATTGGCACAGGTGTCTCTCTTATGTTGGGGTCCATCCCACGGGCAGTTGATAAGGGTAAATACCATAAAAACTTATACATAGGTTCAGGAAGTGCTGTTGGGTGGTTGGTTTGGGTCCAAGCTTATTGTGGGTAACTATACAAAGCAGTTCTACTGACTTCTACTATGATTGGTTTCCAAGGACACAGAACATTACAGAATATATAATCAATCATGGCATTAGAAAGTTTCCTAGTGACAACAGAAACATGAGAAAGTTTCTTTACAATGGTAGGTTAGTCACGTAACTATTCCCTAGGCCATAATATTTTACCTAGGCCTTATCATTCCATCTAGGCCCTAACAAAGACTTATTTCTTTTTTTCTCATTCTTTGAGTAATTGATATATTTACTTACAGAGGTGTTAGGTATCAAAGAAACTCAGGACAAATGGCTAACTGAGGTGCCTATATAACATTCAGAGCGGACTCTGGCTGCCAGTTCCCTTAGGCTCTACTAACAAGTACCTGTTACACAGTTATCCTGGCTGGCATACCATGTCCCCCACAGTTATCCTGGCTGGCATACTGTACCACCCCCAACCTCTTTAGACCCTGCTCTTCATTTTCCTTCTTCCAGACAATCTAAAAGGCTTGGGGAGAGGACTCCAGGAAAGATATGTCTAGTTAGTAAAATAGCTTTGGCCCTTGGAAATTAAGCAGACAGTAAACAACCTCAGAGAAGCTACTTGCAGAAGGAAAGAGGATGCTTGGCACAGCTATGGGAGCCAAGGCACCCAATCAGACTACCCCCTGTGAGGGTCTGAGAAACAGGGTTCTACCCTCTTCTGTAGTGAAGAAACCACTGTCAGATGACATCCTGTCACATACACCCCACCCCCAGTGATGATTCCTGTCCTTGTAAAACTGCCCTGGTAAAAATTCCACCCAAGCAACTTCAGAGAACTACCAGGTATCTTGGGTAACCATTGACATGACACCTTGCTTTAATCAATGACCCAGGCCCATTTTCAAAAAATAAGTTGTGTAGTAATTAATGTTGACAGAAACACCTCAAAGTAAAAGAGGTTATTGTAATCCTTTGCCTTAAAATTTTCTGATTTAGAACATCCTTTTGCCTTATATGTAACAAAAAGACATGGTATGACATTGGGACCTCACTTGAGAGTGCCAGTGAGACTCTATAACAAGACAACCAGAATGCCTACAAAATATAATCACAGTAATACTCTGAGGCTGCAGATAGTATCTGTATGGGGCAATAGAATCATATTGAATCTATTAGCCAAATCCTCTCTGAGTGGTCCAATTTTTTCTAAAGCCCTCCCTGACAGACAAACACTGTGTGGCTGTTTGTCTGCCACGTGTGTGACCTCCATACTTACTTAACTCAAGATGCCGAGCTTGTTTCTTTTCCTTCTCCATTCACCTTCTCTGAGAAGTTGCTGAGATTTACAGTTCGCCTGCCTACTCTGGATGCTATTTCTTTTAAGCTCCAATAAAATTGTCCTTGCTTCTAAAGAAACTGTTCTTAAACAGCCTGAGAGATTTCACTGCTAAACTCAAAAATTAAGATAATGAGATCTATCTCACATGACCAGAAGGCTCTTAATATTCTAACAGTAACACAAGGAGGAAACCGTGGATGGATGGATGAATGGATGGAAAGATAGATAATAGATAGTAGATGTATGTATGTATGTATGTGTATGTGTATATATAAACAACTGGGAAAGTTTGTCCTCCATTTTCTAAGGTTTATGTTTTAAATCAAATCTGTCAGATTCAGCCTTAAGGGTTTTTTTTTAATTATTATTTTATTTATTAACATTCCAGTCATCTCTTCCCCTGTCAGTCCCTCCTCCCCCTTGCCTCTAAGGAGGTGCTCCCACACATACACCAGGCCTCCTCTTTCCCTGGGGCATCAAGTCTTTCCAGGATTAGGTGTATCTTCTCCCACTGAGCCCTGACCAGGCAGACCTCCTGTTCCCCTTTTCCCACTCAGGTCCCTCCCTTCCTCCCTTTGCCTTCTGTGATTATTTCCTTCTCCGTTTTAAGTGAAATTAAAGCATCCTCACTAGGGCCTTTTTGCTTGTTATCTTAGATATTCTATACATTTTGACTAATATTCACTAATTATTGAGAACACACCATGCTTGTCCTTTTGGGCCTGAGTTACCTCACTCAGGATGATATTTTCTAGTTCCATCCATTTGCCTGCAAAATTCTTGATGTTCTCATTTTTAGTAGCTGAATATTATTCCATTGTGTTAATGAACCACATTTTCTGAATCCATTCTTCTGTTGAGGGACATCTGGGTTATTTCCAGTTTCTGGCTATTTCAAATACAGCTGCTATGAACATAGTGGTGCATGTGTCCTTGTGATATGGTGCAGAGTCTTTTGTTATATGGCCAAGAGTGGTATAGCTGGGTCTTTAGGTAAGAACTATTTCCAATTTTCTGAGAAACCACCAGATTGATTTCCAGAGTGGTTGTACTAGCTTGCAATCCAACCAACAATTAAGGAGTGTTCCTCTTTTTCCACATCCTCAGTAGCATGTGCTGTCACCTGAGTTTTTTATCTTAGCCATTCTGACTGGTGTGAGGTGGATTCTCAGTGTAGTTTTGATTTGCATTTCCCTGATCACTAAGGACTTCGAATATTTCTTTAAGTGCTTCTTAGCCATAACAGATTCTTCTGTTGTAAATTCTCTATTTAGCTCTATACCCCATTTTTCAATTGGGTTATTTGGTTTTTTTAGAGATTAACTTACTTCTTGAGTTCCTTATATATTTTGGATATGAGCCTTCTGTCAGATGTAGGGCTAGTGAAGTATTTTTCCCCAATCTGTAGGTTACCGATTTATCCTATTGATGGTGATTTATGCCTTACAGAAGCTTCTCAGTTTCATGAGGTCACGTTTATCAATTCTTGAACTTAGAACCTGAACCATTGGAGTTCTATTCAGGAAATTTCCCCCTGTGCCAATGAGTTTGAGGCTCTTTCCCACTTTCCCTTCTATTAGATGTTGTGTATCTGGTCTTATGCTGAGGTTCTTGATCCAGTTGGACTTGAGCTTTGTGCAAGGTGATAAATATGGATCTATTTTGACTCTTCTACATACAGACCACTAATTAGACCAGCACCATTTATTGAAGATGCTCTCTTTTTTCCACTGTATGTTTTTGGATTCTTTGTCAAAGATCAAGTGTTCATAAGTATATGGGTTTACATCTGGGTCTTCAATTCTATTCCATTGATTGACCTGTCTGTTTCTGTACCAATACCATGCAGTTTTTATCTCTATTGCTTTGTAGTACAGCTTGAGGTCAGGGATAGTAATTCCCCTGGAAGTTCTTTTACTGTTGAGAATTGTTTTGGCTATCCTAGGTTTTTCGTTTTTCCATATGAGTTGGGAATTTCTCTTTCCATGTCTGTGAAGAATTGTGTTGGAATTTTGATGGGAATTAACTTGAATCTCTAGATTGCTTTTGGTAAAATGACCATTTTCACTATGTTAATCCTACCTATCCATGAAGATGGGGGATCTTTCTAGCTTCTGAAAATTTATTTTTTCTGGGAATTGAAGTTCTTGTTATACAGATCTTTCACTTGCTTGGTAACAGTTATACTAAGATATTCTATATTATTTGTGACTATTGTGAAGGGTGTTGTTTCCCTTTCTTTTTCAGCCTATTTATCATTTGTATAAAGTGAGGCTACTAATTTGTTTGAGTTAATTTTATATCCGGCCACTTTGCTAAAGTTATTTATCAGCTGTAAGAGTTCTCTGGTGGAATTTTGGGGGTCCCTTATGTATACTATCATATCATCTGCAAACAGTGATACTTTGACTTCTTCCTTCCCAATTTGTATCCCCTAGATCTCCTTTTGTTGTCTAATTGTTGTCTAGCTAGAACTTCTAGTACTATATTAAATAGATACTGAGAGAGTGGGCAACCTTGTCTTGTCCCTGATTTTAGTGGGCTTGCTTCTAGTTTTTCTCCACTCAATTTTATGTTGGTTGTTGGTTTGCCATATATTGCTTTTGTTATGTTTAGGTATGTGGCATGAATTCCTGATCTCTCCAAGACTTTTAACATGAAGGGTTTTGTATTTTGTCGAAGGCTATTTCAGCATCTAATGAGATGATCATGTGGCATTTTTCCTTCAGTTGTTTATGTAGTACATTACATTGATGGATTTTCACATATTGTGCCATCTCTGTATCTCAAGGATAAAGTCTACTTGATTGTGGGAAATGATGGTTTTGATGTGTTGTTGGATTCAGTTTGCTAGAATTTTATTGAGTATTTTTGCATCAATATTCATAGTTAATTGATATTCATCAATATTCAAGATAGTTTATCTGATCTTGATTTAACTTTGATACACAATATCTATCTAGAAAATCATCCATTTCATCTAGGTTTTTCTCTTTCTTTGTTGGATCTTTGTGGGTTTAGGTATTAGCATAATTGTGGTTTCATAAAATGAATTAGGTAGTGTTCCTTCTGCTTCTATTTTGTGGAATTGTTTGAGGAGCATTGGTATTAGCTCGTCTTTGAAGGTCTGGTAGAATTCTGCACTAAAATCATCTAGCCCTGGGCATTTTTGGTTGGGAGGTCTTTGATGACTATTTCTATTTCCTTAGGGGTTATGGGACTGTTTAGATAGTTTACCTGGTCTTAATTTAACTTTGTCACATAGTATAGTATCTATTTAGAAAATAATCCATTTCATCTAGATTTTCCAGTTTTGTTGAGTATAGGCTTTTGTAGTAGGTTCTGGTGATATTTTGAATGTCCTCAGTTTCTGTTATTATATCTGCCCTTTCATTTCTGATTTTATTAATTTGGATACTGTCTCTGTGCCCTTTAGTTAGTTTGGCTAAAGGTTTATCTATCTTGTTGATTTTTTTCAAAGAACCAGATCTTGGTTTTGTTGATTCTTTGTATCATTCGCTTTGTTTTTAACTGGTTGATTTCAGCCCTGAGTTTGACTATTTCCTGCTGTCTACTCCTCCTGGGTGTGTTTGCTTCTTTCTGTTATAGAGCCTTCATGTATGCCATTAAGTTGCTTGTATGGGATCACTCCAATTTCTTTATGAAGGCACTTAGTGCTATGAATTTTGCTCTTAAAATTGCTTCCACTATTGTCCCATAAGTTTGGATATGGTGTGCCTTCATTTTCATTTAATTCTATAAAATCCCTGATTTCCTTCTTTATATCTTCCCTAACAAAGTTATCATTGAGCACAGAGTTATTTATTTTCCACTAGTGTGGGGGCTTTCTGTTGTTTTTGTTGTTATTGAAGTCTAGCCTTAGACCATGGTGATGTGATAGACTGTATGGGATTATTTCAATCTTCTTGTATTTGTTGAGGCTTGTTTTATGTCTGATTATATGATCAATTTTGGAGAAGTTTCCATGAGGTGCTGAGAAGAAGGTATATTGTCTTGTTTTGGGATGAAATGTTCTGTAGATATCTGTTAAATTCATTTGGTTCATAACTTTTGTCAGTTTCACTGTGTCTCTGTTGAGTTTCTGTTTCACTGATCTGTCCATTGGTGAGAGTGGGGTGTTGAAATCTCCCACTATTATTGTGTGAGGTTCAATGTGTGTTTTGAGCTTTAATAAAATTTATTTTATGAATATGGGTGCCCTTGTAATTGGGACATAGATGTTCAGAATTGAGACTTCCTCTTGATACATTTTTCCTTCCATGTATATGAAGTGTCCTTCCCCATCTTGTTTGATAACTTTTGGTTGAAAGTCTATTTTATTGAATATTAGAATGGCCACTCCAGCTTGTTTCTTGGGACAATTTGCTTGGAAATCTTCTTCCCAGCCTTTTACTCTGAGGTAGTTTCTGTCTTTGTCACTGAAATGTGTTTCTTGTATGCAGCGAAATTCTGGATCCTGCTTACATATCCAGTCTGTTAGCCTGTATCTTTTTTATTGGAGAATTGAGTCCATTGATGTTAAGAGATATTAAAGACAGATGATTGTTAGTTCCTGTTATTTTTGTTGCTGGAAGTGATATTATGTGCATATGATTCTCTTCTTTTGCATTTGATGTGGAATGTTTAATTTCTTGTGTGTTCTTAAGTGTAGTTATCTTCTTTGTATTGGAGATTTCATTCCAGTATCCTCTGTAGGGTTGGATTTGTAGTAGAAAGATATTGTTTAAATTTGGTTTTATCATGAAATATCTTGGTTTCTCCACCTATGGTGATTGAGAGTTTTGCTGGATATAGTATTCTGGGCTGGATTTGTATTCTCTTAGGGGCTGGATGACATCTGTCCAGGCTCTTCTAGCTTTTAGAGTCTCTGTTGAGAAGTCTGGTGTAATTCTGAAAGGTCTGCCATTATGTTACTTGGCCTTTTTCCCTTACTGCTTGTCTTAGTCAGGATTTCTATTCTTGCACAAAACATCATGACCAAGAAGCAAATCGAGGAGGAAAGGGTTTATTTAGCTTACATTTTCACATTGTTGTTCATCACCAAAGGAAGTCAAGGCTGGAACTCAAGCAGGTCAGGAAGCAGGAGCTGATGCAGAGACCATGGAGGGATGTTACTTACTGGCTTGCTTCCCCTGGCTTGCTCAGCTTTCTTTCTTATAGAACCCAAGACTACCAGCCCAGGGATGGCACCACACACAACAGGTCCTCCCATCCTTGATCACTAATTGAGAAAATGCCTTAACGCTGGATCTCATGGAGGCATTTCCTCAAGGGAGGTTCCCTTCCCTGTGATAACTCTAGCTTGTGTCAAGTTGACACACAAAACCAGCCAGTACACAGCCTTTAATATTCTTTCTTTGTTCTGTGCATTTGGTGTTTTGATTAGTATGTGACAGGAGGATTCTCCATTTTTAGTTCTTAGACCATTTTGTCCAATTCCTTCACTTGCCTCATTGTATTTTTCTGTATTTCCTTAAGGCATTTATTTGTTTCCTCTTTAAGGGTTTCTACCTGTTTTGCCGGTGTTTTCCTGTATTTCTTTAAGGGAGTTCTTTATAACCTTCTTAAAGTCCTCTATCACCTTCATGAGATGGGATTTTAGGTCATTATCTTGCGTTTCATACACATTAGAATAGCCAGGGCTTGCTGTGGTGGAAGAACTGGGTTCTGATGATGCCAGATTGCATTGGGTTCTGTTGTTTATGATATTGCACTTGCCTCTGGCCATCTGATTCTCTCTGGTGTTAACTGGCCTGAGTGTCTCTGACTGGACAGATAGAGCCGGTCTCCTTGGAGGCAGGCAATGATGTCTCTAGTTAAGGTGGGTCTCTTGTGTCTCTGGTTAGAGCAGGCCTCCTGTGTCTCCGGTTACTGTGGACCTTAGGGGTGGGGGCAGACAGGCTGTAAGATGTGGGAGGGTATCAGGTTGCTGATCTGCCCCAAGTAAGGAGTGGACAGGAAGAAAGGTGGAGCTGGGAGGTGGGGTAGGGACAGTGGGTCCTATTTAAGCTTGGCCTTGTGGGTGTCCCAGCTGGCATAGGTATTTGGGTGATATTCTCACCTGTGTCTTTGGTTATTGCAGACCTCCTGGGAGGCATATAGGCTGTAGTATGTAGGAGGTACTCACTACTGATCTGGCCTTTGGGGTCTCTGATTTGAGAGTCAGGATGCCCAAGGAAACTCTATAGATATAGGACAGAACAATGTGGCTTCTCTCCAAAGTCTCCAGCAGTCCTGTCTCATGATGTCCTTGGAGCTGCAGAATCCAATTCTCGTGGGCAAAGTGGTTCTACAACTGAAGCATGCATAGGCTTCTTGACCAGAGAAAGCTGAGGAACTGCCGGTGCTGCTTTAAGAGCAGCTTGTACCCATCCTTAAATTTTAATAAATTACTACCTTCAGAGGTTCCAACCACCCTCTGACAAAAAGGCCCTGCTATTTTTTTAGTGGTCTTAGACACAACAATGTACAGCAAGCTTTGCTTCTGTGGTTTGAAGTTTTGAGTAATTATATCTTCTCTCCAAAATTTCCATCAAATGATAGATAACTCTCCTGGTCTCTGATTTTCTCCTTCCCATACCCTTAGATTATACAAGTTGAGACTCTTGACCCTGGATAAATAGTGCCATGCTTCTGTTCAGCATTGAAGATGTAGAAAATGGTTCTTCAGTCTTCAACACCCATCAAGATTAAAGGATTAAAGTCTCAGAGGGAAAGACTGAAACAAGATGGGAAAATTATAAAAACACAGGAAGAGAAAGGAAGACCTTTACTCAGGGGTCTGGCTGTAGCCTCTCTGCAGCTGAAAATCCAGAATTCAATGCAATTGACATTTGCTTTCAGCTTTTTCCTTTCCAAGTTGTAAACAAATATGTGCATGTATGTTTGCATGCATGTATGCATGTTTGCATGTATGTATGTATGTGTACAAGTATGCATGTATGTATGTATTTTGGAATCTCATCAGAATGGTCACTCATAAGGATGGTCACTCATCCTTAGTGACCCTTTGATATATATAACTGGAGGGCCAGCAAAGTGGTCTATTTGACCACTGCCAAGACACATAATTGTGACTCTTCCTTGAGAAGCTTATACACACACTTGTTCTTATTCTTTCCCTGTCTCTCTCTTAATTCCCATGCTTAAAATTTATGCTATTTTTATTATCTTTTAATAAACTAACTGCAACTCTCCATTGAGAAGCCCATATCCATACTTGAATATGTATTTTTTTTTTTTTTTTTTTTTTTTTGCAATTCTCCAAGGACACTTGTCCAGGGAAGGGACTTTGTCACCACTGACAATTTAGGAAGAAGCTGTAAACCTATATGCGTATGTATGTGTATCTTCTCTGTGGCCCACTGGAAAAATCCTACCTGTGGAGTCCAGGGATATGCAGTTGTCTGTCCTACAGTCTTGAATACACCTCACGTTGGCCATCAGTAGGAGAACAAGGCACCAGGAGGAAGCTAAGTTCACCAAGTCCTTTGCAAAGACCTTGACCACAGAAGGATGCTGGTCATGAATGCATACAATCCTGAAATATCCAGATTCCATGACAAGCGCACCATAGAAAGAACAACTTAAACCAATTTTCTTTCTGCTAGATCATGATGAATTACTACTAAGCAGAGGGAAGAAGCAGAGAAGCCCCTCCCCCCAAAAAGGTAACACATGAAATATTCAAAATGTTTTTGTTTTGTACTGAAAATTTAATCTACTCTGATAAACAGGACTTTTTGGCACATTTCTGAACAGTTGTAAGTCTGATAGCTTCCTCAGTCTGCTGGTTTGTTCTAACTTGCTTTTCTGCAAGATGTTTTGTATTACATACATACATACGTACATATGTACATACATACATACATACACGCATACATACGTGTGTGTGTAGTGTATGTGGTGTGTGTGTATGTATGTGTGTGTATGTGTGTGGGGTGTGTGTGTTGTATACACAAGAACACACATAGGACAACTTTCAGGAGTTAGATGTCTCCTTCTACCATGTGGCCTCAGGGATAGAGATCAGGTCATCAGGCATGGCAGCAGGCACCTTTACTCTGCAAACATCTCACTGGCTCCAGAGAAACATCATTGCTAACCTTTCCCCTGTGTGCCTAGCAACACTTTACTCATTGATCTGTGCTGTGCAATTTTGAAGGCTGGAATTCTGAGTCTTGTTAGCCCCACCAGGCTCTCTGACTGGCAGTCCCTGCTTCAACAACTAGTCTCTGACAAACTCAGGGTGCAGTTTGTATATGAAAGCTTTCCTTTGCACACACTTTGTATTGAAAGACTCTCTGTCCAGAGGACCCTTGCTCTTGCCCGGGAAGCGCACCACCCCAAGAACACTCACGAGAAATGATCCTTGATGCAAACCGCAAGAGGATTTTATTCAGGCGCCAGCTAGCTGGGGCTCAACTCATACCCCACGCAGGAGGGGAGGAGAAGAGCCCCGAGTCTAAAATCACACAAGCTTATAAAGGTAAAAACCACAAAATTCGGGATGGGAGGGGGAGTAGGAACTTCTAGTCAGAAGCACTTCTCATAGGGTGTCTCCAGGTGGTCAGGATGTGGTCTGCTGATAATGGAGGGGAGGGGGAGTAGGGACTTTCTGCAGCTGCACTTCTCACAGGCTGTCTCCAGATGATCAGGATGTGGTCATTTAGTAACTAGGCTCATGTCCCTTATCTGGCACACACAGCTGTAGTTCTCAGGATTGTTCTGCAAGTTCTCACCCTGTGGGCACTCCCTCAGAGTTCACAAGTTCAGATTCTCAGGTCCCAGAGGAATAGGGCCTAACTTAAAATTTTCCATCTTTACATACCCCACTTTTTCTTTTAGTAAATTCTAATCATTGAACTTCTGAGTCCTCTCTAGATCTTAAGGCCTGATACTGTTGGCGGAGCATTATTATCTGAACAGTGTTAACTCTTTCTCTGACAAACCTAATGAGATGATTTAGAACACAAGATCCCACAGTGAGGAGCAGTAAGAGAATAAGGAGTGGTCCCATGAGTGAGGAAAGGAGAGTAGTAAACCAAGGAGATTTGGAATACCAACTCTCAAACCAGCTTTGTCCTGCATCTCGGTCTTGTCTCTTGTCTAAGCGCTCTCTGAGTTTGCTTATGGGATCTTTTATTACCCCTGAATGGTCTATATAAAAGTAACATTCTTCCTTAAGGGCAGCACATAATCCTCCCTCCTTGAGGAACAGCAAGTCTAATCCTCTCCTATTTTGCAGAACTACCTCAGACAGGGACGTCAAGGACTCTTCTAAATTGCTCACTGACCTTTCTAAGTCTTTTAGGTCTTCTGTCATGGCAGCATGTAAACTTTCAAGTCCTTTTTTTAATTGTTGAGGTCCAGTAATTAAGGCAATAGTCCCAGTCCCCACTCCAGCCATTATGCCCAGTCCAAGTATTACTGCCAGGGTGAGTGTAACAGGTTCTCGTTTGAACCGGGAAGGGAGGAGGTCATAGGCATCAATAACAGTTTCTTCAGGGTGATAATAAACTCAGGGGACCAATTGTACTAAAACACAGAAATCTTTTGACTGATTAAAAACTTTGGTGGACACACAGGGAGTCAACCTGGTACTGCATGCCCATCATCTATTAGGGCCTGGTACTATGTAGCTACCTCCAGAGTTTTGGTTGTAGGTGGTAGTCTCATTACACAAGTGTCAGTGGGAAGAGGGAGGAGTTCCTATGCAGGTTCCCTGTCCAGAAACCTCGGTAAGAGTGAGCTTATTCTTAGTCCCCCAGGAGCAATGTTCATGTGTGGTAGTCACGTTAAAGTTTCCCTCCATGGCGACCCCCTTGTAGTAGAGTGGTCCTGATGACAACATAACCAACAGGAGGTGGTGGCCTTGGGGTCTGTACTATTGATTGCTTGGAAGGCTCCTCGAATCAAATTAAAAAACCTAGTTCTTGTGTCTGTGCTCAGGGGCTCTGGAAGGGTTGTTGGTGTCACAAAGGCAGGTTTAGGAATAGCGGAGGCAGGCTTAGGAATAGCAGAGGCAGGTTTAGGAATAGCGGAGGCAGGTTTAGGAATAGCAGAGGTAGGTTTAGGAATAGCAGGGGAAGGTTTAGGAATAGCAGATGCAGGTTTCGGAATAGTAGAGGCAGGTTTAGGAATAGCGGAGGCAGGTTTAGGAATAGCAGAGGCAGGTTTAGGAATAGCGGAGGGAGGAAAGGAAGGGGGAAGAGGAAGGGGCCAGTTGGCGATAGGGGGCCCTAATACCGGGTTAGAACCTACCGCTATCAGGGTCAGGGTTTCTATCTTAAGCCTGAGAAAGAAGATAATCCCAGGGTCTTGACCAGAAACTAAAAAACAGAGTCCCCACATGTGCCCTTTTAGCCATTCATTGAATTTTTTTCCTTGATCCGTGAAGCGAATGGCTATGGGGTTGCATTGCCCATGGTTACAGGTGCTCTGGGAGGAGGGAACATATCTCCCTCGTTGAAGACAGTGAGTGGGTTCAGAATGGTTTTTAGACACTGTTATTAGGTCCCAAGTGGAGGAGGGGTTCCAATAGGTGGTCCCGGATGTCTCGCAACCCCAGGCTGCACAATAACTCTCTAAGCCTCCACACTTTCTGGCCTCTTTTCTGGATTGCCTGTCATGAGGACAAACATAGAAGGGAGTTAATCTCATTTGACATCGAGACCAAGGCCAGGCACATCCCAATGTGGTTGTGCGTTGAAGATGGGTGGACTCATCTAGCACAGGCAAAGAGTCAGGATCATGCTCAGGGATGTCCCAATTGTCTAACCCCACTACGAGGTGGCATAGATCAAATACTATATCAGGCCACCACGTATCAAGGGGAGCTTCTTTCGAGATTGACCACACAACCTCCCCTATCTGTGATAGAACTTGCCAGATCAGTTTCTGTGGAACATGGGATTATCAGCAGTGTTGCTTATCTGGGGTAGGAGTAGAATCAGCCAGGCGATGAAGCTGCAGCTTGAGCAGATTATCTGTCTTTTCCAGTCTCCAGCCCACATTGGGCTGTGGGACTGGCTTAACGTGTGATGTATGGATCCAAGTGGGGATGCCTTCAACCTTCACCACCATTGGGGTAGTCAGGAGGACTAGGTACAGTCCTTTCCACCGGGTTTCAAGGTTTCCTGCTCGGTGGCGGTGGACGTAGACAGAGTCTCCAACCTGGAAGTGGTGGGGTGTCTGGAGGTCTCTGTCTCTAACGTAGCTTCCTTAAGCAGATTCCATGCCTGGCGCCTCACCCACTCAAGTGCTTTAAGCCTAGAGAACAAAGGCTGGGATAATGGTACATTATAACTATGAACAGAAGTGGCATCTAACAGAGGAGGGGGCCCCCCATAGAGCAATTCATATGGGGTCAGCCCAAACTTTCCTGGTGTGTTCCTAACTCTAAAAAGGGTGAAGGGAAGGAGAGTAATCCAGTCTGTAATGCCAGTCTCTACAGTCAATTTAGTCAGTGTCTCTTTTAATGTTCTATTCATTCTTTCTACCTGGCCTGAGCTCTGGGGTCTATAAGCACAATGTAATTTCCAATCAATTCCCAATACTTTGGCCAATCCCTGACTTACCTGGGTAACAAAAGCTGGATCGTTATCAGAGCCTATTCCCTTAGGTATTCCAAAACGTGGAAAAATTTCTTCAAGGATTTTCTTGGCCACTACAGTGGCAGTCTCTCTCTTGGTGGGGTATACTTCTACCCACCCTGAAAAAGTATCTGCAAAAACTAACAAGTATTTGTTACTGTACTTGGCAGGTTTTACTTCTGTGAAGTCTGTCTCCCAGTAGGCACCTGGCCTGTTTCCTCTGAGTCTCTTTCCAGGTGGCATCCTTGATGGGTTAGAGTTGACCAACTGACAAGGCACACAAGTTTTTACTACAGCATCAGTCACTTCATTTAACTTTAAAACATGGAAGGGAGATGACTTTACCAGCTTCTGTAGGTGTTTGATCCTAGGTGGGTCAGTCGATGTAGCTGTTGAACCTATAGGTAGCCTTCTTTTTGAGGCAGTATTTCTTTCTCCTCCTGGTTTAAACATACTCCCTCTGGGATCTCAGAGTGAGATATCAGTTTGTCTATTTCTTGTATATCTTCTAGGGTGTACTGGGTGCGGGGGGTTCTCAGGTGTATGGTCTCTCAGCATGGGCAGGATGTTGGCTCCTTGGGCAGCCTGCTTGGCAACAGTATCAGCATCTGATTCCCTCGAGATACGGGCTTTTTGATGGCCAGGGCAGTGTATGATAGCCACTCTTTTGGGTACATGAAGAGCTTCCAGCAAGCTCAATATTTCTTCTTTGTTTTTTATCTCTCTTCCAGCAGATGTGAGTAGCCCCCTTTGTTGGTAAATGGCCCCATGTATGTGAGCAGTGGCAAATGCATACCTACTGTCTGTGTAGATGTTTACAGAACGTTCTTCTGCTAGGCGCAAAGCCTGAGTGAGAGCCATGAGCTCGGCTTTTTGAGCCGAAGTGCCCTCTGGTAGGCTACTGGCCCAGACTATCTGAGTCCCATCCACGACTGCCCTGCCACCCCTGCCATCCTCTTACCTTCTACCACATAACTGCTCCCATCTGTGAACCAGGATAGTGCCTCTCCTGTCAGAGGCTGGTCAACCAGGTCCTTACAGACTCCAATCTCCTCGGCCAGCAGGTGATGGCAGTCATGTATCACTGGTTCTTCGGCTTCTTCGGGAAGCAGGGTGGCAGGGTTGAGGAAGGTTGGAGGAGCAAAGGCAATTCTCTCTGTTAGGAGGAGACTCTGGTAGTGAGTCATTCGTACATTGGTCATCCAACAGTCTGGTGGTTGTCTGATGATACTTTCAAGTGCATGGGGGGACCACAATAGTCAGATTCTGTCCTAAAGTCAGTTTGTCAGCATCTTTGACCAGAAGGGCCACCTCGGCGATGGCCTTGAGGCAGGTCGGCCATCCGCTGGCTATGGGATCAAGTTTCTTTGATAGGTAGGCCACTGTTCTTTTCCAGGGTCCCAAATTTTGAGTCAAAACGCCTCGAGCGACACCTCTCCTCTCATCCACATACAGAGTGAAAGGCTTTGACACATCTGGGAGGGCTAGGGCTGGGGCAATGAGTAAGGCCTTTTTAATTTTGTCAAAGGCCTTCTGATTTTCAGGGCCCCAGGTAAATTCTCCTTTGTCTTTTGTTAAGGGATACAGGGGGGCTGACAATGTAGCAAACCCAGGTATCCAGAGTCTACAGAACCCCGCAGTTCCCAAGAACTCCCTTACTTGCCTCTGTGTTGAGGGAACCGGGATCTGGGTTACCATCTTTTTCCAGGCTTCTGTCAGCTACCTTTGTCCATTCTTTAAACTGTACCCCAAGTAAGTTACCTCTCTCCTGCAGATCTGAGCTTTCTTGGCTGAGGCCCGGTACCCCAGCTTGGCCAGTTCTCACAAAGAGGCCTCAGTTCCTTCTAGGCAATCTTGCTGGTCTCACCAGCCAAAAGCAGGTCATCTACATATTGAAGAAGGGTTACCTGGGGATTCTTGGTCCTGTAACTGGCAAGATCTTGATGGAGAGCCTCATCAAAAATGGTGGGGGAGTTCTTAAACCCCTGAGGCAATTGAGTCCAGGTCAGTTGTCCTGCTCGTCTCGTGTCTGGATCTCTCCACTTGAAGGCAAAAATCTGTTGGCTTGAAGGATGTAATCTCAAGCAGAAAAAAGCATCTTTTAGATCAAGTATGGTGTACCAAACCCATTCAAGTGGGAGAGAGCTCAGGAGGTTGTAAGGGTTTGGGACGGTGGGGTGTATGTCTTGAACTCTCTTGTTAACTTCTCTTAAATCCTGTACTGGTCTATAGTCATTAGTCCCGGGCTTTTTTACTGGCAGCAGAGGTGTGTTCCATGGTGACTTGGTAGGGACCAGGATACCTTGTCGAGTCAGTCTCTGAATATGAGGTCGAATTCCTTCTCTAGCCTCCAGGCTCATGGGGTATTATCTTACAGCTATTGGCATTGCGCTGGCTTTGAGCTCAATGACCTGAGGGAGAATTTGCCTGGCAAGCCCCATTCCAACCGTTTCTGCCCAAGCCTGTGGGAACTGTCTTAGCCAATGTTCTATATTCTGATCTGGTCTGATTTTGGGGGAAAGCATCCTATATTCTTCTTCTAATTTTAAAGTCAGTACTGTAACAGGTTTATCATTTATGGATACTTCTGGTCCCTGTTTTGTAAATGAAATCTGAGCTCCCATCTTGCTTAGGAGATCTCTGCCTAGTAAGGGTGCTGGGCATTCGGGGATTACTAGGAATGAGTGGGTTACCCATCCCACTCCCAGATCAACCATTCTTCGGGTAGTCCATGAGTATTGCCATTGCCCCGTGGCACCCATCACCCATGTCTTTTTGTCTTTTATTTTTCCCAAAGGTTGTAGGAACACTGAGTGTTCAGCCCTGGTATAGACCAGAAATTTGATTGGTTTCCCCTCCACTGATAAAGTTACCCTAAGCTCAGGGAGGGGGTCCGAACCCCAACTCCTCTAATCATTATCTTTTTCTAATGTCAAGACTTTATGATCCCCTCGGGGTTCCTTCTGTATTTTTGGGGAGCATTCCCATGCCCAGTGTCCCTTTTCCTTGCAATAGGCACATTGATCCTTCTCGAGGGGGGTCCTGTTGCCCAGGTTCCCTGCCTGTCTAGGTCCTACTCTGGGCTTCCTATAATCTCTATCTCTTCCTCAATTATCTTTTCCTCCTACAACTGTGGCCAAGATTCTAGTCAAATTCCTCTCTTGTCTCTTTTCACGTTTTTCTTCTTTCTCATCTCTTTCCCTTTCCTTTCTTTGTTCCTTTTCCTCCTCAGTCTCTCTTTTATAGTAAACTTTCTCTGCCTCTTTTACTAAATCACGTAGCTCAGTGTCCTGCAACCCTTCTAGTCTCTGCAGCTTCTTCCTGATATCTGGAGCTGACTGTCCTATGAAAGCTAAAGCTACTGATGCCTTCTGAGCCTCTGCAATAGGATCAAAAGGAGTAAATCTCCTAAAAGCTTCTATGAGTCTTTCTAAAAACACAGAGGGCGGCTCATTTGGTCCCTGTAGTACCTCTCTTACCTTAGCCAAATTGGTAGACCTTCTTGTGGCTCCACAAAGTCTGGTCACTAGAATCTGGCAATAGACTCTCAAACTCTCCCTACCTTCAGCGGTATTGAAGTCTCAGCCTGGGTGGGTCAAAGGGAAACCCACATCAATCTCATTCTGCAGTTGTGTGGGGTGCCCATCATTCCCAGGGACGTTTTTTCGGGCCTCTAACAGGATCCTTTCATACTCCTCAGTAGTGGAGAGCGTCTGCAAAAGCTGTTGGCAGTCATTCCAAGTGGACTGATGAGAAAACATAAGGGATTCCAACCAGCCCAGTTAAACACTGGGGGTCCTTAGAGAAAGGAGGGCGTTTAGTTTTCCAGTTATAGAGGTCAGAGGAGGAGAAGAGCCAGTATTGGAGTGGCTGCAAAGGGGGTGCCTGACCATCCTCTCCCGGCTCCGGCAGGGGTCCATAGGCCCGCAGTGGCAGGGCCACGATAGATCGATCAGGACAGAAGAGGGATCAGGGATAGCCGCTCAGCAAGGGTCCCCAGGGCGGGGCCACAAGCCTCTGTGACTGGAGGGGCCAAGGGCTCTGACTGCACCTTAGGGGGAAGAGCGGGTGGGGGGAGGGGAGGGCCGGGAGCCGAGCCTCCTGTTCATTAGCAGTTGAGAAAAATTCCTTTCTAGTTTGATCAATCCTTGTTTTCCTTAGTGCAGGCGAGGCTCCCGCCCAGCACAGGGGCATCCTGAGCAGGGCCTCCAGTAGGGAGGGGGTCAGGCCGGAGCATCTCCCGGGCTTATCCTTCCCTCCCTCTCTGGTTGCCCCCCCCCTTTTTTTTTTTACTTCTCTCCCTCCCCATTGTGTTTTTATTTGTGAAGGGAGGAGGAAGGCAGAGACAGGCTGGTGTCTCTAGCCGGGGACTGGAATTTCATCTGAATGACTGTCTCAGTGCACACGCAGCACCCCAGAGTCCGCTCGCCCGTGCCCTGCAACCCGCAGCTGGCTGGTCAGCTGAGGGATGCCCGAGCCGCAGGGCGCACCACGATGTCAGCTACGGGGCTGAACGCAGGCCGCTGACGGGGAGGCGGCCTGTTATATGCAATTTGGACCACTGTGCTCCCTACCAGGGCTGGTGTCCAGTCGTGGCCCTGGCTCAGCCTGCCGCCACCTGCTAGCCACTTGCCAGGAGGAGGAGGAGGCAGAGGAGATCTGAGACTTTACGAGCCCTACGCTGTACTTCAGTCCAATATTCAAGAGTCAAGCTAAATGGAATAGTTACAGTCTGTCTCATCGCCAGTCAGGAGGTCAGATACAAACAAAGAAACAAAGATATTAAGACAAAACCAAACAGACAGATACAGTCACGCTTATCGCGCCACAGAAATGAAAGTGTTACAGATGCCCTGATGAGTGGAGCGCCAAATCAGATGGACCTGACCAACTGGATCAGGGCCCCCAGAGGAGGTCACCAAACGTCCTTGGCCCTCCGTCCCCTAGGGCAACAGCCTGTGGTCCTTCTAGCACATCTGCTGACCACACAGTCCCACAGTCCTTACGGCTGGAGAGACAGCTGTGAAACTGAAGCGCGCATTCCAAGATACAGACAAACAGAACACAATCACCAGCCAGCACACACATTCAACTGAGGGGATCCCCTTACCTCCATGTCGGTTCCCGAGTGTGAGGGGTGGTCGCAGATCCTAGACAAGCCCCCAAATGAAAGACCCTCAGTCCAGAGGACCCTTGCTCTTGCCCAGGAAGCGCACCACCCCAAGAACACTCACGAGAAATGATCCTTGATGCAAACCGCAAGAGGATTTTATTCAGGAATCAGCTAGCTGGGGCTCAACTCGTACCCCACGCAGGAGGGGAGGAGAAGAGCCCCAAGTCTAAAATCACACAAGCTTATAAAGGTAAAAACCACAAAATTCGGGATGGGAGGGGGAGTAGGAACTTCTAGTCAGATGCACTTCTCACAGGGTGTCTCCAGATAGTCAGGATGTGGTCTTAAAATTTTTCATCTTTACAGTATCACTATGCACCTGTCTGACAGGAGAGAATTTTTAAAGCTTCCCAATCTGTTTAAAATAGACACATACATTTGTGCTCTCGGCCAGTTAGACATGCTGGCGACACTTCAGATTCATGTTCTCTGTTGTCCTCTAAAATATCCTGTTGATTTTTGTACCATCTTATTCATTTTTAAAAATTATTATTTAATTTATTTTTTTTGAGACAGGGTTTCTCTGTGTAGCCTTGCCTGTCCTGAAACTTGCTCTGTAGACCAAGCTAGCCTCAAAATCACAGAGATCCACCTGCCTCTGCCTCCTGAGTGCTGAGATTAAAGGTGTATACCACCACCTTCCAGTGGTTTTTGTACTATTTTAAATAGTCATTTCTAAATTCTTTTCAATAAGAGAAAGAAAACAATAAACTAAAAATGTTACAATTTTTTAAAACTTACAAAAAATGTTTTTAATCACCTGCTCTAGGCAAGAAGTAGAGGAATGAGCATTGGTCAGAGATAGGGGTGCAGCTGACTGTAACTCCTGGAGGGTAGTTCCATGGTACTTGGCAAAAGTATAAACATATTATTCCCTTTGACCCAACACCTCCAATTTTATCTGAAAGATATATGCCAATATTTTGATTTACTTTTTTATTAACGCAACACACATGATATTTTTAAGGTCATTCAAAAAGACTTAGGTAAGACACATTGTCCCTCTGTTCCACCTCTCACCCTTGCTGCCTCTGGGCGACATTTCCACAACCCTCTTAGCGGCTTCAACCTCTTCATCTTCAGGGTGAGGTAATTTGCTCCTTTGGCCTTCGGTTTGAGACATTGTTGACATCCTGCTGAGGCTGTTAAAGATGTAGCTTTTCTCAACTTTCCCCTTTCATTACAGTTCTACCATAATCATTCAGTGTCAATTGGAATTATTTTTTGGCAAAATAAAGCATAGGACAAAAAATAATTTAATAGTTAGTACTTATGGAATATTCTATATAAACTACATAAAATTACAAAGTACCAAGATTATGTTTTAAAGTCTTGAAACATTAAATTATCCAGAAACTTAATGGTTCTATTTTTCGTCACACCTTGCTGCCATCTCTTGATTTGTCCTCTTGATCCGATGGAGGCTGATGAGTCCTGAGGCACAAGGCCTTTGTTTTTGTCTAGAGCTGCATCGCTCCTGTCTGTGTGGCTCCTCTTTTCCTGAATTCTTTCTTCCCTGATTTGCTGTCTACAGAAAGGTAAAATTCAGAGTCCTCTGAAAATGGTTTTAGTCCTACCTTCATGGTTTCTTGATGCTTTGATTGCATATACAATTCTTAGGCAAGTATAATTTCACTTTAGAATATTGGCAACAATAGTCTCTTGCTTTCTAGGATTCAGTCTTGATTCCTGATCATCTTCTTTAATTTTTTTATATTTTGTTTATTAATATTATTGTGGTGTGTGTACCTGTGTGTGTGTGTGTGGGCGTGCACACGCATGCACACCAGAGGACAACTTGTGGAAGTCAGTTCACTCCTTCCACCATGTGTGTCCCAGGAATTGAACTCAGGTCCTCAGGCTTAGAGGTGAGCACTTTTGCCCACTGAGCCACCACATAGGCCTTTGATGTTCTTCTTAATACAGATCTGTTTTCATTCATTGTGCTGGATATTCTGACTTGAAGATGTGTGTTCTTCAGTTCTGGTAAATTTTGTTGGATTTCTTCTATAATGTTCTCTCTGGATTTGTTCTGTATTTTGTAGAACTCATAGTAACTATACAACAAAATTTCTTGTTGATTAAAAAAAGACATTGCCTTTCCCCCAATATTTTCAAAAATCTTTTCTTTATCTTGTACAGCTTTCTAGAAAATATCTTCAGTGTTCTCCTGGGACCGGGGTGGGGGTGGGGTCTTTTAATTTAATCACATTTTAAATTTTCTAAATGCTTTTAAAAAAGAGTTTCCCTCTGCTCCTGCGTCGCCTCTGATATTGTGACCTCCTCAGCTGCCTGTTCAGTCTTATGTCTTGCTTAGTTGTTGTTGCTTGCTACATGATCTTGCTGTGAAGTCTTGGTCTTCAAAATGTTAAAATAGCTTTTTGCTGGATGTGTACTCATTGATGATCTTAATTCTCCCCTTTAAAAAAATCTTCACGGGGCCAACTGGAAGAAAACACCCAAGTGTCTGCCACAGAAGAAAGACCCAAGCACCTACCATGGGCACCACTACTTAGATGAATATGTGACAGAGAGATAGGAAAGATGGAGTGAGGAGTGGAGAGATGGAAGAGAAAGCAAAGCTGAGGTGGAGAAAGGTAGAAATGGAGAGTCAAGAGCAGTGAGAAGCAGGCAGAAATGAGGAGTCCATGGTGAGGCCCCGGCCTGGGCTGCTGCCACGGGCTGGGGCTGGGTCTGTGGGGTCTCTGTTGATGTCTCTTGAGACCGTGTGGACATACAAGGTCTGTGGTACCAGAGGGAGGGGAACAGACAGACAACAACAGGAGACTGACCGAGGGACAGGACAGGACATGCTAATCTGAGTGGCCTACGCTGCCATCTGAGGCCATGGGACATCTGGGCCCAGGTTGCTGATAGGGATCATGTCTAGACCCATGGCAGCCAGGGTCTGCTTTGATGTCCCAGACCTGTCACCACCAAAGGCCATGCAGTCCCTGGGTAGACTGCCACCTGAGGCACTGTGCTGAACTGGCCCCACCCCTCACCAGCTCCTGCACTCTGGAGAGTGGGGCCTGCCCCTCACTTGGGCAGCACAGTCGAGCTGACTGTGGTGGTGTGGGTGCAGGTGAGCCAGTCCCGTGATGTGAGAGCAGGAGAGCTAAGCCTGCCCCTTGCCGGCTGCAGCACTGGGTGAGCTAGCAAGCACCCACCGCTCAGCAGCTTATCCTGCACCAGGAGGGCTTATCCTGGTGATGTGGTTGCAGGAGAGTGGAACGGGATTGGAGCACATGATGCGAAATTCACAAAGACTCAATTAAAAAGTTATAAAAAAAATCTTCACTTTCTAATATAACATACAATTACTGCATAATTTAAAATATCTGAATAAAACCCAACAACCATAGGAAACGCAAATCTGATTTTTAAAATTGACAATTTTGACATCTAATTTACAGGTAGAGATATTCAGATAGTCCATAGTAATGCTAAAAGGCGTGCAACATCTTTAGTTATTAGAAAAACACAAGCTATACCTATAGTGAGATATTGCTACACACCTATAAGAATGACTTTTACAAACAACACTTACTTTGTCATGTGCTGTTAAGGTACGAAGGAATTCTAGTATGTCACTAAAGAGTATTCACAATGATACAGCTATGCTGTTGCTGGCAGTCCACCTGGGACCCAATAAGGACTCTTCAAAGAAGAGGTTCTCCCGCTGGAAGTGGTGGTACATGCCTGTAATGACAGCATGTGGGAGGCAGAGGCTGGTGTATCTGTGAGTTCAAGGCTAGCCTGGTCTACAAAGTGAATCCCAGGACAGTCAAGGCTACACAAAGAAACTACGTTTTGAAAAACAAAAAAACAAAAAAAAGAAGAGAGTATTATTTTGATGCTTTTACAATTATAGTGAGGAATTATAGATAGGCTATACATACAATTCTGTGACTCTCTAAGTAATATGCCTCAGAAGACTTTAGTGCTAACAAGGTTTAAGAATTAAGCAAATTGGAGGCAAAAAAAAAAAAGGCTCAATAGTTAAGAACACAGGCTGTTACTTCAGAAAACCCAGGTTCAATTGCCAGCACTCACATAGCAGCTCACAACTGTCTGTAACTCTAGTTCCAGGGGCTCCAACACCCTCACACAGACAGACATACAGACATGCAGGCAAAAAAAAAACAACCTGATGCATATAAAATAAATAAACTTTTTTTTAATTAAGCAAATCTTAAAATTTAAATAAAGTTTTAAAATATATGAACTGATGGGCTTATTTTTCATCTTAAATAATTTCCTTCTGTAAATGAAATTGTAAGGTGGTTTTGTGATATGCACTGTGTAGATTTAGGGATTACAGAGGAGTACTAATCTAATATCATGAAATTTAGGGTTGCAGGTATTCTGGTTCTGAGTGAGCCCAGTTCTTTCGTTGTTTCTGACACCTCTGTTTGTGATATCTTGAGGTTAAAAATCCATTATTCCGCAGACAACTGTGACTATCTCAGCTGTGTTGACATTTCTGGATGCCAGGCTGAGCAGCTTCTCTGTCTTTTCTTGACACTTACATTTTCTTGGTCTTTCTATTCTATGAAAAAAGTATTTGCTTACACAAAAACCTGTGTATGGATGGATATTAATAGTGTATATGTTCATAATGATGTAATGCTTTGAGAGCGATGGAACTTTCTCTACCCAGATTAGCATGACCCAGGACTCAGGGTACTAGATACTCAATGGCCAACAGAAGTTCAACTGGAGACAGTTTACTCTCAAGTTCAGATGGAAATAGAAGATGAGAACAAGCATAAATAACGAGAATAACTAAGCCTTTGTATGGAAAATTAGGAAAGTGAGAGAAACTCCCAATGCTGGGAGGGTTCCCAAGAGAGAGGAGAAACAGTGACTTGCTGGTCCAGAGCCTTATATAGATAGGACTGACAACTGAAACCGAATAAAGACAGAGGTTGTTTCTATGAAATTGGTTACTTCTCTGAACACAGCTGCAGCTGGGCCAATTGAGGGGTGACACACTTTGTGTTTGTTATTCTGGTCCAATCAAGAACATTTTGTTTACATGCTGTTCACCCAGTTATGGATGGTTACACTCTCTCTGTCCATCACCACCCTCGGACCTTGACTGTCAGCTAGCTGTTAGCCCTAGCCCATTCCTACTGCTGACTTTCAGAACTGGTAGTCTCCAACACTGCTTGGCTGCTGTTGTTATCCAAACTATGCTTTCTTTGTTCTTCACAACTATGTGGCCAGCTAGTAGCTTTTACCATAGGCTTGTCCCTTAGTACCTACAGAAAGTATCTTCACACCCTGACTTAGCAATGGGAAGGGTTGAACTATTAATACATGTAACAGTAGTGTCTGCATACTTTTCTAAGTGAAAGAAGCCAGATTTGATAGGCCATTTGCTATTCTAATTACATTTACTTGAAAGCATTGTAGGGAGAGCAAAAACAATGGGACAGAGAGGATAGGTTCCGAGGTCAGGGATGAAGAGAAAGCCTAGAAACACAATATGACAAACTTTATTAGATGATGGACCTTTCTCTTTTGAATATGTGTGGAGATCACAGGATAACTTTAAGAGTCAGCTCTCTCCTTCCACCATGGCTTCAAGTTGTCAGGCTTGAGCAGCAAGTGCTTTACACAGTGAGCCATCCTATGGGCCCAATACAATTCATGTCTTAAACAACTTCACAAAGTTGTTGTTTTTAAATGACTATTATAATTCATACCTGCACCCAGCTCCTATGTCTTATACCATAACACACTTGTGGGGGATGACATGAGTGAGCTTTGGGTGCGTTTTTTCTGGTAAAAACCTTTATCTTTTGATCATATTGCATGACTCAGAATTTTGAGTTGCTTCGTTTCTGAAAACCATGCTGTTATTGAGAGCAGAATATGTTAGCTGGTTCCTGTTTTGATATTAATTTACTTCTGTTAGTGTTAGTCTTGTTCTGATGGCAGCAGATCCTCTCTCCTTCCACCTTCCTCATTCTTTCTGTTTTTATTTGAGTGCAGTTGGAGATACCAATTAGTACCTGTTAATTATGTTCTGGTTAGTTTGGGCTTTTTTGTCAGTAAATTAAATTATCCCTAGAAACACCTGAAAGAAATCTCCTTATTTTTTATCTGCTGGTTCCTAATCCTTTTAGAATTAAAAAGTAAAAACATTACAAAGATGTGTCTTCCAGCAATTTGCAAAACTACATTTTAACAATTATGGAAGATGCCGTTCTACTTGCATTTGCTGACATGGTGGTTGGTGGTCCTGAACGGTGGTACCTAAGGCTACTAAGCGAGAACACAGCCTATGGAAACTGAAGGAGTGAAGAATGTAACAATTATTTATATAGTTCTGGGCCTTAGTCAGTGGGAAAAATAGTTGCCAGGTCAAAAGGCACTACAATGATACCATGAGTTCACTCAGTGGTGTTTTTGTAAAGTTAGCTTCACGTTCGCTTTTGTATGTGGGGCCACAGAGAACACAGGCATGGTGTTGAAGGCTGATGTGGAAACTGAGAGTCTCAGTGGCACTTTAAACAGTATCATATAGTCGTATATGGCTATGGCTCAGCAAACACAAGCCATAACACTTCAGAAAATGCATGTTTTAGGGCTCCATGAAGTCAGGGAACATGGAATCAGGCGAAGTGGGCCTAGAGCAAGAGTGGGGTCAAGGTATGGCAAACCCTGGAAATCTCATCCTGAGATTGACAGGGTAGAATCAATATCCACACTCCAACTCCACTCCCTCCTGAGTGTCCTAGCTCAGTAGCCAGGTTAAAAACTTCCTCTCCTCTTATAAAGTCAAGTCCATCAGCGTCTGGAATCCTTCCTTATGCCAAGGAGGCATCCCCACACCCTGGCCCCTGTCAGTGATGTGCCCTCACCCATAGCTTCTTCTGACTTAGGCTTTGCCCCCTCCCCGCCTTAAAGTGAGCTGTCTCACTCAGCTGCCTCTGCAGAGTTCATTCTCCTGCACTGACTCACAGCTGCCTGAGGTTACTCAACCTCCAGCCATTCTGCCTGCTTTCCCACTCAGGATCCACCTGTCGTGATCGTGGGCAGATCACAGTGCTGTGAGTGGGGAGGCAGGGCCAGAATGGCAGAGCTTCGCGATAAGATGGTTTTATAAAAACAGATTACGTTTACTCCTGGAAAATGACACAATTGTAGTGATCAGAGTCCACAGAGACCACCAAAAGTAAAGAGGCAAGGAAGCACACGTGTGATCAGAGGCTGTGGAGAAAGATGTAAGCCGGGGAACAATGGCAGAGAGGCCGATACACAAGCTGAAATTTTTACCTCATTCCAAACACTCAGGCTTTTTAGTTTGTTTGTTTGTTTATTTGTTTGTTTTTTGACCAAGACAGTGGTCTGTTTGTAGCAGATAGACCTGAGTGCCTATCTTGGCTAGTCACTTACCTTACTCACCTTAACTCTCCGAGTCTCTAATTGATCATCTTTTTCATAGGTCTGTTATCAAAATTAAATGACATTGGGTTATGAGACACTTGCTCATTTAGAAAACATTTATTGACCTTCCACCGTGTAAGTCCCTGACAGTGAACTTTGTCCTGGTACTAGAAAGATAAAAAGTAATGTTCCGCCTTCAAGGAACCCACAAACCAAGGACTGGTGGTTTATACAGGTTAGTAAACAAAATGTCAACTCAGCATATGTGAGCTCAAGGCTAGAGGCACTCAACAACTCACATCCAGGGAGAAGGTGATAAAGAAAGATTACCTCAGAGGATATGGCCACTGGAACACCAGAAAGGAAACTTTAAAGGTTAGTTAGTAGTAGAACTTGTTTCCCAAGGTCTGGCTATTAGCAGAAACAAATGTTTGGGGGTTTGGTAAGTGTTGTTACTTTGCATTTGTATAATGGATTGATTTTGTTTGTTTATTTCAAACTCAGAAAAATAGAGATGGGATAAGGCACTGGTTCTCGTGAGACCAAAGGGATGAAAAAGAGAGTCAATCTGCCAAAATCAGAATCCACAAGAGCAGTAGAAGAGGTAAGCTGGCTAATTCCCTGAGACTCGACGAGTTAAACCAAAAGAGACTGGGAGGAGGTAGCACACTGGGTCCGCCATTATTCCAGACAACTGTTGGCTCTCTAAATTGCCTTCATGTCCCCCTTCTCCCTTGCAGAGGAGCCATAGCTCTGCTTTGTCTCACGTCTTTGTCCATTCCCTTCTGTGTTCTGCCAAGGTTGGTCCATTCAGTTTCACATCCAGAGTTGGATATAATCAGGCTCAGCCAATTACAGCCTCACATGGGGGCTCTTGTTACTGGTCAGAGATTGATGCACGAGCCAATCAAAATCAGTGAGAGGCACTGAACCTGTAAGATAAACATGGCTGCTGCTTTTTGAACATAGCCTTCTTCCACTGTGACTCCCTAGACTAAAGCCTAGACATCATGGAGGAAAAGGATCCTCACAGGAGGTTGGCTCTTGACCTCCTTTGTGCTACTGAACCCCATGCTATGGTGCCATTGTACACCTCTTCCCTTTCTTTTTTCTAATTAGATATTTTCTTTATTTACATTTCAAATGGTATCCCCTTTCCTCGGTTCCCCTCCGAAAACCCCCTATCCCATCCCCCCCCCCACCAACCCACCCACTCCTGCTTCCCTGTCCTGGCATTCCCCTATACTAGGGCATCGAGCCTTCAGAAAACTAAGGGCCTCTCCTCTCATTGATGTCCAACAAGGCCATCCTCTGCTACATATGCATCTGGAGCCGTGGGTCCCTCCATGTGTACTCTTTGGTTGGTGGTTTAGTTCCTGGGAGCTCTGGGGTACTGGTTGGTTCTTATTGTTGTTCCTCCTAAGAGGCTGTAAACCCCTTCAGTTCCTTGGGTCCTTTCTCTAGCTCCTCCATTGGGGACCCTGTGCTCTGTTCAATGGTTGGCTGAGAGCATACCCCTCTGTATTTGTCAGGCACTGGCAGAACTTCGCAGGAGAAAGGCTCCTGTCAGCAAGCACTTGTTGGCATCCACAATAGTGTCTGGGTTTGGTGTCTGTATATGGGATGGATCCCCAGGTGGGGCAGTCTCTGGATGGCCTTTCCTTCAGTCTCTGCTCCACACTTTGTCTCTGTATTTCCTCCCATGGGTACTTTTGGACCTCTTCCTGATAACATGAAGCAATACATTGTTTCTCCTCCCCTTCCTCTTTCTCTTCCTCCTCCTGTTCTTTGCTTAAGCCAGACTTTTGGGGGCAAATGGGAATCAAGTTTAATCAAAAGTTTTAAATGGTTTTAGATCTTATGACCCAAAAAATAATGTTAACGACTGAGTATTTGAGGAACAGTCATCAAGCTCAGTGAACAGGTACATTTTTTTTAAAGAACTTTTTTTTAATCTTTTCCAAGCATGTTTAAATGTCCTCTACATTACAGATTTCTGCTTTGTGGTTTGGTACCATGTAAGAGGCCATGCTACAATCTCCTGCTACTTCACCTTCCCTGTGAGGAAAAAAACGAAACTTTGCTCTCTTAAATTGCTTCCTTCCAGCATGTTATCAAAAATCTGGCACCGAAAAGTGGTGTTAATGTTGTGGGAAACCTGAACAACTGTGTTCTCAAAAAGAAGAAAGAAAAACTGTGGTTCTGTGGTGTAATAAAATGTTTATCATCACAGCACATCTCTATTAGTACGAAATATGGTAATTTCCCAGAAAATTCTGAATATCTAAAATGACAATGACTAGAACTAAACTATAATAACCTCGAGAGCAGGAGCACCATGACATCTTCACCATTGCCTTTGGCTTTAGGCCCTGTCTCTCTGGAAGAGCCACTCAGGGAACTTCTGTTTGGAGGTAGTTTTGTTTTTGATTTCTATGTGGAATAGCTCCCATCTCCCCCCACCCCCTTTTTCTCATCAAAATTCCCCCACACAGTCTTAAGAGGCCACAAGAAGCTCAGCAAACCTTCATCTGGCCCTTTTGTCTTGCTCAAAGTAAGCTACATGGAGGCACGTGGAAGCCATCACTCTGGAAAGACACGCCAGAAAATGAGTCACTGCCCCTTGTACAAGGGGAGCCACACATCTTTTTGGCCCATGTCCTGCACATACTGGAGCAAAGGTCTACAGGGATGAGACACAATTAAGGAACAACCCACTGTTTCTAAAAGGCAGAATTCGTATGTGACCCAACCTATGAGGAAATCCCTTTAGAAAGGATTATGGAAATGTAGTTTCTAAGACAGAAGTAGCAGATTTATCAGAAATCAATCTTGCTTTTGAGACTACTCCAAATCTCTGTTCTTTAGTTACCGCTGTATACTTTAGTTCAGCTATCCCTTCTGCAGTTTTTGTGTGTGATGGACTTAGAATCCTCTTAAAGTCTACCTGTTTTTTTTAGCCCTTCAACCAATTGTTTAAATACTATTGAAATTTTGTCTTCAATTGCCTCTTAAAGCTGATGTTATACACTGGATATTTGTCCCCCTCCATGTTTACATGTTGAAGCCCTAACTCTCAATGTTTGGAATTGGAGTTTGGGGATGTTCAGATGAAGTCTTAAATGATAAGGCTCTCTTGGAGGAATTTATGCCTTAGAAGATGAAAAGACCAGAGTTTATTTTCTCTCTACCATGTTAGGACACAGGAAGAAAGTAGTCGTCAGTGGGAAGAGAGTGCTCACTAGAACCTGGCCATGTTAGTACAATACCCTTAGACTTTGAGCTTTCAGAACTGTTGGAAACACATTGTTTAGGCCATCAGGACTACAGTATTAGGGCAGCTCAAGCTGTCTACACATCTGCCTCTTCTTGCAGCTGTTACCTCTTGCCGGAATTGTGGACTGGTGCACCTTCTACCCACCAGGGCCGTACTTCTTAGTCACCTCACTAATGCATTAGTCAAAGAGTAGTCAAATGGATCCTTTTCCTTCCTTGACCAACAATTCTTCCTTTTAAGTGATGCTACTTTCTTGGATAAAGATTCTCAGTTCACCTCCATGAAATTAAACTCTTCACCAGCATTCATCACTCCTATCTTTCTATGATACATATACTAACAGTTGTCAAACAATACAAAGGATTGTTTGTTTCCTTCCTGACTCCAAATTTTTAAGGTCAGAGCACCATCCAAATCTTACACACAGCAAGCATATAGGACCCAGGAAATCTTTAATAAACATTTATCAGATATCTTAATGTCTATTTGAGACTAAGGATATGTTCCAGAGAGTTAGGAAATGCTGATATAGGAGCATTTTTCCTACCTCTTCATTATGATAGAGGATTTGATATCAGAATTGGGATATTTTTGGTCATTTAGAGAAATCACAACTCTGAAGATAGTTAACATCCTGGGAAAAGTTATAAGCTACTGAGGTAGTCATTAATATATTGAAGGAAAATATAGATATTTTAGGAAGGCAGAAATCAATTAGAAAGATGTGAGAGCAACTTTCCTCTGACACTGTAGCGAAATGTTGGGATCAAAGTGGCACTCATTGGCAAATATAAAGAGTCACTTTAATGAAAAAGACAGAGAGCCACCTAAACAAGCTTTTTGTTTTTTCACTAATTTGATGTATGATTTCTGTAAGGGTATGTGTGTGTGTGTATATTGGGCCCTCAGAAATCCAATTTTCATTTGGTAACAGACACAGAAAGACACAGAACTACTTATTTTTAATAAATGTGCCCTTTATGTTCATTTTGCTATTTCTTTTACTATGCACACTAGTCTGAAAAGTTGGAATAAACACAGAAATGGGCTTTTGCATATTTATAAGTGAGCAATACACAAAAATAAACCATACATTTTCTAAGAAGCTAGGTTCTGGCAACCAAATATAGGAACTGTTATTTGGATTTGAAAACTGATGAACAGTTTAAATAATAATTTAATTTTTATTTTATTTTATTCCATTTTTCCAGTCAATAAATAGTTGCAATCAAGAAAAACCTTTCCAATGAGGTTGTTTTTCTTATAAAAGGAGACTATTTTAGTTCTTGCCAGACATCTTTGTTAGAGTGACATCATGTTTAAATCTTGTGTGGCATTCTTGACACTGTGATGCTTATGGATGACAGAGTTGACCTGGAAAACCAACTACTTCCTTAATCCCATCCAACTTTTGGATGGTTATCCAAAATGCTTCATTGTGAGAGCAGGCACTATAGGATCCAGATGATCTGCTTGTCCCTCTGAGAGGAGGCCGTGGTACTGACAGGCCAGAGCACTGTGATCCATGAGGCCATCTGGAGCATCTGGAAAACAACTCATCTCTGGAGAAATTGTTGTCTCTATCCAGGTGTATTTGGGCTTTGTGTTCTCAACTGACCAGGAACATGCTTTGGGCAGTGTGGTGCCAGCTGTCCATGTTGGTGCCATTGCCCCATGTGATGTCAAAATGCCAGCCAAGAACACTGGTATGGGGTATAAGAAGACATTTTAAGCTCTAGTGTTCACCACTAAAATCTCTAGAGTACCACTAAAACTCTTCAGCTGATAAAGATCAGGGACAATGTGGGAGCCAGCAAAGCCACTCATCAAGCAGGGCTTAGGCAATGGTAGCTTCTACAAGCTGGAAGTGGTGTGATCATAAAAAGAGAAAGAGATTTAGAGAATATGGTATACAGCGGTGTGGGGGATGGGGGTGGCCCAGCAGGCCCATGCCGAGGCATCCCTTCCCCCAAGGGACCAGACATACACTGACATAGTATAGAGTTTATTCAGGGCAGAGGATGGGAGTTAAGAGGATAGTAGAGGCAGAGAAAGGGAGAGAGTAAATGGAGGCCGGCCATGACCACGTGAAGAATTTTGGAACTAAGACTACAGTCAGAATTCTGGAATTCTGGTTTCTTCAACAACAACAACACAGAAATATAAGAATGTGCTTTTGTTTTAATCCCAGGTGTAGGATACATTAATCCCAGGCTGCTTCAGACTCTGCAGCTGCTGACTATGATTTGCCTCTAGCAAGGGTGTGGTTTTGTCAGCTGCAGATAGTTTCTGCAATTGCGTGATATTGGAATTTTGAAAACTTTTCAGAGGTTATATAAATGCTAGGGCCCAGAAAGGCAGTGATGGTGGTTGGTTGGGGGGGGAGGGGGTTGGTTGTGGTTTGTTAATCTCATGCTCAAAGAAGAAACAAGAAGAAAGAAATTAGATTGGATTCAAGGATCTCTGTCTCTGTCTCTCTGTCTCTCTCTCTCTCTCTCTCCTTTATCCTTCTTTCTCTTCTATCTACTGATAGGGAGTCAAACCAGGGGGATAAAAGGTGGGAAAAAGAAGAACCCACAAAGTAGTAAAGACCAGTTACAAGTGATGCCTCAGTGTGGGGCTCAGAAGATAAGGATCAAAATGGGAAATTTGATTCCAAATGCCATAGAGATGATGGCAGTAATGAAGGAATAGATATATTTTTTAAGACTTCAGCAAAAATTTTATTGCAGCTGCTACCACTGGGATGTCTCCTACTTTGCTCCCAGAGGAGATTTTTTGTTTTTCCTTTTTCTCTTCTTCATATATTCAAAAATTATCTGAAGAATGGCTGAGCAGTTGGAAAAATTGCAGGTGGAAATAGAGGGGCCTGAAAAGCAAAAAATGGCTGAAATGGGAAAACAAAGGTGTAATACTTTGCTCTTGCTTTTCCAAAAGGATTGTAGAGTTGTCTATGCAACTGGAGAGGCTGTGGGTGGAGGTGGAAGCTCTTGAGGGGCAAGGAGCACCAGAAAAGAGAGAACAAAAAGGTTCAGTCCTGATGACTGAGAAAGAGAGCAGGAGTTTCTCACAGGAGGAAATAGTGCTGGAGTGTGGTCAGGTCAGAGAAAAGCTGAAAAAACAGGAGGACAATCTGATGAAACAGCCCATTTTGAGAGAAATGTTTAATCTTGAATGGACTACACTGCCAGAGTGAAAGGAGGGGCGGCCTGAGTGTACGGGATCACCATCAGCTTTCCCAGTAGTCCTATGACTGCTAATGTTGTAGAACAAGGTTATGACAAGGTAGGATGGCATCCTATAGAAATGATAGATCTAAGGCATTTTAAAGAGGTCTTGATTTCATATAGGATGCACTTGCCTTGTGTGAAACAAATTCTGAATAACTAGGCTACTCAGAATTATTCTTCAAGACTGGAAGGGATTGGTAACAGCTGTACTACAGGACCATCTGCAGATGCAATGGTTAACATGGTGGAGGAACAGCAAAATAAGGGAGGGAATGGATATAGTAAAAGCTCAGTTGCTGGGTGAAGGGCGTTACTCTGACATACAAGAACAGATTCAATTTGAAGATGCTAATGTAGAGCAATGTCACTTAGTGGCTTTAAGAGCTTGGGACAAAGTTCAGGAGCCCAGGAAAAAGTCCACCTCAGTTACAAAGATTATACTCTGGGGCTCTGGGGAAGGCTTCACAGATTGTTGACAAAGATTAGTCTCAGCTGTGAACAAAGCCATATCAGACCCTGATGGAAGACATATGTTGTCCCCAACCTTGACATTTGGAAATAAAAATAACAAATGTAAAAATCTTATTAAACCATAAAAGGCTTGAGATGAGTGGATAAGGGATACAACCAATATTGGTTCTAACTTGTACCATGCTATTATTTTTTTTCTATGAATATAGTGGAGCTTATTGTTCTTTTTTTTTTACTTTTAATTTTATTTTCTATATTCTTTATTTACATTCCAAATGATTTCCCCTTTCTTGGTTCCCCCACTCCCCGAAAGTCCCATAAGCCCTCTTCCCTCTCCCTGTTCCCCATTTACCTAAGAATTTCATGAATTCTTTGTTTTTTAATTGCTGAGTAGTATTTCATTGTATAAATATACATGGAAAATATCTCTGATAAAATTGAAGAAATATATAGAAAAACACGTTAAGATTGACTATTTCATAGAAAAATTATACAGATAAAATGGTAGGCATAAAAATATTCCTAAGTTGATTGAAAGTGGAATTATAAACATTTTCTGTTAAAATTGAAGATCTACAAGGAAAATATTTCTGATAAAACTTAAGAAATATATAGAAAAACACGTTAAAAGTATTTCATGAAAAATTATACAGATAAGATGGTAGGCATAAAAATATTCCTAAATTGATTGAAAGTGGAATTATAAACATTTTCTGATAAAATTGAAGATTTACATGGAAAATATCTCTGATAAAATTGAAGAAATTTATACAGATAAATTGGTAGGAATTAAAATATTCCTAAGTTGATTGAAAGTAGAATTATAACCATTTTCTGATAAAATTGAAGATTTACATGGAAAATATTTCTGATAAAATTGAAAAAAAATATGGAAAAACATTAAAATTGAAGATTATCATGGAAAATTATATAGATAAAATGGTAGGCATAAAAATATTCCTAAGTTTTTTGAAAGTGGAATTATAAACACTTTCTGATAAAATTGAAGATCTACAAGGAAAATAATCCTGAAAAAATTCAAGAAATATATAGAAAAACATGTTAAAACTGACTATTACATGGAAAATTATACAGATAAAATGGAAGGTATAAAAATGTTCCTAAGTTGATTGAAAGTAAAATTATAGACATTGTCTGAAAAAACTGAAGATCCACATGGAAAATACTTCTGACAAAATTGAAGAAAAATACAGAAAAACATTAAAATTAAAGATTATCATGGACAACTATACCAACAAAATGGTAGGTACAAAAACATTCCTAAATTGATTGAAAGTGGAAGTACAAACAGCCCCCCCCCACGAAACCGAAGATCTACATGAAAAACACCTCCAACAAAATCGAAGAAATACACAGAAAAAATGTTAAAATTAAAGATTATCATGGAAAATAATACAGTCAAAATGGTAGACACAAAAGGTATTACTAAATTGAAAGAGGAGTCACAAACATTTTCTGATAAAATCAAAGATCCACATGAAAAACATCTCTGTTAGACTATGTTTTTTGTTGGGGAATTGAGTCTATTGACATTATAAGATATTAAGGAATAGTGATTGTTGCTTCCTGTTATTTTTGATGTTCTTTTTATGTTTGTGTGATTACTTTCTTTTGGGTTTGTTGGAAAAAGATTACTTTCTTGCTTTTTCTAGGGTGTAGTTTCCCTCCTCATGTTGGCGTTTTCCATCTATTATCCTTTGTAGGGTTGGATTTGTGGAAAGATATTGTGTAAATTTGGTTTTATCATGGAATATCTTGGTTTCTCCATCTATGGTAATTGAGAGTTTTGCTGGGTATAGTAGTTTGGGCTGGCATTTGTGTTCTCTTAGGGTCTGTATGAGATCTGCCCAGGGTCTTCTGGCTTTCATTGTCTCAGGTGAGAAGTCTGGTGTAATTCTGATAGGCCTGCCTTTATAGGTTACTTGACCTTTTTTTCTTACTGCTTTTAATATTCTTTCTTTTTTTAGTGCATTTGGTGTTTTGATTATTATGTGCTGGGAGGACTTTCTGGTCTGGTCCAGTCTGTTTGGAGTTCTGTAGGCTTCTTGTATGTTCATGGACATCTCTTTCTTTAGGTTAGGGAAGTTTTCTTCTAGAATTTGTTGAAGATATTTACTGGCCCTTTAAGTTGGAAATCTTCACTCTCTTCTATACCTATAATCCTTAGGTTTGGTCTTCTCATTGTGTCCTGGATTTCCTGGATGTTTTGGCTCAGGAGCTTTTTGCATTTTGCATTTTCTTCAACTGTTGAGTCAATGTTTTCTATGGTATCTTCAGCCCCTGAGATTCTTTCTTCTATCTCTTGTATTCTGTTGTTGATGCTTGCATCTATGACTCCTGAATTCTTTCCAAGATTTTCTCTCTCCAGAGATGTCTCACTTTGTGATTTCTTTATTGTTTCTATTTCCATTTTTAGATCCTGGATGGTTTTGTTCAGTTCCTTCACTTGTTTGTGTTCTCCTGTAATTCTTTCAGGGATTTTTGGGCCTCTACCTGTTCACCCATGCTACCCTGTATTTCTTTCAGGGATTTTTGTGTTTCCTCTTTAAGGGCCTTTACCATTTGACCCATGTTCTCCTGTATTTCTTTAAGGGAGTTATTTTTGTCCTTCTTGATGTCCTCTAACAGCATCATGAGAAGAGATTTTAAATCCAACTCTTGCTTTTCCAGTGTGTTGGGATATCCGGGATTTACTGTGGTGGAAGAACTGGGCTCTGATGTTGCCAAGTAGCCTTGGTTTCTGTTGGTAGGGTTCTTGCGCTTGCCTTTTGCCATCTGGTTATCTCTGGTGTTAGTTGGTCTTGTTGCCTCTGTCTGGAGCTTGTCCCTCCTATGGGCCTGTAAACCTGTGTCTGTACTCCTGGGAGACCAGCTCTCTTCTGGCAGGGTCTGTGCACAGAAAGCTGTGGAGCTGCCTGGTTCCCTGCTGCAAATGGTGGCCAGAAGGGAAGACTCCTGTCCCAGCTGCTCCAATGATCATATGCCTTATGCGCTCCTAGCTGTACCCCTCCAGAGAGAAGGTGGAGATCTCACCTCTGCACTCAGAAGTGAAATCGCTGCTGGGAGATCACTCTCTCCTGGTGGGCTAAGCACAGAAGGCTGTGGAGCTGCCTGGTTCTCTGTTGCAAATGGTGGCTGGAAGGGAAGACTGTATCATGCTATTATAATAGGTCATGCTATACAGCTAGAGGTTCCAATATCAAAATGCCTGGTGCTCCAATCATGGGAAATTCGGTCATTTGCACAGAGACTGTGACCAAGCTGCTAAAGGTCTCAGGCCTGAAAATGCTTTAATTGTGGGAAATATGATCATCTGGAACAAAATTGTGACCAAGGCATCTCTAAGGGCAATGGTTTTTCTAAATATAAACCAGAAAAAAGGCTTCCAGGGGTGTGTAGGTGATGTGGCAAGGGTTACTATTAGACCAAAGAGGGTAGGCCCAAAAGAGATATTCAAGGTAATCTCTTACCATTGGGAAACAGCCTTGGGTGCTGGCTTGGAACCCTGCAGCAAAAATTATAAGTCATTTGAATTAAATCAGCCTATATACTATAAGGATGTGTTGATATCATAGTGGAAACCAGTGAAAGTTTTGTGTTAGGGACACTGATTTGTTTATATAGTCACAGGAAATGAAATGTTGTAGATAATGCTGGGCAGTGGTGGCGCACGCCTTTAATCCCAGTACTTGGAAGGCAGAGGTGGGTGGATTTCTGAGTTCAAGGTTAGCCTGGTCTACAGAGTGAGTTCCGGGACAGTCAGGGCTACACAGGGAAACCCTGTCTCGAAAAATAAAAAACAAAACAAAAAGAAGCTGTAGATAAGATTCCTTCAAACTGGTAATGATTAGAACTGAACAGGCAAGGTCTACTGAAGACACCTGAAAAGCACTTATTTCATTGAAAATATCTCTGTTTATACTTTCCAGCTACTCACAGCATAACTAATAACTTAAAATAGAAGGGGAGAAATGTAGTGAGAACTCTGAAATTTTGGTTTCTTTAAAAAATACAAAAATATTATAAAAATGTGCTTTGGTTTTCATCCCATATGTGGGGATACGAGGCTTCTTTGGATTGTTCACAGCAGCTGACTATGATTTGCCTTGTGCTCTAGCAGAAGTGTGGTTCTGCCAGCTGTGATTGTGTGATATGTGGAATTCTGGGAACTTTTCAAAGAGTACTTTGGGTTTCGTTGTGAAGTCCTCCTAGTGTTATGATTCTTGTTAATGTTTTGCCTATTTGTTTATAAGTATTTCTGTACTGCTTGATTTTATTTTCTTTAAAACATTATGAGTTGTGTGAGAATTTGTATTTTTTTTTGCTGTGTGAGCTCCTTCTGAGAGATGGCTGGGTTCAACCACATACCTATGTACTGCGTAAGGTGGCTATTGAAAGGTCAACTCTGGCCTCTGCTGTTTATAGAACCCAGGTCCTCTGCAGTATAGTGTTCAGAGCTATTGAGCCATCTCTCCAGTTGGTCTAACAGAAGTTTTATTTTACTTTATTTTGCTTATGCATTGTATGATTTTTTTTTCAAGACTTGGTCTAACTTTGCAGCTCTGCCTGTCTTGGAACTCACTCTGTAGACCATTCTGGCCTCAACCTGAGTGCTGGGATTAAAGATGCTCCACTACACCCAGGTGTGGCAGAAGTTGTAAATGAAAAAATGTTTTCCTAATAAAGGTTTTGTCTTTGTAGACTTATATTATTATTTATTGAACTCTGACTCTACACCATGCTTTGTTCCAGGCAAAGTAATAGGCAGGACAAACAAAACTCCTTGTCTTCATGGAACATACATTCCTGTGGGAACAGATAGATGATAAACCCTTTATATGAAAATGTATGATGCTGATGACTGGCATCTTTTACCTTTCTTTTTATTATTAATTTATTTATTTGTGTGTATGAGAGTGAGAGCACAATTTGTGGGCCCAAGGGATTGAACGCAGGTGGTCAGCCTTGACTGCAGGCTTGACCATCTCACATAACCAACATATTATTTTCAGTTCTGGGGATCAACACAGAACCTTGCTCACACGAGGTAAACATTCTGTGACACTGAGCTTTTTTTTTTTTTTTATTAATCAGGACAGTTGTGTAGCTTAGGCTGGCCTGGAACTTGCTCTCTGGCCCAGGTTAGCCTCAAACTCCAAAATATTCCCACCTCAACTTGCTGAGTTCTGAGTCCAGGTATGCGCCACCATGCCCAGCTTTATCTTTTTCTCCCTCCAGAACATCTTGTTTTAAACTTTAGCTTATAATGTAATGGGTTTCATTATGGCAGTTTTCATACATACGTGTCACCATACCTAGTTCCGATTTGTTCTCCTCCCACTGCCTTCCCTCATGCGCACTGATCCCCTCTTTGGTCCCTCACTCCATCCCAATACTTCTCTTTCTACTTTCATACACATATATTCCATTATTCTCCTGCCCCCATTAAGATTTCTTCCTCTTCTCTCTCATGATCACCAACATACACACACACACATACACACACACACACACACACACACACACACACATTCACACACACATATATAATTTTATGCAGATATAATTTTAAATTTAGGTTTCACATATGAGAGGAAACACATAGTATTTATTTTTCTGATTGTAGCTTATTTTGCTAAACATGATTTTCCTGCAATTGTCATGATATCATTTTTCTTTATAGCTGATTAAGTTTCCATTCTATGATGTACCGTATTTTCTGTATCTATTCATTTGCTGATGATCAGCTAGGATTGTTACACCCCTACCCTATTGTTAGTAGCTCAGGGTGGATGTACAAATGTCTCTGTGGTATGTTAACTTAAGAGTCTTTTTGGGGTGCTGGAGAGATGGCTCAGTGGTTAAAAGCACTGACTGCTCTTCCAGAGATCCTGAGTTCAATTCCCAGCAACCACATGGTGGCTCACAACGATTTGTAATGAGATCTGATGCCCTCTTCTGGTGTGTCTGAAGACAGCTACAGTGTATTCATATACATAAAATAAATAAATACTTACAAAAAGAGAGATTTCTTTTGGTAAATACCCAGGAGTTGTATATCTGATGCCTATTTTCTTCTTTAATGATTTGTTTTTGAAACAGGGTCTCACTGTGAAGCTAAGGCTAGTCTTGAACTCTCAGAGATTTTCCTGTCTTAAACTCCTAGTGCTGGGATTACAGGAATGATTCACTGTGTATATGAATGTATGGATACCTGAGGAGCTCAGAATTGAGAATCAGAGTCCCTGATCTGGTATTTTGGGGCAATTTGAGCCATTCCACCTGGGTACTAGGAATTGAACTCTCTTCCTTTGCAACAATAACAGTATCTTTGCAACAGTACTGTTCCTTTGTAACAGTAATAGTAACAGTACTGTTAGCCATTTCTTCAGCCTCCCTGCCTTATGTATGTATGTATGTATGTATGTATGTATGTATGTATTATTTGAAGTGGAAACTTAAGGGTTCTCTGGAAAGCCAGTTGTGTTGGAAGGTGTTTTGCTGGGGCAAACACATAAAGGACTGTTTTCTTGAAGTAGACACAGGTGAAAGACTAAAGCAGACTCATGAAGGAACATTTAGCTGAAGCTGACACAGGAGAAAGGATGTTCTTCTAAAGCAAGCCCGTAAATGGACACACGATGAAGGATTCTTTGCTAATAACACGCATGTGCCGTTCTGCCTTACATTGTGTAGTTGAGCTGTATTTGTCGGGACTCCAGAGAGAGAAACATAATAAAAAACCTTATGGTGGTGTGCTGTGGTTTCTTGCTGATTCCACAGACTCAGGCTGATTGGCGGAGAGATGTCAGCTAAGAAGGATGACCTTGTTGAGGCAAGATCCGTGGAGGACAGGAGATGTTTGGAGAGGCAGTGAGGGGCTGAGCTTGGCTTGCTTAGAGCTAACTGGACAAGGCTTGTTGGTCTCGAGTCTTTGCTGATCTTTGCTTTCCTGAGAGAGGCACAGCTGAGAACTTCTCCTGGTGTTTCTCCTGGTCCCTTCTGCTGACTGGTGCCAAGGCTGAGGCTTGACTGTCTTTTCTAGGTAATGCCATTGTTTCTGATTCATGTTTGTTATCCCAACTCTACCGACCTGGACTGTTAGTGTATGCATGAAGTGTTTGTGAGTGGATCTAGCTGCAATTGCCTGCTGACCTGTGAACTGAACTGCTGATTTCCAGACAACAGATGGGAGTTGCTCCAAAAAAACTTTCTAAACAGGTCCACTTCCCTCCTCCCATCCCTCATACTTTCTTTTCCACTATATCTGGTGCATGGTGGGCTACAAGGGAGCCTTTAAGAAAAAAATTAAAGTTACAATTATTTATTTATTTAAAGATGTATGTAGTTGGGAGCAGGGGCTTTTGTCTTAGTACTTGGGAGGCAGAGGCAAGAGGTATCTGTGACATCCAGACCAGACTGGTGTACACAGCAAGTTCTAGACCAGCCAGGAGTTGATACCTTGTCACAAACAAGATTTCTGTTACTTTTAATCATTAACAGCCATAACAAAATTGCTAAGTAGACTTTTAGTACTATTGTAGCTAAGCAGGGCAACATTTTCTACCAGTTTTTCTTAATTTTCTGTGACCTTGATATTGGAAAATGAGCCACAATAGTGTATCTACACAATTTGTAGTTCAGCATTTCTTTTTAATGCTAAAATCATTCGAATGATAGCAACCAAATCTATTAGTTAACTTATTATTTTGAACTTTCCTCTTAACAAAATTACTTGCCCAATTGTTTTTGTTTGAACAGTTGATTATTAATATTTGCTTTTCTGTGTAGATTTCAGCTTATGAATTGTTCTGTGACAAAGTAAAAAGTAAACCTTTTGTTGGGTCTGGAAAAGCATCACGCACAATACATAAGGCTCATTTTCTTCTTGTGGCAAACTATCAACAGTAGGGGGCAAACCAGTTTGTCCTGTTCTAGTGTTGGGGAAACACCCAAGGCACTCATCAATCAATCCAAGTGCAAACTAGAACAATTTGAAATTTGTTTCTGAAAAGAGTGTGATTAAATCACTCTATTACTTCAAGTAATTTTTCAAAGTTGAGAATATTTAAAATTTACTTTTTTAGACAATTTTAAATATACACTGTTAACTATGGCTACTATGGTGTGCGACAAACCACAAAATTTTATTCATTTAAACTTAAAGGTGGTTCATTTGACCACTTTCTTGTTCAGATTTCTTCACCCGAAACCCTCGTAATGTACTATTGCCAGACTGTCTCAGACTAGCCAGCTCCTGAATAATGACACAGATTATTTATTATAGCTTAGGCCTTAGCTGGCTGGTTACTTCCCAGCTAGCTCCTCTAACTTAAATTAACTGGACTATTCTAGTCCATGTTTGCCATGTGGCCCATTACATCTCATTCAGTTCTGGCATCTTCCTCCTGCTGGCAAATCCTCCCCTCTCAATTGTTCCCTAGAGACCCTCTCTTTGCCTGGAACTCCTGCCTTTCCTTTCCTGCCTCAGCTACTGGTCGTCAGATTTTTATAAAACCCATCAGAAGGTGAAGGAGGTGTATATTTACAAAATACTGAGGCATTTGCTGACCCATAAAAATAACCATACCAAAATTCAGCCAGTATTCAACTCTCTGCCAGTACAGCAATCACCATTTGAGTAATACAAAGACAACCTTTACACAGTGCACAATAAGATTACCTCAATGATGTTCTGCTCCGTTTCTGTGTAAACTCCTCTGTTTTTATAAGAAATCAAGAATTTAAGAGGACTTTAAAGCCAGGCAGTGGTGGCACTTGGGAGGCAGAGGCAGGTGGATCTCCAGGTTTGAGGCTAGCCTGGTCTACAGAGTAAGTTTCAGGCTACACACTGCTTCAACAATCCCCTCCAAAAGGATTTTTTTTTTATAATAAAAAAAAACTTGTTAGTTTTTTGTTAACTTGACATAAACAAGAGTCATCTGGGAAGAAGGAATCTTAATTGAGAGACTGCCTTCATTGTGTGGCCTAAAGGCAAGTCCATGGTTAATGATTGATTCAGGAGAACTCAGCTCACTATGGGTGGCACAATTGGTCCTGAGTGATATAAACGTGCAAGCTGAGCAAGCCCTGCCATAGAAGCCAGTCAGCAACATCTTCTCAGGTTTCTGTTTCAGTTCTTGACTTTTTGCTCTGACTTCCCTCAGTGACATTGTGACCTGATAGTTGAAAGATGAAATACACTCTTTTCTCTCCAAGTTGGTTTTGGTCCTGGTGTTTTATCACAGCAATGGATAAGCAAACTAGAACATATATTTATTATATGTTGGATATATTCTTACCCTCTTTATTATAATATTGTAGAGGTGGTTTTTTTGTTTGTTTGTTTTCCTTTTGAGATAGTCTCACATTACCCAGACAGGCCTTCAGTGTCCCATGTGGACTGTAAAGATGGTTTTGAACTCCTGATCCTCATGTCTCTATTCCAAAATGCAGGGATTACAGGGCTGTTCCATTGTGCCTGGATCCATTGTAGAGAGCTTATTCAGAAAAATATAGTGCGGGACTTTTCTTTTGGCTAATCTTTTGTGTTCCCCCTTCCCTGTGTCCTTTCTGTCCTTCAACCACACCTTTTTTGGTGAGTAAATTAACAAAGGCTGTTAGCAATTTTCAGTCACTAAAACTAAGACTTGCATCAGTTTCTTTTTCCAGTTAACTACTGAGTTACATTTTTAATTTTGCTTTGCAAAACAGACTTTTGAAATGTGTGAAATTTATTTGTAGGCAAAACATAGTTTCAAAACAAAATAAAATCTTTATAAAATTAAGACACCCCCCCCCAAGTGATTAAGACTTTTTTTTTCTTTTTTTCCAGACCTTGGTCGTTCTGAGTCCCAAGACTCCTGACTCAACCAAAGGTGATTAGAGACATAAAAAAAAATATTGTAATCTAAGACACCCTAACTTGCAGATTTTACTTTTACTAGTAAGCGAACTCAGTAACTAAGTGAACTCAGCCTAATTGGAAATGCTGTTAGGAATCTCAAGTAGATTTTAATAATAAGCACACACACCCAAGTTTTTCAGACCTTTAAAGGGCAGGGACAACTGATTTATGCGCCTGAGAAATGTGACAGGTGATTGGAAGCCAGGAACTGGGGGACAGGGGTAGCCTCAAAAGGCCTTAAGTACTGGAGGCCAGTGGGTTATCTGGAGCTGACCTTTAACCTTTGAAAGGCATTAATTTTGGAAACGGAGCCATGTTTGTTTACTATGAGGGGCTGAGGGAGTCAGGGGAGGCGGAAGTTAGGGCTTTAGCAGGTGTGGGCGGCCGGGAGTCAGTTGGGCTGGGGGGGCGAGGGGTCCGCTCCCGCCCGCTCGCCCGCCGGGGAAGGCGGAAGGCAACGCTCGGCTTCTTGAACAGCCTAGGCGGGGGGAACGGTGCGAGCTTGAGCGCAGTTCCGAGAGGCCTTCTGTCTTTCCGAGGACGACAGGGGGAGGCGCGGGGCAGCCACGCGGGGTGGTCCCCGCTCGGGGGACGCCGGCTCCGCGGCGGCCGCGCCAGGCCCTGTCGGAGCTGCGCGGCGACTCCCGGTCTGGCCGCGGCCCTCCCGCCCCGGCGGAGCCGCGGTGGATTGTGGGCTGGGGGCTGCGGCGGCCTGGCGGCGGCCTGCTACACGCTCTCCGCGGACCCGGCGGCGCCCGGCCGGTGGCGTGAGGCGGACGGCGGCGCGGGGAGCTGAGGCGCCGGGGGCGGTGGTCGCGGCGCGGCGGCGGCTCCCCTGGAGGCCGGGGATGTGGGAGAGGCGGCGGCAGCAGCGGCGGAGGCGGCGCTGCGGACCCGGGGGAGACTGCTGGCTGACAGGACACCCGGGCGAGACGTGAGGGGCCCGCCGCGGCCGCTCTGCCCCCGAGCGGCGCCGGGCTCGAGAGGGCGGCCCTGTGCTCCCGGGCCCGCTGGCCAGCAGGCGCGGGGCGGAGGCGGGAACCGGGCTCGGACCCGGCGCGCAGGGCGGCGGCGGCGGCCGCGGAGCAGCAGTGTCGGCGCGACGTGGAGGGATGGAGGCGGCGGTGCACTAGGCCTCGTCTGGGGCTGCCGCCCGGGACCGCAGGTAGGTGCGGGGCCCGCGCCTCGCCACCATCCTCCCCCGACCCGGTGACCGGAGGGGCGGCGGGACCGCACCCCCTCCGTGTCCTCGGGGCTCGGAGCTGACAGAGTTTCGGAGCCCGTGACCGCGCCGAGGCTTCGTCCTCCCCGCCACCACCACTTCCTTCTCGGCAGCCCCGGGATCCGGGCCGGCAGCCGTGCCCCAGATCCTGCTGGCGCCCGCAGGTGCCGCTCCAGCCCCCTCGCCCCTCTCCGAACCCGGGACCAGCAACTTCCATCAGTCCTTGTAGACGCGAAGCCCAAACTTTCCCTGTCTCCTTTCGTCCTGGCCCTTAGCCCCTCTTGGAGCCTTCTAGAATAAAAACAATACCCCCTCTGGAGAATACTAACCCACGGAAGAACTCGGCATTGTGCAGTTTTGCGTTGTAGTTTAAATTATTTTATTTGTTTCGGTTCTGCTAACTGCTGCCTGCAGAGATACAAAGACAGGCCTTCCCTGTTTTCCTTGGGTTCTTCGGGAACTTTTGCCTGACCATTATAATTAGCCACTTGGCCTGTCCGTGTGGCTTTTTTTTTTAAAAAGAATTTTGGCCTATTATAAAGCGTTTCTTAAAATTCCTTTTTAACCAAGTTTAGTTTTTGGTCTTTACAGAGACTTTTACTTTCGAAGAATTAAATTAGGATACTTCTATTTTCTAATTGATTTCATTTCTGATTCTCAAACTCAGGTCAATCTTAATACATGTTCAGTGGGCAGGGGATATTATGATACTTTATTTGTGGTATAAGGAGAAGTAGGTGATAACTTAAGCTGCAGATTTTGATGGACATTCAGTTTTATAAATGGGAGCTCTAACTGGAAAACTATTTGATTTCCTAGCAGTTAGGCTGGGACAGATGGAATGATGGGATTTGTTTGACTGTATGTAGTACAGTGAGTTGGGTTTCCTAGAACTGGGTATTGGTGCTCTACACTAATTATCATTAGGTAAAATTGATCACTTTGTATTTGATAGTTGTAGTTAGGACGTTGGATGCTAACAATTTTATTGTGTTTTGGCTAGTTTTAAACTGTGTTCTGGCAACCTTAGAACTGTTACCATACGTACCAGTCTGTTCACAGTGAAACTGTAAACACTATCCGTGTTTTGTTGTTGACACTCATATAATTTGTTCTTGTGGTATTGTTGCTACAACATTGGCTTTCTAAAATGTTTTTCATTGTTTTCAAAATTATAACTGGCAAAGTTATCTAGAGTTTACTAGAAAAGAGGATTAAATTTGCATGTATTATGTTTTGGAAAAGCTAAATTATATTTCTGAACAAGAATTTTTATTACAATTAAATCTTATATAAACCATGAAAGGACAACCTACTTTTAATTATACTTTTTTTCCTGTCAATAAAGTTGACTATTAACTTTTTATTCCTACTCTTTTTAAAAACAGCTTTGTGGAGTTAACATACTGTAAAGTTAACCCATTTTAACCCAGTGGTATTTTGGTTCTATCTACTTGTTAAGCTCTGCTGAAGTTTTAATCCAAGGCCTTGTGAATGTAGGGAAGGGACTCTACCACAAGCCACATTCCATGCGGTGTTGGGTGTATTTAATGTGTGACCATCCCCATGGATTATTTTGAACACCCTCTCCTCAACCCTTCTGTACTCCTAGATTTCCTACTGTCCTCTAGGCAGCACTAATCTACGTTTTATCTCAACTTAATGTGGGTCCTTCACATAAATGATGTGGAATTAGAGCTTTTTGAAAAATTATTTTAAAGTCAATTTATATGATTTTTTTTTTGAAAAAAAATTGGGTCACTGAGGAAGATCCAGATCCCCAGAATATATGGTTATGGCGAAAGAATAATAAAAGCATGAATCACTTTGGTGGCTTTAAGAGTATTGTGAGCTAAGGGTCAGTCAGTGAAAAGTTGGAGCAGTATTTTTGATTCTGAATACTGGAATATCAAATTGGGAAGGACCTAACAGGTCATTGTTGGCATGCTTCCTGCTTGATTCAACAAAGCAGAAACCAGAGGAAGAAATTTGAAGGGTGGATGAGCTGGATACTGGAATTGTTTAGATTCTTGTATGTCTGTATTTGACTTCATGCTATTATGACTGGGCAAGAACTGGACATTCCTCCAGCATTAGGGACAAGTACTGACTGAGGCTCTGTGCAGACAAAATACATGTTTTAAAAACTTTGGAAATGCTTGAAAGCATGACAAATATGTTATTTTGAAATGATATATTAAAATCAGTTTACTTTTTTTTTTTGCAATTTGGGTTAGGGAGTAAGCAGCTGATCTTGAGAATGAGAAAGAACATTGTAAACAACATATAAACTGTTTTATTGTGTCAGTATAAATTTGGAGAAAAGAAAAAAAGTTTGAGTGACTTGGGTGGCCTTAAGAGTTAATTTGGTGAGCTTAGGGTCAGTCAGTGAAACATTGGATCACATCTTACATTGTTAACAATTTTAAAGATCCAAATTAAAAACAATTTAAAAATTATGATTAACAAGTATATTTGGAGGCTTTCTTTTCTAAAGTTTCAGAGTTCTAAAATTTAAAACGATAGCTATCCAACCATGATTTCGCTCTTCACAGAACTTTTGGAAGTGTCTGGAGATGATTTTGATTGTTAAAATAACATCTAATGAGGGATGTTAATAAATGTTACATAATACATAGACCTTTCCTCCCGCCCCCCAAAGGAAAGACTATCTGAATCAAAGTATTCAGTAGTACTGTTTAAACTCATGATCAGTATGATTCTGGTAAGGGCTTGAATATTATTGACTCTATTCCTACTGAATATTATTTGGTGGAATAGAGAAATACTTAATTCATCTAGCAAATCTTTTTATTGGGGGAAGCAATTGAGGGCAAAGCAAAAGGAAAGAATTTGATAAAATGTAGATATGTTTTGGTCTGTTGAGTTTACAAATCTGAAGAAAAATACCCTTTTAGAGGCTAGAGAGATGGCTTAGTAGTTAAGAGCCCTGGTTGCTCTTCCAGAGGATCTGGATTCAGTTCCCAACATACACAACTGTTTGTAATTTAAGTTCCAGGGGATCTGATCCCCACTTCTGGCCTTCATGGACACCAGGCAAATGTGGCACACAGACTTATATGTAGGTAAAACACTCATATACATAAAATATATTCATAAAAGAAAAATACTTCTTTCCCTTAAAATGTCAGGCTTATATTAATGTGAATCTTAATTACTGTATCTTGAATTGCTGATTATTACTGCATAGGTTTTTGAAATTAGAAATAAACATATAATACTATTTTCTTTAGCATGAGTTATTCTACCTTCACACATCCCCTACTCCTACCTCCTGGTAACTGTCAAGAAAGAAGCTAAATATTTGAATAGTTTATGAATGCAAGTATGTATGCATTAAATGTCCAGAATTTTCATATTTTATATACAACTCTCATTTCTACTTCTATAGGTCTTACTTTTGACTCTAATATTTTTAAATTAATTTTTAAATACTTAGGATGTTGCTGTGATCCTTCTTTCCTTCCTGGGTACTAGGATTGTAGACCTGTGCCACTGTGTTTGGCTTTTAGGTGATGTTTTTGGTGATTAAAAAGTGGTAGGATCACCTTTGTTACTTACTGTCCATGTGACTTTAGAGAAATTATTAAATGTTTCTGGGCTTCAATTTTCTCATCTAGAAAATAGTGAGTGTGATTGGTGATTACTGTATTCTGGAGTTATTGACAATGTGAGTTTATGGGTTGTAAGATACTATGTCTGGAGGGCCAAATAGTTCAGTGAGTAGAGCATTAGCTTGAAGATGCTTTGTTGGCTTTAACATTCACTGTTAAGAGTTGTTTCAGAAGAACATATTAGAAAGAGATATGTAGAACTTATCAAAAGCAGTGCAGAGGTAGCAAGGTAATGAATGACAGTCCCTAGGAAGAAGAAAAATACTTAAGTGTCTCTGTCCTGCCTTCTTTCTTCCTCACTTAAAAGAACCACTTAATACATCAATAATTGAAGTTCCTTGCTCTAGAGACTGACTTTAGTAGCACCTGAGGTTGGCTTATTATAAGGTTTCTCTCAGGCTTTTTTTCCTGGTCTTTTTTCCCCTATGTTGTAGTCATTGGTTTTTTTTTTAAAGGGTAAATCTGATCATTTAATTTGTCTGCTTAAATTATTTCTAGCTTTATAATTAAAATGAAATTTATTATTTCTCATTCCTTTAAGATATGTGAGTTCCTTTCCTAACATCTTTACAGTCTTAGAGACTCCACAGTTCTCACCCATTCCTAAATATGTAGTTGTCTAAGGCATGTTGAATTTTCTGTGGCACCTGGCAATAGATTCTTTTTCTTCCAAATCTTTTCCCATACCATTCGCCTTTTCTAGAACTCCATCACTCTGCTTCCCCCCATCGGTCTGACATTCTTTAGTTCTTGGTAAGCTGTCATTGACTTTGCTTTTTTACAAATTTACTAATATGTATGGATGTTTTGTCTGTTTGTACTGTTCATGTGTCTGATACCCTTAGAGACCAGAAGAATGTGTTAGATCACCTGGGACTAGAGTTATAGATGGTTGTGAGCTGCCAAGTGGTTGCTGAGAATTGAACCTGGGTCCTCTGCAAGGACAGCCAGGGCTCTAGACCACTGAGCCATCTCTCTAGCTTCCTGGCATTGACGTTTGATTAAGATTTTTAAGCCATAGGTCAGTTGAAAGAATAGTAGAGTGAGCACCACCTCCCCCCCCCCTTTTTTTGACAATTCTGTGTGGATATTTCCCCCATTTTCAAACATGCATCTCCCAATTATAAGACTATTCAAGATTATGGTCATAGTATCTATACGAATGTCAGCATTTACATGATAGCATTATTTGGCAGAGTTAACACTTAAACATTCTTAGTAGTCCACGCTGTTCTCACTTAATCTGCCCCACTCTATCACATCGAATGGTCAAAAGTAACTTAAGGAGTCCTTAGGTTGGACACAGGGCTTCTACTCTGTAGTGACAATTTTGACATTTTGGTTTCTTTAAAATCACAGAAATAGTATAAGAATATGTTTTTATTTTAATCCCAGGTGTGGGACATGAGGCTGCTTCAGACTGTCCTCAGCAGCTGACTCTGATTTGCCACATGCTCTAGCAGGGATGTAATTTTTCCAGTGGCGACAGTGTCTGCAATTGTGTGACATTTGGAATTCTGGGGACTTATCAGAGGACATATAATGCTAGGGCCCCAAGAGGCAGACTGGGTTGCTGTTGGAGGCTATAAAGATGTTAGGAAAGGAACTCACATATCTTAAAGAAATGAGAAACAATAATTTCATTTTAATTATAATTTATGCTAATGAGCAAGTAGTCTGATGATAATGTTGCCCCCTTTCCTTTCTATTCGTTTTTCCTTTCCTGTCTAGTGTTAGGGGTTTGAAAGGGTGGAAGAAGAGGGATGGAGAAGGGCGGAAGAAAACAAACCCACAAAGTAGCCAAAAGTCTAGCTACATATAAAGTCCATATAAGAAATTCACCTAATGGTTAAGGATACATAACACCTACCTTTTTGACTAGAATATAGCTGTCTGTCCTTTTCAGGATTAACCCCACTGCCTGATTATTCACCATTTATAGTATTTCCAGTCTCTTGGTAAAGCCAATCCTCCCATTTCCAAAAAAGTTCAAGTACCAAATTAATGTTCTGTTCATCAAACCTATCTCCTTGAGCTACCGATTCTTGATTCCTCCTCATTGCCAAAACCCCCGAGGCCCACCTCTTCAGCAACCTGTCTTCCATTTCAACACTCATTTGGCTTAGGATAAAAGAAAGACCTACTCATTAAGTCTAGTAGCCTGTATAATATATGCAGTCTTCATTAGACTTGACCTTACTGTCTTCAAAAGTGACTTTAGAAGGTACGAAAAGTTAGAAAAGCATTATTTGTAAGTTTCTAATGATTTAAAGACAAGATCACTAATGGATAACAAAACCATCAATTGAAAGGTTCTTAGGAACAGGATATTTGTTCTTCAAAAACTTGAATGTGAGAGGCTTTAGGATTTGTTTTGTTCTAAAAACAAAACACTAAAAGTCAGTATCAGGACACTACAAGTCAATATCATTATTCTAATTTCACTTTGATTGGCAAAAGTTTGCTAATAATGCAGTTATATCAGTGATCCAAAGAAGGAGTAAAGTATCCAAATTTCTTTGGGCTTTTCCTGAAGTATTTATTCACTAGAGACAAGTAGACCTATAACTGTGTATTAATTTTATTAACCACTGTTCTATTGCTTGGAGTCTCCCATTTTCATTTTGAATATTATTTAGTTTTAATTTTAAAATTATAAATTATAATAATTTTTGTTCCTAAAACTATCAGTTATTTTATAAGACATTTAAAATATACAAGTATGATGATCAGAGTTCAGATCCCACTTAAATCAGTAAATTCCAGGTAGGCTAGGTAGTCTACCTGAGAAGGCGCAACTGGGGATCTCCAAACTAGTGAGGGAGATTCGCCACACCAGTGACCTCTGGTTTTGACTGGAAGGCCTCGCCTCAGTGAGTAAGGAAAGAGCTGTGGATGATGACTCCTGACATCAGCTTTGGACTTCTGTTTTCTCACATACGAGTCTACTGTTACACATATGTGCCAACACATGCACACCACACATGAAAGAGGAAAAAGACAAATTTCTAATTACAATTATTTGCAGTTTATTCTAGCCAACATTACCTCTTGTTATCCTTTTTTTTCTTTTATTGAAAAGATTTTTTTCCCCACACATAATTTAGCCTGATTACTGTTTCCCCTCCCTCTATTCCATTCAGTTCCTCCCCTCTTTCCATTCAGATCCACACTCTTTCTGTCTCTATTAGAAAACAAGTTTCTAAGGGATAATAGTAATAATAATAATAATAATAAAAACAATAAAAGATAAAGTAGAATAGCAGTAGTAATAAAAACCAACACATTGGAATAGAACAAAACAAACAGAAGGAAAGATCTCAAGAGAAGGCATAAGATACAGAGACCCACTCATTCTCACACTCAGGAAAACTTAAACCGGAAGCTATATGTATGCAAAGAACCTAGTATAGACCTGTGCAGGCACTGTATGCTATTTCCATCTCTGGGACTTCATATGAGCTTTGATCATGTTGATTTAGAAGGCCTTGTTTTATTGGTTGGGGTGGGCCAATTCATAGCCCCAGATTTGGTTCTGAGAGGTATGTGAGCTGCTCAGCACACTCTGCTACCAGGGCCAGCTCTGGCCCTGCTGTCCAGGTAAGGTACAGGGCCTGCTCTCCAAGTGTTGTAGCCAGTGAGAGGGATATGGCCAGCTCTCCTGCCTCCCGTAGATGGTGAGGTACGAGGGAGGGGTGTCTACCTCCTCTTCACCTCTGCCCAGCAGACAAGAGGGAGGAGTGCTGGCTCTCTGGCCCTCATGCTCTCAGGGCCAGCTCCACTCTGCTGCTTAGGTGAGGTGCAGGACCTTTTCTCCCTAGTGCTGCAGTAGGTGAGGTGCAAGGCTAATTCTACTGCTCTGATGACCTTGGAGCCAGCTCTCCTGCTTGTCATTGGTGGCGACAACAGGTGAGGAAGTGGATCTCCTCTCTCTCTCTCTCTCTCTCTCTCTCTCTCTCTCTCTCTCTCATGTGAGGCCAATTATTCCATGTTCACACCCTTGGGACCGCCCACCAGCACCCCTGCCATCAGGGTCAGCATTACTGTGCTGTCCAGAATGCTGCAGTAGGTGAGGGGAAGGGCCAGCTCTCTTGTTCTCATGATCACATTGGGGCCAGTTCTCCCACCTGCCCACCACCAATGGTGATAAGAGCAAAAAAGAGTGGAGAGGGATTGCTTCCTTGCCAGTGCCACCACATAGCAGTCAAGAGGCAGGGCTGGCTCTCCCCCACTCTTGTTCTCAGGGTCAGCTCATTTACAACTCCCACATCCAGGGCCAGCTGTACTGTGCTGCCCAGGTGCAGGGCCAGCTCTCCTGATTGTTGCAGTAGTTGAGGGCCAGCTTCTGATGACCTTGGGGCTAGTTCTTGCCTTCTGTAGGTGGCAAAGCGAGGTGGGAGAGGTGTCATGCCTATGTTACCACACGGCAGACAAGGGCAGGATCAGCTCTCCCATGCTCACACCCTTGGGATCCATGCTCTATGGGCTAGCTCTGCCATGCCCTCACCACCAAGGTCAGCTCCTCTACTGTGCTGCCCAGGTGATGTGCAGGGTCCACTCTCCCAAGTGCTGTAGCTGGTGAGGGACAGGGCCAGCTCTGTTCTCATGACTCCAGAGCCAGGTCTCCCACCTGCTGTAGGTGGTGAAGGGTGTGTGTGGGGTGTCTCTCCCTCATCCATGCCACTGCATGGGAGATGAGTGGTAGGGTGAGTTCTTCCATTCTCAGATCCTTGGGGCCTGGCTCACCTGCAAGTCCTTTAGTGTGTGGGGCTTGCTCTCCTGAGTACTGCTAGGGGTGGGGTCAGCTCTCCCATAATGTCCAGGTAAGGGGTGGGGCCAGTTCTGCACAGCTCTCAGACATGAACATATCCCTAGGTGGCAGCTCAGACCAGAGACATCCACCTGGCCTTTGGTGGTAACAGACTCCTGGTGCTGCAGGGCCACAGACCCCACCATGGTCCCAGGTGGCATCACCAGCTACACACATCAGGCTGTTCCTCACTACCCTTGAGTCTCCAGTTCTGCCTGTCTTCATTGTACTCACATCCTTTGTTTCTCTTTCTCTTTCATTTCTCTACCATTTGTTTGTCTTAGTGGCCCCCAGGGTCTCTGAGAGTCTCAGGAGTGCTATGCTCCACTCGTGCATTATGGTGCCTGGCAGGGGTCATCTTGGGCATGGTCTACCTCCTGAGGCCTTCGTGGTGCCTGACTGGTGGGTATATTAGGCTAGCTCCCTGTCCAGGCCCCATGGTGCCCAGTTTGGTCTGTTCCTTGCTCAGTACACCAGAGTGGTCCCATGCGAGAGTCCTTATCTCAGGCTCTCTTCTGCTTGGGGTCCTTAGTCCCAGGTGAGGTTCTTCAAATCTCCGACTTGCTCCCAGTCCTGGGGGCTGTTGGGCCTTCCTGGTGCTGTACTGGTGGTCCTCTCAGACTAGCTCCCTGACTGAATCTTCTGGTGCTGGACTGGTGGTTGTCTCAGACTCACTGTCTTCAGGGAATGTTAGGTTATCATCCAGATGTTCATCCAAATGTTCATAAGTCGGAACACTCAGATTAGACATAGCCTTTCTCTTTTATCTGCGACACAGCAGCCACACCAGCACTTCTAAGGGCAGGTTCAGAACACATTTCTTGTTGAAAGTAGTAGAATGTTTGCTCATCATAGCTTTTTTTAAAATTTTTTTTATTTTTTTGAGACAGGGTTTCTCTGTATAGCTCCGACTGTCCTGGAACTCACTCCGTAGACCAGGCTGGCCTCAAACTCAGAAATCTGCCTGCCTCTGCTTCCCAAGTGCTGGGATTAAAGGTGTGCGCCACCACTGCCCGGCTCATCGTAGCTTTTTTGGAGTGGAATGATTTCCTTTTTACTAAGAAGAATACGATATCCAGGTGGTGGTGGCACACACCTTTTATCCTAGCACTACTTGGGAGGCAGAGGCAGGCAGATCTCTGTGAATTTGAGGACGGCCTGGTCCACAGAGTGAGTTCTAAGACAGCTAACACTACACAGACTCTGTCTTGAAAAAACAAAATATACAGTACATCACACTGATGCAAATGTGTACTGCATTAGTCTTAAGGAAGAGTGCAGTCTAGTCTTAAAGAATTCTTTTATAATTAGACACGAGTTAATCCTGTCACTTAATGGAACATGCTTATAACCAGGTATGGTGGTCCATGCTTGTGCTCCAGGTGCTAGGGAGTTGAAGGCAGGCAGATTGTAAGTTTATGTAAGCTTAGGTTAAAAGTGTTCATGGCTAACTTGGGCTACATAGTGAGACTGTCCAGAAAAACCAACTTAAAAAAAAGACAACTAATAGTTGTGAGAGTAAATTTACTTTTTATTTGAAGAAACTCTGTGGTGTAGAAGCAAAAGCATGGAATTTAGTTCAGAAAGTCTGAATTCAAATCTCAGAGTTCTAATTACTTACCTAAATATTTTGAAACCAAGTTACTTTTGAACCTATTTCTTTTACTATATAATGGACATTATAAATGCACTTATGAGAATGTTTTGAATATCAACAAAATTATCTCAGTGGAACCAGTTACAAACTACAGTGTTTAGTAAACTATTGATGATGGTGTAATTCTTTTTACTATTTTTTATATGCTTCCTTTCATGACATCCTTGCTTTATTCATTAATAATACATGTCTCATTCTTTTATGTAAAACTTTAGAAACCCTTAGATCCAGTTGTGGGAGTGGAGCAATCTCGTTCTTGCCCTTGTTCTGTCTGATCTCTGTCCTAACTCTCCCCAGGGTAAGAGCATTTGAAACCGGAGGAGGATGTGAAGCAACTGCCTCTTCTAGGCCAGTCTGCTGGGCTGGTGCCGAGTACTGGTTGATCTCAAGATGGGGCCTAAGCTTGAGTGCCTCATAACCTGTTTGTCGAGTTACTTAGACTCTCTCCTTTCCCTTTTCTGGTCACCATTGCTTTCTAATACTCTCCTTCTTTTTATAGGCATTCAGTGAGAACCATTGTTCTCTGATTGGCTATTTTTCTTTCCTTGGTTTTGCTTCTTGTCTTCATATTTACCCCTCACCCCAGTCTCAAGACTAAAACTAAACAAAGTAATGGAAGTCCATGTTGTTACAGTGTAAATAAATGTTTGAATGGGGAAGTATGACTGCTAATCCTTTCTTGTTTTAAAACTAAAGTGTTTGCAATACTTAGTAGTAGTAGTTGCAGTTACTTATTGCTTTCCATGACCTATATGGGGATTCTTTGGACCTACCAGTGGTTAAATGACAGAGACTTACTAATATTTATTATAGCTCAAGCTTTTAGCAGACTCACAGCTATCTCAGTCTAAGTTTAACCCAACTAACTAGCCCATGACTCACCACTTGACTACTCTGCCTCTCTGTTCCTGTTGCGGTCGACCACCTCTGTGTTCTCTGGATGAATCCGTTTCCTCATTTCTTCTCCCTTAGACCCTTTCTCAGCCTGGAACTTCTGCCGTCCAATTTCTGCCTAGCTGTTGGATGTTAGATCTTTATTAAAGCCAATCAGCAAGTAAGGAAGGATGAATGTTTACAAAATATGAGGCCATAGGAATAACAGTACCAAGATCAGCTAATACTTAGCTCTCTGCCTGTAAGCAATCAACAATTGAATATACAGAGACACCTTCACACAGTGTACCTCAGCATGTACCAATTAATGTGTCATGAACTTACAAAGGATACTGAAATCTTATGACATTCCTTGTGTTATTTCTTTTTATAAATGAAGTCACTAAGATGTCTGGAGTTAAGAAAGCTATCAAATGTCACACAGCTAGTAAATGACCAAAGTCTAAGTTTGTATGGCCAGTTTTCTTAAGCACTGTGTTATTTTTCGGGAAAGATAGAGAGCTGGAATCAAGTTTTAGAAGCCAGATATTATTATATAAACAAATATATTATGGACTTACGTTCATATACATTCAAAAATAATATAATGTGAGCCATTGTTAATGGCACATGTGGCCTTACCTAGTTTTCCACAGTATTCATTTATTTGAAGCATTATATAGTGAACATTCCTAAGTTTATAAAATGCTAGGCATAGTATAGGATGGTAAATGAGACAAATGAAGGTTTTATAGTATAGTGGGAAAGGCAGGAAACAAGCAGATAAATCCCTTGTAACATGAGAAAGTACTGTAAAGATCGTAAAGAACTAGTTTGGATTAGAGGAATGAAGGACTGGGCCAATATGTTTAGAATTGGGACAGTTGTCAGGAAAGATACGTTATCCCACTAGGTAGAGAGACAGTCACTGGTTTTTTTTTTTTTTTTTTTTTTGAGACAGGGTTTCTCTGTGTAGCCCTGGCTGTCCTGGAACTCACTCTGTAGACCAGGCTGGCCTCGAACTCAGAAATCCACCTGCCTCTGCCTCCCAAGTGCTGGGATTAAAGGCGTGCGCCACCACTGCCCGGCGACAGTCACTGTTAACATGTTGTTGTGTCTCCTGTACATTATGCATTGTCACAAGAGGTTTCTGTATGAGAAAGAGATATGCTAGATTTTTTTTTAAATGAAATACAATTTCAACTTTTGAAATACTAGCTGAGCTTTAAAAAAAACAAATTTTTAAGACGGGGTCTCTCTGTAGCCCAGGCTGTTCTCAATCTTTAGTCCCCCCTGAGCATCCTATATGCTGTTACTCGCCTGGCTTTGAACATTGCTTTATCATTTCCTCATCTTGTGTTCCAGTTTAGCCTCTGCAGTCTGACTTTCATTCCCATTGTTGACTTGATAATGCTTCCTGGATGACTTATGATTTCCTAATTGACAAGTCTCAAGGGTTTTTGTTCTTCTGTTTCTATCATTCTTAGTTTATTGGTGCATTTTGGTCTGATAATTCTGCTTTTTCTCCCACCTTTAAAAAAATGTATATATGTGAATGTATTTGTATGTGTGTGCACAGGAGGCTGTTTGTGCCATGTGCCCACAGAGGCCGGATGAGAGTGTTAGATCACTGGACCTGGAGTGAGAGCAATTGTAAGCTGCCTGACATGAGTGAGTGAACTGAACACTGGTATCTGAAAGAGCAATCTGAAAGAGTACTCAAAACCACTGAGCCTTCTCTCTAGCCTCTCTTTTTGTTTTAATCACAACTTCCCTGGTGCTGTGCTTGAACCTGGGACCTTGCAGCATGTGCTCTGTCACTGAGTTTCATTCTCATCCTCTCAAACTTGTATAAAATGTCTTCCTTTGGAATGTTAAGTCTTCTAAAATTTTATACTTGGTTGTCTTCTCTTATCAGTTTTCTTCCAGACTAAGAAATGCAACAATACTAGCTGGGGTGGCTAAGAATGGAAAGCTGTCTTATTGATAAAGCCAGACTTCTTTATTAAGTGTTGTCTAACTCAAGGAATATTTCTATTTAATGAAAAGGAGAGATCTGTGGCCCTTCCGGTCTGTCTGGGAGGGTGCCCCAAGCAGACCTTGGGTGCAAACTCTGCAGCCAGTCCCATAAAACCCAGAGGAAACTCCACTCCTGACACTCTAACACACCCAGGATCACAGGATCAGAGGTGAGGAGGACACACATCTGTCTCAACACTGGAAGTAACTGGGACCAGCGGGACCCATGGCATGGGTTCCTTCCAGTCGGTTTGGGCTGGGTGCCCTGAGCTGACCGTGGGTGCAAACTTAATAGCTGGTCCCATAAACTTCAGAGCCAGTCCCAAGACATCCAGAGGAAGTTCCATTCTCAGGTGCTCTAACACACCCAGGATCACAGAATCACAGGATCCCTGGAGCTTGGTCACATCAGGATCTCAGGGTCCCAGGAGCTTGGTCACACCAGGATCTCAGGTTCCCAGAGGCAGCTTGACTCCCAGGAGCTTGGACACACCCAGGATCACAGAGACAGCTTAACTCTGAGGAGTTCTGACACAACCAGGATCACAGAAAGGACAGGCTCCAATCAGATATAGTGAGGGCAGGTAGCACTAGAGATAACCAGATGGTGGGAGGCAAGTGTAAGAACATAAGCGACAGAAACCAAGGTCACTTGGCATCATCAGAACCCAGTTCTCCCACCATAGCAAGTCCTGGATACACCATTACACCAGAAAAGCAAGAATCAGATGTAAAATCACTTCTCATGATGATGACAAAGGACTTTAAGAAGGACATAAATAACTCCCTTAAAGAATACAGGAGAACACACGTAAACATCTAGAAGCCCTTAAAGAGGAAGCACAAAAATCCCTTAAAGGGTTACAGGAAAACACAACCAAACAGGTGATAGAAATGAACAAAACCATCCAGGATCTAAAAATGGAAGTAGAAACAATAAAGAAATCACAAAGGGAGACAACCCTGGAGATAGAAAACCTAGGAAAGAGATCAGGAGTCACAGATGCAAGCATCACCAACAGAATACAAGAGATAGAAGAGAGAATCTCAGGTGCAGAAAATACCGTAGAAAATATTGACACAACAGTCAAAGAAAATGCAAAAAAACAAAAATCTCCTAACCCAAAACATCCAGGAAAGCCAGGACACAATGAAAAGACCAAACCTTAGGATAATAGTATAGAAGAGAGCGAAGATTTCCAACTCAAAGGGCCAGTAAATATCTTCAACAAAATTATAGAAAATTCGAATATACGAGAAGCCTACAGAACTCCAAGTAGACTGGACCAGAAAAAAATTCCTCCCGTCACATAATAATCAAAACACCAAATGCACTAAACAAAGAATATTAAAAGCAGTAAGGAAAAAGGTCAAGTAACCTATAAAGGCAGGCCTATCAGAATTACACCAGACTTCTTACCAGAGACCATGAAAGCTAGAAGATCCTGGGCAGATGTCATACAGACCCTAAGAGAACACAAATGCCAGCCCAGGCTACTATACCCAGCAAAACTCTCAATTACCGTAGATGGAGAAACCAAGATACTCCATGACAAAACCAAATTTATACAATATCTTTCCACAAACCCTGCCCTACAAAGGACAATAGATGGAAAACACCAACACAAGGAGGGAAACTACACCCTAGAAAAAGCAAGAAAGTAATCTTTCAACAAACCCACACAAACATAACGTCTAACAACAAAAATAACAGGAAGTAAGAATCACTTTTCCTTAAATCTCTTAATATGAAAATTAATATTACCAACATGTCCTAATAGATTGAAATTCAAAAATATGAAGAAGTAGAAATTTGTTGGCTATCATCCAGTGGTCTCTCTAATTTTGTAATTGGAGAAATAGGTCCAATATTGTACAATCCATATACACTTTCTGCTTATTTGTTTGTGACAGTGTCTTGCTGTGTACTACATAATGGTCTTGCAGTCATTCTTCTCCTATCTCAGCCTCTCTATTACTAGGATTGTTTATTTGATATTTTTACATTATACTATGGTTTCCAGAGCAGCTTACATATTTCAAAATGATTTATACAGCCAAAAGAAATGTAGACAATTAATTTGGGAGGTGGTTTGTAAGAGAACAAAGAGTGAAACTGAATTTCTTGCTTGATATTTATAATTATTGTATCAATTTTGAAGAAGAACTTTATAAGTTACTCTTTTTCTGAGATGAATGCTTTTCAAAATCTTCACAGCCAATGAACCAGAATCTTACCCTCACCTAATGTCTGTGCCACCCTCCAAGCAGAACCATTGTTCATTGAAACAATTGATGAATGACTTCATGGATAGACCATCTTAGTACACACACCATCTCTTAAATGAATGTAACCTGTTCCCTGTGGGCTGAGAATGATGACAATCACTCAAGTCAAATAGCTTTGACCATAGCAGGAAATCTGTATCCAAATAATCGCAGAACTGTCAACTCTTAGCTTAGCTGTTACGGAGGTAAAATCTTTTGGTATGTGAGAGACATTGAAGAACAGCCTTATTACAGTGAACTCCAATGTCCAAAAATTGTTCTTATTTTGGGTTTGTACCACAGTAACAGCCAAGATCTTAAGCTCTACTAGAAAACAAAACAAACAAAAAGACTTTATCTAATTATGTTCATTTAATAACATAGCCATCATATTTATTATTGCTATGTGTACGTATATATAATATATATATATGTATAATGTAGAATATAATAAAAAAAAGTTTCAGCCAATTAAACAAAAAGAAAAGAAAAAGAGGCAGAGGCAGGCTGATCTGTGAGTTTGAGGCCATCCTGATGCAGAGTGAGTTTTAGGATAGCCAGGCCTACACAGAAAAACCCTGTCTCAAAAAATTAACCCTCACTACCATTTGTCATAAGAATCAACCAAAAGTGGTATCCTTCACTGAGCTCCTCCTTTTGATGGAGTAAGTGTATATAAATGGGTGAGTGAATTAAATCATTTACTAAATGGAAGCATGAGTTAAAACTGTACAGAACCGGCTCTATTTCTAGTATGAGTGCTTTGGTAACCACAATTAAAACTTCTTTAAAGAGTTGTTAAGCTTAATTTTACCATATGGTTTTTGTTTGTTTTTTAGAAGGAAAAAAAAGTCCTACATTTGCTTATGATGCATGACTGACAGGAATATTTAGCAAAGCAGATAGTTTAACTATGTGCTTTGTTTCTTCTAAGTATTGTCTTTGTGTGTGTATACACATTAAGATACATATGTATGTGTTGGTGTACATGTATGCACATGCATGTGGAATCCAGAGGGAACAGTCTTGGGTGTTGTTCCTCTGGTACCATCAACTTTCTAGAATTTGGGACGGTGTCTCTTATTGGTCTGGAACTCAGGCTGGGTTGACTGGCTGTATAACCCAGGAATCTCCCTGTCTTCATCATGTTGTACTGGGATTACAAGTGCATACTACCATGCCCAGCTTCTTGAAAATGTAGGTTTTGAGGCTCAAATTTAAGTCTTCAAGTTGGCAAGGCAAGCACTTTGACTGAGCTATGCTCCTAGTCCCTGTAGTCTTATTGTTAATTGGTTAGTTATACTATAGTTAATTAACCATTTCCTTTTAATTTAATTGTTTTGACTATTGGAACTTTTGTACTTAAAAATATTCTAGGGTTATTATTATATATATAATGCTAGAGATTGAACCCAAGGCCTCTGTGTATACCAGACAAGAAGTGTACCACTTAATCATGTCCTTATATGTTGGCTAGTTTTCTTTCTACTTGACACAAGTTAGAATCATCTGGGAAGAGGAAATGTCAATTTAGAAAATACTCCTATCAGATTGGCCTATAGGCAAACCTGTGGATTGTTTTCTTGATAATGATTGATGAGAGAGAGCCCAGCCCACTGTGGACCATGCCAACCCTGGGCAGGTGATCCTGGGTTGTATAAGAAAGCATACTGATTCAAGCCTTGGGGAACAAACCAGGATCTTTGTACCAGCTTCTTCCTCAGGTTCCCCCATTTGATGGAATTTGTATGGTTGAGACCTATGAGCTAGATAAGCCTTTTCCTCCCCAAGTTGCTTTTGGTAACAGTTCTTATCACAGCAATAGAAAGCAAACTGGAACACTTCCTTCCCCCATCTTCACTTTTTTATTTTTGGGCAAGGTCTAGTTTTGAACTCTATAATGTAGGTGGGCTTGAAATCACACTATAACAAGATGGTTGAAGTTGCAGTTTTCTTTTCTTACCCTGTCTAGTGCATAAACTGAGAACATCATCACCCTAAGTTATTACTGAAGGGGAGATTGAGGAGGAGAAAGACAACCAAAAGAGGTGGACAAGAGAAAGGGGCCAAAGAGTGCACAGCTGAGATAAATAGTAGGGTGCAAGGGAGTGAGGTGGGCAAGAGAAAGGGGCCAAAGAGTGCACAGCTGAGATAAATAGTAGGGTGCAAGGGAGTGAGGTGGGCAAGAGAAAGGGGCCAAAGAGTGCACAGCTGAGATAAATAGTAGGGTGCAAGGGAGTGAGGTGGGCAAGAGAAAGGGGCCAAAGAGTGCATAGCTGAAATAAATAGTAGGGTGCAAGGGAGTGAATAAGAAGCTGAGGGGGTGAAACCCCATGATCTGGAGAAGTTTAAGGTAGACTCAGGGTGCCAGCATGCACTCAATATGTAAGAGGTACTAGTTTTTTTTTTTTTAAGATAGATTTATTTATTTATTTATTTATTATTTATTTATTTATTTATTTATGTATGTATGTATGTATGTGAGTACACTGTAGCTGTCTTCAGACATACCAGAAGAGGGCATTGGATCCCATTACAGATGGTTGTGAGTCACCATGTGGTTGCTGGGAATTGAACTCAGAACATCTGGAAGAGCAGTCAGTGCTCTTAACCACTGAGTCATCTCTCCAGCCCTGTAACAGGTACTTGTGATATTGAGGGAGCCTGGAGGCCAGCATGTGCTTTGGTGTGCTAACAGGCACCACAGATAGCCATTTGCCCTGCGTTTGTTTTGGACCTGTCACCCAAGGACCTGAGATGATAGGCTAATGCTGGAGTTATTTTTTAATCATATTTTCAAATGTATGTATATTTGCTTTCTTTGGATGTGTAATCTAGAAATGAAACCTAAAGTTACTTTTTATGGGAGAAAGGAGAGAAGATGATATGAATATTTTAGAAGGGCACAGCACAGCCTTCCCAAAAACAAAGTAGCGTGGAGCGCATCTTAAGGACAGGTAGGCCACATTTTCTGAAAGAATTGTATCCATAGGGAATAAGGAATAAGATGATCTACAAAGGAAGGTAAATCAACGTTAGATTGTAAGAGTCTGGAGAACCACTTAATGAAACTTGAGATTAGTTTAGGAAGTAATAATTTTAAAAGTTTTTGAGCCAAAGTATAACAACAGGAAGTATAACTTCTTAGTGGATTAATCCTAAAACTCTACACATAGTACTTTGGTCTGGAAGCAGAGGGACCAGTTAGAAGTCTGTAGAATGACAGCGGACAGGCAATTTTAGATTGTACACTAAGGTATCACATGTGTTGAGTAGGAGAAAGGAAATTAAGTTAGCATATTTGACTAATACTAAGCATAAAAACAGTACTGAAAATTTCAACACTGTTAATACCATTAAGAAAATTAATAATTTCAAAATACCACCTAATATCTAATTCATATTAAAAGTTTCAGGTATGCTGCCTGTTTTTATAAAAGCAGGATTTAGTCAAGTATGACTGCCTTTAGGGATGGAGAATAAACTAGAAAAAAGTGTAAGGACACATATGTATGAAAGTGCCATAATGAAGCCCATTATTTGTATGGTAACTTAAAACTTTAATAGTATATAGCTGTATTTTAGCTACTCTAGCAAGATGTGTAGATTCAAAATATTAAGCAAGAATGATAAAGTTGGACCTTTTTTATTAATTTATGCATAATAGATAATCTTAAGGATAATTTAGAGTTGACTATAAATATTTTTATAATGTTTTCTCTAGGCAGTACCTATCACAGTGTAGAAGTAAGGACATAACTTTTACATCTAATTTAGGTAATGTTGGTAGTAAATCATAACTGTAGAGAATGGCAGTTGAAACTAGAATTTAGGGAATTCCAGTTTCTATGCATGGTAAAATTTTTGTTCAACATTGTAGTGGTGAATTTGGGATATGCTACTTTGGCTCCTGGCGGTTCACACACATGGACCTGCCCAGGCGCTATCTATATTACTGAATGGAAGACACACATAGACACACCAGTTTATTTTACTTTTTTTTTTTTTCTTTTTTGAGACAGGGTTTCTCTGTGTAGCCCTGGCTGTCCTGGAACTCACTCTGTAGACCAGGCTGTCCTCTAATTCAGAAATCCGCCTGCCTCTGCCTCCCAGATTCTGGGATTAAAGGCATGCGCTACTACTGCCCAGCCACCAGTTAATTTTAAAATGCCTTGGCTACCTCAAAGATGAGGCACTCCTAAACCTTTCCCTGCTACCCCAGGCCTAACTGGGGAAGTGACCAGTGGCCACCCATCCAAATTCTCACATGGCTGGTAGGCTTTCTCTCCTGTAGTTCCTGTGTCCCATCCTTCTCCCCTGAGTCATGGCGATTCTCTGGCTCCTTTTTCCCAGTTCCTAACCCACACAAATCTAAAGGTCCCACCCTGTTTCCCTTTACTCCAGCCATTGGCCGTTGGCATTTTTTAAAAAAAAGATTTATTTCATGTGTGTGAGTACACTGTTGCTGTCTTCAGACACACCAGAAGAGGGCATCGGATCCCATTACAGATGACTGTGAGCCACCATATGGTTGCTGGAAATTGAACTCTGGACCTCTGGAAGAGCAGTTAGTGCTCTTAATTGCTGAGCCATCTCTCCAGCCTGGCTGCTGGCATATTTATTGATTAATCAAAAACCAATTGGGGACAAGGACCTTCAGCATTTGGTTTGATTAAATCAAAGCATTAGTACCAATCTCCAACCCAATGTAAAATGAAACTGATAGGTTTTTTCCATATTTGAAGTTATGCAATAATGTCATCTTGAGGTATATTTAAGTAGTGGTTACAAATTGAGTAGTTTTTTTTTCTGCATACTTATATTTTGTACTAGTATTTTATGAATATGTAATTTTCTTTCCTTAAACTTTTACTTTGAAAATTTAAGATCCTATGGAAAAGCAAAAGAATGTTCAATATTCAGTATATTTTGCCTCGTTTTTATATTTTGTCAGATTTGGTTTATGTGACTTTGCTTAATCACATAAAAGGAAATTGCAGGTAGTGAGAGATATCACTTGTAAATACTTCTTTATTTTAATGCTAAGCATAAAGATATTTCTGATATGTTCTATACTATCTTTTTTTGTTTTAAATGTATATGAGTACACTGTCACTGTCTTTAGACACCCCAGAAGAAGGCATCGGATCCCATTACAGACGGTTGTGAGCCACCATGTGTTTGACTGGGAATTGAACTCAGGACCTCTGGAAGAGCACCCAGTGCTCTTAGTCACTCATCTATCTCTCCAGCCTTTTTTTTTTCAATAGTTAATACAACTAAGAAAATTAATGATTTCAAAATACCATTTTATAGCCAATTCATAATTAAAAGTTCCAAGAGTTTTTCAAAGCCATTTTATAAAAAACAGGATTCAGTCAAGTATAGCTGCTTTAGTTGTTGGTGCTGTACTAATTTAATCCAGAATGACTTATTAAAATCAATAAGTAACCAGACAAATTTTCTTATATAATGCTTTATGTTTTTGATTTGGTTGTTTCCCCTTAAAGGCTTAAACCTTATTCTCCTGTTTTCTGTTTTTTGTTTTTTTTTTTTTTTTGAAAGTGAAAAGCTTAGGTCTTTAGCAAGTAAGTCAGTAACGAACGATGCCTTTAGAGACGTCAAAGTCTGTATATTTTCTTAGCATCTCCCCCATCTTCTTGCATGTGCTGTGTAGACTAGTTTGGCCTTGAACTCATGGAGATGCAGAGATTAGATAGGATGCTTGATTGGTTGTTTCCTGTACTAAAAATGGTGAGATAGATTTTCTGGTAACCCTGAAAAATACAGTTTTTACCAAACTATAAAGAAGTCCAAGTGGATGAGCCTATTTGCTTTGGGTTATAGCTTTGTATCTTTGTTTCTTATTTACAACTCTTTTTAAAAAGAGAACTAGCTGTTTTCTATTTATGTGTATGGGTGTTATGCCTTCATGTATGTCTGTGTTATGTACGTACAGCACTTGTCTATGCCAGAAGAGGGCATTGGGTCATCAGAAACTGGGGTTATAGGTGGTTGTAAATTGTCTTGTGGATGCTGGGAACTAAACCCAGGTCCTCTGGAAATGCAGCCAAGTACTTGTAACGACAGAGCAATCTGTCCAGCCCCTATCCCATTTGCCTGGTTGTGATTTGGGGGGCCATAAAGCAGTGAAATAATACTTGTACTTTAGTCCAATTGCAGTATTGTTTCATTTATAGTTTTTCCTAATGATTTAATGATAATTAAATACAAATATTGTGTAATTATAGCAACCAGTCTGTGAGCACTAATAACTGAGATAGCATTAAACATTCATGTTACATATTCTTATAATTTTTCAGGTATTTTTGAGATGTAGTCTTTTTCATCTATTTTATAGATGAAGAAAGGTACACATAATTTCGTATAGTTATACTGTTGGTGAATGAGCACAAGCTTTGAACTCAACAAAATGGACTTACAACTTAAGCACTCGAGCCATTTTGATATTGTGCCAGTATTGTAATCTTGTCAAATGAATGGCATGTCTCATCTTTAATATTTTGGGTACAAGATTATGTATTTGTACATTTAAGAAAAGATTAATAAGACTATTTACTTGTGGGTTTTTTCAAACAAGAAAAAATAAGTTTCTTAATAAACAAAATCTGAACTACTTTCATAATTGACCACAGATATAGTGACAATTTTGAAATTTTTGTTTCTTTAAAAAACACAGACATAAGAATGTTTTTATTTTAATTCCAGGTGTGGGATATGGGGCTGCTACAGATCATCCACAGCGGGTGACTGTGATTTGTCTCATGCTCTGGTGGGGCTGTGATTTTTTCCAGTTGCAGATTGTTTCTGCAATTGTGTGATGTTTGGGATCCTGGGTACTTTACAGCGGGTAGATAAATGCTAGGACCCTGAGATGCAGGCTGGGTTATTGTTTGTTTGTTTGTTGTTGTTGTTGTTTTTTAAGTAGTTGTGTGCAAAATTAGATGTCCTGACAGCAAAGATCAGACTTGCCCCAAGGACCTTGATGCCCATAATCAGTAGGAAGTAGTCTAGTGATAATGTCACCCTTTTCTGATGCCTGACTTTATTCAGAGATTTTTTTCCTTTCCTCTTTATTCCCCCTTCCCCCCATCTATTATCTAGTGTTAGGGGATTGAAGAAAAGGGATGGAGAAGGGAGGAAGAAAGAAGAACCCACAAAGTAGTAATAAACTGACATTCAGGCTAGGCAGAATTGGAAATGTGATTCCAAGTGCCTTAGAGAAACTTCAGGGGATGAAGGGATGGATTTTTTTTTTTTTTTAAATACCAGCGAAAACTTATTTTGGTTGCTATCACTGGGATAGCCCTGCTCTACTCCCAGAGGGGATTTTCTATTTTTGCTTTTGTGTGTGTGTGTGTTTGTTTTTTTTAAAGATGTCAACAAAAACTCATTTTGGCTGCTACCACTGGGATAGCCCTGCTCTATTCCCAGAGGGGATTTTCTGTTTTTGTTTTTGTTTGTTTGTTTTTTGTTTTCCTGTTTCTGTTTCAAAAAGGTTGGGAGAGTGGGTGTGTACCTGGAAAAATTGTGAGTGGGAATGGAGAGACCTGAGAAACAACAACAACAACAAATGGCTGAAATGGAAAACAAGGGTTTACTCTGCTCTCTTGTTTTTGAAAGGTCGCAGAGTTGCCTGTGCAACTGGAACAGTTGTGGGTGGAAGTAGAAGCGCTTGGGAGATGAGGAGCATTAGGAAAGGGAAAGCATTAGGATTCAGTTCATGTGACTGAGCAAGGGAATGGGGTTTCCCAAAGGAGGAAGGAGGTAAAGAAACTGCTGGAGGGTGGTTGCTGTGCTGACAAGGTGGGAGGACCATCTGATGAAACAGTTTGTTCCAAGAGAAATGGTTAATCTCGAACCAACTGTGCCACCAGTTAGAGAAGGGATGGCCCAGGGTTGAGATCACCCTCAGCTTTCCAGTAGTCATATACAGCATATATCTGCTAACGGTGTGGAAAAAGGTTATGCCGAGATAGGATGGCATCCTATAGAAATGATGGATCTAAGGCGTTTTAACTAAATAGAATTATTCCCCAAGATTGGAAGGGATTGGTAACAGCTATACTAGGGGCTGGTCAACAGTTGCAATGGTTAACATGGTAGACAGAAGAAGCCATAAACACTGAACAGCAAACCAGAGTGAGGGGAATAGATATAGTAAAAGATCAGTTGCTGGGTGAAGGTGGTACTCTGATAAACAAGAACAGATCTAGTTGATGCTGATGACACTACTGTAGAACAGTGTCACTCACTAAGGGGCTTTAAGAGCTTGGGACAAAGTTAAGCCTTGGGGCTAAAAGTCTACCTGGCTTACAAAGATTATACAAGACTCTGAAGAAGTCTTCAATGATTTTTTTGGTAAATTTTTTTTTTTTGGTAAAATTTTTTGGTAAATTTTTTTGGTAAAATTTTTTGGTAAATTTTTTTTGGTAAAATTTTTTTGTGAGCAAAGATGTATCAGACCCTGATGCAAGACAGGTGTTGATAGAAAATGCAAATACCAAATGTAAAAAAGATTTTAGACCATTAAATGTGTGAGCAGAGTATATGGGTGAATGGATAAGGGATATGACTGATCCTGGTTCTAATGTATACCATACTAATGTCATCATAGGTCAAGCTCTAGCTCGAGGGCTCCAATCTCAGAATGCCTGGTGCTTCAATTGTGAGAAATGTGGTCGTTTGCAGAGAGACTGTTAACCAAGCTGTCTAAAGTCTCATCTCAAAATGCTCAGTTACTTAATTGTGGGAAATTTGGTCATTTGCAACAAAATTGTGAATAAGGCATCTCTAAGAGTAATGGTTTTTCTAAATATAAGCCAGAAAGAAGGACTGGGCTTTCTGTGCAGGCAATGTGCCAGAAGTTGCCATCAGACCAAAGATCGTTGGCCCACAAGAGAGATCCAAGGCAATTTCTTGTGGTTCAAAAATGGTCTTGGGGGCCTGACTCAGGCCCTGCAGGAAAAAAATACAAGCTATTTCAGTTAAGGAACAACAGCAGACAGATATTGGATTATAGAAAAAACTGTGGAATTAAATCAGCCTATATAATATAAGGATTTATTAACACCAGAATGGAAGCCAGTGAAAGTTGTATTGGATGCAGATTTGTTTATACATCCACAGGAAGTGAAAAGCTGTGGATAAGATACTTTCAAACTATTCTGGCGCACACCTTTAATCCTTGAGAAGCAGAGGCAGGCAGATTTCTGAGTTTGAGGCCAGCCTGATCTACAGAGTGAGTTCCAGGACAGCCAGGGCTACATAGAGAAACCTTGTCTCTAAAAAACCAAAAAACAACAAAAAAACAAAACAAAACAAAAAAAAAACAAAACAAAAGATACCTTCAAACTGATAAAGATTAGAACTGAGGAGGAGAGATTGGCCACTGACCCAAAAGGTGCTTACTTCATTGAAAATGTCCTTGTTTATAATTTCCCACTATACCCAACATAATTAATGGCTTAAAACAGCAGGTGGAGAATGTAGTGACAATTTTGGTTTTTGACATAATAAGCCAATTCAAGCAGAATTAAATGTATAAAAGCAGATTTATTTGGAAACAGTCCCAGGACAAGTTCATCAGTCTCAGAATGAGGGCAGAGAAGTCACTCCCAGTCAAGTCTTTCTGGATTGTAGGTGAAGGAAAATGATGTGTCAGCTGTAAGCTCGTGCCCGACTATGGTCACTTAGGTGGGGAATGGGCGGTGATGTCCGGAGAGGAAGTTGCTACAGCTGTCAGGAATTTGGAACTGGGCTTTCACTGCCTTTTCTTTGTTAGGGGGCTTTCTGAGCATGTGGGATTGGAGAGGAGAGAGGAATCGAGTTTACCAGACTGGGAGCCCCTGGGAGTCAAGGTTCCAGCTGCCTCGGACTTTCTTAAAACAACAGCAACAACAACACAGATATATGTCTATGTTTTCATTTTAATCCCAGGTGTGGGATACAGGGCTGCTTCAGATTGTCCACAGTAGCTGATCAGGATTTGCCTCCTGCTTTGACAGGGTGTGATTTTTGCCAGCTGCAGATAGTTTATGTGATTGTGTAACATTTGGAATTCTGGTGACTTTTCAGTGGGTAGATAGTTATGCTAGGACCGAGAGAGGCAGGGTGGATTGTTGGTTGATTGTCGTGGTTTGTGAAGTAGTCGTGTGCAAAGAAGAAACAACCAGAAGAAATTAGATACTGAAGATCAGACTTGCCCCAAGAACTTCAAGCCTCTAACCAGCAGGAACTAGTCTAAGGATAGTGGCTCTCCCTTCCCACACCTGACTTTATTCAGGGGTCTTTTCCTCTTTTGTTTTGGCTTGTCTAGTGTTAGGGGCTTGAAAGGGGAGAAGAAAAGGGATAGAGAAAGAAAAACCCACAAAGTAGCAAAAGACAAGCTACACACAGATTCAAATTGTGTATTTACACTTGGATGGCTTTTGAAAAAGTGCGACTTGTTTTGAAGAACTACTTGTGATGTGCATTATGTCTAAGATAGATTTTGTTTGTATTGTCTTAATTATTATTTGTTTTTTATTTTTAGTTGAGTGGTGATTTTATGCAATGGCTTCAAGCCACAGTTCTTCTCCAGTGCCTCAAGGAAGCAGCAGTGATGTTTTCTTTAAAAAAGAGGTAGATCCAACCAAACACATTCGACCTGTGCAGTCACTGCCAGATGTGTGTCCCAAGGAACCTACAGGTAATTGCTATTTGAGGAATTCTCTAACGATTTGGGTTATTAAAAGTGTAATCAGGTTTCATGTACTTACCTCAAAAGAGTAAATTTTACAATGAAAACAACAACAACAACAAAACACCCGGGACTGGAGAGATGGCTCAGTGGTTAAGAGCACTGACTGCTCTTCCAGAGGTCCTGAGTTCAGTTCCCAGCAACAGCATGGTGGCTCACAACCATTTGTAATGGGATCTGATGACCTCTTCTGGTGATTCTGGAGAGTGACTGTGTACTCATATACATAAATTAAATAAATTAAGTTTAACAAAAAAAAATATTTAAAAAAACAAAAAACAACCCAAAACAAAATGTGTAGTCAATTGGGAAATTAGAATATAGTTTTTCAACCATTTCCATTAAGTAAGGAAACTGGAAAAGTATTAAAAAATGGAGGTGCTTATTGAAAAGTATTTAGTTAAGATGTAGTGTAATCAGTTCTTACTATTGGCAGATTCTATATTTGCAAATATTCTTACTCCCTAAAATGTACTTTAGCACCAGTATTAAATATTTGTTGTACTTTGGTGGTATTTGCAGATGTGTGCAGAACAGTAAAAAAATTTTGCCTAACACAGGTGTTCCCAGCTGTGAGTGCTCAGCCTTCTTTTTTCAGCTCCTGGAAACAATACCCTTTATGAAGCCTGTTTAAGTTACGCATTTTGGTTTGTTGTTGTTTGTGTTGGAGATGTTGCTGTTTGAAATGATCTGTAGCTTAGTGCTCACAGGTTGTCTAGTATGGGTAAACAGAAAATATATGCTGCGCTTTATGGAGACAGTATGTAGAAAGCTTCATTTAAGTACTACCAATAATAGTGACTGATCGATGATAATAAGTGTTTTCACCCTGGAAAATGGACATATTTACTGACTAAGAAAAGTGAGGCATAGCCACCTCAGGGAGCAGTAATTTCACCATGTTCTGTTAGGCATTCCCAGTGACTTCACACATACCAAATCTGTTAACTCATGAGATTACTGTACATTGTTCTTTCCTTTATGATTAGTGATGCACCAGTGTTATGTCATCTGATTATAAGACAAACAAAGGGCATTTAAATGAGTGCCTGCCATAATACAATGGGAAAAAAGACCTGCCTTTTAAAGAAAAGCTTAGATTTTTAGTTTTTATAAAGACTAAAATTAATACATTGATAAAAATTATAATTAAAGAAATTAAATCAGGGCAATTTTTATTAATTCTTTGCTATGGAAAAAGGTTGGTTGACTATAAAATAGACTGTAAGCATTTTTATTTTTCTAAGATTTACTTGCAAACATATAGAGCCAACTTTACAGAGTTCTCTTGTTTACTTTTGCAGGTGATTCACATAGTTTATGTGTTGCCCCATCTCTAGTTACAGATCAACATAGATGGACTGTATATCATTCCAAAGTAAATCTCCCAGCAGCATTAAATGATCCTACATTAGCAAAAAGAGAATCTGACTTCTTCACAAAAACTTGGGGATTGGACTTTGTGGACACTGAAGTCACACCTTCACTCTACCTCCCACAGATCAGCAAGGAGCATTTTATAGCATATCAGCAGGAGATCGCTCAGGTAACACCTAATCTTAGTGATCATCAAATCAAAAATAACTTAAGAATCTTTGAAGTCATTTTATTTTTTTAATGTGTACAAATTCTGCTGTCCTGGGTTATCGTTCTTTAGATACATTTTAATAGATTTATCTTACTTTATTTTGTAGTAATTTTTTTTTCAGGATTACAAATTTTTTAGTGTTAAGATTTGGTGGGATCCTACCCTACCTGCCAAGGAGAAATGGTTCAGTGAGTTACTAGCGCTCAGATGATTTGTGAGATTTAGTAAACGATGAGGTTAGGGTATGAGAAGGAGAAGGCAAGCTCCCATATTAGACAGCTGTGGAAACAAGCAGGTGCACAGATTCATGTGGACACAGGATGCTGCAGGCAATGAGTGGATGCTGCCTATCAGTACTTTGATTGTTCAGGTGCAAGGCCAAAGCACAGTCTGTCAGAGCCTGACAGAGAGCACGCCACTGATGAGCAGCTTTGGGTTCCTCAGGATTGGGGGCAGAATCATAGGAAGAACTAAGGGTTCTAAAGCCAAAATGACCTGTGACAACAACTAACTGGGAACATTGCTACTACAAAGACACATCTTGGGAAGGCAGGCCATTGCAGCAGGCAAACATTTGATACTGGAGACATCTTCAGAAGATGAACAACTTGAGAAGAGAATTGTCCATTCTTCAGAAATTAGAATCTAATGTAAGCAGCTGGTCAGGAAGTGAAGGAGAAGTGGTGACATTGTTGCTGTAAGAACAGAAGAGGGTTCCTGAGAGCAGCCTAACGATGACAGCTTTCTGAGGTCTAGAGCCCAGACCAGTCCACAGGCTTCCATATTTGGAAATCCCCAGTCCTGACTTTAGTACCCAGTTGTATATTTTTGTTGTTGTTTTTAAACACCGTAACTACTTCTGGATCCAAATTGTTGGCTCCATAGTCTACAGTTGGATGAGTTTATCAGCAAGATGACCCATGACTGAGAATATTCTGCCTGAAGAATTGGCTGGGTATGTAGGAGACACTGAACAATACCTTTGTGCCATTCCTGTATGGAGCCTGTATCCTTGACACCAATGATTGCCCATTGAAAGACCTCTGTTTTCTTGGGAATGATTTCCTAAGCTTTCTGTTTTAAGCAGTAGAATGTAGTCTGGCATCAGTCATCCCTTCAGGTGAACGGTGTGAAGAGGAAGCTTTGGATGTTTGACAAGCCTGTTGTGCTGATTGGAAGCCCCTGGTGGCTAAAATCTCTAGGTACAGCTAGACTGCAGTCTAAGCTTGGGCAGACATCTGTTTACATAAATAATACCAGTAACTTGGTATTGAACTAGTTGTAAAAGATGCACAGTTGAGTCTCCTGAAGACATGGAAGAAAATAAAACTATCCTAGACATGTTGAAGGACAGGGCCACAGAAACTGATTCCTCTTGCCAGCATGCCTGAGACAAAAAGCTTCACATATCCTACTGTGCTTCAGCTTACTGTCTTGTTGTCTGGAGATAATAACCTTGAAGTTGGTAACTTACTCTGAAATCTGAGCTTTAACTGTTGGGTCTGCTTTGTTGTGATTTGTCACATGATTTGGTGCTAGAAGAGGGGAGTCTGTACAGAAGGAGATCCTGTCGTCCCTTATTACACACACACAGTTGGCTTTCTGGAGACCAAAGCCATCTTCTTGCATTGGACTTCTAGAGAGTGTGTGTGGCCAAAGGAGACATAGCTTGTCCTCCTGGTGTTAAATTCTGGCGTTCAAGGCTTTTCTATGGCAGGCTCTAACCATAAGAACATTATTGCTGCTTTGTGTTCTTTGTGACTGCCACGTGTAGGCATTAGATGTGATGATTCTATAAGTTATCTGACTAACTTCATCAGGGGACTGTAGTTACAGGAAGGATTTGGTTGACTTAAATCTATAGTTGAGCTAGAAGAGAAAGACAGACATCAGCATAAATATATTAAAGGTTGGGGAGGTAGAAAGAGAATATCACTTTCCAGTCTCAATTGTTAATGTTTTTTGTTTTTTGTTTTTTTCAAAGACAAGGTCTAATTCTGTAGCCTTAGCTGGCCTAGAACTCACTATATAGACCAGACTGACCTCAAATCCAGGAATCTGCCACCTCTGCCCACCAAGTTCATTACCACACCTGGTAGGAGAAGATTTTGAAAGAGTGCTACAGCTATTTCTTTATGAACTTTATTTAAAATGCAAGTAGCAAAGGTTAGAGGTATCTCAGGAAATGTTCTAAATTGCTAGTATAGTCCCATACCCCCTCCCCTCCAACATACGCACTTAAAGAGAGAGAAAAAGAACATGTGTAGTTCTGTTTAAATCATTTGGGAGATTTTTGCTGATAAAGTTCTCAAGAAAAAAAAATAATCAGAGTAGAACTTTTTCCATCTCTCAGTTTACTACAGCAGAGCATCCCACTGTAAGCAGATTCCTTTACTATATCCAGACAAAGGTCCAATTTTTTGCTTCTTTTTTTCTTTTTCTTTTCCTTACCTCCCCCCACTTCCTCCTTCTCTCTTTTCTTTTTCCCTTTCCCTTTTCTTTTTCCTTTTCTTTTCCTTTTGAGGCAGGGTCTCACTCTGTAACCCTTGACCTGCCTGGAACTTGCTATGTAGATCAGGATGGCCTCAAACTCACAGCCTGCTTGTACCTCCTGAGTATTATGATTGAAGATCTCAGCAACCTTCTTTATTTTTTTTTTTAATTTAATTTAATTTTATTTTTTTAATTTACATTCCAAATCACTTCCCCTTTCCCGTTTCCTCCCTCCCCGAAAGTCCCATAAGCCCCCTTCCCTCCCTCTTTTCTCCGTTCAACCCCCTCTCATTACTCTGTCCTGGCGTTCCCCTACATCCAGTCTTTCCAGGACCTTATTTTATTTTCTATATTCTTTATTTACATTCCAAATGATTTCCCTTTTCCCAGTTCCCCCCTCCCCGAAAGTCCCATAAGCCCTCTTCCCTCTCCCTATTCCCCATTTGCCTAAGAATTTCATGAATTCATTGTTTTTAATTGCTGAATAGTATTCCATTGTGTAAATATACATGGAAAATATCTCTGATAAAATTGAAGAAATATATAGAAAAACACGTTAAGATTGACTATTTCATGGAAAAATTATACAGATAAAATGGTAGGCATAAAAATATTCCTAAGTTGATTGAAAGTGGAATTATAAACATTTTCTGATAAAATTGAAAATCTAAAAGGAAAATATTTCTGATAAAACTCAAGAAAAATATAGAAAAACACGTTAAAAGTATTTCATGAAAAATTATACAGATAAGATAGTAGGCATAAAAATATTCCTAAATTGATTGAAAGTAGAGGTAAAAACATTTTCTGATAAAATTGAAGATTTACATGGAAAATATCTCTGATAAAATTGAAGAAATTTATACAGATAAATTGGTAGGAATTAAAATATTCCTAAGTTGATTAAAAGTAGAATTATAACCATTTTCTGATAAAATTGAAGATTTACATGGAAAATATTTCTGATAAAATTGAAAAAATATATGGAAAAACATTAAAATTGAAGATTATCATGGAAAATTATACAGATAAAATGGTAGGCATAAAATATTTCTAAGTTGATTGAAACTGTGCTTTCTGAAAGCAAGGATTGAATGCTGCATTTAAAATGGCCTATGACTCTCTTTTAGCAAATGACTATTAGTAGTATCCCAGTTACCGGTTCAGTCTTTAAAAAGTCAACTGGCACAGTGGGAAATAAGTACCAACAAAAGCAGACTGTACGTGCAAGGGCCTGTGTGTGCTCGCACTTCACTCTGTTGCCCTACTGGCCTCCACTGTTCCTTCCACCTCAGCCTCCTTAGTGAGATTATAGCCAAGAGCCATTATCCAGATTACTACATGTTTTATAATTACCAGTTGTTACATATTTTAATTTATAACTTAAATATCTGATTTTATTTTGTTTGCTTACATTGTTAATTTTGTGGAGATAGAATAAATATGGCTGTATTATTGACATTAATATGTATAATATCATATTTGTAACAAGTATTCTCAATTATTTCTTATATCTGCTAGTATAATAGAGATCTAAATTAGTGACACTGGTGTTGGGAAGGATATGGAGCAATAAAAGCTCTCATTCATTGCTGGTGGATATACAGAATGGTTTAGCATCTTGGCAGTCTATAGGTAACTGAAAGAATGTTTCTAGAACTTTAAGCACTACTAGCTAATTGTTTCCTTGTCTCTACATCCCACTTTCCCATGTGCCTTTTTTTAGTTATTTATATTTATTGTATGTATATATGTGTGTGAGTATGTGTATGCTGAGGCACAGGCATGGAGATCAGAGGACAATCTTTGGCGGTTGATTCTCGACGCCTCATGGTCTTGGTCCTCGAGCTTAGCGACTGAGCCATCTCATCTGTCTCTCATGTGTCTTTTTAATGTTAGGGAAATAACATTATTTAATGTTTTAAATGTAAGGGAAAATAAACTTTATCTCTCTATCTGCTTGGGTAAACCCAATATTTTACACAAGCTAGATAAGTTCCTACCACATATATATGTGTGTTGGGGTGTGTGTGTGTGTGTGTGTGTGTGTGTGTGTGTGTGTGTGTGTATACATATATCCCTCCATAGTGGTATTTGGTTTTGTAAGTTCAGAAGCTAGTGATTTCATATTGAAAGTTTCAGAAGTAATTTTGTGTATTATAATTATGTTGTAGAACATTTTGATGCTTTGAAAAATCATATTTACACATAGCATTGATTATTATTTCATTGTTTTTTTATTAGAGAGAGAAGATTCATGAGAGATGCAAGAATATTTGTCCTCCTAAAGATACCTTTGACAGGACTCTTTTACATATTCATGGTATGAATATATGCTATTTATAGATAATAAGCATAGCTTGTTAGTGAACAACTTATTAACATTGGAACTTTGTTTCCTATTATATGTACAATTTTTTTTAAGTCTATTCTTTCTGTGTTTATTTTTGTGTTACTGGGGATTGAAACCTGGGCCTTGTGTATACTCAGCTGTACTCCTAGCTTTTATTTCTAGTAAGTAATTTTATTATCTAACACCATAATGTTTTTTATAAGCTTCTTAAAGAATGATCATGACCGTGATAGTAGTATAATCCTTCAGTTTGACAAGTATTTAATTTCTTGGTATTCAGGGCATTGCTTGTTGCTTAAAAATAAAAGAGTAAGAAATAGTTTAAACTCTCAAGGAATTTAAAGAAATAGACCAAAAATCATAGCACTTTATATTAGTCACTTCAGCTTTAAAAGATTGCACACATAGCAACTTTCTTCCTCAGCTAAAAAAATGTCCCATAATTGATGATTATGAGTTGTGTTTTACTTTAGCTAGTATGAAACATTTATTTATTTGGTAGGGATTATATATTTTGTAGGAATGAAAATGAATATACACACATGCATACACATAGGAGAACAGTATATACAAAGCCATGGAGTCAAGAGAGAACAGGGTATGTTCAGAGAGCTGCAAGCCTCTCTCACTTGTTGACTCTACTGGGAGTAAGAAATGATGTTAAAGGAATAGGCAGGGATCAGGCCATAGAGAATTTTGTATATCATGGCTCAGGAATTTTATTTTGTCTAAAGACAATATAGAACTTCAAAATATTTTTAGACAGGCATGGTTAGATTTTTAATTGTACATTCCTATTGAAAACAGTTAATAGCCGGGCGGTGGTGGCGCACGCCTTTAATCCCAGCACTTGGGAGGCAGAGGCAGGAGGATTCTGAGTTCAAGGCCAGCCTGGTCTACAAAGTGAGTCTAGGACAGCCAGGGCTACACAGAGAAACCCTGCCTCGAAAAACCAAAAAAAAAAAAAAGAAAAGAAAACAGTTAATAATAAGTAGTCATATGGTGGTAAGACTAGAGACAAGAAGATAGTTGGCTACTGTAGTAATACAAGTGAGAAATGGTGTCCCAATAATAGAGAGGACGTGGAGAAGAAGTGAGAGCAGATGGCTAAGTAACCTAGCACAGGCTTCAATGGTCAGTCAGTCAGTTTTGGTAATGGGACAAAATCATACAGCGATAAAGCAGCTATCTACGTGAGGAGTCCAATACACGGAGAGAGGGAGGAAGGATTGTGGGAGAGATAGAGGCTAGTTTGGTTGGCAGTTTGTAATGAAAGAAACATTTTGTTGGCAACCTAGAGCCCAGGAAAGAAAACTTTAGGATTGGTGGTTATCAGAGATAATGCAGTATGATTGACAGAGATATGGTAGTTGAACATAAGGGTGTCAGTGGGATGACTCATGAGGGTTGAGTGAGGAAAGACCACTGTGAAATGGTCTCACTTAGGTGCATAGAAAACTAGGTACTCTTGAAGTAGATACAAAAAAGAGGTCCGAGAAAAGGACTTCACAAAGAGAATCTATATTGGAAATGAAAAACTGTGAGAGTCTTAGAGAATTATTGGCTTACAAGGTCAGAATGCTCTTTGCATGCTGAGAAGTCTTATAGGATTTGACAGATTTTTATATCTTTAGAGCAGAATGATGGTTTCAGAGACCTTGATACTACATAAGAAGGGTATACATGAGCAAGAAGTGTAGACTGTTGGTAAGGATGAACTTAAGACTTGAGGTAAGGTACTGATTAACTGAAGAGTTCTGAGTGGACAAGGCAAGAGAGGCATTTGCATAGAGCTGAACACCCGTGTTGTTATGCTTTGCTCCCGAGGGGGTTCCCTTGTTTCATTCCTCTCCTGGACCTAAGTTTTATCTTCAGTTTTGTAAAGGAGAGAGAGCTGAGCATATTTCCATGCAGTTATAAAAGGATTAGTTTAAGGAAAGAATTTGAAGCTATGGAGAGGCGATGGAGTCCAAGTGTAAAAAAGATGAATGGAGAAAAGAAAGAGGGACTGCATCGGAGATTAGCTTGGCCAGATGAAGACAAAAGTGTTCATCTGTAGATATATTTGTAGGTAATACAAACTAAGATGTCAGAGAAGAAAACCAATACTCTATCAAAAATCAGTGTTTGACCAGAAATTCGGAATGAAATTTTGGATAAGATAAAAATAATATTTCTAGTTAAATATGTAAAACACACCTATAATCCTAGAACTTGGGAGGCAGAGGCAAGAGAATTATGAGTTTGAGGGTAGCTTGGCTACATAATAATTTCCAGACCAACTTGGACAATAGAACAAGACTCTGTCAAAAAACAAACGCAATTAACAACAACAATAAACGACAAAACCCCATATTTCTATTTTAGAATTTCCTAATATAGTTTCTAAAACCACATAGCACACCATACCTAATTTTACAAAAACATAATGAAAAGGGCATCTAAAAGACTTGGAATGGATTCACCTGTTTGTTGCTAACTGGTAGGTAAGTTTATTTGGAACACTTGTCTTGTGCAGTGTGGCCTACTAGAATGGAAACAGTAGGGAGACCAAGGAATACTTGAGGGACAAAATGTCAGTACCGAGTTAACCCAGTGCAATATTAAAGTTTTCACAACATATTTATGAATGTAAACTGAAAACAAATATGAAAAGTTTATTTACCTTTTACTTTTTTTTCATAGATAAATCCAGGACAGATCTGGAGCAAGTACCTAAGGTAATGAGGCTTAACAAGAGCACACTTTTAATATCTAATATTTTCATATTTAATATAATATCTTTTAATATTTTGCCTTATAAGATGCCTTCAATTGACTGTTTTGACACGTGAGACTATTTTGTCCGAGAGGCCTTAAAAATATATAAATACTTTAATTTGAAGATTTCTTCAGCTAAGTCATTTTTCCTCTTTATTTTTATGTAAAATATTTAAAAAGCAAGACAGTTTTGAAATGAAATTTGCTTTGTTGACTCTGCTCCTTTATGACCCCATCTCTCGACACTCCTGTATTCCATTTTATCCTTCATGCCATCCTCCTCCTCCTCCTCTTACTTATGGCCTCTTGGCCATCCCACTTCCTTAATCCCTCTTCCCTCCCTTAGCCTGCTTTCCAGTCTCATAGTCATGTCCATACTTATGCTATTTATATGTCAACATTATAAGCAAGGATCTGGATATGTCAGAATTCCTGAGACTGTGTTACTTTCCTTAATATACTTTCCAGATTCATCAATTTTCCTGCAATTTTCATTTTTCCTTATAGTTAAGATTCTCTTGCATTTATAGTTCACATTTTTATTATCCTTCTGTTGATGGACATCTCTATCCATTTCCTTGCTGTTGTGAGTAATTTGGCAGTAAAATGGATGTGCAGGTTTAGGCTATTGAGTTCTTTTGAGTATACGCCTAGGAATAATATAACTAGATCATATAGCTCGTTCTGTTTTTAATTTTAGAGAAGCCTCATACTGATCTCCTTAATGCCCGTGATAGGTTACACTTGTACCAGGTGAATGAAGCTTTCTCTCTCTCCACATCCTTGGCAGCATTTGTTGTCATTTAAAAATTCTGACTGGGGTAAGATTGAATCTTAAAGTCGATTTAATTTGCTTTTCACTGATGGCTAAGGGTATTGAACACTTCTTAAAGTATTGGTTGGCCAGCTGTCTGTTTTTCTCTTAACTATCTATTCATCTCATTACTATATTTTTTGATTGGCAGTTTGGTTTTCAGTATTTGGTTTTTGCTCTTTATATATTCTAGATATTAATCTGTCTAAAATGTAGCTGGCAAGGATTTTCTCTCAATCTTTACAGGCTGTTTATTTGTTCTGTGGATAGTTTGTTTGCTGTGCAGAAACTTTTAAAATTTCATCTAGTCTTATTTGTTAATTTTTGGGGTTATTTACAGTACTATTGGGGTTTTGTTCAGAAGGTTCTTTTCCATTCCTCCATCTTGATGTGTGTGTCCTGTTTTCCTGCAGCAGCTTCAGCATTTCAGGTTTAAGTTAATTGATGTACACTGATTTCTGTTCAGCATAAGAGATAGGGGTCTATTCTCGTTCTTTTGCAGGCGGATATCTAGTTTCACCAGTACCATTTGTTGAATAAAGTTGTCTTTTTTTCCAATCTACATTTTTGACTAGATAACCATAGCTGTGTGGGTTCATTTCTTTGTCCTATGTTCTGTTTCATTGATCCGTATGTCTACTTCATGTATGTATGTATGTATGTATGTATGTATGTATTGCTAGCTAGGACTCTGTTGTCTGTGCCACTGTGGTAAAGTCTGAGCTCCGACTACTAGGATATCTGCTACAAGTGCTCTTTCTCTTAAGGATTACTTTGGCTGTATGTGCTTTTTTTCTGTTTCCATATGAATTTTTTGTTCTTCTAGTTCTACAAAGAATATGATTAGAATTTTAATGGGCATTGCATTTAATCTGAGATTGTTTGTAGTTGTATATTCATTTTCACAACATTAATTCTGCCAGTCCCAGAACAAGGAATGTCTTTTCTTTATGTAGTATCTTTGAAATTTCATTTTCTGGTGTCTTAAAATTTTTGTTGAAGGGATCTTTGATTTTCTTATTTTTTTTAGCGGTTGTGATTAGGGTAATTTTTAATTTCTTTGTCAGCAAATTTGTTATTATTTATGAAAGTGCCTTTTTTTGGTGTTTGTTTCGTTTTTGTTTTCATTGAAAGTGTTTAAAAGTTTTCTGGTAGCATCTGTAAGGGCTTTTAAGTATAGAATTGTTACCTGAAAATAGAATTAACTTTTTTAAGTTTTATTCTTTTTTTATTTTTTTGTCTTGGGGACCTAGCTAAGACATTGAACACCATTTTGGATTAGAGATAGTGGACACTCCTACCTGACTTTAGATTTTAGGAAATGTTTTCAGCTGTTTCCCATTTAGTATAATGCTGGCTGTAGATTTGCCATGTATAGCCTTTATTATTTTGAAGTACAATCTGTCTGTTTATACTTTCTCCAGTACATTTATCCTGAAACCATGTTGAAGTTGGTCAGATGTCTGCATCTATTCCAGAGGACCAACTAGGTTATTATTATTATTAATTGTTTTTACATTTTCATTTGTTTCGAAGGATTTTTAAATTTCTCCCAATTTCTTCAATGATCCATTAGTGCATTGTGTAATCTTCCAAGTATTTATGATCTTTCAGAAGTTGGTGTTACTGCTGATTTATACTTTAATTCCACTCTAGATAGTATATAAGGAATTCTCAGTGTGTGTGCGCGCGCGCGCGCGCGCGCGCGTGTGTGCGCATGCGCGCGTGCATGTGTTTACGGCTTGTTGGCTGTGATGGGATCAGTTTAGAAGGTCCCATGTGCTGCTGAGAAGAATCTATATTCGCTGTATGTTGACTGGACTATTCTGTAGATATTTGTTAAATCCAGTCAGTCTATAATATAACTTAAGTTTCCTTGTTGATTTTAGGTTTTGCAGACCTGTCTAAACATGAGAGTGAGGTAACAAACTCTGCTGCTGTTACCATATCAGGACTTACGTGGTATTTTACGTCATTTAGTGTTTGTTTTATTTAGTGTCATTTATGATGCATAAATAGTTACAGTTGTTAGTTTTTCTTGGTGAATCATTTCCCGTATCCTTTTGAAAAGTATGTGTGTGTGTGACTGTTGGCATATTTGTGTGTATGTGTGTCATGTGTGTACAAGTGGCTGTGGAGGCCAGAGGATGACATCAGATTGCCTGGGACTGGAATTTCAGGCAGTCGTGAGCTGCCTAATATAGGTGCTGGGAACTGAACCTAGATCCTCTCTCTCTGTGGAACAGCCAGTGCTCTGAACTGCTGAGCCATTTCTCCAGTCTCTTCAGTGTTCTCCTTTGTCTCTTTTCATTGAATTTATTTGAGTCTGTTATTTGAATTCATTTGATTTTATCTATTTTCTGAGATGTAAGAATAGCTTTTCCTACTTGTTCACTGCTTCTGTTTGCTTGGTAGGTTGATTACACTCTTTGACATTCAGATTTTAGGTATCTTTGCTAGTGGAGTGGGTCTCATTTTTATTTACATTTCAGATTTTTAAAACTGGTTCATTTCTTGTGATTTTGTTGTGAGATCCTGGCTGTCTAGATTAAGGACACTGTTTTCTTCTTGTCCTGTCAGTTTTGGGGTTTGGCCCCTTCACTGGGTTAACCCTGTAGATGCTTTTCCCAGCTCCTCTTCATTCATTTCTTAAGCATATTGGAGGCTTTTTAAAGGATGCTTCTAAATAGATTATAAGCAAGAAGGTTAAGAGAAGGAATGAGTTACTTGTGAGTAAAGTGAGACACACCCAAGAGTGTGAATGTGGGTTTCTCTGAGAGAGCTGTCTCATGGAAGTGGCCCTTTTCATAGACTCACCATCCCTGTGTAGAATTCCATTAAGGGTTTTCTGATGAGCTGGCTTCATTGTCATAAGTTGCCTTCATTTATGCTGCCTGAAATATCCTTATTTTTTGATCAGTGTTGAAAGTTAGCCTTTCTGGAGCGAATGCTTTATCTGACGATTATTCACTTCCTGGACTTGGAAAGCAGCACTCATGTCTTCTTAGCCTTTAGGTTGCAGATGAGAGGAGACCTGAAGTTACTATGCTGATCCTTCTTCGCGAGGTGGTAGTTTTCCCTTGCAGCCTTTAGTATTGCTTCTCGTCATATCTTAGTTATGATGAAGCTCGCTGGCCATATCTAGTTTGAATTCTAAATGCCTCATATGTTTTGCTAGAGGGTGTGTTTTCTCCAGGGTTTTGGAGTTTTCTGCTGCACTTTCCTTGCATGCTGTTTATCTTTACTTCCCCTCAGTCCCTCCTCTCACCCCATAGAGCCTACGGCCGCTCTTTCAGGGCATCTCTGAAGCTTTTTGCATCCCTGTTTTTGTCTTTTTAAAATGAAAATAATTTACAACTGAAATGTATATTTATGGTATTGGTTTTTTTTTTGTATTAGTAGTCTGTTCCTTATCACTGTAACTTGTAGATATATCCCCCGTTCTAAATCATAAATACTGTGGGTTTTACCACCACTTTAGATTATTAAGAGATGGTTGTTCTTATATGAAATTTTTTTTTTACATCATTAAAATAGCTCTCAGTCCCCAACCCCCAGAAGAGTGTCTGTTGTTCCCATCAGAAGATTCTCCAGAGGGTTTGACAGTTACTCAGCAGAGTGAGAAAGAAGGATGGAAGACAGGAAAAGGGAGAACTTTGAAAATGCTCTTATCTCTTACAGAGCGAGACTGGAGTTGTCATTCTGCACTGAGTGGCTTGCTCCTATTGTGACTTGTAGGTTCTGCTTTTGTTCTTCACACTCTGCCTTTTAAACTTCAGCTACACTAGCTTTTGCTATGTCCATGTTTTATTTGCATTCTGCCTGGAAGATTTTCCTTTTCTTACTTTAAACTATAGCATATTTAAATCCTTTGTAGTTTTCTTTTAAAAGGCAGTTTTCCATGTGTTTTCTTCTTCCCAACTGAACACAATTGACTTCTTGCCAAAAAGAGTCACTAGGGCAGACCCTTGCTCCCTAAGACAATTGTTATTCTTGCAAGATGTTATACATTGTCCCTTAGCACCCACAAGAAATAGGTTTCAGGCACACCCCCTCCAATACCAAAATGTGCCAGTGAAGTTCACATATATGTGCCTGTGTCTGTTAAATACACATGTCTATATTACTTACAATAAATAATACTATGTAAATACTGTCTATATAGCTATATTGTTTAGGGGGATTAACAAAAAAAGAACCCTGTACTGGGACAGCTTTTCTTTTTCCTGAATAATTTCAATTTTCATCTGGTTGAATTAACTGATGTGGAACCCAGGAAAACATAGTACTGACTATATATTTACTCTGTCATAGTCCTTGGATTTGTAATCATTGAGATTAGGATCTGGGTAGTAATTTATCTGTATTTTTCCCTGAAAACACCCAACAAAGACAGAGAATAGGTATTTTTTAAGTAATTCTTTTAATTATAATATTAAAGCATGAATTAGAAAACCTCCTTCTGCCCCAAATTAGTTTTTTTCCTGTCATGTTCATACTATTTTTGATATAGATGTAATGAATTGGTAAATAAAATATAAATATTAATAGGTTAAAGTATGTTTTTAGCCTTTTGTTAGATATGAGGGAGCACAATGATTAATTAGTTTGGTTACTAATAAATCAACCTGTAGGAATGTGGGGTCTTCAGAGATGCCCATTAAATAAGTTTTCAAGTCTAGGGGAGGGTTAAGGTATAAAGAGTAAGTGGGAGACGACACCTCTTCCCCTAGTAAACGGCGACATTTGGATGCCTTGTAGATTCATGGGTGAGAATCACTGAGTTTTAAGTAGGGAAGTTAGTAGATTGGTACCTCTGATGAGTAAGCCATTCCCGTGAAGCAGGGATGAATGAAGAAGATGTAGAGAGAAGACATGAAATCCTTAGGAAACAGAGAGACACGTTTCATTGCTTAGCTGCATGTGGATATTCTGGGTTTTAAATTTTAATTTTTTATTCTGAACATTATTTTTGAGGAAATTTTTAGCAGGAGAAGGCTGATATAAGTTAGGGAAACCTATATGTGACATTTTTAAAAACTATTAGTGGAAAACAATGAAAATTAGGATAAGCATGGTACCCCTTTGTTGTAATCTGGGCTGAACATATGATCAAACTCATTGATGCAGGCTACAGCGATCTGCACTAGTAAAGGCACAAGCATTTTTCTGTTTTTAATTCAGTTTTTATTTATTTACTTTTTTAGATAGGAGCCTAGGCTCTCTTTAAATTCATTGTTGACCCCAAACTTGTGGCAGTCCTCCTGCCTCAGCCTTGTGAGCACGGGAATTGCAAGCATGCACTTCCACTTCAGCTACATTTTTCCATGTTTTTGTTTTGTCATGTTTTAGGTTTATTTATTTAACTTTAGTGTAAGTGTACATGTGTACTTGGTACCTATGGAGGTCAGAAGATGGTGTCTGATCCCTTGGAACTGAACTTACAGATGGTTGTTATCTTCTATATGCGTGCTGAGCCAAGTCCAGGTTCTCTGCAGCAAGTGCTCCCAACTGCCGAGCCATCCCTCTAGTCTCTCTCTCTCTCTTTTTTTTTTTATCTTTTATGAGCATTTTAACTTGGTGAGAAATAGTTTTTGTGATTGAGATTTTTGCTTTTGCCTTTTATATTCAAGATCCAAGTTAATTTTGTTTAATGGTCTTAAAATGTTATAATGGATATAGAGAATATATTTAACTAATTGGGGACATGCATTCTTTTAATAGATTTTTATGAAACCAGATTTTGCCTTGGATGATTCTTTAACTTTTAATTCAGTTTTACCATGGTCTCATTTTAATACTGCTGGAGGAAAAGGAAATCGTGATACAGCTTCTTCCAAGTTGCTTCAAGAAAAGGTAATTTAATGTTTCCCTGACTTTTTTCATACAGGAAACTATTCTGGTTAAGTGGTACTACTTTTGAGAGTTCAGATTTGCTTATTAGACTCTACTTTTAAGACGTTCTCTCCTTCCTCCCTCTCTTTCCTCCCTTCGTATCCTTGTCTCCCTCTTCCTTCCCTTCCTCTTTTTCCTGCTCCCTCCCCTCCCCTTCCCCATCCTGTGTCCCCTCCCCTTCCCCATCCTGTGTCCCTTCCCCTTCCCCATCCTGTGTCCCCTCCCCTTCCCCATCCTGTGTCCCCTCCCCTTCCCCATCCTGTGTCCCCTCCCCTTCCCCATCCTATGTCCCTTGGTGTTGGGTTTGAACCTAGGGCTTCATCCATAATAGGTCAAGTGCTCTCTACCACTGACCACATCTCCAACCCATTGGGTTCATTTTTGTTGCCAGTCATAGTTACAGTATCTCTGATCTTAACTGATAGACTAGTAAGTAGCATCTTAACTTGGTAGAATAAATTTATGATTGTGAAAAAGTTGAAAGTTACTGAGTGCTGCTTATCTAAAATAGAAGCTGGTTGAATTTTACTTAAAAAAAAAACTTATTCTATGTATGTGTAAGAGAGGGGGAGGCATGTGTGTGGTAGAATTGGTTTACCATGGCACTGTGTAAGTGCAGAGATCAGACGACAGATTTGTGGAGTCCACTCCCTCTTTTCGTGCGATGGGTTATGGGTATTAACTCAGATGTTCTGGCTTAGGTGGTAGGTTCATTTTTGCTGTCTCACCACTAGTCCTAAGTTGATGAATTTTAGTGGAAAGAGTATACTAGTTAACAATGTCTTTGTACTTATCCCAAATATTTCAGTTATACTAGCTAACTCTGTAACAATGACCTAAAAGCACAATGAACCAACTTTCTGAAATAACCATTTTCTTTCATTTTTATATTGAAGATCATTAATTTAAAGCAAAAAAGAATGGTTTAGTTAAAATATTATATTCTGCCAGGCAGTGGTAGCCCATGCCTTTAATCCCAGCACTTGGGAGGCAGAGGCAGGAGGATTTCTGAGGTCGAGGCCAGCCTGGTCTACAAAGTGAGTTCCAGGACAGCCAGGGCTACACAGAGAAACCCTGTCTCGAAAAACCAAAAAAAAAGAAAGAAAATTGAATAATAACATTTCTTCATTTGTAACCGATTACATGTTTTAAAAATTAAGTAAATGAACATTATTGAAAATACCTTCTAATCATTTAAATCTTAGATACTGAAAGTTCATTAATTCTTCAATGTTATGAGATTTAGAAATACTGCCTAGCTTACATAATCTGAAAGTAAGAACAAAGAGAAATGGGAAGATATTGTAGTAACAAATGAAGCATCTTTTAGAAGGGAAGAAAGGAAGAGGCACCTATGGTTCAGTAGACATGCACTGGACTCCTAGTGACAGAGGAGATGCATATCAGAATTTTAGAAAGCATAATAAATATACAATAGTAAGTTAAACTTGGTACACATGACTTAATCGTTTAAGGCATTTATTTATTTATTTACTCTTAAGAGTATAAAACATTGGAATAAAAATAGTAAATGGATAAAAGAATGATTTTTAAAATATCTTGAAAAACACATCAAAATGAGTTGTATGTAATATGTGACTGACCCAACGATCTGCCTGCTGTCATGTTGAACCAGCATAGTAGAATACGGAGAGCAGACCCTGACAGACTTGAGTTCATAGTTTAGGTTTGGTACTTGCTTAACTACGTGGCTTATTCAAGTTACTTAGTGCTTTTGCACTTTCCCATTTATAAAATGAGAGTGCTAATTGTATCTGAAGTCTGTTACAGCTATAAGAATATATGTATACATATATAAGCTATAAGAATATATGTATACATGCATGTGAAATAGGTAGTGCACAGGAGAAAAAGCTCAGTGTAAAGTATAAATAACTACTTAGATAATGCTGATGTCCGCCAAGACGGTAATTTTCTTTGAAACTTTAGGACTCAAAGTACTATTAGTATCTGACACAGTTGTGTGAATCTGTTACCTTTTGGGAAGGAGGTAGTGTTGAAAGGGTAGTAATGAGGGAAAAGAAGAAACAGGTAAGTGAACATGTCTTCTTTGCGCTTACATTTATCTTTGGACTATACTTTTTGACTCCCTTATTTGTACCAGATTCCAAGATCCCTTAATCCATTAATTCACACAATGGAATTTATACTTGTAGAAACCTTTTTTTTTTTTTTATCATTTTTAGAACAGATTTGGATAGTCAAGAGTGATGTACTTAAGATATACCTGATTTTTTTTCTTCCCTTTGAAGCTGAGCCATTATCTGGATATTGTGGAAGTAAACATTGCTCACCAGATCTCTCTGCGTTCAGAAGCATTTTTTCATGCAATGACCTCTCAACACGAATTGCAGGACTACCTCAAGAAAACTTCCCAGGCTGTAAAAATGCTTCGAGATAAAATTGCACAGATTGATAAAGTTATGTGTGAAGGATCACTACAGATTTTAAGACTGGCACTTACCAGAAATAATTGTGTTAAAGTATACAATAAACTGAAGTTAATGGCCACTGTACACCAAACTCAGCCTACAGTGCAGGTGTTGTTATCTACTTCTGAATTTGTTGGAGCGTTGGACTTGATAGCAACAACTCAAGAGGTTCTGCAGCAGGAGCTTCAGGGCGTTCACGGCTTCCGGTACGTCTGTTCAGTAACCACCAGAAGTAAGACCAGAGAAGTTTCAAGCATAGATATTTAGATGTTGCGTTAAAGTATAGATGTATTCAAAGTGAAATGTATGTTTTTTCTTTCAGTTTTTTTAGTAATGTTATTTATATTAACAGAAACTACTTACTGGAGATATTTATTGTCTCAAAATTCAAAGAATAGTGATAAAAAAACCTGTCCTTTCTTAGTTCTTACTTTGAGAATACCTTAAAAAAAAAAAGTAAAATAGGGCTGGAGAGATAAGGTAATGGGGAAGTGCTTGCCAAGCAACTAGGGGGATCCAAGTTAGAGCTTCAGAACACACATTATAAAACTTGGTCATGGTAATGTAGACAGACACTGGATGAGCACTAGGAGTCCTTGATCAGTGAGCCTAGTCCACTTAGCAAGTTCCAAACTAATGAAAGAGTATCTGAAAACACAAAGGAGATGGTGCCTGAGGAATGACACCCTCCCATGCACGCACAGATAGACCGACACACATAGACACACAGACACACACTCTGCTCTCTGTAGAAAGGGGTGGCGGTGGCTGGAAGTGTTTGTTGTTCATAGTTAGAGAACTTGCTTAACCTGTGAGTTTTATCTTTAGTACCACTAATATAAAAATAAAAAAAGCTAATTTGACTATGAAATTACACATAAAATACCTTAAGTTTGTAGTTTTGAATATTCTGTGTGAAATTGAGTTATTTGTAGACCAATTGCAGGAATCAGGATTTTATTCTACTAAGCAGATTTTGATGTTCTTGTAGAAGTTCTTCTCTTCTGGCAAACTCAGAATTTATAGCAAGGGATTGCAATTGCAGTCTTAAAGATGTGCTCTGAGGCTTATGGGAGGAGAGTTAGAGTCAAAATAAGCTTATTTAAATTGAATTATAAGTTCTCACTATCATATGTTTGGAATGTTTAGAAAATGCATCTTAGCTTGAATTAAGTCAGTGATTTGTTCATTCACTGAGGAAGTGGCACTGAGCACCAGGAATGTCAAGCTAAGGCAAGAGTTTTGAGTCGTGAACAAGGCAGAGGAGCGCTGCTCTAACAATTTCCACTGTCTATTTTGTCAGGGAGAGGGGTTGAACACATGGCTTGGCAGTTTTGATGGTGTACACATTGCTGTGGAACTCAACGCAGGAAACATAATCCATATTTTAATGGTTGTGGAAATTTAAAGCTTTTTGAAAGCTATTGTTGAAAATCCTCTCTTTAAAGTTATATTGACACATAAAATTTTGAATACATGGACCATTGATATTTACTGTGGGTTTCCCAACATGGATCTCCAAGTGATTAGATGATTTCTAATTTTTCACCTCTGAATTTTTCTTTTTCATTTTGAGTTGTGTGATATATTTTTTAATGTGTAATTGATTTTACCATTGCTTTACAAAAATAGATTCATGACAGAAGCCCTTTCTTTCCCATTTTGCTTATTACCTCTTGACAAGATTGTGAATTTTGATAAACATAGGTACCAATACCCTCTGGCTAGCACAAAACTGAGAAATAGAATTAAACCATGAATACTTGCTTGCTGAATTCACATCCTAAACCAGGTTTAGTTCTTCTCAGATTTTTTTTTTTTTTTTTTTGGTTTTTCGAGACAGGGTTTCTCTGTGTAGCCCTGGCTGTCCTGGAACTCACTTTGTAGACCAGGCTGGCCTCAAACTCAGAAATCCTACTGCCTCTGCCTCCCAAGTGCTGGGATTAAAGGCGTGCGCCACCACCGCCCAGCCCAGGTCTAGTTTTTACCCTGAAGTTCATACAGTTTTATTATATTTGATTCATATGTTTGTTTGTGATCATTAAGACTGTGGTTATGTAGAGGTGTCAGGAGAAAGTCTAAGACTAGAGTTGAATGTTTATTATCAATGATTTATTACACTACAGAATCTAAGAGTTCAGAGCTTGTACTTATTCTGAGCTAACAAAACTTACATTCATCCGCCTCTATCTATCTATCTATCTGTCTGTCTGTCTGTCTGTCTGTCTGTCTGTCTGTCTGTCTGTCTGTCTGTCTGTCTGTCTGTCTGTCTGTCTATCTATCTATCTGCCCATCCGTCTGCCCATCCGTCTGTCCATCTGTCCGTCCATCTGTCTGTCCATCCATCCATCCATCCATCCATCTCTGTTGTGGGGAATCAAACCCATGGCTTTGTCATGCTGGGCAGTGATCTATAGTGAGTAACATGATCAGTCAGTTCTTCCAACCTATCAGGTGTTGCTCTTCTCTCATTTTGCTTAGACATCTGTTCTTATTTTCAGTAGAACCTACACATGTAAGGATATTTATTCTGTAAACATTTCTGTAAAGCTGCCTATCATCTGCCAGTTCTATTCTAGTTATCTGTCAGTTCTATTCTAGTTATAACTGTATAAAAGTTTGGTATCAGAATTTGAGTTTAATTTTATACTCATGTACATATGCAAGTAGTTTTAAAAAGAACTCTAAAAGAAAATATTCATACTTGAAGTAATTTGAGACTGAGTTTTGGTAGTTGAAGAATTTTACTTTGTATTTTGACAAAGACCAGCTTTGACACCCGAGGGTAAACTGAGGCAGGCAGCTGTTGAAGGGTTGTGTTGAGAGTAGGTGATGGAGTCGGTCTAGATACTAACAAGGGCTGTTGCCAGTGACAGCGAGCAACTAGAGAAATTACTAATCAGACTTTTCTATGAGGGAACAAAGTTTAATTTACTGGGGCTGGCACTCCCTGTGGCCAGTGAAGAACTCTGAACTCTTAACTCCTTAGGGCTAGCGAGAAAGAGAAGGAAAGAGGGAAAATTCTCTCTCTCTCTCTCTCTCTCTCTCTCTCTCTCTCTCTCTGTCTCTCTCTGTCTTAGGGTTTTACTGCTATGAACAGACACCATGACCAAGGCAAGTCTTAATAAAGGACAACATTTAATTGGGCTGGCTTAAAGATTCAGAGGTTCAGTCTATTATCATCAAGGTGGGAGCATGGAACCATCCAGGCAGGCATGATGCAGACAGAGCTGAGAGTTCTACATCTTCATCTGAAGGCTGCTAGTGGAAGACTGACTAGCTAGGAATTGGTTCTTAATGCCCATGCCCACAGTAACACACTTAACTCCAACAAGGCCGCACCTCCTAATAGTGCCACTCCCTGGGCCAAGCATGTACAAACCATTACACACAGAGTAGATGAAACAAAAGGCAGCTCTAATAACTTTATACACACAAATACATATACATATGCAAATACATTCACACATATGAATACATTTAGACGTACACGCATACATAATGCATATAGACCTACAGACAGACACACATTTACATATTGCACGGTTAGGGCAAAGCTCTAGCAAATAGGCTCCAAGCATTTTACACATACATACATATAGACCCACAACTGGTGGATGAAACAAGCTTTACCTATATACATACATACAGATTTACCTATATACATACATACAGATTTGATGGATGAGATAAAGTTCCAACCTCCCCATCACACAAACCTTACACATGTACATAGTTGATGGGTGGAAGAAACAGTATTCCAACCCCCACACTTTATTTTTTTTTCATAGCTTATATATCCCAGCAAAATCTTTCAAGCAGTATAAAATTACAATGTTATTACTTTTTAGTTTTCTTCTAGTGAATGATTGTGAAAAAACAGTGTGTTCCCTAATACCTTTACAAGACATAACATTACGAGTATAGGTAAAGAAAACAAATTATTCCCAAGAACCCACATTCATTATAAGCAACTTGTTATAGATTAACAAAGTGTAAGCAAGGTAGTTTTTTTTTTTTTTCAGCCAGTTTCTCTTACTGGCAGGTAGCAATTTGTGGTTACAAAGAAAGGAATAATTATTTTATTATTTATCTTTAAAAGTAATCTTGTAAGAATCTTAAAAGAATCACAAATCTAAAATTTTATATAAAAATCAGGCAAATCTACCTTAAGTCCTCTGAATGCATATTTGCTTATCAGCAATTCTTAATAAATCATATTAGGAAGCTGAGGGCAGCCGGGCAGTGGTGGCACATGCCTTTAATCCCAGCACTTGGGAGGCAGAGGCAGGTGGATTTCTGAGTTTGAGACCAGCCTGGTCTATAGAGTGAGTTCCAGGACAGCCAGGGCTACACAGAGAAACCCTGTCTTGGAAAAAAAAAAACCAAACAACAACAAAAGGAAGCTGAGGGCAAAACTGGGTATAAGAAATCAGTCATCAGTCCAGCCTCAGAGTCACCCTGACCATAAAGGGTCCCTAGCTTAACTAATAAGAGTGTGCCTTTCTGAATTTCAGATTGTTCCCTGAGACTTTCTACATCACAGCCAGTAGTAAAAACATCACAACCTAGCTTCACTAACAACTTTATTTTTCCTAATGTTTTCTAAGAGTGGTGGTCATTGCAGACAATCTACTAGTCTAAGTTCTTCCTAGGGTGGTGATAGAATCAGTAACCTGCTCCAGCAATAGTACCTGTAAGTGATGTACTGTACTGTGAGTGTCAGAGTGTCCAGTGAGGGACTGGAAGCCCCCTTAGAGTTTTCATATGATTCTTAGATTAAGAGAGATGTGAGGGCAGCAAGCAGAGCAGAACTCCACAACAGCATGAAGTCCTCAGGACACATGGTCCTCTGGCTTGTGCCACACTGAGCTCACCCATTGGGGCTGCAGTCCCTGAGTTCTACAGCCATTTGTCATTCCTCCTTTGGTAGTATTTAATTTTCTGACAAATCTGCTTGATAAATTTACATTCTTCATTTATATAAGCAATTTGCTGTTAATTTAATATAAGATTGTTAAATATCAGTGTTCTCTTTTTGCAAAGCTTCATTGGTATTTTTAATACTATTTTATTTGAAAGTGCAATTAATTTTGGATTCTTTATGTTTTCTGTCTAGTCAATTGGGAATGTATACTTCAGGGTTACCTTTTACTCTAAGCATTGTTGGCACAAACTGTATTCTTTTTAAATCTTAAGAATTTTCTGTGTAAATTTCACCTGCTTCCCACCTGGGGCATGGCTTAGAAAAGCCTTTAATCTCTTTCTTAGTAGACCAACCAAGGATACCAATGGTTTCTGTTGTTGATAGTCTGCTATTTTTAGAGACACTAGTGTAGGTTTTACATATGCCTGTAATTTTTGTCATTTTAAGGGGATTTTTATTTCCAACTTTTAATAGTCATATTACCAAAAGACTTATTTTTTTTAAAGAATTCAAATATTGTTATTGGTGTGTCATTTTCTGTATATTGTTAACATTTCTTTCTAGTGACAGAACATAATAGTTTATTTTCTTTTTATTCTCATTTCAGATCTACTGACCTGAAAAATTTATGTATAAACTTTGCTTTCTGACTAGTAAACCTCAGAATATTTCATTTATGTCCTCTAATGACATCTTACTGCAGTTTATTGTACTTACTCACTTTACTGTTAGGCTTTAAATGTCTTGGGCAAGAGGTGTATTCTGCACATCTTAATACACATTTGTGAAACCTATGAATTACCAAAAAATAAAAGTACACTTTTATTCTTGGTACATTCTTTTTCTGTCCTTTTTAACATTTTGTAATCATTGGGTTGTGGTGATTATAAAATCAATTATTAATAACTATTAATATTAATAACTATTTGTAGTTAATACATACCTGTGATTCTCAATCCTGACTGTGTACTAGGCTCTCAGAAGAGCTTTGAAGAAAGGTATGCTATACCAATTGAAACCAGTTAAGAATACTTCTACAATATAAGGCTTCAAGCTCCTGTGCATTTTCACAGCTCTCTGAGAAGTTCTGATATGGGCCAGAAGTGAGGTGCTAATTATGACCACTACTGGGTTCTCTACATTTTTAGATTTTGTAATTAAAGTGCTTACGTCTTTCTATGTAAGTTTTTTTTCTTAGCAAAAATTTCAACCACAGTATCTTTCTTTTGCAGAGAAGTACTGTGTATCCAATATAAGCTACCAAACCTGATCTCTTTTCTGATTCTATAATTTATTCAGGTGGAAATTTTGGATTAAATTCAATACCTAATTCCTACAATGATTGTTGTGTATATTTATTATTTTTAATTAAAAAATGAATGCTTTTACTGTTTAAAATTATTGTGATACTGGACAATTTTAATTATAATGCATTTTAAAACTGTCACACATGAGAAATTCTTAGCAATAAAAAGTCATTAAAATAATACATATAGTTTTTGCTGTGTTAACTTAGAGGTATTATTAAATTTAACATTACTCAAAATTCTTGCATAGGTATAACATAAAAGTCTCAATATGGACCTAAGAATACATTAAATATTGATAGGTTGCTGTGGGTTTTTTTCTTTTTTATATAAGAGCTTTAATTACTTTGAAACCCAGGCTGTTTCTGCTTTTTTATCATAAACATTTGTGGGAACTGACAATATCTATCGAGTACATTAGTACCCTGAACCAAGTGTGCTGTATGCATTAGATGAACTGTTCAGTTTTCCTCTATAGAAGCTATGAGATAAGCTGTGCTATCCTGTTTCCAGGGATACTGGAAGTGAGGCTTAGACGGTCTTAAATAATTTGTTCCAGGTCATACAGCTAGTTCTAAAAGAGTAGAAGGAGGGTTCAGACATCTCATTAGAGCTTAGAGCTGTGCTTCATGTATTTGAATGAACACTTTACTTGACCCCAGATAGCTATGAACACAACCTGATTTTATAGTAATATAGATACCGAAATTGTAGGCAATTGTGCTAGTTTCAATGAACAAGGAACTACCATTGTAATTCATATTCAGATAAAAATTAATGAAATTAGTTTTCTAGTTGTAAGTCTGCCTGCTTTCCTGCCTGTCTGCCCGCCCACCCTCTCTCCCTCCCTCCCTCTCTCCTTCTTTCCCCCTTCTCCTCTTCCCTTTCCCCCTCTCCCCTCCCTCCCTCCTTCCCTTTATCCTCCTCCCCTTCCCTTTCTCTCTCTCCTTCTCTCCTCCCTCTCTTCTTCTCTCTCCCTCTTTCTCTCTCCCTCTCCCTTCTCCTCTCTCTCCCTCTCTCCTTCTCTTCCCCCATCCTTCCCTCCTTTAAAAGTTGTCTAAAACAGAGTTAATTATGGGTTTCAACATTCTGTGGTTTCATTGATAAGAACCACCTTTGATTCCATTCAAGGAATTTAGTTTATTGGTTGCATCAAAATATTAAACATGATCATATAGTCCTATATAATTTGCAGTTTAGTTTCCAAGCATTAGAATAAGAAAATATGCACATTTTATATTTTGAGATAAAGCCAAGAGATTTTCCTGTTTGATAAGAACTGTAGAGTCATAATGTATAAGTTTTTTTTCTGATACAAATAGCACAAAGGCCACTGTGTTGAATATCTATCTTAGTAGAAAATCCAAATTAATGTATAACTCTAGCTACATCTAATTAGAAAGTGTCACCATTTTTTCGATTACTTGGATTTGGTTTTTTCAGAAGTATTTCAGGTTTTTTTTTTTTTTTTTTTTTTTTGTTTGGTACTATTATTCACTGCTCTCTAAAGAAGCAGAGCTAGGAGAATGAACACACCGCACACATTCACTCACATATAGTTAGGGGGGCATTTATTAGTCATATTTCTGGGTTGTGATCCAGATAGCCCAACAGTGACTGTCTTCCAATGGAAAGGCTAAGAATCTGGTTTAGTCCACATGTAGTCCCAGTCTGGTGCTGGAGTACAGGGAATTCTTAGAGAGCGCTGGTCTTCATTCCACATTGGAAACCTGAAGAAGTGGGTTCCAATACAGGTGAAAGAATGCCTCAGCAGCAGGGTAGATGAACTTGCCAGCAAGAGTCAGGGCAAAGAGACAAAAAAGCCAAAACTTCTCTCTTTGGTGTCCTTTTATGTAGGCTGCCACTAGAAGGTATAGCCCAGATTTAGGGTGGTTGTTCCCACCTCTAATAATTCAGTCAAGAAAATCACTTGTTGGTTTGCTCAGCTGCTTGGGTTTCAGTTGATTACAGATGTAGTTGAGTTGACAGCCAATATTAGCCACCACAATACTACATTTGTATTATGTTTTAGTACATCCTTTAATACTTTAAATTATTGTATGAGATTATTAAGGTACATGCTTGTATTTATTTTGAGACATAGTTTCACTAGGTGTAGCCCAGGTTGGCCTGGAACTATGTAGATCAGGCTGACCATAAATTCAAAAAGATCTATCTGCCTCTGCCTCCCCAGTGTGCCACCATGTCAGGCCTTAGGCTGCATACTTTTTAAATGAACTGCTTAGACAAATCTTTGTTTGTGTGTTTTCATGCATAACATATTACTTAATAGCATTAAGGTTTATATCTTTTCCTATCTGAATTTAAGAATGTATAAAAATGAAGCTACTTAAGATATTTAAGACTATCTGAGGCTGGTCAGTGTAGCACAGTCCTTAAATCCCAGCACCTGGGAGTAGAGACAGGCAGATCCTTTGGGGCTAGCCTGGTCTACAGAGTAGTTCCTGAACAGCTAGGGCTTCACAGAGAAATCGTGTCTCCAAAACAAAACAAAACAAAAAACCCAAAGACTGAGAACCTTATATTTACACCAGAAATGTTTATTATTTTAGTTAGAAAATCTTAGTAGGTACATTCATACGAATTCAACACTAAATTTTTTTTTCAGGTAGGATTTATTGAAGACTGTCAAACCCAGAGTTAGCATACCTGAGTATTGGCTTCTAATCTACATTAAAAGACAATCCATTATCTCTACAAAGCTATTAGCATCTCCATAATACTGAAGTGGGTTAGTAGTATGAAATTTACATATAAATTTATATTGTACCTTATCACTGTAGTTAAAAAAAATTGAGATCACAAATACACAGAAAGATAAGGGGAATCAAGAAAATTATAGGAAACACTATGTAACCTATGAGCCATCAATAGGTAGCTTTCTTTTTTCTTTGCAATCCCCTACAGACTCCTGAATTATTTAAGTTACAAATGTTTTGTTTCAGCCATAGTATTAAATGTATCTTTAACAGATGAGATTTTAAAAAAATCTCTGTCACTGATATCTTCAAATAGCTAGTTGTTGATGACGTGTCTCCGTTTGTCCCCAGTTTTTATAGTGTTTGGTTGCAATATATAGCTATCTAAATAATATGTACAGAATGACTGGCTGATATTTTTCAAGTGTCTTGTTATAAAGCTGTATCTTTACTTTCCCCTCTTTAGAGTGTTTACTGAGAGCTGCATCCTCATGGCTCTCATGGTTGGATTTTCTTACAGGAGTACTCAGTGTGGATCAGACATAGACAGTTACCCCTCCCCACCATTGTTTATTAACTGGACAGAGATTCACCTCATTAACACAGTTGACGCTTTGAAAACACATATTTGGAATTGTGACAGTTTAAGAAAGTCTGATAAGCATTATTGCCTAAAAATATTTTAAAACTTAGAAAAAGTTAAGTATGTTATAAATGTATGGAATATATATAGACAGTCGTATCATTTCCTGTCATAAAGCACATACTTTTAGAAAAAGTAAACTTTTCAAAATTTACCTGGTAGTATGCATGGCACCATTCACAGTAGAGACATGTGAACAAACAAAGATGTCAGCATTAGCTGCACAAGCTGACTGCTCCAGGCTGCATTGTGGTCACTGTGTAGCCACTTCCTATTGCTGTGGTGGGGGCTCAGGTGCCAAGAGCATCTGCTTGCAACTTTGACTTTCAGTAGCAGCTTGGAATGTTAAAATATAGTGAGCCTCTTCTCTGCTCTGAAGGGCCTGACAATCTGCCAGAAGGGAAGTCCTGTTAAAAATTGGAATCTTAGCCGGGCGGTGGTGGCGCACGCCTTTAATCCCAGCACTTGGGAGGCAGAGGCAGGAGGATTTCTGAGTTCGAGGCCAGCCTGGTCTACAGAGTGAGTTCCAGGCCAGCCAGGGCTACACAGAGAAACCCTGTCTCGAAAAACCAAAAAAAAAAAAAAAAAAAAAAAAAAAAAAAAAAATTTGGAATCTTAGTGCTGTTGTTTTCTGCCTTTTCTTTCTCCTTTGGTCTATAATGGTATTGACATAGCAATACAGAGTAAAATCTGTGTATATAAAAGAATTCTAAGTATGAGGTTTTAAATATTGAACTTTAGAAAACTTAATTGGATACAATTAACAAGTCATCTTATTTATAAATTTTCCAATATAAATCTATTTTGTGGAAATTAAAAAGAAAAACAAAAAACCAAAACCTGTGATGCACACAAGTCCTGTGCAAGTCAGACATGTCTCCAGAGCATTGCAAGTCCTGTGCAAGTCAGACATGTCTCCAGAGCATTGCAAGTCCTGTGCAAGTCAGACATGTCTCCAGAGCATTGCAAGTCCTGTGCAAGTCAGACATGTCTCCAGAGCATTGCAAGTCCTGTGCAAGTCAGACATGTCTCCAGAGCATTGCTTATCACAGGAAAAAGGAAATCTTTCAGAGGCTGGCTTGCCAAGCCAGCTTAGATAAATCAGTGAGAACCTGCTTCAAAATAAAAAGTGAAGAGATAGTGGGGAGATAGCTTAGTCATAAAGACCTTGTCTGTAGCATGCATGAGATCCAGTGTTCAATGCCCAGTACTGTAAAAGGGTAAAGGAGAAGCAGCGTTTCTTACATGTTCTTCACATTACGGCATACAAAGTAAGTGTTAAATTCTGTTGCTGGTTTGGCTTTTGGTCAGCAATAGAGTATTTGAAAAAAGATACAAACAGATTTTGGGAGGTTTTTTTTTTTCTTCCTCTTCTTTATGATATGTGGCTGTAGGGAGAATCTAATCCCTGAACTGCTCGGTAGTCAGCTACATCTGGTTAATCTGACGCAGCTCCTGTAAGGAAAGGTGGAGTAAACTCTAGGCAGTTTGAGTTTTGAAATGGTAAATCGGGAATCCAGCATCTTCCTATGGAAGCTGATAAGCTGTTCTTAAATTCTTATACTAAGTAATGGATTTAGATTTATGAACATTTGGTGTTTTTAAATGCTATTTTTATTTTTGTAGATACTCAAAACTGGTAGTTCTACTTGTTTCTTGAGTCCTTTTAATATGAATCCATGAGAAATAACTTGAAAACGTGCTTTCTTTGTGCTATGACAGCATACTTACACAGTTTTTTTTTTAAAATCCTGGATATGTAAGCTTTAGGGATTTTTCCTTTTAAAAAGAAATGTAAATGTTGTTATTACTGTGTGTAAGTGTGTATGCATGTGTATAACTTTTAGGAGTCACTCTCTACATTGTGGCAGGGTCTTGTTTCTCTTGTGCTAGTTAGTTAGCCCAGTTCTTTTGAGACAGTTTTCCTCCTTCCTTGTAGTTGTAGATTATAGATGCATCTGGTTTTCTTTCTTGTCTCCCACCACACCACCCAATATAGGGTTTCTGTATAGACCAGGCTGTCCTTGGACCCTCAGAGATCTGCCTGCCTCTGCCTCCTAAGCACTGTGAGATTAAAGGCACATACCACCATGCCTGGTGCACTTGGCTTTCTTAAGTTGATTCAAACAATTGAATTTAGGCCTTTTCACATGTGTGGCAAGTGCTTGTACCTGCTAAGCTATCTATCTCATCAGCCTGTTTCTTTTAATGTAAGATTGTGTTTAGAAATCCTAGCTATTGGATTGGATGTAATTTCTATGCTTTTGTACTGCATAGAACTAGAGAATAAGTTTACTTTTTAATTTTGCCTTTTAAATTATTTTACTTAATTTCAGTTTATTTGTTGATGTTAAGATTGAGCCCAGGATCTCATGTATGCTAAGCTCTGGTACTGAGCAACAGTTTCCTTTAAGAGAAACCTTTGAGCCTGTGTGGTTACTTCACATTCACACAGATGCCTATAGCATATGACTTCTTTAATTTTATTATCTCAAGTCTTGACCAGACTGAAAATGTGATTCTGAGATACTAACACCATTTCTCATTTATTTTAGCACAGAGTAGTATGCTCTCAGAACTAGCAGTATTATTTTGATAGTTTCTTCTCCCCACTTTTATCTGTGGGTATGATTCAGGACCCTCGTAGATGCCTACACATAGTACTCAACCCTATGTAAACTTTTCTCCTAGGATACCTGTGGTAAGTTTAGGTACCATCAAAGGTAAACAATGACCAACAATTGTAATAATATATTGCAAAACTGTACTGTTAAACGGATGAAGTGTATAGTACTTGTTTCAGACTATATCATGACTTGTCAGTATTTCGATTACTTCCATTCCCTACTCCCTTTCTCTTTTGAGGCAGGATCTCAATGTATAGCTTTAGCCTGCTAACTGCTGGGAAAGTAGGTGACGACCATGCCTGACTTCCACTTCCTTAGCTGCAGTGAGTGAGTATGTATGTATGTATGTATGTGTGTGTGTGTGTGTGTGTATGAATGAGTATTTTTAGTTTTTGCTAGCACACCTGTGTTTCCTATTCTAAGAAGTGGGATTCCTGGGTCAAAGAGAAACTGCCAAAGTAGTTTTTGCTAGGTTTTGACAGTGTTTTAGTTTGTGCTATTTATTTTGTGAATTGTTGGTGCCATTTATGAGAAGCCATAAATCCTCTTGGTAACTATAAGAAATATTTTCATATTGCAAATACAAATTCAACCTCTTATTTTACTTATCAAGTTTGTCTCAAAATTATCACTGCCTCTACATACCATAAACTGTTTGTGATAGAAAATTAACCTCCTAAAAGCTGTAATGGCTTTAACTAATTTTGAAAATTTTACTGTATGCAACCTGTCTTTATAAACACAGCCGCTGACATCGTGGCCTTCCTTTTCAAGTAAATGCAGTATATGTATTAGAATTGTATTATATTTATATTTAATATAAAGTTAAGTTTAAAGTATTAAAAATCAACCCCAAAGACAGACCTGTTTATATTATTGGTTTATTTAGATGGTTCTTGCTGTTGCTGTCCTGAAACTCACAACCTACCTTCCTCAGCCTTCCAATTGTTAGGTCACAGGTACCGCCATACCTGACCAGAGCTTTTTATTTATTTTTATTTTGTATGTTCATTTGTTTTGTGTAGTTGTATAGTTCTGGGAGTTGGACCCAAGGGCTTATGCATGGTAGGCAAGTGTTCTGCCACTGGGCCACATACCAAGGTAGAACTTTTACATTTCCTAAGAATGAACTGAAGGATAGAAAGATTTCACTAGTTTAGAATAAGGCATCTGTAACTAGAAGGGGAACTAACTGTTCAGGAGGAGGAAGGCGATCAGAAAGAAAGCAGATAGGACAACGAGAGCATAAATGTAGTTAGGTTAGTAGATGTATGAGAATGTGGGAATAAAACCCATTTTGCTGTATTTGTTCTGTTGTTTTATATGAGACAGAGTTTCATGTGATTTACTGTATAGTCAAGGCTGACCTGATCCTCCTGCCTTCACCTCTCAAGTGCTGGAATTACAGGCATGTGTCATGACACACAGTTTGTATGGTGGGAACTGGATTTAGGACACATGCCCGGTAAGCGTTGGATCAGCTGTGCCACATTCTTAGTCTCCCCATTAAAAATTGCTTGTAGGAACCAACTCTCTCCTATCACATGGGTACCAGGGATTAAATTCATGTCTTTAGGCTTGCTTGGCAGCAAGATTCTTTAGCCCTGAGCATCTCCCTAGCCCCAAACCCATTATTTTGGACAATTAATATATGCAAACAATAAAGGGAAGATTATTCTACTTAAACCTCTTTTCCTTTGCCATATAAACAGACTTTCCTTTTCCATTTTCCCCTTGCATTTTGAATTTTGAGATAGTTTAAGTCAACTAGGTTATCTAGGTTTCTCAGCTCATTGTTTTTATGAAGCTTATCAGATTTGTGACAAAAATATTTTGAAGCTAAAGATACTTTTAGTCATAAGCTCTAAATTTTTAAAGATCTTATTTAGTTTTTTATGTGCAAATGTTCTGTCTTCATGTATGTGTACTACATATGTGTCTAGTCCTGTAGAGGCCAGAGGAGTATCGGTTTCCCTCAGCTGGAATTAAAGGTGATTGTTAAGTTCCGTGTAGGTTCAGGAACCTGAACTCATACCTTCTACAAGAGCAGCAAATGCCTTTAAGTCCTGACAGCTGCTTCTCTGGCCATTTAGATTTTTCTATAAAGAAATAAGGCCTGCAAAATATTAGGGACTAGTGTTTGCTGAATAAATGAGTGTCTAAGGGAGCCACTACTACTGATAGTCACTAATTGGCAATGAAGGAATGAATTTGAACAACTGATAGTTTATCTATAAGAAGCAGTCATAAAATTTATCGAGTAACCAGATTTCCTGCAGTGTATTGAACTATTTAGAGTTTAAAGGTTAAATACAAATAAAGGTACAATTTTGGAGGTGAAGTGACATTGTGACAGTGATTTTTGCTTATTAAAGGTCTTCATTTTACTAAAACAGTGTTGAATAAGTGCTGTCGGATAGAAAAGTTCTATCCTATTGAAATTGGAATAAATTGATGACTTAATGGATATGTATGTTTTTCTCTCCTTTTGGTAGGCATTTGGGATCACAGCTTTGTGAATTAGAAAAGCTGATTGATAAAATGATGATTGCAGAATTTTCTACTTATTCTCATAGTGACTTAAATAGACCACTGGAAGGTGAATGCCAAGTTTTAGAAGAGGTATGTGTTTGAACTGTGGAATCCAAGAACTGTCTTTGCTTAGTATTGCTTCCTTTACAGCTTCAGTTTATAACACATTCTTCTCAGATCATAGTGGACAAAATTACCTCAAATTTCCATGTCTTTGAGACTTTTGAGGCCCTGTGTTAGCTATGTATCTTAATAAACGTCGTAAAAGCTTAGAATCCTATGAAGTAGAGAATGGAGTTCTGTCATAGCTTACTTAGAAATAGGAATTGAAATGAGGTCTGTAAAGGTTACAAACCAAGTTCATAGTAGAGCTATAGGATGAATGATTTAATTTATATTCCATAGGCATGTATCTACTGGGTTTATCTTCTGTAAAAAGTGATGATTATGTGGTGATTTGTTCATCCAAATTCACCAATTACCCATTCTGGATATGTTTTATTCGTATGTTTAAATAAATACATCACATCCAGGTTTCATTCATCTGGTAATTTTGCAGTGCAGATTGTCTCAAGAACTACCAGGAAAAGAAAAAAAACCTAAAGTCCCTGACTCATAATTGCCCACAGACTTGTGAGGTATATGGTGAGCAGTGAGCAGAGAGCATCCCCTTGGAGTCCAGGCTGTCTGTGCAGTCTTCTAGGCCACAGGGACTCTGGATTCTTAACTGTGGGCATGAGGAGAAAAGACCTGTTAGTGTTGTTTTGTCTCTAAGCCAGTCTCATTTCATCTATTGTGGCAGAATAGGATTTACCTGTTGGAAAACAGACTCCAAAAATCTGGTGGCAAGGTTGCTGTGGGAGGGGTCACACCATACTTCTGGAAGCACTACACTCTGTCCAGGCAGAAAGCTGAGAGTCTGACATAACCATGCTGTTAAGTGTTTCTGCTTTTAAGTTAAATTTCAAATGTAAAATTATACCTTTCTTTTATTTTAATAGGAAAGATTAGTATCTCTTGTATTTGGGCTTTTGAAACAAAGAAAACTTAATTTTTTAGAAATCTATGGTGAAGAAATGATTATTACAGCAAAGAACATCATTAAAGAGGTACTGTGCATTTTTATTTAATATATGATTTGAAACCTGTGAAGTTCATTTTTGTGTCACCTAGTTATATGTAAAATATGCAGTATAATAGTAATGCTTGATCATTTTGTTAAAAACTGCAGACATGATAAAATGAGAGAGTCATAAACCTACCAGCCAGGATCACTACTTTAAGATGTTACAGGTTTCTTATTGTTGTTACACATATGACCTTGGATAGATTTCAGAACCCACATAAGCATTTTTTCCCACATTATTTTCCAAACATCCAGAAACAGCTGTTTTATGATTTTATAAAATTGTACCAACATCATGTTGGTTAGGTCTAATTTTTTTTTTGTCAAGGTGGAATATTTAAAGTTTCAGTTTGATACTGTAAATAAAACTGACAGACTTCTTGTGAATAAAGTTACTTTGTCATATTTAAGATTTTTTTTTAAGAAAAGAGGATTGAGAGGTTTGCTCAGTCAGAGAGCCTGGCTTGATCCTTAGAACCTGTCTGAATGTGCTGGACACAGCGTGCACCTCTGATCCCATCCTGGAGTGGCCGAGAGGAAGCCCCTGGGGCCTGGGCAGCCAGCCCAGCCTAGTAGATGAGCTGCAGGCCATTGAGTGACCCTGTCTGAATGGGACTGGTTGGCTTTCCTGAGAATGACACCTGAGATGGCCTCTGGCCTCCATGAGTGCACACAAACTTGCATACCCAGATGCACTCATGAACACCCACACATGCACATAGAGAAACAACAAAAAGATGGTGTTCTTAGATTGATGCCTCAAAGCAGAAATGTTGGTCAGAGAGTGAAAGTTATTTTACATTGTTTCATACATAAAACTAAATCGTTGTCTAAAATAATTTTACTAATTTATACTCCCCACAATAAATATATGAATGTTAACTTCCGTTTGCACTGCTTAGAAAAGTTAGTAATAACTTAAAATCTTTTAGATTTCATCCAGGCTTTATGGTATGCTTATTAGACTGTACTCTATTACTAAGCTGAACTCATACTGCCATGGTTTTAGTTTCCCTTGATCTTTGATTTTTGATTTTTTTTTTTTACCTTAGATAATTTTACAAAGTGTTTATTAGGCATTATTATCATTAAGTTAAATGTACATAAGTTTTCAATGTTTATATAAATACACAAAACTATAATTGCTTTCTCTTTTACTTAAACTGTAAAATTTAATACATAATTTGTATTTCAAAATGTGTATAGCTATTATGGAAAATTGTTGGTAGTATTTACTAATACACATTACATGATTCTGTTCAAAAGTATTCATGTAACAGAAATACTGAGGTAAATTCATTCAAACATAATAATGTGTACATGGCAGCACCATTTGCCATTAGAGAGAAAGGAACATTCTAAATTGCATCATCTGAAAATAGAAGAGATAAACAGAATTGCAGTATATATGTATAGTAAAATAAAATTTAGTGAATTACCTAAAGTTATGTAAATTTAATATAAAACCAGACACAAAATGAGTATACACTGCAAGTTCCTCCTGCATATAAGACATAGGCGAAATGAGTATATACTTTAGACATCTATTCATGGTAATAACATTTTGGGTGTGGAGTGATAGCTTGGCAGGTAAGAGCACTGCCTGTTCTTGTAGGGCATCGAGCCGAGAGCATCGTCAGGGTGGCCCACAACTGCATTTACCTTCCACTGGAGTGGTTCCAACACCTCTTGGCCTCTGCAGGCGTGAACAGACAAACATGCAGGAAGACACTCATACACTAAAAATAAAACCTTAAAAGATAGTGACTTTTGAAAAGTGTGGAACTGGGCAAAGAATAGAATTCTAAGCACTTAAAATACTCAGTTCTATAAGTAAATTCTAGTTCAACAGATTGCACTCTCTGTGTGAAAGTGCTATACTTTCTGCATATTCATATGTGTTTCTGGGACTGTGTATTTATTCATCACAGTAAGGCCCTATGTTTAATCCTTAGCACCATACATACAGAAAAGGATTATTGTAGTTTTGAGTTTTCTTTATTTATCTATCTATTTGTTTATTTAATTTATTTATTAAAAGTATTTTATGTATATGAATGCTTTGCTTGCATGCATGTGTGTGCATTATTTGCATGCCTGGTACCCATGGAGGCCAGAAGGCATTGGATCATCTGGAACTGGTTACGAACTGCCAAGTGGGTGCTGGGATCAAATCTGGGTCCTCTGGAAGACGAACCAGTTCTTTTAACCACTGAGCTAACTCTACAGTCTGTTCATTGACTTTTAATTTATATGTATGTGTGTGAGCATGTTCAGGTACATGTAGAGTGACGGCCATGCATGTGTGTTCACACATGTGGAGGCCAGAGGACAATCTTGGGTGTCTTTCTGGGGACGTCTGCCTTGTTGTTTGAGACAGTCTCTTACTAAACCTGGAACTTGCCTAGTGTGTTAGGCTGCCTGGTCAGTGAGCCCCAGGCTTCTGCCTGTCTCTGGTTCCTCAGCAGTGGGATCACAGGGCTTTGCAACCATACTTGGTTTTAACATGAGTTTGGGAATTAGATTTAGGTCCTTATATTTGCAGAACATACACCTTACTGACTGAGCTGCCCTGCTTCCAACCTCAGGACGTTGTTTCTAATGTACAGATGCAACATGAATTAGTTGGGATTCTAAAGACAATTAACCACATTGCCCTTTTTCTTAAATTACAGCGTGTGATTAATAAAGTTTCACAAATAGAAGAAATAGACACAGACGTTGTTGTAAAGTAAGTATACACATGTATATAGCTTTGTGTTTACCAGTTAAGGAAAAGGACATGTACAAATTAATTTTTTTTCTTTTTTCCCAATAATCTTTTTGTTTGTTTGTTTTGTTTTTGTTTTTCAAGACAGAGTTTCTCTGTATAGCCCTGGCTCAATAATCTATTTTTATAAATTATAATTTTAAGGTAACTAAGTAATTGTTGGTGAGATTTGGGTTAGGGTATAAAACTATTATGCATGAAAATAAAGTACCTTTAAGAGGTAAGAGAAGACTTTCCACCTTAGACCATGGCCAAGTTCATCTGTAACTTCGCAGAGAAGGCATCATTGATGGTGGCTGCTGCCATGACTTACTTGAAGCCTTGACTGACCACATTTTGGCACTAAGCCAAGGTTGAGCTGGTTCCCCCAACCACTGGTGAAATCCCTACAGTTATTCAGAACCTTGAAAAAAAAATCAAAGTACTAAAACGGGTAGCTGCAAACACCTTATAGTTAAGGAAGCTGTGCTGAATGGCGTGGTGGCCACTGAGGTGTGGATGTGGTTTTATATTGGAGAGATCACAGGCAAACGTGTAATTGTTGACTATGATGTTTGAAGACCAATCTTTAACTTCCAAGTTGAGTTCTTACTTGAATGTTCTTGAACTATGTGTAATGAGACTGTTATCGGAATAAAATACTAGGCGTTGAGTTAGAGAGAGAGAGAGAGAGAGAGAGAGAGATGGGGAAATGAGTGTTCAACAAAATTCAGAAAAAAGAGTATTGTCCTTGAATAAAAGATCTTGGATAGAGGAAACAGTCACTATGAGGTAGACTCTTCAGGGAAGGAACTGAGGAGTATGTACAATAGAGCCCACCCCTTATCTTCAGGAGATACTTGTAGAGCTTCTGTGAAAGCCTTTGACTACAGACAAGAGGGAACTTTCTCTCTCTCTCTCTCTCTCTCTCTCTCTCTGTGTGTGTGTGTGTGTGTGTGTGTGTGTGTGTGTGTGTGTGTGGTGTAAATACAATGTTTTTCCTTATGTGCCTTCTGTCATTGCTACATAGTATTGGAGTTCATCTAACTTCAGATGTTTCTAACCTGCTGCCTTCTTCTTTGGGTCATTGTTCTTATGTAGATGATCTGTTAGCTGAGGTTGTTACTAAGTAAATATTGGGCAGGTATTATATACAACATGGATACATTAAATAAAGGGATGATTCTAATCCAAGGGGGGAGGGAACAGAGCAGTCATCATACTACTTATAATGGTGATAAATTGTTATATTTTGAAAATTTCTATTTAGTATTTTTGAACTGTTTGGATACAGGTAAATCTAACAAAACCATAAAATGAGTTGACTGCTACATCTTTGCTTTTTCTAGTCTTCATAAGGATTTTAAATTGGCCAAGCCTGCAGGTTGGCTTTCCAGGGTAAAGTTGAGCATAGAAGGGGAATAGAGGGTTGATAGAAAGTAGGAGAGGTTAAAAATAATTTATTACAATGGGGGTAGCAAATACTACATTTAAATCATTTGGCCTGTAATCAAACACTTCTGATAGGCTCAAGGAGTTTAGGTGTTTACTTTTGAATGCCTGGTCCCTACTTTTCCTTTTCATCTTGACATTCTTGTTCTTTCAAGAAGGATAGTGGTATTTTATGTCTGGATTTCTCATTTATTTAGGTATCTAGATTTAAAGGAATTTAGGCATCTGGCCACCGATATAGATACTTATTAAGGTTCTCTGGACCAAAACCTCAGAGTGGAGATGTGTTACAATTTCTGCACCATTTCTTGGCACATCTGTCTCAGAATTAGTTGGGATGACTAGTGAGGAGGAGGAACTGCTAGGGAACTTTTAGAAAATTCAGGATGACGACTTTATTTTCTTGTTCTTGTGCAGGCTAGTTTAAGTTAGAATCATTTGGGAAAAAGGACTCTCAGTTGAGAAAATGAGTCCATAAGATTAGCCTGTAGGCAGGTCTGTAGTACACTTTCTTAATCGGTGATTGAGTGGGAGATCTCAGCCCACTGTGGGTGCTGAAATGGTGGTTCTTGACTGTAAGAAAGCAGGCTGAGCAAACCATGGAGAGCAAGACTGTAAGCAGCACTCCTCAGCGGCCTCTGCATCAATTCTCTGCCTGAGTTCTCTCTGCAATGCAGTATGACCTGATAGAAGCTAAAACCTCTTTTCTCACTATGTTTGTGGTCGTGGTGTTCTCCCACAGCAATAAAAACCCTAGGAAGACACTGTAATGAGTTTTCTCAATGTATGCAGAGCTTCCTGCTATCCAGTACAAGAATGTGTTTTGTTTTATTTTGTTTTTGTAATAAATTTATGGTTATAGCAGCATTCACTGGAAATATGTAATGTTATTTTCTATAAAATTTCCTTAGGGAATTCTATTTTATATTAACCTGTTTCATATTAGAATTTATTAACTGAGAGTAACTATCAAGTAATAACATTAGGTGATATATAATTTTTTAAATGTTGTTGATAACAGTTCTAATCAATTTCTTTAATGTTTATAACTGTAAAAGATACATACTTTTCCTCCTGGTTAAAAATAAAAAGCTACAACAGACAAGGCAAGGAAGAGCTCACTTGACAGAGTTCCATCAGCAGCTGCACTCAACAGCTGGGATTTTGAGCTGATTTGGTGCTGCCCAGAGTCCATGCCAGTAGACTGTCCCACGTCTCACAGTGGAAAGGTGGATTACATCTTTTGAGGGAAATGGTATATTTCTATCATTATTTCACAAGAGATCCTTACAGTTTGGTAACTGACCTCTTCAGCTCAGGAACCTATGATTCTAGTTAGGGCTCAAGATAAATGGCACTTTATTTTTATAGAATGTTTAATATCCTTTCCTCCAGCTTATAGATGTTACCATATTGGTCCAGAGACACTTATTTCTGTTTAAAAAATTTTTATAGGCTTGCAGATCAAATGAGAATGTTGAATTTTCCCCAGTGGATCGATCTGTTAAAGGATATTTTCTCTAAGTTTACAGTTTTCCTACAGAGAGTTAAGGTAAGCTTACACATCAGTTGCCTGCAATATCTGAAATTCAATTAGCTTTTTAGACAGTCCTCATAGAACTGAATTGTATTTGGATGAGGGTAAGCCTTACTGTACATAATGATGTCTTTGGGCCTTGGTTTTAGTCACTTGCATTTCCTTCAGTCTGTCTTTAATGTGTGTCTGCTGATTGGACTTACTCAGCCTCTACTGACTCAGGAGATTTGAACTTGGAATCTGCTTCCTTAGAATTATGTCCATCCTCCAAAAGAAATCAAATGTTTCAGAGAGGAAGCAATGTATTTGAGATTTGCAACTATCAAAATCCTTTATTTCTTAATAGTTCTTAAAGATAGTAATTTATGTAAGCTAATTACCATTTACCTAGCTTTCAGTGTTTAGTAAGAGCTTCTGCTGTATCAAGTACCATTGTTTAAGATAACAGTGCTGAGGTGGAGCTAACAATGTAGTAGAAAGAGACCTAGATAAATAGAGAAATAATTTTAGATGACAACAAATGTTCTTAAACAAGCAACACAAAACCAGAGCAGAGCAGCCACAGCTGCATTAGTGGGAGAGAGCCAGTTAGGGAAGGTCTCTGAGGAAGCCGCCGTGTGTGCCAGAACCCAAGTGACAAGACGGACAGCAGCAAAGGGCACAGGGAAGAGCCGTCTGTACCGAGGAGACAGCAGAGGTGTTGAGTGAGACTCACCAGGCTCAGTGTTCAGACAACATAAAGAGACATCCCCACGTGACAGCATAAGGGGTGTGTACAGCATTGCGAGGTTGTGAAATACATAGTGTTTTAGAGAAATGTCCATTAAATAAGTTAGAATGTAAGTGCTCTGTGTTCTCAGCTGTAGTGAGCTTCCCTCTCCTGTGCAGCTGGTTTTCACAAGTCACTCATACTGTTATTTCATCAATACAAGCTTGATAAAATTGTAACATTTCTTATAAGACTTTGATTCATTTTGATCATAGATGTTCAGAATTATGTTCACATAATTCTTGTGAATTTTAGTTTTGTGATATTTAAGTGCATCTTTCTAAAACATGTCCTATCGTTTCTTTTTTGTAGGCAACATTGAATATCATTCACAGTGTTGTTCTCTCAGTTCTTGACAAAAACCAAAGAACTAGAGAATTGGAGGAGGTCTCACAGCAGAGGAGTGCTGGGAAGGACAACTCCTTGGACACAGAGGTGGCTTACCTGACGCATGAGGGCTTGTTCATAAGTGATGCTTTCAGTGAGGGTGAGCCAGCATCTGCAGTGGTTGGTACTACCTCTCAGAGAAACACGTCTCCACATAGCGAGCCCTGCAGCAGTGATTCGGTATCCGAGCCAGAATGTACTACTGATTCTTCGTCCAGCAAAGAGCAGACATCAGCGTCTGCTACTCCAGGAGGTATAGATATTATGTGAGTATAGTAGCTTCCTGAGAATGATAGCTCTGATGCAGTAGGACTGGAGATTCAGCTTTAGTTTTTAAAATATATCCCTTGAGAATTTAACAAAGTATGTAATTTTTATGAAACATACACTTCATTTTGAAGATGTGTAGAAGGTGTGGAGGAGAGCCGTAGAGACAGTGGAGAGAGTACAGGATCTTGGACTGGTGAGGAACTTGTATTACTTCCTGTGACGTCCTCCCTTCAGCACTGTGTGAATTGATTCAGAGGAAGCTTAGGAAATTTATATAAACCAAGCAACTTTTTCAGGACCCACATCCGCTACTGCTCTGTTGATTTTTCTCTGTTCTTTCCCTGTTCTGCTCTTTTATTTTATATTAGTAAAGGTGTGTTTGCCTTATATATTGGTTTCTCAGAGGTGTGAGTTTCTTTGCATTACATTGCCTTTCCAAGCATCACTTGTAAAATGTATGTTTTGAAGTTATTTCACATTTACAGAAAATTTGCAAGAATAGTATGAACACTGTCGAGTATCCTCCATTCAAAGGCCCCAGTTCTGAATAGTTTACCACATGACCCTCTCTCTCTCTCTCTCTCTCTCCTTCCTCCCCTTTCCCTTTTCTCTTTATATCTGCAATCAGACATGATGCCTCTTTATCCAAGAAACTAGAGTATGTGATTGCTAACCCAGAACATTGTCTTACATAACCCAATTACTTTAACAGTAGGTTAAGAGGGTAAATTATCATCATCTAATCTATAGACCATAGTCTTAAGCTCACTAGGTGTTCCTGTAATAACTGGTATTGAAAAAGACAAAGCAAAACCTGTAAATGCTTTCTGTTCTAAGAGCATAGTTTGGATTACGTTGTTAAGAATAACAAGACTTAGTGCTGCTGCTTATACTTAAATCAACCTGTGGTCCAGAGCTCATGGAACTCACATTTTAATTGAGATCAGCTTATTACAGTTTTTCCTTCCTACCAAAATACCTGAACTGCATTAGTAAATGTATATATTTTATCTGTGTTTGGCTAATATCTTTATATTTACTAGTTATTATTGTACTATTAAATCTATATTAAAATGATGTATTTTGATTGGGCGTGGTGATGCATGCCTTTTTCCCCAACATCTGGGAGGCAGGGGCAGAGGCAGGTGAATCTCTGTGAGTTCAGAGTCAGCCTGGTCTAAATAACAAGTTCCAGGACAGCCAGAGATACAGCAAGACCCTGTCTCAAAGCAACAATGACAACAAATTCTGTATCTTATATAATTTTATTTATTTATTAAAACATTTCAGAGCTAGGAGACCTTCACTTGAGGGGACAGCTGTCCTACCCTCACGGTGTGACTTTCATTTGCATCTGAGGTGTTTTTTGTTCCTGCATTAATCATCTCTACCCTAGTAGAGAGGGCAGAGGACTGGCACTCTCCTCGTTTTGTTTTGGTTCAAACTTTTTAATTTGGTATACAATGCACATGTGGGAAAAAAGTCAAATTCTAAATGTTCAGCTCAAATAATTATTCCAAAATGAAAATATTTGGTCAAGAAATATTCTCAAGAAATGAAGGAGTATCAGCTTTCTAGAAAACTTACCCTCCCCTGCCTCTGCTCTAGTCATTTCCATCTGGAATCAAGTTGTTAGAATGGTGTGTGTGTGTGTGTGTGTGTGTGTGTGTGTGTGTGTGTGTGTGTGTTTTGTTGCTTTAGTTTTCAGTTGTATATCATAGAACCACACTTCTGTGCTCATCTCATTTCTTTCCTTCAGTATTATGTGGGTGACAGGTGCATGTAGTGGGGCTTTATTTATATATATAAATAATGTCCTATGACAGCATCACAATGTGAAAGTCATTCTGCTATTGATAAGATTTGGGGTTATTTCTATTTTTAGGGATTGTGCCTGCCTTTGGTGGTTCCATGAATTGATGGTTCTTGTGCATATTATGCATGGATTCTTGCCACTGTTAAATCCTTAGCTTTTAAATGCTTGTCGACATTTTTGATATACATGCTACAAACAGATGTTGGAAAATATAGACACCAGGAATGGGGATACACACACACAATAAATATAAATATAATGGGCTTACATTTTGGTTGAGTGCACAGCCAAAAATCACAGCCAACACATGAGAGTGCAGGAGAATTTGTTGCCTGTAGTCAAGAGATCAGTTTTAAAAAATGGCACTCTCTTAATGGAAAAAAAGGTGAGGAATTTATTTAGAAAGCCTATACATATTCATATAGAAAGACACCTTGGAGCAGGCATATTTCTGATTATATTCACTTTAAAATACACACTACTGGGCATTCTTAGTTAAAGTTATAATTCAAGAGAAAAAAATTGCAGAAGGGAATGCCCCAGACACATCCAATCAGCCTTGTAAAAGCAGAAGGGGGAAGGTTCTCTGGGTTTTTTAGCCTCATGTGCAGTCGCTTACTTAGAGTTCTGTCAGGAAGAGTTCTGCCATCTCACATCTTCATTTACTTCCCTCAGTCTCCCCATTTGGTAGCCTTCTACATGTTGGCTGTTTCGGAGTGTGTGTAGGTCACAAGTGTAGGAGTTTTAGTTTTGTCCTGGTGATTGGTAGGAGAGCACCTTTCCATATACTCATTATTTCTTTTGATAGCATCTCCTGGCAAGTGTGTATAGAAGGTCTTTGCCTATTTCTTTCTTTCTTAATGATTTGTTAGAGTTGCTTGTGTAAGCACACGTCTGCTCTCTACCCATATTGCAAAATCATCTACCACTCTGTGAATTCCCACTTCACTCCCTAGTTAAGGTCTTTTTGGTGAAAAAAGGCTATTAATTTTAAATGTTTCCCTTTGGCAATTAGATTGACAGTTTCTCTGTAATTTTTTTTGTATCATGCAAGATTTTCTTCCTGTACCTAGATAATCCTTTACACTTAGCCCATTTAGCTAAAATGTCATCTCCCTTACTGTTCTGTATGTAGTACCGCTGTTGCTATAAACCAGATATGTGTGTAGTCGTTACGTTTCTGATTCTGTGATAAAGCCCCATATTTACTGCAGTAGGAGAGAGCTGGTCTGGCATGAGGGAGACCTTAGCTTCACTCTCCATCCAGTTCTTGTCTTTTAAGAAGGTGGTCTAGAATTTGTACGTTTTATTGTCACTTATATGGCAGAGGCTAAGATATTACATATGATTCGCTCTGGAACAGAGCGTGAAAACTAGAGTCTTTAGCTAGTTGGCTATTTGCCAGTTCAAGATACCTACGCAGCTAAAGCCATGACTGTGGCAGGAGAGAAGAAATACTGAAGGCAACTAGCAGCTTGCTGCGACACTCCACAGGCTTAAGCCTGCATCACAGCTGTTCTGTTTGGTTTTTCCTTCCTGCCCTCGTTGTCCATCCCTTTAGAGTCTTCTCTGGCGTTCCTTCGTTACATGTCACCACAGGATGAAACGTAGGCAGTGCAGATGGTCCTGCCTGTGTTCAGCTTATACACCAGTTCAACGGGGAGATGACAGGGAAGTTAGGTCTCTGCAGTATTTAAAAACTTGTTTTTATTTACTGTTTTCTGTTTATGACTTTGTGAGTTAGTGGCATATGGCTAAGGGTTCTAAATTCCTTAGTGATTCTGTTACATGGCAAATTTTTAGTAATCCTTTAGAAAATAGTAAATTTGAACTTCTAAGTGAGCATTTATTGTTGGAATTGACATTAGTACCAGACTGTTTTTATAGAAATAAGTGTTTTGAGTGTTGGAGTGTTTTGAGTGTTGGAGAGAAAACTCAGTCAGCAAAACGAGGACCTTAAGTTATACCTGAACACAGGTCAAAAGCTGGCTGTGGTGGTGTGCTCTTAAAGTACCAGTGCTGGGGAGTAGAGACATGGAATTCCTAGCCTGCTCGCCTGGCCTACTTGCTGAGCTACTGTGAGGCCCTGTACATAAACAAGATACATGGTCCCTAAGGAAGGAAACCAAAGGTTGCTCTCTGGCTCCATTTGTACCCACTACATCTGTGCCCCACCCCCAAAATTAGGGAACAGAGGAAGTTTAATAAATTAGAGACCAATTCTAGATTTTGGTCTTTCTCTCTTACTGTGGGTAGATCATTTAAACTACTGAGGGCCACAGTCCACCTGCCTCAGGAGGAGAATTATACAAGACTGTTTTGAGGATACCTTAAGACTCTTAACCCTGATGTTATTATAAGGCATTAGTAAATAGGTTTAGTGATATAATTTTGAGTGATAATAAACTTTCTTCAATATAACCCAGTAATATAAATCAGAGCCTGCTAATAATAACTGAAAATTATCTTATTCCAACGAAAGGGTTGTAAATGACACAGGCACTTAACTTGTGTTATGAGGATGCTAAAGAATTGTTGGCATAGAATAAGTGGCGTGTGTGTGTGTGTGTGTATGTATGTATGTATGTATGTTTATTGAGACAGGGTTTCTCTGTGTAGCCATGGCTGTCCTGGAACTCGCTTTGTTATACTAGGTTGTCTTTGAACTCAGAGATCTGCCTACCTGCCTCTTGAGTGCTGGGATTAAAGGCGCATGCCACCACTGCCAAGCTCTGTGGTCTTTATAATATGCTTCTTGAATGGAAATATTTAAAAATAGAAAAATCTTGCATTTCCCCTCAAAAGATAAACACAACTGTTTAATACAGCGTCCTTAAGGGCTGCACTTTATCTTTCCAGTGCTAAGCACTTAAGTTCAGTAAGTCCTCTGCCACAAAGTAACTTATAATCACAGGAGAAAAGAACCTGTTCGCTGTGACTGCCCTCTCTCCTCACTGGCCCTCCCAGCATGTTACTCTCTGCATCGCACAGCTGCCCCTGCACAGCTGCCACCTAAGCCAGCCCACAGTTCTTCTGCTCTAAGGTCTGCAGACTGCAGCTGGAGGGAGGGTGAGCTAAGGGTTGGGACTTGTACAGTAGAAAAGTTATGCCTGTGAATGTTACCTTGAGCACCATTAAAACTGACTAGAAATGTTCAATAGCCCAGAATATTTCCCATGAATGTGAATCTTCCTCCTCTTTGATATGTCACGTGTGGAGAATACTGCGCTTCCTGATTAAATCTCCTTGTCTCATCTTCAGAGTCAGTGAAGACATGAGATTAACTGACTTGGAGCTAGGAAAACTGGCAAGTAACACCCAGGAGTTATTGTGTAATGCTTCAGATGTATGCCACGATCGAGCTGTCAAATTTCTCATGTCAAGAGCAAAGGTATTTTATTTTTATAAAGTCTTGGAGATTTCTCTGTTTATGCATAGTGTTACTTTAGAGATCCAAGTTATATGTAATTGTACCTGTGTTATGTCACAGTCTTACCATTTTAGCACTTGGAAAATTGATGTATTACTGCTGTGGTCTTCTAAAGAGCTACTGAGGTGTCAAATAATTAGAAAGTAGAAATGGAAAATTATAAAACTATTCTTTTCAAATTGTTTATTTAAATGACTTATTTAAAAATATAGCACCATAGTAATTAATTTGAATCTAATATGCTGTTTTACATAGACACACAAACAAAAAGATGTTAATAAAATTTAAATATGTGTAGGATTACTTGAATATATTTGAGTTACTGTGCTATAAAGTGATAACCAACTTTAGAAATCTTGAGCTCTGTATGCTCCAAGTTTTGAATTATAAAGTATTAGGAAATTTAAGCTAAAGTATAAATGTTTTAAATCATAAATATAACTAATATGATACAACTAACATACTAGGAAAGTAAAAATAACATTAGCCGTTACTAAGCTATGTCAGTTTTATAGCTCATACATCTTTTGTGTTATACTAACTTTTGTCATGATGTGATGCTTTTAAAACTTAGGATGGTTTTCTTGAAAAGTTGAATTCCACGGAATTCATAGCACTCTCAAGATTAATGGAGACGTTCATAGTGGACACTGAGCAGATCTGTGGGCGGAAGAGCACGTCCCTGCTGGGGGTCCTCCAGAGCCAAGCAAATAAGTTCGTGAACAGGTTTCATGAGGAGAGGCGGACCAAGCTCAGGTAGCACCGGGTACTTTCTGTGCTTTCCTTTTCTTTACAGAATAGCTGTGCTTAAAGGGTAAGCATAGTTGATCACAGGCAAAATTCCTCCAAATGGGGAAGTAAGCGAATTTCTTCGATTCAGATGGAGTTAGAATGTTTATCTTTGTTGAAGTCTTTGTCAGTTGATCCTCAGAGAATGTCTCTTTCTCACTCAGGGTTGACTAAATTGTTTTTCTTTGCTGATTTTGGCTAGGATAAAAGACACACACCTTGTAAAGGTTCTGTTAGTCTGTGGGTCCAGTCTGCTATGACGTCCAGCACTTAAGTACTGTTACCTTGCAGGGCCTCCTCTTCTGTTCCTTTTAGCTAAGGACTGATCCTGAGATGTCTGTGTTAAAGTTCACCAATTCTTTCCTTTCCTTTCCAACAGCCTCCTCTTAGACAATGAGCGTTGGAAGCAGGCTGATGTTCCTGCAGAATTTCAGGATCTTGTTGATTCTATAGCAGATGGAAAGATTGCTTTACCTGAAAAAAAAACAGCGGGTATGTATAGTTTCTCACACACGGTTCCCCCAACTTTATATTGATGGTGATGAGGGCATATCTCTGTCCCTGCACAGCCTGTACTCTTTCATTCTACTTTATGCAGACAAAATAGGTTTTCAATTAAAGTTATAAATACAGACTGATTGCATTAACTTTGTATTTTTTCCCCTGGAAAGTGAACAGTTTTGACATTTTTGTGGTAGGAATTTTCTATATACTTTGCTTTGTATCTGTCCCTCTGCGCCTGCCTTGCTGTTAGAACCCCATTAGGGTTTGTCGTGCCCCATCCACATGTTCACTGACCCACTAGAGACTGATCTGGGCCCCAGGACGTGAAGGCTAGTTGACATGTAATATTGGGCGCTTGCTTGGTGGTAGGCATTGATGTTTTAAGCCGTTTACAGATGTTATGTTATTGATGGTCCTCACACTAGGCTTTTAACAAACACAGGCGCTGGGCCCAGCACGGTTATATAAATAGTTGAGTTGCAGAGCAGGGACTCAGGTTCAGGCAAACTGACAGCAGGATCTTTTTCTTATGTGCTCTGCTTTGCCCCATCTGTGCAGATAATAGAGAGTTAATTAAGAAAGTGCTTCCTGTCATAAAACAAGTAGACATCCAAGTTGAATTGTTGATTAGAATTTAACTTTCTTTGCATGAAAGAAAAGAGGGAGTAATGCTCTCAGTCTCAGAAACTGACATGTAGGAAAAGCTCAGAGACAGAATTTGGCTGATCTAGGACAGTGATCTAATTTATTTTTCTTTTTACCTCAATATGCTGAATTTTGTTTCATAGTGGTAAGAAATATCACATGCTGGGAATGAATTTCTGAATTGAAATCTTTAAGGGCTAATGTTAATAATGAATAGTAGCCAGGTACAATGCTAGTTCTGCTGCTAATTCTTTTTTTTTTAATTAATTTATTTTTTTATGTATTTTGTTTAATCATGTGATGCCAGAAGAGGGCATCAGATCCCTTTACAGATGGTTGTGAGCCACCATGTGGTTGCTGAAAATTGAACTCAGGACCTCTGGAAAAGTAACCACTGTTGACTGCTGAGCCATCTCTCCAGCCCGACTAAATTAATTCTAATTAAAAAAACTTGTTAATCTGCTACATACCAGGCCCAGAAGTTAGGCAGTTTATAATCATTATTCCTGTCATTCAACTACTGAAAGACAGATAATTTTAACTGCAAAGAACTTAAGTTCATACAACGAGTATTTGTAATAGTGGGACTCAAATCTAAATCTAACTAACGCCAGTGTACTTCCTTACAGTGGCATAGAACTTCCCAAATACAGTAGATACTGGTTTCAAAATGAGTTAGTTCTGGCTTCTAATCAGGAACTACCCTTTTAATTTTTGTCTCTAGTGATTTGTTTCAACTTGTTCCCTCTCTTTGTTTGCTAGTTACAGAAGAAAGGAAGCCTGCTGATGTTCTTATTGTCGAGGGGCACCAGTATGCTGTTGTTGGGTGAGTATCACATTTCTCTTTGAAGCCCATCTTCTAGTTCTTCTTTGGAGTGAATTGCAAATTTTGGAATAACAATGTTAAAAGCTATAAAATATTTGGGGAAATGTTACAATTTTTCTTTTAGTTTACATTATTTTGTAGTATGGTTTATCCATTAGAGACTCCACTGACTTCACAGAAAGGAAGGCCCTGGTTTTCCCGTGTAATAGGAAATATACGAAGCAGCCAGAGGCCCATGTAGTAACTGCTTGGTACCATTATTACCTCACCTGTCTCTTGCTGCTTTTTTTCTCTACAACTTTCTCAGTGTGTAGGATAGCACAGTAGTTTTACTTATGGACAATAGAACTCAAAATGTGGAAATCAGTTATATTTATAAAATTATTGCTGTTCAGTGTATCATTTAGCATAGTTTACCATTGTCATTGGACCCACTAGGTCTTTTTCTCTTTTTTGAATAAATGCATCTCTAATTCAAGTTACCTGGAAACATACCATCGTCTGTACTGCATACCTTTTATGAAATTTTAAGTATACGATTGTCTTTAAAAGCATTGAACAATTTAAATATTGCTTTTGCTTCTTTTCACTGTGTCTGAAATGGCTGTCCCCTCCAAAAGGAAAGTAGTACCTTGTCATGATGGTGTAGTTTTTTACAATTGTCTCTTTCTGTATGTGTCTTCCTGGTAGAACTATTGAGTTCTGCAGAGGTCAGAGGGTTACTGACTTCCTGTTTTCAGTCTTCAGGAGCTGGAAGCCTCTGCCTAGTCACTGTGAAGTTGCTGGAGCATATATATGTAACAGCAACATTCCTTTTCATTCTCTGGAATCATTGCCTCTCTCAGGAGGGCAAAACTGTTGAACACCCTGTAATCTCACCCCTCCAATTGAACTGCAATTCTGTCTTTATTGATTTGTTATTCAGCTACATTTCATGCGCTTGATAAAAATGGTCCCCTTTGGCTAGTTTTCCTGGTTCTTTAAAAAAAGAGAGTGTTGCCCGAAAAGACTAAACTCCTGGATAAAGGGGAATTAATGTTTCTTCTGAGGGAAAATTTTAAACCATATGCAGTGGACTCATAAAAGGATAAGCCTGCCATTCAGAGTAGACTATGAACTAGGTATGGTGCCTACATGATTCCAAGACGATTTAAAAGGCCTGATGCTTCTCTTGAATTTTAGTTTTTAATATCCTCCTGATTTTTATAAAACATTATTTAATATGGCTTTCTCATTTCCAAAGAGCTGTATGAATTTAAGTATCTTATAGTAGCTCCTTCTTTTCTCCTTTAACTGCAGTTGTATTTAACCTGAAATAAAATTAATTGATCAGTTTTGGAGAACCTTTTGCGACCACTCAGTAAACTCCTAGGTTATTATGGTTCTTTTTCATCTTACTAAGAAAAGCTCCTTTCATTAATTTAAGAGCCATCATTGTAGACTGGCTAGTCTTAGTGTCTCTGATTTGTCTCCAAATTGTAATACTTGCTGTATAGTAGAGGCTTGCTTAAAATTGCCATGCCGCGGGAATGGCAAGATTTCTCAGCAATAAAAGAGCCCTTGTTCTCTTGTAGAGGTCCCAAGTTTGGTTCCCAGCCACCCCTGGTGGCCAGCAACTATATTTAACTCCAGTTAAACTCCAGGGGATCCAAAACTGTCTTCTGGCTTCAGTGAGCACTGCGCGCGCGTGCACACACACACACACACACACACTCAAATTACTTATACACATATAATAATAAATAAATCTTTAAAAAACAACAGAAGAATGGTGTTTCTACAGCACAGAGTTTGAGAACACATTCATTGCCCGTCTCTGAAGTTATACAACTACCAGGATTGGTATGTCTCCGTAGATGTATTCAACTGGTTGTTTGACTTTTGATGAGAGTCTGTGGGTTATCCTTTTCTTCTAGAACTGTCTTGCTGTTAATAAGGATCATTCTTGAATATTGCCAGTGTGTGGATCACATCCCATCTGTCACTACTGACATGCTCACTCGCCTGACGGATTTGCTGAAGGTGTGCACAGCTTTACCCATTTATCTGAAACACAGCTGGAAGAATTCACTCAGTAGAGTACAACTAATCCTTAACCTGCAAGACTAAGTTATTTTTAGAGTAGGAGTTTTGATATTGATCATGCACTGTCCACTCCACATTTGGTGTGTGCACACATGCTCATTTGTACTCACATGTGTGTGCTTACACGGCTTAACATCCTTAGAGCCATGAATAGCACTGGAGACAGGTCCATGCAGAGCATGACTCCACTCTCAGGTCAGAAACAGGAATGCTTTCAAATGTACGCTAGGGACTTACTGAGGCTCTATCTGCTAAAGTCAGATTTCTCTTGTCATCATTTTCCCAAAACCATTAATAAGAAGTGAAATGGTGGTAATTTCAGCTATTATCTACATGCTACGATTGTAAAGGCTTTATTCCTACCCCCTGCTTTATTAAAATATATTTTTCTCATAATATGATGATTACAGTTTCCACTCCCTCTACTCTTCCCAGTTCCTTCCCACCTCTCTTCCCATCCTATCCATTCCCTTTCTGTCTCTCCTTAGAAAAGAATAGGCTTCTGAAAAATAACAGAAAAATGTAACAGTAGATGTAATAAGAGAACAGAAATCACCACATTGAAGTTGGGCAAAGCAAAGCAACAGAGGGAGAGGAGCCCGAGAGATCACAGAATAAGAGCCACTCATTCCCACACTGCCACCAGAAGTCAGTACCCGGCACACCTGGGGTCTCCCTTTTAATTGATATATAAGTAGATTCTAATTGCTTTTTACCAGAAAATTCATAATACCAAGCCATTGTAGTAAATCAGTCCTCTAATCTCAGCACTTGGGAGACTGAGGCAGGAGAATTGACATCCTGCATTATATAGTGAGCTTAGATCCAACTAAAACATAAATTCATGTTTCGTAATGTGAAGGTGACTGTGAACAGTTAACGTTCTAATGAACTGCTCAAAGTGATTATTTTCCTTCTTTATTTTTGTTAGTACTTCAATTCAAGAAGTTGCCAGTTAGTTCTTGGAGCTGGTGCTTTGCAAGTTGTTGGACTAAAAACAATTACTACAAAAAACTTGGGTATGAATTCTTCGATTTACTCTCCATACTGAGGTGCTAGAATGATGTCACTTCTGTGTTGTTCTTGTGCCTGATCCTGATGTTTTTTGGCTCAGAGAAGAGCCTGTAAAGTGGCAGGTACTGTAGTTAACGTTTATGTGATACGCACGCGTGCGGGTGTGTGTGTGTGTGTGTGTGCACGTGCGTGGGTGTGTGTGTGTGTGTGTGTGTGTGCGCGTGTGTGTGTGTGGTGTTTTCTAGGGAGTTACCCGCGTTCCAAGTTGTATGGAAGATGTGTCACTTTCTAAAATGTAATATGTGAAGTATTTTGGGAAAATACACATTAAAAAGAAGTTTGGGGAGACGGTTAGCTTTGTCAGTGGCCCTGGCTGCTGACAGGTCTAGTGAGAAAGCAGTGTGCCCATTACCAAATTATTTTCTTATGCAAAATGAAATATATTTTCTGCCCTGGTACTTCTCATTTGTGAAATAAACTGGTTCTGTATATAATTAGTACAAATGTTCTTACTTAATTTGATGACATTAAAATCCACTGATATCTTTGTTTCTTTGTTTATATCTGCTTGCAAACTTCAGCCCTCTCTTCGCGGTGTCTGCAGTTGATTGTGCACTACATTCCCGTGATCCGGGCTCACTTCGAAGCCCGACTGCCCCCCAAGCAGTGGAACCTGCTTCGGCATTTCGATCACATCACCAAGGTACCTTCACCCATTCTCCACTGGAGTTGCACGATGTATTCTGTAATCAGTAAGGTTTTTGGAAATATCTCTTACAGAACTTTAAAATGCAGTATTATTTCTCATTACAGGATTACCATGACCATATAGCTGAAATATCAGCTAAGCTTGTAGCGATAATGGATAGCCTATTTGATAAGCTGTTATCAAAGGTAATGATGTTTATAAAAGATAAAGCTTTGCATAAGTTTAAGGCATTGTGACTTTTCATATTATAGACAATTCTAGAGATATAGGACATATATAGGTGCGTGTATGACATGCTTACACACATGTGCTTTTGGTATACCTTTTGTTCTTTTGCCATGTATTTGACTGTATTAAATAATGGCTGCCAATATTCTGCTGTTGTTAGTAGTAACAAAGGTGGCAGCTACAGTTTACTAATGCACGAGGCTACGCACATAAGAATGGGTAAATACCTGTTAAATGTGTTGAAGCACAGAAGACACATCTCAGGGGATGTCCACAAGACTAAACACAATTCTCTTTTTATCCCCCTTGCCAGTATGAGGTGAAAGCTCCTGTTCCTTCCCCGTGTTTCAGGAATATTTGTAAGCAAATGACAAAAATGCATGAAGCTATATTTGATCTTCTTCCTGAAGAACAGACACAGGTAAGTGGTAACTCTGAAAGCCATCTTTCTGATTTTAACATTTTGTACCCATTCCAGTACAGGAGTTTGTACATGCTTTTGATCCAGTTAAGGTTAGCTCATGTTCTAACATGATGACTATAATTTTTTAGGTTGTTAATTGATCAGTGAGGCATGGATAAAATGTTTTAATTTCAAAATATCTTTTATTCTGTCAAGTGAGAACTTTAAATAGTAACACATTCTAAAACAGATCTTCTAGTTACCCATTGTTAGAGGTCCCTACTTCTACTTACATCACTCTTTACATTATTCATGTGAAAATGAGAGTTGGCATTTATCAGTGAATTGCATGATGTTATAAATTGAGATTGTGGTACAGATCAGATGTGGGAGAAATTAGCACTTACATATAAGGAAATCACTAACACTTACTAGATGAATATGAACGGTCTGCAGTGAGCAGGCTAGGGACACCCTCACCTCTGATAAGGGGTGAGCAGGAGTTAGAGGTGTGCTCCTCCCTCCTGGACCTCTGATAAGGGATGAGCAGGAGTTAGAGGTGTGCTCCTCCTTCCTGGACCTCTGATAAGGGATGAGCAGGAGTTAGAGGTGTGCACCTCCCTCCTGGACCTCTGATAAGGGGTGAGCAGGAGTTAGAGGTGTGCTCCTCCTTCCTGGACCTCTGATAAGGGGTGAGCAGGAGTTAGAGGTGTGCTCCTCCTTCCTGGACCTCTGATAAGGGATGAACAGGAGTTAGAGGTGTGAACCTCCCTCCTGGACCTCTGATAAGGGGTGAGCAGGAGTTAGAGGTGTGCACCTCCCTCCTGGACCTCTGATAAGGGGTGAGCAGGAGTTAGAGGTGTGCACCTCCCTCCTGGACCTCTGATAAGGGGTGAGCAGGAGTTAGAGGTGTGCACCTCCCTCCTGGACCTCTGATAAGGGGTGAGCAGGAGTTAGAGGTGTGCTCCTCCTTCCTGGACCTCTGATAAGGGATGAGCAGGAGCTAGAGGTGTGAACCTCCCTCCTGGACCTCTGATAAGGGGTGAGCAGGAGTTAGAGGTGTGCACCTCCCTCCTGGACCTCTGATAAGGGGTGAGCAGGAGTTAGAGGTGTGCACCTTCCTCCTGGACCTCTGATAAGGGGTGAGCAGGAGTTAGAGGTGTGCTCCTCCTTCCTGGACCTCTGATAAGGGATGAGCAGGAGCTAGAGGTGTGAACCTCTCTCCTGGACCTCTGTGCCGCTGCGCTCTTGCTTCTCGCTGTGGAACCTCAAGACAGTTCCCGTAAGCTCGGTGCTCTCATTACAGCCCAGTTGTAGAAGAAACAGCATGAGAATATAAAGCTAGTGTATAACAGTGGGCTTAACTTCCATGGAGATTTTTGCTATCCAGAACCTTCTATGGTTTGCGTATGCATGGAGATGGTATTGGAGGAGGTGGTGTTCTTAGTGGCCATGTTCTTGCATCTCCTGTTGTGCCCTTTGAACGTCCATTCTTCATGCATTTCTAGGTTTTCTGTAATCACGGTATCCTCACTATTAAGCCTTATCTAATTCCCCTGGGAGAACACGGGGAGCAGGCCAATGGAACAGTTCCATTCAGGTCTCCCTGGTGGTCCAGTGAGGTTTTTTTTTTGTTTGTTTGTTTTTGTTTTTGTTTTTTTTGTTTTTCGAGACAGGGTTTCTCTGTGTAGCCCTGGCTGTCTTGGAACTCACTTTGTAGACCAGACTGGCCTCGAACTCAGAAATCCTCCTGCCTCTGCCTCCCAAGTGCTGGGATTAAAGGCGTGCGCCACCACCGCCCGTCCAGTGAGTTTATTAGGGTTACTGACAGGAGCATAGGTGACTCAAAAGCAGTTGTATTCCTGAAGCTCCCTGGCAACCTTTGAAGCCTGAAGGGAGTTCCAGAACTCTCTGAGCAGTTGTTACTGCCTCTGTACCTATAGAGAGGGGTCTTGTGAGACACGTGACTCTGAGCCTCCTAAGTCTGGAAGCCAAGTAAGCTTTAGGGGGTTGTTTCAGTTCTGAGGAGATGGCTACATGCCTTCTTGGCCAACAAGTAAGATTTCCTCGTCTCTGACTTTTTGACCTGGATTTTCCCAAGAGTCACATCAGGGAGCTTTCATCTGCTGAGATTGGCCCTGAGTTACATACAGGCTCTTACTACAATTTGAATACCAGCAACTGCCTAGACAGGTGCATACATGCTCCCTTGGAAAGTAGAGTATGTCAAATTATATCCATAGTTTAAATCATAGAATTTTAGATTGTTTAATTAAAAGTGTAAAAGTAGCTTACCTTCATCATATCTTGTTCCCCATCCCTACTTTCCACTACTGTGTCTTATTTTATCCTACGTTTGACTCTATATATCCCTCAGAGATTTTCCCAATATATACAAAGGGAATTTTATTGCTGAAAGAAATGCTGCTGAGCAGGGAAAAGAGCTTTTGTCCAACTGTGGAGAAAAACCACAGAGCTATTAAAAACAGCTCAGTACTTGAGAGGAACATCATAAAAGTAGATGGCAAAACAAAGATTTAAAAGAATGTTTCTCTGTATATTGGTAATGGATACTTAAAGCTTCTATTTCAGGAAAACTTTAGCTTACTCTTCTTTTTCAGATGTTATTTTTAAGAATTAATGCAAGTTACAAACTCCACTTGAAAAAACAGTTATCTCACTTAAACGTAATAAATGACGGAGGACCTCAAAACGGGTATGTATGACTCCCGGTGTTCCCCACATGCTCCGTGACTCAGGTGTTTGATTCTTGTTATTCTTCATGTTGTGGTTCTCTGCTGTTATCAGACTCAGGAAGAAAAGAAAACCATGATGTTTTCTTGTGGACATGTCTCTCTGTATCTTCCCACTATTTCTATGTGCTGGTAAGGCTTGCCAATGCTCAGCTCCTTGAGGTAGTGTGGGCTGATAGTTTCTGTCGAGATTCCCAGCAGTGCTTCTGTGTCATGACAGAACTTGAAGCTCTAGTCCAGGGTCCCTGGACTAGAGAAATGGCCGCATTTATAAAGTTAGGGGAAAATACGCCTCGTTTGTAGGGGTCTGGAAAATAAACTATTGTTGAAATAGAATTGTGTTTAAAAACTGTAGGAATCCTGATTCATAAAGTTTGGGTTAAGTTCTAGCTCAGCCACTTACTAGCTTTTATCTAATTTTAAACAATCCACCAACCTATCTATCCCTGAATTTTCTTAGATATTTTGTGTGTGTATGGTTGGGGGACTGTTTGAGTTTTAGACAGGGACTGGCTCTTGTGATACACACACACACACACACACACACACAGGACTGGCTCTTGTGATACACACATACACACCCACCCACCCACCCACCCACCCAGGCTGGCTTTGAACTCAAGAGATCCTCCTGCCTCTCCCTCCAAGTGCTAGTGCTAGGACTAAAGGTGTGTGATGAAGATGATATTTTCAAACAAAACAAAAAATCAGTAACAAAACCATTTTTCATAGAAAATTGATGACAAGACGCCAAGGCTGGGTGTTGTTGAGTGGTAGAGCACGTGCCTTCCATCTGTGGGGCCCAGGCTTCAGTCTCTGGTATTGTAAAAGTGTGTGTGTTTGACAAAGAGTAAAAAGCACCAATCACTTGTTAAACTTCAGTATGATTTCTTTGGTGTGCCATATACTCACTTTTTTTAAAACATGTCTGGCTGTTTTACCTGAATATCTCTTTATGCACCATGCACATGCCTAGTACCCTTGGACATCAGACAGAAGGGGAGGGAGAATTGGAGCCTCTGGAGCTGGAGTCATAGTTGTGAGCTGCTAGGTAGGGGCTAGGAACTAACCCAGGTCCTCTGCAAGAACAAGTGCTCAGAACTGCTGAGCCATCTCTCTAGTGCCTGAAAACCACCTATGAGTAACAAAATATTGGTTATAGGTCATCTTTTGTCAAAGCTAAACTAAAAGCAAGAGAAATATATCACTTCTCTTTTAGAAACCAGAGGTGCCTAATGTTGTCTTGATTCAGAGCCAGTTTTGAAGCAGTAATGAAAGGATCAGAATAAGGTCTACTTTGGTATTCTGTAGGGAGAAAATAGTTTGACTTCCCGCTGATCCTTGTAATTGAACTCATCCATCCAATCAAATAGAACAGTTGAAAGCTTTGCTTAGTCACATTGGATCTTGATTTACCTTATTTAAAGTTAATGTAATATTTATTTCCAGGAATGACTAGAAAAGTAGATATTCTAAATGAAATCATATTGCTAGCTAAATATTGTTTATGATCCATTCTCTTGCTGTGAAGTTGACTGGTCAGGCATTATATAGATCAAGAAATTATGACCTTTAGGTTAGGTCATTTATTTTCTTTCATATTTGGATTGTGAATAGTTTAGAGACATTGTTTACTTAGCAGTTTATTTAAATCACTGCTCAAAATTAATGGCTGGAATAGATAAGACTCTTAATGGTCTGTAAAGTGTTACTTTCCTTGTTAGCCACTTGGAGGACCAGTTAAGGGAGGGAAGAAGCTGCTTTTCTCAGATAGGGTAGGAGTTTCACATATTCTCCCAGCGTCTGCTGTTCTAGCAGAAGGCTGTGATGCTGTGAGTCACTGTGCTGAAAGCTGAGTGTCTTACACATACTGGTCCACTCATAAGAGTCCATCTACATTGGCAAGCTATTGAAACCTTGAAAGCCAGACATCATTATATTTTGTCTGTTTAGAAAGTACAGAATTTTTTTCCCAAATGAATTAAATTACATTATCCATATCACTCAATACTATAAAAAATTGTGTAAAGGTGGTTTGGTGTTCCTCGGGTGAAGAAAATCATTGCCCTGCTGACATTAATTTAAAATTAGTTGGGTTTTTTTTTTTCTTAACAATCTCATATATCTTCCATTGTGGGTTGAGGAAATTCTCAGTGATAGATTATCTAGTTATCTAAGGTCAAGAGTTCGTTCCTTGTCATCTATCTCCCCCAGTGTATTATACACTTTTGTCCTGTGTTTAATGTTCTAACAATGTGTTTTCCAAACTTTTCTGAATACTAAAACCTGGATTGGGGTTGGGGGAGGAATGTGAATAAAGTAGTATCAGCAAATCAGCATTTAAAGCAAAGCAAAGGGAAGTTACACTTCAGCTTCTGTCAGGCACAGGCTAAGCAGTTCTTGCTTATTCAGTTCAAGGTCTAAAGGAAATGTCCTTTCAGATGTAGGTATAAATCTGACAAGCTGGCACACAGAAGTGAGAGTCTTTACTAATTGGACCATTGTGTGTGTGTGTGCGTGCGTGCCTGTGTTGCTGAAGATGGAATCCACAGCCTTATTCATGCTAAGCAAGTACTCTACCATTAAGTCATACTCCCAACCCCAGCCCTTAGTATCAAGTTGGATACTCAGTAGTACTTTCTTTAAGCCCCAGCTTTCATTTACTGTCAGGAAACCCGAGCTTGCTTTGAGCTTCCCTATTGTAGCCAGCCAACCAACTGAAGTCATTTCAGTTCATTTCTTTTAGTTCATCCTTTTTAGAAATAAGGCAGGATCTATCATGAAACTTGACTATAAAAGGCATTGGTTCCTTTTTGAAACATTATCAAATCAGTATAAAGTGGACCTTTGATACTGAGAATTTGCTAAGACAGGTGTCAACATTTTCATCCCTAGCAATTGTGAATCTAAAAAAATATTCTAGCAGCTAGGCCAAAAAACACAATGTTGCTCCTTTAATATCAGAAGAGAAAAGTGTTGTATTTAAGAATACCTTTCTCCCTACTGTATAGGTTGGTCACAGCAGATGTAGCTTTTTACACTGGAAATCTTCAAGCCTTAAAAGGCCTTAAAGATCTGGATCTAAATATGGCTGAGATCTGGGAACAGAAGAGGTGATGGTGGACTGGAGACCCAGGTCGCTCATCTGACCACGGGATGTGTTTCTGAAGAAAATCTGGACGCCTGGTGTGCTAGGAACTGAGGCGGGGGAAGGGAAAAGAAGGATCAGTGTTGGGAGCTGGATTCAGTGGGATCTACAGAGAATGACATTTTTGTGCATCCTTGAGTAAGGAGTAAGTGATCAGGTGTCTATAACATTTTTCATTCTCTCTGGAAACAGACTCAGGTTTCTTTGGACCAAATCCAAAAGAACACATAGCTGTAACACAGCTGTAGTTGCCTAGAATGCTCTGTATACTTTATATTAAAAATGCTCTGCATTTCTTCCAGTGCAATGAAATTCATATGGTGTCCCACCTTATTTAATGATGGTACAATTGAAAATATTAAAATCTTAGTCAACCTCTGTAGAAAGTTTTCTCTATGAAAGTAAAGCTGTTTGAAAAATTATTTTTTTACAAATCTTTATAAAAAATAAACATCTTTTGATTGCTTGGATTTAGGAATTCAGTTTTTGTTTTAGTGACCAATGTCAACTTTCAGGTTTTGTGTGTTGCATATTTAACTTTTTCACTACCACTGTTATGTCACTGGGCAAAGCCTCAAACTGCTAAATATATGGAAGACTGATTATAAAGAATAAAGAATATTTGCATTTACTTATGCAACTACTAATTTAAGTACTTTCCAGAAGTGGTATACACAAAGCTATGGTTTAATAGCTGTATTTATTAAAGTACTTATGAAGGGTTTGGGGTAGCATTCTGGTTTTTTTTTTTCTTTGCTTTTTCATTTCTAGCAGAGGCAAGAGACATATTGATATAATATGCTTACTTATGAATTATCATTTTAACATTTAGATAACATGAAATATGGCCCTCTTGGATTTTTGCTTTTAAGTTACTTTTGATATGTATATAAGCAAAGACCAGGGATAAACAGAATTTTTAAAATACAGGCTGCTGTGTTGGGGCCAGAAATACAAAGTTGATAAGTAAGCTCTCTGAAGACTTATAATGCCTGCCTTCAGAACCAGAATCGGCAGCACTCGACAAATGAAAGTGCCTGTGTCTCACACCAAGAACCTTGCCTACCCTGTCAGAGTGCCTAATCTTGTGGTGATAATGTAAAATGAAATAATCTTGTGGGGAGTTTTTGTTTTGTTTTCTCAAGAGGAATTTTCTTTCTTTTTTTTTTTTTATCATTGCAGAGGTATGTCATTGGTTCTTAAACTGTCAAAAATAAAGATGTAAAAAATCAGACTTAAAAGGCAACTTTTTTCAATGGTACAGTGTACTGTAAACACACAACCGTTTCAAAACAAACATGGAAGAACTGCAAATATTTCTTGACAAGAAAGGCACACATCTATCAGTAGTCCTGATTCCAAAGGTATCAGCATTTCTGAGTGACACAAAGTGTTCACAACTGAAGCTTTAATGAAAGGGAATGTCTACTGACATGATATCCCCTCCCCCAACACACACTGTTCCAGGAAGCAAATGTTCACCTGCTCACCCCCTTCCTTCACCTGGGGAAACAGTTTCATTAAATGTATAAAAGCATGGCAGGTATCCCAGTTTTAGAGCCAGATGAACACTAAATACCTTCAAGTTTAGTTCCAGTGTCAATAATGGTATGTTTAATAATCTTAGAAATGAAAATCAAAAAAACTGGACTCAAAAAAACTGGACTGCCTAGTGGTAAAACTGCAAGGACAAACCTTCCCGTTTACACGGGAGCAAGAGTTCTCAACCGTTTTCTGCATCTCACAGAGTGAGCACGAGACAGCAAAAGTAAACATGTAGATTTTATTTTATTTTTGAAATCAAAGGCAATTCAAAGGGACAGTCACTGAAACTTCTCTTGGAAGATCTACAGAGCTGGCCCAATTCTGAGATTAAATACTAATTTCTAGGATTTCATCAAAGAAGGAAAGGATTGCTTCATCTATGCTTTCCTTAAACTAAAAGCTCATTGCAGAAAACTACTTTAAAAATCAACACTGCAGAGTACAACACAGTAAAGTACCTGCTTATTTTATAATCTTAGAGGACATTTTATTATAAGAAACTCTTTAGCCCATAATTAGTAGAAAGTATGTTTGATGGTGCTTATTTCAGTGATCCAGGATCCGAAGGTTTCCAGATACAATCTTGTTCTCTAACACGGCTCCTGGAGGGATGTCAATTCTGTCACCATGATTTGCAATAATGATAACTGTTCCCTAAGTGAAGAGAAAAAAAATCGAGATTGTACTTGAAAATCACAGCTGAAACATGCAACTAGTTATCTTAAAATTAAGCTCATGTTCAAATCCTTTTACAGTGTAGTTGCTATAAATATAAGTGAATTAAACATGAAAGGCCAATAACCTTCAGTGAAATGGTACGTCCTGCTGTCACATCCTAGTGTTTCTAGACTCCTGTCCTGCTGTCACATCCTGGTGTTTCTAGACTCCTGTCCTGCTGTCACATCCTGGTGTTTCTAGACTCCTGTCCTGCTGTCACATCCTGGTGTTTCTAGACTCCTGTCCTGCTGTCACATCCTGGTGTTTCTGGACTCCTGTCCTGCTGTCACATCCTGGTATTTCTGGACTCCTGTCCTGCTGTCACATCCTAGTGTTTCTGGACTCCTGTCCTGCTGTCACATCCTGGTGTTTCTGGACTCCTGTCCTGCTGTCACATCCTGGTGTTTCTAGACTCCTGTCCTGCTGTCACATCCTGGTGTTTCTGGACTCCTGTCCTGCTGTCACATCCTAGTGTTTCTAGACTCCTGTCCTGCTGTCACATCCTGGTGTTTCTGGACTCCTGTCCTGCTGTCACATCCTAGTGTTTGTAGACTCCTGTCCTGCTGTCACATCCTGGTGTTTCTAGACTCCTGTCCTGCTGTAACATCCTGATGTTTCTAGACTCCTGTCCTGCTGTAAGAGGTGGCAGTGGAAGCAGGAAGCAGACGCAGGCCGTGTCACAAATGGCCAAGGCTGCTGGCTTCCATTACATAAAGAGTTGGTTTTGCTGTGTGTGTGTTAGTGCACCCGCACATGTATGGGTGCCAGAGGACGACCTCAATTGTTCTTCACATTCCTTTTCTTGAGGGACTCTTTCTCCCACTTTGCTGGAGCTCACTAAGCAATGGGCAAAACAGGCGCGGGTTGCCTAGCATGTTCCACCTGCTTCTTCAGTGCAGGTATGACAAGTTCTATACCACATTACCACCATGTTTTCTTATGTGAGCTCTACAAGTTTCTATCTCCTTGGCCCCTTCCCTTTAAAAAAAAAAAAACACTGGCAACAATTCTATGTCTTAGTGAGATTTTAGATTATGTATAATCTTTTAAGGTCTCTATTTAAGCAATGGCCTTAATATAATTAGGAAAGGGCAAGTGTACCTTCAGTTGTGATCTTTAATAGTTATCTACCCTCCATATTTCTCAACAGGAACAGACCAGTATAAATGAAGTTGTTTTCTCTACTTTCAGTCATATTTAGTGAGCTAATGATCACAATGCTAGTAGGGTTCTAGTCTGAAAACTGCCCCATTTTACTACTACCGATTCCACAAAGTTCCTGTGTTGGTTATGGTTGTATGACCCGATTATCTGATCACACTAAGAATTAGTCCTTAATGAACGTAATTTAGGACTAGAAAGTGAAGTCTATTTGATAAAGCCATAATAAACAGAACTTTCATAATACCTTTAATGAAACATTTTTTCCAAATGTCACATCTCCTGAAACAGTAAGGTGGTCCAGTTCCAGCATATCGGGTATACTTTCAAACCTTCTTAGATAATCTTGAACCTTCAAGTAGAAGCATAAAAAGTACTTCAGATGGTGGCACACAAGACTACTAGAGCCTGAGGGATCCAGATCCAAGGACTTCCCCTTTCAAGTAAGTACAACCACACCAATGACGCGTAGGAGTCTCCCACATCTCCACTTGTAAGCTCCACTCTTGCATACATACTCATGGTTGCTTTGCTTCTGTTCATGCATTACTCAGTTACGTTTCAGAATTACTGTTATCCATTTCTCCATCTAGATTACCACAAGGCAGTTTTTGCTTACTGTACTCTTCTGCCACATCTCATACACTTCGCCTATTCTGTCCTGTCTTTCTCCTCTCATCCTTGCTGACCACCTCTTGTAATTCTATCCTTCCATAGCTTTAAGAATCTCTAAAATCTGTGCACCCTAAGAGTAGCTCAACTTTTCCTTCCTAGCTATTTTACCCTCTTCCTCTTTTCAAAGTCAATCATATTATGGTGATTTAAAAGAAAAATGTCCCCTGTATACTCCAGTATTTGAATACTTCCCTGGGCTGGTGTCATTGTTTGAGGAGGTTTAGGAGGAATAGTCTTGATGGAAGAACTCTGTCACAGGGGTAAGACTCAGGAGCCTAAAGCCTTCCCTACTTCCAGTTCACACACTGCTTATGAGTGAGGAGGTGAGCTCTAGGTTTCCAGATTCTGCTGCCATGCCTTCAATCCATGACAGTATACGCTCATTATTCTGTAAACTGCCTTTGTCCTAATTGACTAGTGTGATAACTGCACGGTGGGGCTAACAAGCAACTGTGGCTCTCCCAGTCAGTAATGTGGAGTTTACAGCAGACACTCCTAGACCGAAGAATTGTTTTTCAACTACACACTTGGCATTACCACAAATAAGTCCCACTTGAACATTCCAAGTACTTCAATTGGAAAAACATAGCTGATTTTAAAAAAAGCAAAGAACACTAGATGTCCAAATCCCAATGTATGAAAAAAAACCTAGACAATATACCTCTTCCAAATGAGTTAGATGTAATCTTAAACAGGTCATTCAAAATAGTCTGTTCAATGACACAAAACAGCTCAACAATTAATAGGGAAGGTGGCAGATGATAAGTGGCAGATGATACTGAAACTAACAGAAGCTATGGACCAAATGGATTTAACATATCTATAGAACATTACATCCTAAAACAAAAGAATTATTAAATAATATTAATATAATAATATTAATATTATTTAATCTCAGCACCTCATGGTACCGTCTCCAAAACTGATCATATAACTGGTCATGAAACAGGCCTCAACAGATACAAGAAGATTGAAATAATCCCATGCATCCTATCAGATCACCACAGACTAAGGCCAGTCTTCAATAACAACAAAAACAACAGAAAGCCCACATACATGTGGAAGCTGAATAATGCTCTACTCAATGATAATTTGGTCAAGGAAGAAATAAAGAAATTAAAGACTTTGTAGAATTCAATGAAAATGCAGGCACAACATGCCCAAGCTTATTGGACACAATGAAAGCAGTGCTAATAGGAAAACTCATAGATCTCTGTGCCTCCAAAAAGAAGCTGGAGAGAGCATACACTAGCTGGTTAACAATACCCCTGAAAGCTTTAGAACAGAAAGAAGCTAATACACCCAAGACTAGTAGAAGGCAGGAAATCATCGAACTCAGTGCTGAAATCAACCACCAAGTAGAAACAAAAAGAACTATACAAGGAATCAACAAAACCAGGGGCTGGTTCATTGTGAAAATCAACAAGATAGGTAAATCCTTAGCCAAACTAATGAGAGGGCACAGAGGCAGTATCCAAATTAAATCAGCAATGAAGATATAACAAAAGAAACTGAGGAAATTCAAAATCATCAAATCTTACTACAAAAAACCTATATTCAACAAAACTAGAAAATCTGGATGAAATGGACAACTTTCTAGACAGATACCAGGTACTAAAGTTAAATCAGGATCAGATAGACCATCTAAACAGTTCCATAACCCCTAAAGAAATAAAAGCAGTCACTGAAAGTCTCCCAACCAAAAAAAGCACAGGACCAGATGGTTTTAGTGCAGAATTCTATCAGACCTTCAAAGGAGACCTAACACCAATACTCTTCAAATTATTCCACAAAATAGAAACGGAAGGAACACTACCCATCTCATTCTATGAAGCCACAATTATGTTGATACCAAAACCACACAAAGATCCAACAAAGAAGGAGAACTTCAGACCAATTTCCCTTATGAATATCGAGGCAAAAATACTGAATAAAATTCTTCACAACTGAATCCAAGAACACACCAAAACAATCATTCACCACAATCAAGTAGGCTTCATCCCAGGGATGCAGGGATGGTTCAATATACAGAAATCTATCAATGTAATCCACTACATAAATTCAAAAAACCACATGGTCATTTCATTTAGATGCTGAAAAAGCATTTGACAAAATTCATGATCCCTTCATTTTAAAAGACTTAGAAAGATCAGGAATTCAAGGCACACACCTAAACATAGTAAACGCAATATACAGCAAACCAGTAGCCAACATCAAACTAAATGGAGAGAAATTTAAAGCAATCCCACTAAAATCAGGGACTAGACCAAGGCTGCCCTTTCTCTCCATATTTATTCAATATAGCACTTGAAGTTCTAGCTAGTGAAATTAGACAACGAAAGGTCAAAGGGATACAAATTGGAAAGGAAGAAGTCAAATTATCACTATTTCCAGATGATATGATAGTATACTTAAGCGACCCAAAAAACTCCACCAGAGAACTCCTACAGCTGATTAAACAACTTCAGCAAAGTAGCTGGATATAAAATTAAATCAGTAGCCTTCCTATACTCAAAGGATAAACAAGCTGAGAAAGAAATTAGGGAAACGACACCCTTCACAATAGTCACAAACAATATAAAATATCTTGGTGTGACTCTAACCAAACAAGTGAAAGATCTGTATGACAAGAACTTCAAGTCTCTGAAGAAAGAAATCGAGTAAGACCTCAGAAGATGGAATGATCAAGACCATGCTTGTGGATTGGCGGGATTAATATAGTAAAAATGGCCATCTTGCCAAAAGCAATCTACAGATTCAATGCAATACCCATCAAAATTCCAACTCAATTCTTCATAGAGTTAGAAAGAGCAATTTTCAAATTCATCTGGAATAGCAAAAAACCCAGGATAGCTAAAACTATTCTTAACAGTAAAAGAACTTCTGGGGGAATCAGTATCCTGGACCTCAAGCAGTACTAAAGAGCAATAGTGTTAAAAACAGCATGGTATTGGTACAGTGACAGGCAGGTAGATCAGTGGAATGGAATTGAAGACCCAGAAATGAATCCACACTCCTATGGTCACTTGATCTTTGACAAAGGAGCTAAAACCATCCAGTTGAAAAGAGATAACCTTTTCAACAAATGGTGCTGGTTCAAGTGGCGGCATCATGCAGAAGAATGCAAATCGATCCATTCTTATCTCCTTGTAATAAGCTCAAGTTCAAGTGGATCAAGGACTTCCACATAAAACCAGATACACTGAATCTAATAGAAAAGAAACTGGGCATGGGAAAATTTCCTGAACAGAACACCAATAGCTTATGCTCTAAGATCAAGAATTGACAAATGGGACCTCATAAAATCACCAAGTTTCTGAAAGACAAAGGACACTGTCAATAGGACAAAATGGTAACCAATATATTGGGAAAAGATCTTTACCAACCGTACATCTGACAGAGGGCTAATATCCAACATATACAAAGAACTCAAGAAGTTAGACTCCAGAGACCCAAATAACCCTATTAAAAAATGAGGTACAGAGCTAAACCAAGAATTTTCACCTGAGGAATATCAAATGGCTGAGAAGCACCTAAAGAAATGTTCAACATCCTTAGTCATTAGAGAAATGCAAATCAAAACCCTGAGATTCCACCTCACACCAGTCAGAATGGCTAAGATCAAAAACTCAGGAGACAGCAGGTGTTGGCAAGGATGTGGAGAAAGAGGAACATTCCTCCACTACTAGTGGGATTGCAAGTTGGTACAACCACTCTGGAAATCAATTTGGCAGTTCCTCAGAAAACTGGGCAGGATAATATCGGAGGATCCGGTTATACCACTCCTGGGCATATACCCAGAGGCTTCCCCAGCATGTAATAAGGACACATGCTCCACTATGTTCATAGCAGCCTTATGTATAATAGTCAGAAGCTGTAAAGAACCCAGATGTCCCTCAACAGAGGAATGGATACAGAAAATATGGTATATTTACACTATGGAATACCACTCAGCTATTAAAAACATTGAATTCATGAAATTCTTAGGCAAATGGGTGGAACTGGAACATATCATCCTGAGTGAGGTAACCCAATCACAAAAGAATACACATGGTATGCACTTACTGATAAGTGGGTATTAGCCCAGAAGCTCAGAATACCCAAGACACAATTCACATATCAATTGATGCCCAGGAAGAAGGAAGAACAAAGTATTGATACTCTGGTCCTTCTTAGAAGGGGGAACAAAATACCCACAGAAGGAGATACAGAGACAAAGTGTGGAGCAGAGTCTGAGGAAAAGACCATCCAGAGATTATTCCACCTAGTGATTTATCCCATATACAGTTACAAAACCCAGACACTATTATCGATGCCCACAATTACTTGCTAACTGGAGCTGAATATAGCTGTCACCTGGGAGGTTCTGCTAGTGCATGACAAATACAGAGGGGGACATTCTCAGCCAGCCATTGAACTGAGCATAGGGTCCCCAATGGGGGAGCTAGAGAAAGGACCGAAGGAGTTGAAGGGGGTTTGCAGCGCCATAGGAGGAACAACAATATGAGCCACCCAGTACTCCCAGAGCTCCCAGGGACAAAAACATCAACCAAATAGTACACATGGTGTTACCCATGGCTCCAGACGCATAGGCAGCAGAGGATGGCCTTGTTGGACCTCAAAGGGAGGAGAGGTCCCGGTTCTGCAAAGACTTGATGCTGCAGTGTAGAGGAATACCAGGACAGGGAATCGGGATGGGGTTGATTGGGGAACAGGGGGAGGAGGGATGACTTATGGGACTTTGGGGATGGGGGGAACCAGGAAAGGGGAAATCATTTGAAATATAAATAAAGAATATATCTAATAAAAAAAAAGTGACCTCCCCTTGTCATGATTAAAACACTAAATACACAACAAAGTATGTTGACAGTAGCAAGAAAGAAGCACCAAGTTACATAAAAGGTAGGCCTATCAGAAATAACAGTAGGTTGTTAAATTTCAGCCAGAATGGCTTGAAAAATGTTTTCAAGTTCTGAAAAGTAGTTAACTGCCAACTAAAAATACTATGGACAACAAAATTATGTCATAACTGAAGAAAAGAGAAAACCTCCCTTGATAAAGTACTAAAGAAATGTATGGCTACTAAAAGGGAGCCCTGTAGGAGATGCTTGAAGGGATCCACCCAAAGGCAGTTCACAGGAAATAAACTGCACTAGAATAATACTAAGCAAGAGGGGAAAAATACTAAAACACCATAACAAAATGGCAAGAATAAATACACAATTTTCAACATTAATTAGACTTTGTAATTTATAATTTCATAGCAAATTAGAACTTGAATTAAAAACACAGGCTAATAGACTGAGTCAAAAAGTAGGAGCTATGTATTCACTACCCCCAAGAAACAAACATCCAAAGAACAGATTACACTATAAAAACAAACATAACACATTACCACAAAAGACAGATACTACTTTAGAGTCAAAGGATGGAAAAAGTATTTTAATGATATGGACCTACAAAACAAGCAAGTGTCACTGTTTTAATAGCTGACAAAACAAACTTAAAAACTAGTAAAAGTGCAAGAAAAATGGATGGAATGGGAAAACAAGCACTGTGGGAACCCAGCTCAGACAAAAATGTATGTTTTCTGATATGTGCCCAGTTTTGAAATTTTAGATTTATCTATTCAACTTAGAGTATCAATGGAGCCCATGAAACTAGTAGGGCTCACAGAAGAGGGGGCGGAGAAAAGAAGAGGCCCCGAGGAGCAAGGGACTAGAACACATATTGATAGAAAGTTGGTGAGGAACACGAGAGCTTTTTAGTTTCAGCAGGAATTGGGAGAAGGGAACAGAGAAGAGCAGGGGTGAGTCAACCAAAACTAAGGGTGAATGGAAACACTATGAAACCCATTACTCTGATCACTACCCTGCATGAATGGTCACTGTTTTCCCCAGAATATACTGGTAAATGAATGAAATCTCTCAATGCCCAGGAGTGGAAACTCTTTCAGTTACTTGGCAGGGAAGTTCTACAGTTCACCAGAAAAGCAAAGGTTACTGCTATTGCTATTGCCCCTGGTTGCCCACCAGAACTAAATGGTACAATCCTACTGCTAAAGATAACACATTTTGGTTTTATGATGGACAGTCAAGCTGGAACTCATCTGAAAACTTCCTCTTTGCTGGATAGCTTTCAAAAAAAATGCCAGAAGGTGCTATGTAGGCCATTGGGGAAGAAAAGCTATCAATGATCTTGCCCAATGGCAAACTCTATATGCCACAACACAAACCTGTCAGAAGATGTGCCCACTGGTACTAGAGTGGCATGATAGTTTTGGAGGTAACAAATGTTTTCTGATTGGATTTGAGGCCTGTTCCATAGAAAGGAGTTCATGCTCCTCACCATTTAAACGTGGTCAGAAGCCCATGGCTTAGGAGGTCTTAGGCCCTAGAAGGGAACTTACAACTGTTGTATTGTTAAAAGAATAGGTTAATAAAGTGCCTTCTATACCCATAGATTAGTGCTGCCCTCGACCTTGACCAGAATCGATCTTTTCCATGGTCAGCAGTTAATGCAGAGATTTGTAACTGGTCACCATGCTGAGAACAAGGGACTGCTGTGTTCTTAGGACATCTGCATCAGTACCAATCTCAGGGATCCAGGAACACCATAGAGGAGTGGGTGGACAGAATGCAAGAGCTGGAGGGAGGGGTTCAGTGCTGTGAAATGCTGTCTTCTGGGTATGGCATGACCACTGCATTCATAAACTCACCACAACTATGGCTATTCATCTGTATAAGCCAACACTGCAACAGGCAGCGCTAATCTGACTTGGTTACAAACAAACAAAACCACAAAGGGGAAAAGTTGCTGTATTTGGGGTTCCAGGGGGAGTTAGAAAGTGGGGTAGACACAAGACACAATGAATGCATTATATAAAATTGTCAAAGAATATTTAATAAAGATGTCTTTAGGGAATGGATTCACGACAGCAGCTAGACAGCCTGCAGGAGATCAGGCCAGTCCAAATTTCAGCATGGACTAGGGAGCTCCTGAGGATCATCCCACAGCTGAGGAACTGCTGACAGTTCCTGCCACTGAGAGCACTTTTGGGTATGCCCATGGCCCAGTGGATACCCTATGTCCATTTGTACATGGTTACCTTTAATTGGACTTGGAGCTACTAACAATTTTTTTTATTCAAAGACTAGAGAGATGGCTCAGTAGTTAAGAGAACTTAGCTCTTGCAAAGATCCTGCCTTCACTTACCAGAGCCTGATTCAGGCACTCATAACCTTCTGTAACCTCAGTTCCAGAGGACACGATGCCCTCTTGAGGGCACCTGCATGCATGTGGTGCACATAAATTCACACAAGGCACATACATGCACACCCATAAACAAATCTTTACAACAATAAAAGAGGAGATGAGGTTGGGAAAGAGACAGGCTGGTGGGTTAGGAGGTAGTAGTGATGGGTAAGACTGTATGTTCAAAAACAGATCAAAATACTTTTAAAAACAGAAGACCAATTTATATTTAAAAACTATCTCAACTATAAAAATTTTCTGGCCAAGTTCTTCTATAGAACAACCTGTTTGTTTGCACTCACATTCAAATGCTCATGAAGGAGAGAACGGTAGATGTTCAAAAAAAAAAAAATCCAGCATTTTACAGTGCAGTTGAACAGAACAGATGCTTTGCTTTAGAATGAGAAAACTAATGTGTAGCCACTATAGGCTTCCTTCTTACTGTTTTCTGTATTGCGAAGAAAGCAAACTCCTACTGGCTTTGTCCCCCACTATGCCATTATGCCCCCTTGACTACTCTACCCCTTGCTCCTAGTGCTGGGTTGGACTCTGCAGACATAAAGCCAGTCTCTCCACTAGTAGATCTTTGAAAGGCTAGTCAAGAGTTTATTCCAGGAGTCTCCTTCAAATATTTCCATCAGTATATAAGTTAATTCTCTCATATTCTGAAACAGAACCCTCAAAATGCTTATCTTGTGGCCATGACATAATTTCTCGGTTTTTAGTTTTTTCACTTCCAACTCTTTCTCCCGGCCCCCTAAACCCATTCGATTTAGCTTAAAGCAGCAGCAGGCTTTGACAAACTTCTTTTTCATCTTTTAGGACCCACATAATCAAAGTTTTCTACTCAATTCTTCATCTGCGCTCCAGACTAAATGACACTGAACAACCAGGACTAGACTAGACTTGGATGGCATAGCAGGGCCTCCAAGGCTAGCCACCAGTCTGCCCAGCTGTATTAGCATGGGGTTTTCTAAGTCTGCTTACCACCCCTGCCTAGCTGAAGCTTTCTGCCCTAACACAGCAGCCCAGCTTCTTCCTGAGGCTCTGTGGCCATCCCTCCACCACACATCTCCAACTCTGTCCTCGCTTTGTTTCTCTGTAGCTTTCACTACTTGACATATTATGTATTTGATAAAGTGGCTTCTTGGCTTCTCTCTCTCTAGAATGTTAATTTTATGAAGCCAGGGATTTCAGTTTGCTGCTAAATTTCCTTATCTAGAAAACTGCCTAGGAGATGGTAGAAGCACAATAAATATTTATTCAAGCAGAATTAATTTTTGCTGACTAGTGAAAGCAGTCTCAAAAGAGACAAGATAACAAATTAAAGCATTTTTCCCTACTCTGCAGACCAACTGCAGAATTCCTTCAAACCATACCACAGATGGAGCAATCAAAGCCAGTAGTGGAAAATAATTCTCCAAGTATCTTTCCAATTACCTACCTTGGTAAACGAACTGCCTAATTTAACCAGGGGTACTGTAGGAAATTCACGTTTCTCACTCATGGTCAAAGATCCTGCATTAAGGCTATAGAGGTTTGACATCACGAGTAAGAGATCTGAAGTGGTCTTCACAGGCAGAAAGCGACTCCTCGGAACATTAATGCCTAAAGAATTCTCGAAGCTTTTAATTGCAGCTCCAACTGCAGTTTCTAACTGAATAACATTCAGGCCTCCATCCAACGTCTGTGAAAAAGAAGGAAGTTAGGGAAGAGTGGGGAAACAAAGGGTTCGGGGCCTGAGACGCAATCTCACATATTAAAACTCACCTGCCTCAAGCTCACGCGGCGCTGAGGATAGCCTTCAACTACCGCAACCCCACTTTCCAACCGCTAGAATTACGGATACAGACCACCCGGCAAGCACAGGTTGTATGCACTTATTAACTCAGAGCTTTGTTCTATGTGTGATACTAGTACTTGGGAAGTGGTCTCAGAGAATCCTAAGAACTGAAAATAATCAAGTACTTATATTGCTTTATGTATGTGGTTGTTTTTGTTTTTTAAGTTTTCTTGAGTTAGCAACATGTCCATTTTTCACTAAAGAGTCAGGGGTTGGAGAAACTTATGCAAGGTGGCTACAGATGAATGGCATTTAAGTATAAAAGCAGTAACTAAACTGAAGGCGGTTCTTTTCAGCCTATGGTCAAATCAGCAGCACATCACTGGGGTGAATGCAGACTCTGGAGGACCAGAGTCAAAACTTGAAGAGCCTGACAAGATAAAGGTGTGACTGACAGAACAGCCAAGTCCCAGGAGTAGGCAGGGGTCAGTCTGCCCACTGGACTGTGACCATCACATACCTTTGGATTCACAATGATTTCCATGTCAATGGCATTCTGTTCCTGCAGTCTTTTAACTGCTCCAAGAGAAATCCATAGGTTGTTTGTGTTAAATATTTTAAATTTTGACACAGACTTGAACTCATCAACGTGGGCTTTGGGCACTTGAGCAATTTCCACCAGTCTCAGTTTGCCTTCATACTGAGTGAGTGTCCCACCCTAGAAAAGCAGAAAATCATTTTGCAATCAACCATACCACACTGATTATGACCTATATAGACTTTCATAGATGACATTGACTATATAATCTAATATACAAAGTCACATATTCATGATTCAGAATGTTACTTTATCATAAACTCTCACCGTCCTGTCTATAATAAAAGCCCTGGAGTACATCCGAGTTCTCCTCCTCTTCATAAGGTCTGCTATAAACACTCCTCTTAGTCCCAAACCACTGCCCATCACAAACAACTTAGTCCTACCCAGATGAGGTCTAGATGAGGGAGAAGGGAGACAAATGAGAGGATGAGAAGCAGACTAAGGCTGGAAAAGGTCTTACAGCCATGAGACCACACCAGTGTGGGAAGATGTGGTACAGAATTCAGAGCAGGGAACTGTTTTGGTGTGCCTCGCCGACAGGCACAGTAAAATCTCGTGTGCCATTGTATCAAAGGCCAAATACATCCACCAAATATGCCATGTTCAATTTACACTTTGTACTAAAACAACTGCATTATTTTTGCACAACTACGAAGATAGTGAGGTGTCAAAGTACACATATAATACATACACACTTTGTAGAACTATATTTCCATTAAAGGGATAACATAATAAAATACTTAAATGCCAAACCAGAAGAACATTACTGGTGGGAACAAACTGGTGTTATGTGTTTCCGCATACATCAGATTTGTTCCATAAAAACACAAGAAAACTGTTTCCAATTTAAATTACTGATATAGATTTAAACTATTATTAATTCTGAGTTTATGATACACACTGTTGTCTTAAAACTCAACCCACAGAATAATATCACTTTCTCTTAAAATGTTAGATAAATGATATGTTATACATAAAATAGAAACTTATAAACTAGAAAAAGGATTTTAGCTATGTAGTTTGTCAAATGTGAAAACATGAATCCCCAAACTGAATCATCAGTATTTACCTTTACATCTGCTCGTGTTTTATTTGTGACTTCCATGACAAATTCACAGCGCTTCCCATTGGGTGGGTTCATTAGATGATTAAGAATATAAAGATCCACTGTGGCACCCAGATTATCTATGTTAGACACAAAAATATACTCCTTGCCTTCTTCTATAAAGGTATCGAGCAGGCCAGAATTGTAGAAACTCGCATAGATATCTCCATGCCCTGGAGGGTACCAAGCTTCAGTATTTTCCCCTGAATAAGATACATCCTTTGCTATAGGAAGTAGAGATTCCTTATTAATCCTCGGGTACCTTTAAAAATAAAACAAGAATGTTATTACATTGATTCTGTAGCATACCATAATCCTTCAAGTAAAACAATACACTAAAATCAAATACAGGCTAGAGAGATGGCTCATTGGTTAGGAGCATGTTTAGTGTCCAGTACCTATATCAAATGGTTCACAAGCTCCTGTAACCCAGTTTCAGGGCATGTGACCCCTCTCCTAGCTTCCTTGGGCTCCTGCACTAATGTGCACATACCTACACACAGGGAATACACAGACACACATAACTAAAACCAAAACAAAATATTTTTAAAATATTAAATAAGACATTCCTCTATTTCAGAGACTGTCCACAGAGATTAAATATTAAATAAAACATCCCTCTCTCTCTCTCTCTCCATATATATATATATATATTTTTTTTTTTTTTTTTTTTTTTTTGGTTTTTCGAGACAGGGTTTCTCTGTGTAGCCCTGGCTGTCCTGGAACTCACTTTGTAGACCAGGCTGGCCTCGAACTCAGAAATCCACCTGCCTCTGCCTCGAGTGCTGGGATTAAAAGCATGCGCCACCACTGCCCGGCTGACTGTCATTATTACTAAAAAAAAAATCTGTCTTCTAGATAGTCATTCAAGAGAATTTTCCCCGTGGCCATGTAGAAGAGAATGCACTTCATATTTTTAAGATTGGGTTTTTTTTTTTTTTACAACTCTCTAAGAGGAAAGACTCGGTAAGTCCATGTTTTAAACTTGTCTGGTGTAAGATGTTCCTTGTGCCTGAGACTCTGCCTGAGGAGATAGATTCACTCGGGATGCTTCCTCTATTTTGCATGTGTCTGCACACAGGTAAGAGCTGACGGACAGTACAGGAAGCAGGAAAGAGTTCATGCGTGCACAGACAGCCTTCTAGGAGTCAGGCAACAAACACTGTGATGGTAGAGAGAGGGGTTGGAGGAACAAATTTTAAAATACCAACAAACTAATGATCCAACTTTAGACATACCATTTCCAAAAAATTTCTGTAGGTTGCTGTCTACCCCTAAATAGAAAGCCTGTGCCCCAAGTCATCCAAATTCCTTTCTATTCACTCTACTCCCCCTAACCCCCAGAGTAGCTGTTTTTCTCCAAAACTTAATTTCCACAGATCTATCTATTCAGGGTGAAGAACCTTCCTCCCATAGGAAAGGTTTTCAGTACTGTGGTTTGCAGGAAGTCATCTATCTAACTGGAGACCTTAACATGCAAAGGCTTTATAAACTGTCCTGAAATATTTGGGACATAGAATAAGATCTCAAGCAGATTCTCTGAGGAATTAGAAATTTTAGAACCAAAGTTTATAACCATCACTTATTTATCAACCTGTATTTAGCTTTAAGGACATCAGTTTTTGCATGACTTGATCTTGGGCTACAATGAGGCACCATGTTTGCACCAATGAAGAGAGCTCCGAGGAGCTGAAATCCTACCAGCTAATAATTTTTTTTTTTTTTGGTACCTGCTTTGATTGAAGGTGTAGATTTTCACACGACAATGATTGTACTTCTGGAGTATTTTTTTGGTATCTTCATCCGTGTTAAAAGAATTCATTAAAACGAGAGGAACATCTGTATTATAGGTTTTGTTCAAATGCTGAAGAGGAAAATGACAATCAGATCATCCAGACTCACATTCTCTGACTTAAAATGTAAAACTCGGACTGGAGAGATAGCTCAGCGGTTGAGAGCACTGACTGCTCTTCTGAAGATCCTGAGTTCAAATTCCAGCAACCATATGGTAGCTCACAACCATTTGTAATGAGATCTGACACCCTCTTCTGGTGTGTCTGAAGACAGCTACAGTGTACTTACATATAATAATAAATAAATCTTTAAAACTCTCTCTTTAATGGTTAATCACAAAATGTTTAAAACCTGACCTCTAGTGCTCTCTGGATTTATACATACGCATATATACATACATTTTATGTAAGTAAGTGCCAGGCATGAGGGGGATGTGTAGCTAAGCAATTCATCATGTACTCATACAGTAAACCATGACCCTTTGAACGAGAGGCAGTATCATGGCTAACTTAGCTGAGGCCCAGATCTGGCTGCCCAGGGCAGTTTCTACTGGAGCTGAGTGTACTCTACAGCCGAAGGAAGACAAGTGCTGGCTATGCATTTGCTCTTGTCTTCAAGCTCTATGGAGATGAGAAGACAAAGTACAAAGTCATGGTTCCTGTTCTCAGGATGTCAGACTCCTTAGTCGCACATCAATCTTCTCAGACTCTCAAAAGAGCTAGAGCAGCACAGCAAGAGAAGGTTCTTAGAAACCTGACTCTTAGGTTGAAGTTTGGTTCTACTTTATTAACTGGTCAGAAGTCTTAAGCCTAGAGCCCATCCTCACCCATAAAATGGGGATAACAGCGCTTGTGAACTGCTGAGAGGGACAAATGAGTCATTTGGGGAAGGCACTTAGAAACCCTGGTACATAGTAACTGCTGGATACGTGTGAGCTGCCACTGCTGCTGTCATGACCGGAGATGCCAGCACCACATTAGGCAAGGGAAGAAGACATGCAAAAGGTAGGTCCTCTGTCCCATGAGATCTACAATTAATAACTGTCACAGAAGGAAGCCAAGAATAGTTCTTAGCATCCATTACATCCAACCAGACGGGAGATGAGACATCCTCCCAGCTTCCCCAAGGAATCAAGCCAGGAAACTCTAGTGTCATGAAAGGAGATGAGACATCCTCCCAGCTTCCCAAGGAATCAAGCCAGAAAACTCTAGTGTCATGAAGGCTGCCAGTAGAAAGAAAGTAGTTAGAGAACAGATCAAGGGAGAGTCTGAACAGACTTTCCCAGAGCTTTCAGCAACAGCAGCAAATGCTACTTAAAATCAAGCTTTTTTATCCTAAGGACTACACCCTTACAGTTTCCCAACCCCACTCACTAATAAAGAAACAAAATTGCAATCTTGTTGACTAGCACTTTATAATGTAAACACTAAAGCTACTTTAGTATCATATGTGAAAGGTTAAATGCTACTCACTTCAATTTGCTGAACAGTTAGATCCAAAAAGGTATTTTCATTTCTTACACCAATCAGACTTTTAGGGCCTTTGCAGCCCATGCTGGTTCCCAAACCACCATTGAGTTTCACTACCACCAATTTGTTCAACACAGAAGATATGTTATCAGGCAAGCCTCTGGCCTTTATCTTTTCATAGGGTTGAATCTGAAAGAAAATATAAAATTAGAGATGTCAACTGAATAGCTTTATAAGTTAAAGCAAGTCAATCCCAAGGTTACTTCCATGTTTCCTTAAAAAGTTTTGGTCTCTCAAATGTAAAGTTCCAAGTCCACATGGGCAGTTTCCCTTGCACAGAGCAGTAGCATATTTAATTACAGTGGAACCACAGTGCACAAACACTGGTCTGCCTGGTATGAATATCTAAATCTTGAATTTCCTTAAGAAGATGTTTCCAATTTTAATTAAAATATCAAATGAGATACACAAACTTCATCAAGCATTATACTTAACTTCAATTCTGGAGAATAATATATATTAACTATACTATTTCTCCTATCACAGGAGGCAAAAAGCAGCATACACTTGTTTTTGTCATATTTAGTTGTAAGATGACCTTGAGAGGCAAGTGGTACAGGCTGTCAGTCGCAATTCTAGGTATGCACAAGCATAGTTCCTTCCTTTCCGTCCTCAAAAATTTAACTGTAGGGTGTCATTTTATAAAAACTTGCATTGGAAAATTATACATCATCGTTCTAAGAAATGCCCTGAGAAGGAAGGAGTGTGAAGGCTAGAGCTGGGGAGGCCAACCCCATCTCCTGTCTAGCACCCTAGGTCTGTGAGCAGAGTGCCCTAGTTTTGAATTTGTCCTTTAAGCACAGAAACAATGACATTTATAAGAAAGACCCACGTTTTTGCTGTTGTTCAAAGCAGAGTAAGAACTCTTACATCCTAGAGCAAGAATGAAAGTTTTAAAAAAGATCACAGTACATTTGGAATGTTTTTCTTATTTTTTCTTTCATAGAATTAGCCCTCAAATGGTCTCTTTATTTCCATCATAGTATAAGACTAAAACATGTAAGCCAGCCAGTGGTTATTCTGTGAACATCAGCTGTTTGTCCTGTTATCTGCTAATGTGTACTCATGTGAGGGCATTTTTGATTAGGAAAGGAAAAATCTGATGGGCTCACCTCTTGTGATCTAGGCCTTGTAGGCCAACATCTCTGTGTTTAACAGACAAACTCATTACATAATTCTTGTTCAGAGATCTTTTTACAAAACATTTGTCTGTACCTTAGTTCTTCTTTAACTGCCAACTGTAGATGAATACTCTCTCTTACTTGCTGTAAACACTAAGGAATACAAAATGTTCCTCTCTACAGTTCCCTACTGATAATCCTCAATATCACTCATTCTGACCTTTCTCAGTGTGGTGGGACTGTCAGTTTTCCTCCTACGTGCTGCATAGGCTTTTGTAGTTATTCCCATTCATGAAACAAAAGAAAGCTGGTCGTGCATGCATGCACACACACACCCACACACCACACATACACACACACACACATCAATACACACATACACACCTGATCAAAGACAAAATAAATGTTCAAAAGGAAAAAAATTAAAATCAACAATTTTATGTATGTTTTCAAATATTTATGTTAAACTTAGAAGCATAACAATAAAACAAAAATTCAATGTATAAATAAGTTAGGTACCCTTAAAATATTATAATTTATATTTTAGCTGATAGCCATTGAAATGCAGTTTAAATAATAATGCCAAGAGGATAACAGAATTTGAATCACTTCTGAATTCTATATGCTAAGGAATACTTTGGTACACCAACATTCAAATAAAAAACTTTGGGATCTACGTTTAATCTTTAGCTAGTTTTTCAAGAAAGTACACTAAAGAAATCTTTTTTTTACTTTCTATAATGATGAATTAAAAACCAAAACAATCATCCTTCCAATTTCCATCTGCACCTGGAGCTGATCCTGTACCACAGCACTACATACCCAAATACTGCCGGGAGAGAGCAGGTCTCCCAAGAGTGCAGACATGCCTATGAGCACAGGTAAGACCACCACTTCTGCTCCGAGGGACCCACCCTGAACCCTCAGGACACAGGAACCGAGGAGCAGCCTGGGACAGAATCCTTCGGGTTTTCCCTCTGTGTCCAGAGCTGATCCTGTGCCACAGCCCCCCACACCCAAATCCCTCCCAGAGAGAACTGGTCTCCCAGTTCTGATACACAGGCTTGCTGGAGGGACAAGCCACAGTCAGAGTCAGCAAGACCAGTTAACACCAGAAGATAACCAGATGGTGAGAGGCAAGCACAAGAACATAAGCAAAAGAAACCAAGGCTACTTGATATCATCAGAACCCAGTTCTCCCACCTTAGCAAGTCCTGGATACCCCAACACACCAGAAAAACAAGACTCTGATTAAAAATCATATCTCATGATGATAGAGAACTTTAAAAAGGACATAAATAACTCCCTTAAAGAAATACAGGAGAACACGCCCAGGATCATAGGACCAGAAGTGAGGAGGACACAACATCTGTCCCAACACAGGGAGTTACTGGGATCAGCAGGACGCAGGCACTCAGGAACTCTGCTAGACTAGTGGCAAGGGTTCCCTCCGGTCTGTCTGGGCCTGTGCTCTGAGCAGACCTTGGGGGCAAACTCTGCAGTCAGTCTCACAACATCAAGAGGAAGCTCCACTCCCAGGATCCCAGGAGCTTGGTCACACCAGGATCTCAGGGTCCCAGAGGCAGCTTGATTTCCCAGGAGCTCAGACACACCCAGGATCTCAGGACCACAGGATCCCAGAATCACAGAGACAGCTTGACTCTGAGGAGTTCTGACACAACCAGGATCACAGGAAGGACAGGCTCCAGTCAAATATAGCAAGGGCAGGTAGCACTAGAGATAACTAGATGGCAGGAGGCAAGTGTAAGAACATAAGCAACAGAAGCCAAGGTTACTTGGCATCATCAGAACCCAATTCTTCCACCATAGCAAGTCCTGGATACACCATTACACCAGAAAAGCAAGATTCGGATCTAAAATCACTTCTCATGATGATGATAGAGGACTTAAAGAAGGACATAAATAACTCCCTTAAAAAAAATATAGGAGAACACAGGTAAACAGCCAGAAACCCTTAAAGAGGAAACACAAGCTTGGTAGTAGTGACGCACGCCTTTAATCCCAGCACTTGGGAGGCAGAGGCAGGAGGATCACTGAGTTTGAGGCCAGCCTGGTCTACAGAGTGAGTTCCAGGACAGCCAGGGCTACACAGAGAAACCCTGTCTCGAAAAAACCAAAAACCAAAAACAAAAACAAAAACAAAAAAGAGAAAACACAAAAATCCCTTAAAGAATTACAGGAGAACACAAACAAACAAGTGAAGGAATTGAACAAAACCATCCAGGATCTAAAAAGGGAAATAGAAACAATAAATCACAAAGGGAGACAATCCTGGAGATAGAAAACCTAGGAAAGAGATTAGGAGTCATAGACACAAGCAACACCAACAGAATACAAGAGATAGAAGAGAGAATCTCAGGTGCAGAAGATACCATAGAAAACAATGACACAACAATCAAAGAAAAGACAAAATGCAAAAAGCTCCCAATCCAAAACATCCAGAAAATCTAGGGCACAATGAGAAGACCAAACCTAAGGATAATAGGGATAGAAGAGTGAAGATTCCCAACTTAAAGGGCCAGTAAGTATCTTCAACAATATCATAGAAGACAACTTCCTTAACCTAAAGAAAGAGATGCCATGAATATACAAGAGGCCTACAGAACTCAGAATAGACTGGACCAGAAAAGAAATTCCTCCTGTCACATAATAGTCAAAACATCAAATGCACAAACAAAAAAAGAAAGAAAGAAAGAAAGAAAGAAAGAAAGAAAGAAAGAAAGAAAGAAAGAAAGAAAGAAAGAATATTAAAAGCAATAAGGGAAAAAGGCCAAGTAACATATAAAGGCAGACCTATCAGAATTATACCAGACTTCTTACCAGAGACTATGAAAGTTAGAAGATGTCATACAGACCCTAAGAGAACACAAATGCCAGCCCAGGCTACTATACCCAGCAAAACTCTCAATTACCATAGATGGAGAAACCAAGATATTCCACGAGAAAAACAAATTTACACAATATCCTTCCACAAATCTAGCCCTACAAAGGATAATAATGGAAAACACCAACACAAGGAGGGAAACTACACCCTAGAAAAAGCAAGAAAGTAATCTTTCAACAAACCCAAAAGAGATGGTCACACAAACATAAAAATAGCATCAAAAATAACAGGAAGCAATAAAAATTAACAGGATGTTAATATCTCTTAACATTAATGAACTCAATTCCCTAATAAAAAGATATAGAATAAGAGACTGGATACGTAAATAGGACCCAGCATTTTGGGGCATATAGGAAACACACCTCAGTGTCAAAAACAGAAACTAACTCAGAGTAAAGGGCTGGAAAACAATTTTCCAAGCAAATGGTCCCAAGAAACAAGCTGGAGTAGCCATTCTAATATCAAATAAAATTGACTTTCAACCAAAAGTTATCAAAAAAGATAAGGAAGGACACTTCATACTGATCAAAGGAAAAATCTACCAAGATAATAAACTCTCAATTCTGAACATCTATGCTCCAGATACAAGGGCACCCACATTCATAAAAGAAACTTTACTAAAGCTCATATCATACACTGCACCTCACACAATAATAGTGGGAGACGTCAACACCCAACTCTCATCAATAGACAGATCATGGAAACAGAAACTAAACAGAGACACATTGAAACTAACAGAAGTTATGGACCAAATGGATTTAATGATATCTATAGAACATTTCATCCTAAAACAAGAACACACATGGTATGTACTCACTGATAAGTGAATAATTAGGCAAAGAGCATGGAATACCTACCATACAACTCATGGACCACATGAAGCTCAAGAGGCAGGAAGACCAAAGAATGGACACCTCAGTCCTACTTAGAAGGGGAAACAAAATAATCAAGGAAGTAGAGGGTGGGAGGGACTTGGGAGGAAGAGAAGAGGGGGAGGGGAAAAAGGAGGAGAATCAGGGATGAGAGGAGATGGAGGAGATGTACAGAGATTCAGGAAATTGAACAGAAGTGTGTTGCAATGGGGGATGGGGAACTGGGGGTAGCAAAGAGAAAGTCCCAGATGCCAGGAAAGCATGAGCCTCCCAGGACCCCACTGGGACGACATTAGCTGAAATACCCAACAAAGGGGAGGGAGAACCTGTCAAGACCATATTCGGAGGTTATGCATGGCCTCCCAGTTGAGGGATGGGGCCACCCACCCATCTCCAAAAATTTTAACCCAGAATTGCTCCTGTCTAAAGGAAATACAGGGACAAAGAGTGGAACAGAGACTGAAAGAAAGGGTATCCAGAGACTTCCCCACCTAGGGATCCATCCCCACATGCAGACACCAAACCCAGACACTACTGCAGATGCCAAGAAGTGCTTGCTGACAGGAGCCTGAGATAGCTGCCTCCTGAGGGGCTTTGCCAATTCCTGACCAATACAGATGCAGATGAATATAGTCAAACATTGGACTGAGCACAGGGACCCCCAATGGGGAAGTTAGGGCAAGGACTGTAGGAGCTGAAAGGGTTTGCAACCTCATAAGAAGAACAACAATATCAACCAACCAGACCCTCTCAAAGTTCTCAGGGACTAAACCACCAACCAAAGAGTACAGAGTGGATACTCATGGCTCCATCTGGATATGTAGCAGAGGATGGCCTTATCTGGAATCACTGGAACAGGAGCCCCTAGGTCCAGTGGAGGTTTGATGACCCAGAATAGGGGAACGCTAGGCCACTGAGGCAGGAGTGTGTGTGTGGGGGGGGGGGAGGGGAAATTGGGAATGGGGATAACATTTGAAATGTAAATAAAAATAAACAATAAACAAAAGCAATTTCACTGACTTATAATTTTCCCAGGGAAAAAAAGAAACCTTCAAAATCAAGGATGTTCACATTAAGTCATCTCTGATCCATATACAATAAAGTTTGTGAAGCCAAATATTTAGAGATAAGAGTTTTCTACATACTCTACAATAAGTAAACTTCAAAAAAAAAAAAAACTATACTGGTTACAGTAACGCACGGCTATAATCCCAGCATTCAGCAGGCAAGAAGACTGTAAGGTCAAGCACAGTCTAGGCTACGCCAAAAAGCAAAACAAATAAACAAAATGTAAGACAAATTCCTTCCAAGTGAGTCTGTGAAAGCTAGAGAAATGAGAGACCAGGGGAGAGGGCAGCAGAATTTGTGAAGAAGGAGACTGGGGTGCAAAGGCTTATGTAGGTAGGATGGACAGAGGGATGGGGGGCAGGAGAGGCAATCAAACCAAAGAAGATGAAAAAGCCTTAAGAAAACTGGATACATGGCAAATTAATTTTAAAAAAGTATAAACACTGGGACTCCAGTGAAGCCTTGTATCCTACGTTAATACAGAGACACCCTAACTCTACAGATGTCAAGGAACCATAACTCTCTACCTGTCTTAATAAATCTGACTCTTAAAGGAGTAAAGATCCTACTGAGGAATTTGTTTATAAAGTATAGAATCTGAGAACTAAGAAAGGGCAAAAAAGAAGGAATTCACACAGTAATGAGCAGAGGGGAACTGCCAAGAGTACTTGAGGTTATTGCGCTGTTGGAAACCTTCAGTGGAGCCTTTTGACTTGTGCTTCATGACTTATACCCACCCTCAACTCCCCTCCCCCCCCACACCTGTTTTCTCTCCTCTTGGCCCTGGCTGTCTCTCTTGGTCAGCAGTTCCTTTCTTGCCCCCCCCCCATACACACACACACACACACACACACACACACACACACACACACACACACACACACACACACACACACACACACACACCTGTTTTCTCTCCTCTTGGCCCTGGCTGTCTCTCTTGGTCAGCAGTTCCTTTCTTGCTCTCCCTTCCCCTCTCTCCTCTCATGGTTTGATTTAGTCTCCCCACCATGTTCATCCTGGATGCTTCTCTGCCTGCTCTCTCCTTTATCTCTACAATAAAAACCTTCTCTACAACAGTAGGAGTAGGCATGCCCTCCTCCTTTTACTCCATCTTCCATCCACTAATCACTCGGCTCCTCTTCCCGCAGACAAGAAAAGAATTCATGGTTCAAACAAGATCTCCACGATAGCTAAACAGATGGTAGCACCACCTCCACAAACCAAGTGGTGCAAACCCCACAGGACCCTCTAGGTTTGGGGGGAAATGTGCAAGAGAGACCAAGCCACTAACACTCCCGTCTCTCTAGCTAACACCTAGTGTCCTCTTGCAAGTGAGTGAAACAAAGTAGCTGCAGTCTATGACATGAAGAGATTTTAAGAACATTTGTCCTCTAGGAGGACAATTTGTCAAAGTAGTTTTTCTACACAAATGGAAAGGAGATTTTTTTTTTGAAAGCTGTCTGACATGATCTACATCTTACCAACTCTGTTCACAACTTAAGTTTCTAGTTAGAAGAAAAGCCAAATTCAGCACTCAGTCATGGACACACTGTTCCCGATGGCGAAAGTGTAACTCAGTCTGGATGGCATACTTGTGCCATTTCTAGAGCGAGTGCCAAAATGCCTACAGCAAGGCAGCACCACTCACCCTGCTACAGTTCACAAGGGGATGATTTTTTTTTCTTTGAATATAATCTTCACTTACATTTCAAATGCTAAAACATTCCCCGGTCCCCACCCCCCCTCAAAAAAAACCCTCAACCCCCCCTCCCACCCCCTGCCTCAAAGTATACGCCCCTCCACCTGACCCACTCCCACCTCTCCCCCCCATCCCCCCCACCCCCGATTTCCCTTTGTGGGGGCATCTACTGAGCCTTCACAGGACCAAGGACCTCTCCTCCCACTGATGCCCGACAAGGCATTCCTCTGCCACATTTTTGGCTGGACCCATGTGTACCCTCAAAAGGGGATGATTACTGCAATGTGAACTCCCTCTCCTTCCTTTCTTCCCTCCCCCCACCTCATTCACAAAAGCAAGTTTGCCTGAGAGAAAATGAATTCTGCAAAAGAGTAAATCAGTTTGTTTCCTATGCACAAAAAGCATTCTAAGAACACAGCTTTACTCACTGAGCCCTTACACACAGTGTTTATAGCAAATTCTGTGCTAGGTACTTTTATGTATTGTGTTTTCATTTCATATTTTTGAAGTAACAGCCAAACTCTGGGTTATTTTCTATAGCAAAACAAAAACAAAAACAAAAAGCAAAACAAAAAAAAAAATAAATGAGATTTTTTTCATTGTGGAAAATCTGATAAATATTGTACTCTCCTAACTTGTTCATCAATGCTCTTAGCCACCAAGATGAACTCAACCCTAGTTGGCAGAGGAAATAAAAGCTGCTGACTTCCTGCCATCACATTCTGTACTGTCTGTCTCTAGGACTCCATTTTATCCACCATTCAGTCCCCCACCCCCATGTCTGTCTCCACAAGAATCTCTACTTCTTTTCTGAAGTCAGGTTTTCTCCTCTATCACAGCATGGCCAGCTCTTAACATGGATGACATCAATAACATCTTAGCAGCTAAATCTCATCAATAACCCAAAATACTTACTGTCTGGTGTGTTTGACACATCTGATTAGTCCCTAAATCCTGAAATTATACTTTCCTTCGATTTCTAAAACAGTATACTATCTTTTGCTTTTCTTCTGCTTCCATCTTACAAAGCTCACTCTAAGTGAGGTTCCTACACTCTTCTTCCTACAAAGTTGGTTTCAAACCCGCAGCTTTACCACTCCAGTCCTTATCAAACAACACAGCCAGCTGCTCAGTGAGTTCTTTCAGCCTCATCATCTCTGACCTAAACTGCTACTGTTACCTCCCTAAAATCCACTTTCTACTCCTCAATTATTTTTTTCCTTTTTCTTTTGTTTTTTTTTTCCTTTCCTCTCCCCGCCCCCACCCCTTCTTTCTGAGAAATTCACCATGTCTCCTGGCTAGTTTTTATGTCAACTGGACATAAGCAAGAGTCATCTGAGAGAAGCAAGCCTTAATTAAGAAAATGAAGGCAGGCAGTAGTAGCATACCCCTTTAATCACTGTGCTCAGGAGGCAGAGGCAAGAGGATTTCTGAGTTCAAGGTTAGCCTGGTCTACAAAGGGAGTTCCAGGACAACCAAAGCTTTACTGAGAAACCCTGTCTCAAACAAAACAAACACAAACAACAACAAAAGACTACCACCAACAAAAGCCTCTTGCCTCAGTAAGATCTGGCTGAAGGCAAGCCTGCAAGACATTTTCTTGATGACTGATGGGGGAAGGGCCCAGTTCATTGTGGGTGGTACCGCCCTAGGTTAACTGCCCTAGGTTCAGCCTAGCAAGCAGGACAAGCCAAGTGGAACACCCCAGTAAGCAGCTTGTTGCACCGCCTCAGCATTAGCTCTTGCCTCCAGGCTCCTGCTTTGTGTTCCTTCCCCAGCTTCTTTCAAGGATGAAATCTGACAACTGATACAGAAGTGTAAGTGAAATAAATCCTTTCCTCCCAAGTTGCTTTTTGTCCTTACATTTCATCACAGCAGTAGGAACCCTAACTGATACAGTGTATTTCTCCATTAGAGCATTAAACAAATACAGCAATGGTATGGCATAGAAGATCACTAGCTGTCAAGTTCATTAACTTTTTACTTGGCACTCTGTCATCCAGAGTAGAACTGTATTTCCCAGACTCCCTTGTAGCTGCTTATGCCAAAGTTCAGGTCAAAACAATAAATGTGAAATGAATTGGCAGGTGTCTTATGAAAAAACAGGGGGCACTGTCCATCTTCCTCCCTGCCTGCCTGTCATCTGGATTAGCAGAATAGCTACAGTTCACTCTTGTCCATCTGGGACAATAAGGACATGTGATCTAGATGGCAATGCAGTGAGACAGAGAAACCCAGATGCCTGATTGCCACCAAGCTGGCAGACTAACTCTCCAGATTCTCTGTTTTCCGTTGCAACAAAACAAAAAACCCAACCTAATCCTAACTAAAAGACATGATTTGTAAGGCTCTTAGACCCTCTCTTCTACCTAACCAACATACTTTACTCAAGGAATATGAGCTCTGTGTTTCCACCATACCATCTTACTGTCTCTTGTTTACATGCCTCTGCATTTTACCCCTGGTGTATCCTTTCTTCATTTTCACACTCAGATCAGTGGTTTCCAGTTGTATGAACCAATCACCAAGTATTTGTACAGATTAGAGGTTACTATACCCTATTTCAGAAAAGTTCATTCCCTACCAAACTAAAACCCTTTAAAACACCAGAAACTTCATTTCAGAACATAAAAATAGTCTTGCAGGATACCATTTTCCCAGTAATAATTAATGTGCAAATAAAACAAACAAGCAAACAAACAAACACTCCAAACCTTTAGTCTCATCAAACTAAATTTCCATGGGAAAGCTTCCATTTGGCTTGATGTGGGCTGAGGTGGTGTAGCCTCGAATTTGTTAAACCACTTTTGCTCCTGGTGCAAATGAGAGACATACACACGCCAGCTAATTTTGATGTGCTTGACTAGCTCAATGGTTATGCATTTCTAATCCTCCCCAAGGCTAGCATACATTCTCCCCTCCAACTTCCGAGTCAACTTGCTAAATCTACATTTCATCTCTGCTGCACAGACCCAATCGGGCTCCTAGGGACACGCTCCCCAATCCTTACATGGCTGGTTGCTTTGTTTTCCTTCAGCTCTATGTCTAATCCTCTGCTTCCCCATCATGGCAAGTCTCCTCTTCCTCCCCTCTCTCTCAGTCTCTGGTCCAAAAAATCTAAAAGTCTCTACCCATCTCCCTGCCCAGCCAATGGCGGTACTGCAAGTCTTTATTATCAGTGGAAGCCAGATGGAGGCAGGGACCCTCATGTCTGGAAGTGGGGCTTTTTTGGGGGAGCCAAAATAAGGTCAATCCCCAACAGGTGGTTACATGCATGCAGTACTCCAGCACAAATCTTGGGCCCTCACATCTATCCTGAGCTGAGCAGATATAAAAGCCATAAGCACTGGCTGAGTTGCTGATTAGAGTTCTCCTGGGGCTTTCATAATATGGAATCCCTCAATAAAACTCATAAAAGAAGTCATGATTTTGCTTAATTCTACTGATTTGGCAGAATAAAGGTCTATGGTTTCCAGTAATCCTGAAGGTTAAAAAAATTAAACTCCATCTTTAATAAGGAAAGTTTGTTAGGGTAGATGAGTTTATCTAATACAACATATGGGCAAACTAATGACATACTTAATGTATGAGAACTATACGGATGTAAATTACAGTTTTACAACATACATACAGCTCATGAGATGGCTCAGTAGTAAAAGTGCTTATGTCAAGCCTGACACCTGAGATCAATTTCTGGCACCTACTCCCTCTTTCACTGCAACACAGATGCAGTTGGTATATCCATGCATATACACACAAAATAAATAAATGTGGAAAAATAGCAAACATTTGTTGAGCCTTTATCAGAATGCCTGTTGTAAAAAGCACTTGTATATGCATTATTAATAATCGTAGGTAAAATTCTATAAAACAGGAACCTTGTCCTATCTTTTTTATATAAGTGAGACCTGAAGCAAGCAAATGAACCACCTAATATTACAAGATAAGAATTAATAAAGCTAAGATTTATATATTTAGAGTTTGTTTTTTTATCTTACTGGTATTACTGACAAACAGGAAAAAAGTTTTAAATGTACTGAACACAAAATAAACTTGATGTGTCTGTAGATAGATGGTTATAATAATGAAAAATATTTCAATGATTTATACTGACCATAATGTAGTTTCTTAGATACCTGCTGACATATGACTGGGGACATTATAGCTCATTATTATAAAAGTAGGAATTCAAAAACTATAAAAATTTACATAATATAAAGTCATAAACATATAAAAACTAAATTGTAGGTCAGTCAGGTAGAATGAAAAATGGTTTTAAAAATGAAAAGGCTGAGATGCTAGAGAAATGGCTAAGTTGTTAAATGCTCTCTCTGCAAACATGAAGATCTGAATTTGGCTCTCCAGCCCCGCAAATAAAAGCCAGGTATGGCACTGCACACTTGTTATCCCAGTCCTAAGGAGGTGGAGACAGACCTGTTAGGGCTTGCTGACTAGCTAGTCTGGCTAATCCATGAGCTCCAAGTTCAATGAGAAACTCTGTTTAAAAAAAAGGGGGGGGGGAGGAATGGGTATATTAAGAATTTTACTGCTGTGAACAGACACCATGACCTAGGCAACATTTATAAAGGACAACATTTAATTGGGGGAGGCTTACAGGTTCAGAGATTCAGTCCATTATCATCAAGGTAGAAGCATAGCAGCATCCAGGCAGGCAGGGTACAAGCAGAGCTGAGAGTTCTATATCTTCATCATTCTATATCTTCATCTGAAGGCTGCTAGTGGAAGACCGACTTCTAAGAAGCTAGGACAAAGTCTTAAAGCCCAAGCCCACAGTGACACACCTACTCCAACAAGGCCACACCTCCAAATAGTGCCACTCCCTGGGCTAAGCATGTACAAATCATCACCGGGTTGGGAGGGGGTAGAAAATAAATGAGAAAGACAACTGATATCAACCTCTGGCCTATGTATACACGTACAGTAGCACACAAACATACATATACAACACTCACACCACACAAAAGCAAGATGTGGCAACATACTCCTCTACTGTCAGCTGGAGCAGAAGGATCTCAAATTTCAGGCACGGCTGAGATACATAGTGAAATCCTGTCTCACAAAACCAAAAACTGAAAGATAATAGAATATGACCACTACCTATTTGTCTTGTATCTAGACTGCTATAAGGCTCAGGACCTCCTATCTTTGGTGTTTTCTGTTATTTTCTTAGTTTTGCCAAAATGATCTCTCTTGAAAGATCATGTCTGAATTAACAGACACAACCCCTATTTACTGCACCTACCTCATTTACATTTTTAATGCTCCAGAAGTACTATAAAAACAAATTTTTAATGTTTTCTGTTCTCTCATACCTCTGGGTTTTTGCATACTTTATTCTTTAAAACTTAGAATGCCCATCTCTGACTCCTTCCAAAACAACCAAACAAAAACAAACAAACAAACAAAAAGAACATGAGAGTAACTTCAAGCAGTTATTTTTGGACTCTTACTTTCACAGGTTTATTCTTTTTGACAAGCCATTTACTCTCAGAGAAGTCTTGCCTCAGGGTCACCCCAGGAGAACAGAAAGTCGGTCTATCCCCATGCCAGTTAGATCAGTTACATCTTCTACAGCACCACATGAATCCCATGCTGCATTATTTTTCAGTTAGCCATTTCTGGACTCAAGTTCTCCACAAACTCCAAGCTAAAATGCTGATAAGTAATCTATATTTGTTTTGTATAGATCTATATTGTTCTGTACAGCCATTCAGTTCTTTTTGTTTGTTTGTTTTTGTTTGGTTGGTTGGTTTTTGTTTTTGTCTTTGTGTTTTGTTTTGTTCTGAGACAAGGTCTCACTATGCAACCCTGACTGACCTGGAACTTACTTTGTAGGACTGGCAAGTCTTGAACTTGCACAGATTTACCTGTCTCCACCTCTCGAATACTGGGATTAAAGGGGTGCACAATCAGATCTGTAAGATGGCAGTTCTTAACCTTCACAGGTCATGATCTCCTTTGAGACTATGACAACACTGACAGTCTATTATGAAAAAAATCACATATACATAATTCTAAATGTTGTGGGGGCTTTAAGTTCTTACAGATCTCCCAAGCTGTGCTGTCTAGTGTAAACATTCTTCTGTTACGAGGCTTTAAAATGAACACGTGGATACTCCGTTGCTCAAAATGGAAGAATCCCAACTCCCCCCCCCCCCAAAAAAAAGAATTAGTAAAAGATTCTCCCAAATAATTTCAGAGAAGAAAGTATAAGGAGTAGGTATGGGTGGGTCACTTTGCTTCATATAAAAATTCTCCCACTGTAAGCAGAAATTCCTTCATGGTGGATTAGAGATGTAGAAGTAGGACAGAAGAACCACAGAGCTATTTTTCTTTTTCAGTTGTATGACATAAACTACTTAGATGAGAGATACAATTGGGCGGCTGGGCATGAACCTTTGGAGATGAAAAACAGTAACTAGCTAGCCCAGAAGCTTTGGGCTAGAGACCCTATCTTAACAAGGTGGATGAAATGTGAAGCTCAAAGCTGATGCTGGAGGTAGTTCTCTGACCTGCACATGCACTCCACGGTGTCAAGTGGTTGCTGTCTCTCCTCTCTTCAGTCCTCCTTTTCTCCCTCCCTCCCTCTCTACCTCTCCCCCCCCTCCTTCTCCCCCACCCACTCATGAAAATCTGTTAGAAGCACAAAGGTCCTTGTCCTCACAGATAAGCACTAAGGAAACCAAGAATGTTAAACACCTGGATTGTCTTTCCAAAGGGAGAGACATATAACCTGTTTTTCCACCAAGAAGACTGGCAATGGAGGAGGTTAATAACTTGGTTATTTGTGCTATCTGTGGGGCCAGGACATACCAAGCTCCCAAAAACAGGACCCAAAGGAACCCAAATGACCACTACACTATCTGTATGACCAAAGACCATATCAGATCCTTCCCTAGGCCCTTAAGATAGATAATACATGTAGCTTATCTCAAGAGTCTATCTTCATGGAAGTGACAAGTACTTTGAAGAGTTTCGATGTAATTGTGCCTTGTTGTGCACAGGAGGCTTTGCTACACCAGCAAACTTTTTCTCCAAATTGTACTGTACTTAAATATGCTTACAATAAACTGCTAAAGGTTAGACTTTAGAAGTTTGAATCAGCACAGGCTGTGTTAAATTGGACTTCTTTGCCTCATGCAGGCTGTTACCCTGTTGGTCTTAGCCTTTGCAGAGAACTCCTACAACCAGGGCCCAACATGGGGCATGACCCTTAGAGAAAGTTAAGGAAAGTCTTCTTTAAATAGAAATAGAAGGTAGGATACCAGGCCTCTTACCCAAGAGGTTATCGAGCACAGGTAAGAGAGTGGAAAATTAGTAACAACAACAAAAACAGAGGAAAGGAAAAAATTTCTGCCATGAGTCGTGGCCGAGTAGGTGGGATGGACTCCACTGCCTCTCCGGCCTCCCAGCTGTCCGGCACTCAATGCTGCAGCATGCTCAAGATGGAGCTAAGCCAATGCAGAGCAAGCTTAGCTTCGTGTTTATTTTTTGTTTGTTTCTTCATTCCCCCCACAGCAGGAATAACTCAATATAGCTTGATCAATGGTCCCTTTCTGAAGAAAACATTAAAACAAGCTCAACGGGAACAATTGCAACTAAGGCATAAAGCACTTAAGCCTGATGCTCGTTAAATTTCCTGAGGTACACACTAGTCATTAGGTATGTGGATGGCATTCTCCTCTGCTGCTCAGATGATCAATACTTATGTGAATGCTTAACTTCATGATAAGCTAAAAGAGCAAAATTTTAAATTTGGGGCCATGTCAATTGCGTATGTTTTTATCTGCCCATCACTACTAAAGATTTGGCTCTACTATTTTTTTTATTAAAAATAATCTTCATTTACATTTCAAGTGGTAAAACCTTTCCTGGTTCCCCCCTCCCCCAAACCCCCCAACCCCTCCTCCCACTCCTTGCCTCCAAGTATATGCCCCTCCACCCCACCCACTCCCACCTCCCCCCCTCAATTTCCGCTTGTTGGGGCATCTATTTATTGGCTCTACTATTTAAGTTGCTTTCTGGAGACCCTCGTTTAAATTCTATAAGAAATTTAACACCTGAAACAGGACAGGTTATCAGTTAGAACAAGGTCAAAACAATGACCCATGATGAACAATGTCTTGGGGAACTGTGAGAGAGGCTCCAAGAAAAAGGGCAGAGGGCCTCTTACCTCAGGTACATTTTGTTCCCTGGATTGTTCTTGGACATGGTTCTGAGCCTCCTGTGACAAACATTTGTATTCAATTTATAAGATGTCAACTCTAGTTGGATGTTAGAACATAGCTATAGAACCCAACCTGGTCAGTGTACCCTGAATCTGGATTTGGCCTTCTGCCCTATTTTCATGCCATCCTAGGTATAATCTATATAGTATGTGCCAAACAATTGTGTTTAAATTGGTCTGTCCTGAGAAACTTCTGGGAAAGGACTGCTCTGTTAGTATTTAGTATGTGCTTACTGACCTTTATTTACATGTTGTTCTAAACTCAAACAACCTTCCTTGGATCATTGTTGTTACATTTGAGTATAAAAGTACACTGAAACTGAAGTACAGTTGTCTACAGCATCAGACTGTGGCCCATCCCATTTTTTTAGGTCCTCAGATCCCAGGTCCAGCAGACCAGATCTACACAGGTCAGCTGATAAGCCAACAGGCAAGTTATTAGCTTATTAAATAATGCCAGTATAAACTGATAGCACAAAGAATTAATACCTTCCATCCTTATCAGCTGTTTATCCTTCCTTTCTCCTTATCACCTACTGAAATTATATATCAACAAGGTATTATAAAAATGTATGTATGTCATAACTGTCCACAACAAACTGTAACTTCTTATTTGCAAGAAATTAAAGACTTGATAATGGTGGGAAGGTCACGTCTTAAACAACTTACTGGTAAAGAGTTTTCAGAAATCAATGTACTACTAAACAAAATTCAGGTTGATTAATTGTTCCACACCAATAATAATTGGCAGGTTGCATTAGAATGTTACTCGGGATCTATAGATAATCCTTATCCAGAAGATTCCCCCCTTTAAAACTTTTTGAAAATACCCTATGGGTATTGTCTAAAATTATATCTAAAAATCCTATAGAGATTGCTTTTAATGCTTTTACAGATGGCTCTTCAAAAAGACAATGAACATGTTTTATATAAAAATGCCACATCCTCCAGAAATTATTGTAAACTCCCTTGTACAGCTCAGCAGTCTGAACTTGCTACAATCAACCAGCTTTTATTAGATGTTTCTCAGCCACTGAATATTTTAAGTGTTATAGTAACCTATACTGCCTCGATTTTAACTGTTCAAGTGTGCAAATATAGCGGGAGTGGGGGTGTTGGCGGGGACAGGAACTACAGACAAGTAGATGTCTCTATTTTTCAATGAAAGTTTACTTACAAACCACAGCAACATTCCAAACTATGTACAAAAACAGATACAAGCCTACAAGACGGCTCAGCAGGTAGAGGTGCTTGCACACAGGCCCAACAACCTGGGTTCCACCTCCTGACCCCACAAGGTGGCAGGAGAGAGCTGTCATCTAACAAAGGTCATGGCATATGCACGCATGCACTCATACATATATACATAATACTCACTCACACACAAACTATAAAAAACTACCAAGGAGACTTTGGATGACAGTACTTGGGTTTTTTTTGTTTTGTTTTGCTTTTTAGGCATACAACTTTGAAGCTAGATTGACACTGACAATGTCAATTTTAAATGGTGGATTCCCCATGATTAATTTCTAGTTGACCGAGAAAACAAATATTACCTGCTTTAAAAAATAAAAAGTATGTTTATTATACAGAAATTATTTTGAACTAAAAATTGTCTCTTATCATCTCTAAAAACCAAGAAGAGCAGAAGAGGTCAAATACAGAATCAGGTGAAAAAATATTAATGCATGAACTATTTCCAAAAGTTAGTAACAAAATTACACAAAGAAGTACAAACAATTTTTGCTTCTGCAATCCAAAATCCTTGACATCACAGTGTATGGGATTACAAATCAAGACCAGGGCTTTTTTTGTAGGATATTTTTAAGTGGAAACTTATACACTCATACACACAAAGATAAGATCACACAAAATGCATCTCTTATTTTCTTTTCTACGGGTTCTTTATTCATATTACGGGTTCTTTATTCATATTAACTATTCACCTTCATCAAAAATTCTGACTCACTACATGGACAGCCTTCTGAAAGGAGGATTCGGTTAGGAAGTACTGAGCTGCAAACATCCCAGGATGGATCTGATTTAACTTCTTTCTCCATCCTCTAATCTTTCATCAATTTGCACTCCAAATCACGACCTTTCAAAGTACACAAACACTTCTCCACTAGCAAAGCAGATTCTCAAACCTTAAATACAATTAAAATTATAGATACATGTGCTTTCCTTCCTATATTCAAAAGGTTAAGTTCATCTTGGATATAAAGAGTTAACAAATGAGAAAATCGGGCTGGAGAGATAGCTCAGTGGTTAAGAGCACTGGCTGCTCTCCCAGAGGTCCTGAGTTCAATTCCCAGAAACAACATGGTGGCTCACAACCATCTGTAATGGAATCAGATGCCCTCTTCTGGTGTGTCTGAAGACTGGTGTACTCATATAAATAAAAATAAATCTTTTAAAAAATTCTCTTAAAAAAATAAGAAAAATCACATCTTTAGAACTAAATCTGCTGATTAGACAGTTGAGAGTCTTTTTAAAAAAATATATTTATTAGAATCTTTTTGGTAAAGGTAGTACCTGTTGAAATAAATAAAAGTAAATGTTTTCTGCATTCTGGCACAAGGAGTGGAGGCAAAGACGAGTTCTCAGTATGTTGCCCAGTATGTTATCTTATAACTCAGCATCAAGTGACACTCTAGCTCACTGTGCACAGTAGCTGAGACTACAGGACAAACTGTACACCACCAGCTAATCCCGTCACTTAGCAGACTTCAGATTGACCTTTCCTTCTCAGTTTAGTTACAAACTGTGAAAGGGTACTCCTAGAGCAGGCTCATCCTCAGCATTAACCTACCAACTGATGCTTTAAAGCCCAGCATAGCACTGGAACAAGGACCAGGATCTGTACATGGGCAGCTGCTGCACAAAAGGGCCAATGCCTTGCCCTTAGCTGATGCCAGGCTCTGTAGTAACAATCCAGAAAGCAGCAGGGCTCCCAGGTCTACTGCTGGAGCCCAACACAATAATCAACTGAGGTTATTCAGCTAATTCAGAGTAATTCCAAGGCAAAAATTCTAAGTACTCAGAGTAACTAAATCTGTTAGGTCTGTTCCCAAATATTTTTAAAAACTGAATGAATCTAAATTTAGTTCATTTTTAAAGAACATACCTATCTAGAAGAATTCTCTCATTTTCTTTGTCAAAGAAAATATTAATTCTGCTACTTAACCACAAAGAAAGAAATCATAATAATTAATGTGCCAGGGACAAGTAAAACAAAAACTAAAATAAGGGAGCCCCCTATTATAATTGACATTATAGAGAAGAGGAATTTTAAAAATTGTTTTTATTACATTTGTGTATTTGTGTGTGTTTGCAAGTGTGCATGCTCATGCGAGCATGCACACCCATTACACATATGTAAAGGGCAGAAGACAACATTTAGGATTCATTCTTTCCTTCTATGGGTTCTAGGCCCTGAACTCAGGTCTTTAGACCTACATGGCAAGCACTGGTCCATTTCCTGCTGAGTTATGTCTCCAACCCAGCGAGAAAAATTTTAACTTCAGTGTTACTAATAAGATAATATACTCCAGACAACTAATAAGAGATTTTGTTTGTTTTCTTTCCTTTTTTAACAAACACGCAATTTATAAATTTAAAAAAATTAGGTACTTTTCTACATGTGGGAATAAGAGTATTCCTAAGCAGGAACTTATTTATGACTTTCTCATTAGGAAAAAAAAAAATCTAATGTTGACTCCATTATCTTAAACTGCTACAGACAGGGTGAGCAGACCTGAGCCCCAGCAAACTTTGGTACACTGGGACCAGACTTAAATTAGTTTGTACTGAATCCTATTTTAAAACTGTTAATAAAGCAAGATTACAGACACATAAGAAATGAACACTACACATGGCAAAAACATCAAGTCTATACAATGCTTCAAGTAAGATGATCTATTTTTACATATATCATCTTAACAACTTGTGAAGTACACAAAACACCTGGTATTATTCTCATTTTACATAAAACAAAGTAGTCGAGTTCAGATTTAAACACCTAATACTACCCTTTACCCCTCCTCAGTGAGACTTTCTGCTAGCAGCCCATGACAGGTGCAGGCAGCCAGGCTAAGCCTCCATAACACACAGGATTTTTGATAGGTGAGGATCCCATACAATTTAACTCCAGAACTCCAGAAGCAGGGGAGGAAAAAACAAAAAGCATGCTAGGCTGGTTGGTCTGGGCGAACAGGGTTACAGAAATGGCCTGAACGCACGGAGAGAGCTTTAAAGTCTGGGTAAGAGTAAGAAATCTAATGGTTGGAAGAGAGAATATGAAATCCTTACAGTATGCTTTGTACTAAAGTAGACTGCATACTGATTACAATGTGTGAAAAAGGGACAGTGCTGCAGGGAGATCAGACTTTAAGCTGAAGGCCGGCTATCTCCACATCCAACATGAAGGACCACAAAGAAAAAGCAGCTGTGTTTGCTAGGAAGGTTCTGTTATGTCCTCCTCACAACCCACCTACAAGGTAAAACCAACATCCCAAATTACCTTGTTTCTTACGCTTTACTTAAAACTTACCGAATCTTCTGGAGGTCTCTGGATTTTACCCCAGTCTACAGAAGGTCCCTTTTCTTGCAAAAATCTATGAAATAGCTTCCGAAATCCATCAAGATCTTTTTTAGTGTGCTATGAAAATAGAAGAAACTGTTTAATACATAGTAAAACTAGATACAAGCTATTACTTTAAAATAACCTTTAAGTGAAATTCTTACACGATTGGAATATAGGGCTGTTTGAAACTGAAGTAGAAAAGCGAAAAGGAAGTATATTTAAAGGAGTTTTTTAACAAGCCAAACCCCTCCATTATCATCTGCTAGTCAGCTGCCTCGTACCCTATGAATTTCAACCTGCTCTTCATTACATTCCAGTATCTTTCACTACTTCTGAGTGCAAATAAATTGTCACCCAAAGAACAGAAAGGGAATAAAACATAACTAACCTCAAAACAGTAAGTACAAATTGAATTGAAAAACAAAAGATAATGTGCTAACAGAAAAGTAAAGCTCCATTTTGGAAAACTGATAGCTATAGCACAGCTCTGCAAAGAACTGGCTATGGGCAAAAGGCAGAGAGTACATGGATGGTAGACTAACCCCTTACAGATCCTACTAAACATGGTAACCATCTCTCTACTCAATGATATTGAAATACAAAATAAAGTGTAATCCTATTCATACTCTGTTGGGGACTTGGGAAACTTCCTCCGTTTAAAAAAAAAGAAAGTAGCTTTACTATGAACAATTGTTAATGACCTGTAACTGTTCAACAGTGCTAACTTATGATGTGACAGCCTGTGCTCATTTCAGGCTGGACAATCACCACTGGCAGCAATTATGCATGCTAACACACAAAGCAAAAGACACTATTGAATCCTTACCTCAAACTCATGTGAGGTTGCTGTGGTAAGTATTTTTTCTAATTCTTTCTTCACAGATAATTCTAGTTCTTGGAGAATGACCTCTTGGAACTGAGAAGCACCATCTTGAGACATAGCTTTGCTAAGATCTTAAATAAAAAAATATAAAGTGACTGATTAAAATCAGTTAGCAACAGGAAACGTACGAATTTTGTTATTTCCAATTAGTCAAAGTCAAGAAGGACCAAAGTCTGAGAGCTTGTTGACCTTTGCTTTATAACAAGATGGTTATATGCTACACAAAGAGTGAGGCTGTTCTTGGCTGTTGACCAGACAACATTTGGCTTTATCTAAAACCCAAGGCTGGGTGCACCTGGAGGGATTTTGCTTAATTAGATTACTTGAAGTAGGAAGACCCCCTGTAATCTGCATCTCTCTGAGTCGGGGAGCTCCACCTTTAATCTGTACACCTTCTACTGGCAGCCTATAGAAAGGACATGCTCTTTGTCTGCCTGCCTTAACTTTCACTGTCAAGTTCATTCATTCACTGCCATTAAGAGCCTACTTCTGTGGGATTCCAGAGTATACTGAAGACCAGCCGAAACATCCAGTTTCATGGACCAGAATCTTGAACTTGCCGTTGAGATACAGCCATTATTGAACTAGCTAGACCACAGCCTGTAAGCCATTCTTAATAAATCCCATCTATATCTATATCTAAAATAAATCCCATATATAGTTTATAATATATTTAAAATATAATACTTATTCCCAAAATATAATACTTATTATAATTTAAAATATAATACTTATTATGCCCAAAATGAATATATATATATTCATTCTATCAGTTGTGTTCTTCTAGAAAATCCTAGTATAGAAGCCTAAAAAAAGACTTATCAGTGAATAAGTGATAAAAAGATTATCAGTGAATAAAAAAAATCACAGTACTTTTTTAAAAAAATCTATCTAAATGATTCATATAAATAGAATTTATCTTTGTATTATAGTTAAAGCCAGAGTTAATCTGGAATGCTAGTAGCCCACATATAGGACTTAATGGGAAGGCCTATAAAAGACCTGAACTACTCTCTCTCTTTTAAAGTCTAGTTTTTGTATTATTACTAATTTTTTTTTTTTTGGTTTCTACTTTTCTGTTGGGTATTTATAAGCAAATGTATATTTACATTTACATAGCCCCAAATTAACTTCTTCTTTTTTTATTTTATTTATTTTTTTAATTTACATTCCAAATCATTTCCCCTTTCCCGTTTCCTCCCTCCCCGAAAGTCCCATAAGCCCCCTTCCCTCCCTCTTTTCTCTTTTTTTATTTTTAAAGCTAGACAAGCATCGGGTCCACAGGAGTTATTTCAGAGGAACCCTTAACTCCTTTAGTTTTTCATTATTATGTTATCAGCTGGTAAGGGTAAAGGCCTTGCTGACTATGTGGTTTCCCTTGGAAGTACTGGAGACTTTTCTTTTGTGTTCACCCTCCTGTTTGTATACAGAATGTACAGTGGTTTTGAGTTCAATCTTTGGATCAGGAGGACAGATGAGTCACCAGAGCGGTAGGCGAGAAGTGTACCATCATCCCAAACAGATAAGTTGGGGGCAAGGGCCAAAATACTAGCTGCCTCTTTAGTCTCTATGTTTACATTAGTATAAGTCTTTAAGTACAGTTAGTGAAGACCCAAAAGGTCAATTGCCAAGTGTTGAAAAACAAACCTTGCTTTAAAATTTAATTGTATAACAGAGTTTGGCAAGAACATTTTTTAAGTAAACCTAAGCCTAATACTTCAGTATAAACTATTAAAACTATTTGATAAAATTTAAAATCCTTTTTAGACAGTAAAGAATAATTTACTCTTTAAAGATAATATAAAGAAATCAGAAAGCAGCTGTGCAGTGGTGATTCAGGCCTTGAATCCTTCAACTTGGGAGGCAGAGGAAGATGGATCTTCTTTAGTTTGAGGACAGCCAGGGCTACAGAAAAAAACAAAAAACAAAACAAAAATCATATAAAAAGAAAAGAAAGCTGAAAGCGTGGGGCCAAGTAAGTTTCTCCATTTTAATTTTAAGAATAGCCTAGAAGATAATCTTCCAGACAAGGGCAACTGTCCACGGGGAGTTGAACCCTAGAGCAGAAACCTCATGCCTTTACAGCTACCTTATTTTCTAAGCAACACAGTCTTGTTTACACTGCTCACAGAATCAGAGCTGAGACAACAATCAACCAAATAACATTTCAGAGACTGTTCATCTATTTTTGTCTTAAAATTTTACATTATTAATTAAAATGAATATGGGCTAAGTTGACAGTTTTAATTAATATGACCATTTAATTATAATCCAATTTGGTTTTGTGTAAACTTTATAAAATCAGAAGCACTTGTAGATATATATACACACCCTGACTGTCAGATATAAAGATATTTTTAAAAATACCAAATTATTTGTATTTTTTGTAAATGTATTTTAGACTGCTGATCATATCATCTTTTATAGCCATTCTTAATCTAAATCTGTACTTTTAAATATAAAATATAAAACTCATATAAAGCATATGAGTTTTTATTTTTTTAAAGACACAGAGCCTAACCTGATTGTTAAAAAGTTTTAAGTAAGCTGAGCAGGAACCAGACTGGTTTTTATGTGATCCTTCTCTCCTTTTTAAAGCTTAAGTGATAAGAAACTTGAAAAGCCTGTTTTCAAAGATGAGATCACAAGTAGATAGGCAATTGTTGTCTTTAATTTACCTTAAAATTTGGTAGTTGTTATGATATTAAGACTTATCTTAGCCATTTTTATCTTACACAACAACAAGGAGCAAGCTTATCTAGATAGTTTTACTGCTACTGTTGGTTGGTATTTTAATTTAAGTAGCCACAAGTGTTTTACTCAACTACTATAGGAAATTCTGAGGGTCGACTGAGTTTTATGCTCTTAACATGGAATGACATACAATTACATGAAAACAAACATAAACACATACAAAGCAAACATTAACAGACAAAGAAGTTTCTATCTCTGTCTTTGGAGTGAACAAATTTGACTTGGGAAGGCTGTAAAATTGTCAGTTTGTCTTCAGTACCTTTGACTGGTTGATCATGTGAGTGTGTTTTCCAGGTCTCAGTTAAGTTTAACACTCAGGAGGCAGGGCGCAACAGCTAAGTCTGTGGAGCCTGAGGTTCTGTATTACTGAAAGTTCCTAGGCTACTATAGTTATTTGGCTAAGTTTTAGAGATAATCTCTGGGCAGTAAAAAAGCAGTAGGCCTAGAAAAAGGAAAAGTTTTACCTATTTGAAAAATAGCAGAAAGACCTGCTTGAACACAAGGAGAAAAATCAGGCTTTTTGGAAGTTGCCATAAGACAAAGAAAACTAAGACAGGAAACTTAAGATATGTCCTATGTGCAGTTACCAGTTGATTGGTAACGTTTAGGGGCTCCCTGATGAAGCTTTCAAGTTTTTGTTTTGTTAAGGGTCTTTGGTTAAAAAAGAATCATGAATTTTAATTGCCCCTGAGAGTTCAACCAAGTATTGTTTTTAGGGGGAGTGACAAGCAGAGAAATGGATATATGGCAGGAAACTTTACTTCTAGTGTGTTCTTTAGAGCTTAGTTTTCTTTGTATGGCCTCCAATCTTAGTATAGAGTGGGAAACGCCTGTACATCAGGTCTTTAGAGCCTTTAGAGCACTTCCTTTGATTTCTACTAAATAGGTCTAGTTGTAGGATGGATGGTATTTAAGGTTAAACTTTTATACTTCAGCCAAAATTCTCCTTCACCAAGCTTGTGTTTAGGGCCAGAGAGTATAGAGTAAAATATGAGCCTTTTTCAAAATTCATAATTTTTAATCTTTGATGTTGCATCATGTCATATACTCAAGAGATCCTAAGTAGAGACCAGTACCAGGACCTCAAAGTAGAGAGAAACATTTTAAAAGTTAGAATCCTCGAAGAGACCAGATGCCCTTCACCCCAGAGCACAGTCCCAAATTAATCAGAAAAATTGGTTTGTATTTCAGAAGTTCTGGGTCTTACTCATACCCAGATGGGGCTTTATCTAAATGCTACATGGTAGCTTTCTATTAGAATTAAGTCACAAAAATATTGAAATGTTATTCCCTGCAATAAGCATTTCTGTGCTATTTAAGGCAACTTACACCTCTTTCCTAAAAAGCTAGGAGGAGGGGAGAAAAAAGAGAAGGAAGGGGGATCAGAGAGAGAGAGAGAGAGAGAGAGAGAGAGAGAGACAGAGACAGAGACAGAGACAGAGACAGACAGAAACAGACAGAGACAGGGTTCAGAGAAGAAGGTTGCTTCTATGCAAAGTTGAAAAGCTTTGGCTTTTTTGTTTTAAACTGCCATTCAGGTTTAGTTTAGTGGCAGCGTATATGCTTAGTATATCTGAAGACTGGTGTTCAATCTGGCCTACAACAAAGAAACCCCCACACATCCCCTCACCACCACAACTTGCTGAATGTGGTGGTTCACTCCTTGGGAGGCAGAGATTGGTGGATCTTTGTGAGTTCCAGGCCAGGCTAGGTTATGTAGTAAGAATCTGTCTCAATGACCCCTCCTGCCCCCAAACTGTCATTCAAGTTAAAAGTATAACTAGGCTGGGGTGGGCCTTTGGAACTAATTCTCAAGGGAAAATCTTTCTTCACTTGGAGATGGGACTGTTTTTAGTAAATGAACAGGGAAAGTTGAAAGCAGTTTGGTATGATGAACCAAAAAATAGATCATAATGGTAGAAATGTAAAGAACAAGCTGGGCTTTTTTGTTTGTTTGCTTAGTTTTGTTTAAGGGTTGGCCTAAATTTCCTCCAATTATAAAGAAAATACCTGAGAATCGAACCAACAAGCAGTAAGGACTGGGAACCTGCATCCTGAGATAGTAGGGTCAGGACCCACATGTTGCCTGAAAACCAGCAATAGTATACACTGCTCAGTTCTATGGTTACTTTTGTTGGTGAAAACCAAAGCCCATGACTTGACTGGAAATAGGGGTAGCATGTTTTCACAATTCCGGAGATAACTCTAGTCAGATAGGACTAAATTTCCTACCAAACGGAATTTTTGTTTCATTTCTGTTGCTGTGTTAAAACAGATTGGCAAAAAGCAATCTTAATGGGAAAATGAATTTATGTTTACAGTTCGTTATGGCAGAGAAATCAAGGAAAAAGAAACATAAAGCCACTAGTCACAGACATCCACAACCAAAAGCAAAGAGAAATAAGAAATTCTACTATATTCAATTCTCACAACAGTTGACAAGTACTTTGGAAGAAAATTCTAAATACAGAGGAAGAAAAAGGCATGAATTAAAAAACATGAATTAGGGCTGGAGAGATGGCTCAACGGTTAAGAGCACTGACTTCTCTTCTGAAGGTCCTGAGTTCAAATCCCAGCAACCACATGGTGGCTCACAACCATCTGTAATGGGATCTGATGCCCTCCTCCTGGTGTGTCTTAGGACAGCTACAATGTACTTACATATAATAAATAAATAAATCTTTAAAAAAACATGAATTATTTTGTTCTGTGCCACAGGTTAGTTTAAACACAGATAATTATACAATGATTTTTTAAATGATTCATTTATTTTTATTTCATGTGCATTGGAGTTTTGCCAGTGTGATGGTGTTGAATTCCCTGGAACTAGAGTCACAGACTCCTGTGAGCTGTCATGTGGGTGCCGGGAACTGGACCAGGACCTCTGGAAGAGCAACCATACTCTTAAACACTGAGCCATCTCTCCAGGTCCTACGATGATTTTTAAACAACAACAACAAAATTTTTTTTTGTCAGAGTCAGAAGTTATTTATAAACTGTTATTCTTTTTTTCTGAAGTTAGATATGATAGTCATATCCTGAAAAAGCAATGGATGAAACATTTACCTTATACTCTGGACAAATGAGCTAAAACTAAGTGTAAATCCAAGTTTAAATATAACAAAGTAGCTATCTGAGGTCTAGCTAAACAAAGAAAATTATAAACAATAACTTTAAAGGCTCCCTATCCACAACAGCCTACCTAGTCACTTACAAGGTTCGAGGTGAAAATATTCAGAATCATGTCAGTCATTCTCCCTGTTAAGCTAAACTAGGAAAAGCCGGCTGAAAGATATTCTTAGATTTCTGCCAACTTAGTAAGTCTAACCTTCAGACATATCCTCAAAAAATCCCAAACACAGATTCAATTTTGAGTTATAAAAAAATCTCTTTTATTTCTCCCATGTCTTTGGTAAGTTCTAGATGCACAGAGAGAACAATTTTTATCCCTCAATCCTGTTTACAAACGTAGTAAGCGTCTACAAGGAAAGAACATGGTATACATCATCACCTTCTTCTACCCACTCTGCTGCTGTTTATTCCACTGGACAAATCACTACTGTAAAATGACAGTTTTAATGATTAAGGAATAAGGATGGGCTTCTAAGAATATACAAAACAGCTGGGCATGGTGACATACACCTGAAACCGCAGCACTTAAGCGAATAGGCAGGAGGAGTAAAAGTTCAAAGCTTGAATTTCATAGTGACACCTTGTTTAAAAAGTAAATTAAATTAAAAGGATGGAAGGGTGGTTAGTTCAACAATAAGTAATCTTACCAGCTTCAGCAAAGACCAGAAGGCACAAATCTAAAGTCCATTTTTTCCTTGCCAATTAGTTACTTATTCACCCCAGTTTTTTAAAGGAAGGCCTGGAATTTCTGATAGGTTTAAGTACAAACTGCAGGGCTTTTCCTGGATTTAACCTTCTCAAGTTACACTTGAGTTGCAGTGACAACTGGGTTTCTAAGGGAAGGTCAATTAAAGAATCCCTTGAATAATGCAAGATTTCCAACCTCATAAATGGTTTCCTCCCACTTCTTAGTAAACAGAATTGATCCTCCACCATTTCAGACAGAAAGTAAATTAGGAAGGAAACAGTTCATAAGCATAGTCACAAGTCAAGGAGTTTTTAAAGAAGCAAGGAAATGATCAGTCTCCCCTTTCTACTTTCCTCATTCTCTGGATGAGGAATCTGAGGGTGAAATAGTGAGATGAGTTCCCCAAAGTCACAGACCAGGCAGGTGTTGGGCCTACAGAGCAAACATTTTTGCTCCTGTCCCAAGCTCCATCCCACCACAGTAAACCACCACATCCTGTTCATTTTCCTCTAGTTTGGCTTTCTTTAAATTCTGGAATAGAAATTCCTAAACATCACTGTCCTCCAAAGTCTACCTATCCAACTAAAAGAATAACTGGGCTTAATAGAATTTACCAGAATTATCTGTTTGGTTTCATTGGTATGACTTTAGCAAATGTCATACAGACCAAGCAGTAATTGGTTTTTCTCAGTCCCACCTTCTGCTATAATCTAGTTCTTCCTTATTCACAAGAATTGAAATTTCAATATTATGGACCTTAGCTATCCAAGTGCAGGAGGGAATCAGGGAGTGGGGTAATAATGACATTACAGAACTTTCAGAAACCCAGAAAAAAAGCCTAAGGCAGAAGGCACTCAATTTAGAAATTGCTTTTGTTTCTTAACTTGGCAACTAAAAGGTACACAAGATACCCTTTCTCTGACACACTAAATGGTGATACAAAGTAACTTCACGTTGTGAAGTATAAAGCTAATTTCACAGTGTAGAGACCATAGAGTAGACACCAGGAAAACAGGAGCAGCAAAAGGTGAAGAACCCTAGTCCATCTTACTGCTGACTCCATCTCCACAGTCAAAATATCGTTTTCTTTTCTTTTTGGACGGCATCTCTCTCTACATGGCCTTGGGTATCCTGGACCTCACTCTGTAGACCAAGCAGGCCTAGAACTTAGAGAACTACCAGCCTCTGTCTCACAAGTATTCAAATTAAAGGGATTAAAAACAAAAACATAAAAATCCCAGAATGTCATCACAACTGGATAAAACTGAATGAAGTATATACTGATTAGACATACCAACTCAAGCTAACCATGTTCTGGACTTTCACCGCTGTCCTTCAAATTCACTTGTGAAAACACTTCCTTAAAAAGCTCTTCTTTTGGGGCTAGAGAGATGGTTCAGAGGTTGAGAGCACTGACTATTCTTCCAGAGGTTCTGAGTTCAATTCCCAGCAACCACATGGTGGCTCACAACCATCTGTAATGGGATCCAATGTCTTCTTCTGGTATGTCTGAGGACAGCTACAGTGTACTCATATGCATAAAATAAATCTTTTTTAAAAAAAAGCTCTTCTTTGGGCTCATGTCTCAGTTTCTACAATTAGCGCCTCCTTTCTCGAACTGAGTTCCCTAAAGACTATCTCCAGACCATTTCTTTCTCTTAATTCATTCCCTCACCATTCTTACAATTGGTAAGAAATATTTCTCCTAACAGTTTACACGTGGAAGTTGGAGGATGGAAGTCAGAAGATGATTTGTGGAGCTGGTCCTCTCCTTCTCTGTGCGTCCATGGACTTGGTGTCAGGTGCTTTTACTCACTGAACTCTCCCTCCATCTACCTCCATCCTACCTTCTCTACCACTTTCTACATCTTTTATACCTGAATACTCAGGCTACCTCAAACTCAACTTTGTTCTTATCTAAAACAGAAATCATTATCCAAACTAAGGTACTCTTCTTGCCCTTCCTGCTCCCTACAACATTAACTAAAGCAGCAGTCACAAGGTTGGCTCTTCAGTTACAAAACTGCTTATTTGGATCACTACAATTCCATTCCCTCTATTTTCAATACTACCTTAATTTTCCTCATCATTTTCATTTTCTGTTCTGGAGGACAATGGCCTTCTAACCAACCTGCCTACCACTTGTGATGCCAAGAGGTATGAATTGATCCCCATTACTAATATTATGCCTTCCTTATTTGATGGATTTTTTACAGTCTACTGAAGTAAATGCAAATTCATGATCCAGGAGGCTTTTTTTTTTTCTCTCTTACATTTTTATATATTTATTTTATGTGCATGAGTGTTTTGGCTGCATGTATGTGCACAATGTACATGCCTACGGAAGCCAGAAGAGGGCATTGCACTCCCTGGAACTAGAATTACAGATGGTTGTAAGCTATCATGTGAGTGTTGGGAACTAAGCCTGGGTCCTTGCAAGAGCCACAAGTACTCTTAACTCCTGAGTCATCTGGATCATGATCCAGGAATATCTTAAACCAGATTAAGGTACCTTTTTGGATGGCCGAAGGTAGTAAAAGTGCTACAAAGTTCATAAAGGCTGCAATTTCCTACTCTGTGACTTCTAGACCAGTTCTTCTGAAACTAACTTGCACATAAATAACCTGGAGAGCTATTTAAAACACTGATTCCAGGGCAAGCTCTCAGGCATGCTGACTCAACAGTTTTTGGGGTAGAGAGAATATGCATTTCTCATAAGCAAACACTGCCAGTACTGCTTTGATAATATTTTATTTATTTTAATGTTTATTGCAGCCACCTTCCTGGTTCTTTTTGTCTCCAATTCTATACCTCAAGGCCATGTTTGTTCTGAGATGGCACCTGGCCCAGATTAGTCTAACTCCTTCCAGCTGATTTAAGAATGAAACATAATGTGACTCTGACTAGTAATACACAATTATATAGCTTGACAAAGAACCTTATAGAAATGTGTTCCTCAGTGGGGGGGATTCATATGAATGTTTAATAAATGCTTGGGGTGATGCCTGCCAGAGAGCTAACCTGGGGCTTTGTTCCTATTAGGCAATACTCTTGAGCCGTACTCCTAGACAATAAATGGATGTGACAACAAAATTGAAAGGCTATCAGATGTGACAGTACTGCCCTGCAAAAAAGGGCTTTGCCAATCATGAGTTGCTCTCTCTATAAAAACTGGTAGAATACATAACCTTGTTTTCATATAATATAGTTCATTTCTTTTGATAGTGCTGTGAATTAAATCCAATAATTTTATACATACTAAGCAAGTGTTACACTACAAAATAAACAACACGTATAGTCTAGAATAGTTGTTAAAATCTCAAAAAAGAAATGTCACATACAAAGTAACTTTGTTTAAATAGTATCATTTTTTTGAGGTTTAATAGCTGAAAAGAAAGTCATGCCAAGGGCCCTACTCCTTTGTTGAAAAAGGGAAGCAGTGTAACATAAAGTCACCAGGAACCAGAAGTTATCCAGCAGCCCTGTCCTGTATCTTGATATGTATAGACTCCGATACACTGTTAACCCTGGAAAGGTCTTTAAGGTCAGTGAGTTCAACTCCTTACCTTGAGGATGAAGAAAGGAGCCCAGAGAGGATGATTTTCCTAAGTGGTACTCAGGCCTTGTTGTCTGGTACCCTGGTTATACTTCTCTTTTAACTGGAGAAAAGTTTCTCCACTCAATCCCACACTATCGAGTTATATATCAATTACACAGTTTATTACTCTAGGTACATGCCACCAAATCAATACGAAAACTGGAAACCCAACTGTCTATCATATGATATTAAGTGATATTAAAACTTAACATGCAGCATTCTCTTACTGCATCTTACGCACTTCTACTTGTCCTTAAATATTGTTTCCTGAGAAATGGAAAATGAAAAAAAAAACCCATGAAAATATTTAGGGTTTATTTAGGGTCTATACTTTATTATCAAGGCTCATCTCTTAATCATTTATATGAATTAGCCTAAAACAGTGCATATATCTACATAACTCTGGTTTTTTTCTATATGCATTAATAAGCCTTATAATTCTAAGTAGAACTATAACACAAAATATCGTAACAGCATTTGCCAGGGCAGCAACTCTAATTGCTTTTCAGGTTACTGTGGCCAAGGAAAAAGGAGGCCTGCTCTCAAAAAGCTGTTCTCTAAAACTATTTTTACAATTTGGTAACTAGCAAGTAAATGGTAGACTAAGAAAACATGACTATTTCAAGTCCATGAATACAATAAATGGGTTTGCACTGCTTTTTAAGATTCAAGCAAAATCAAAAAGGAATAAGAAACTCTCATAATTTACATTAAAAAACAACAAACATATCTAGGAACGTTTGGGGGAAATGAAACATTTTGTTCTTTAAGTTAAGTAAGAAAACAGAGCTTGTTTCTCTATGTTTTTCAGAAACAATCCTTGATTGTCAAAATGGTTGGAGGAGGAGAGAGTTGCAACCAATTTCTCTTGGCCATAACTGAGAAAAATAAACAACGGCAACTATTGGCAGGGCAGAACTGGAGCCCTAGACAATTATTTCATCAAACTAAACGAGATGCCTGCATCACCAATCAAGAAAACCTGGAAACAGTTTTCAAATGCAACATTATTATAGTTTTTACACAAAGTTGTTCCATCAAAAACCACAAGTTTAATTTCTTGTGATGGTTTAGCAAGCCAACTTCCAAAGAATTTAGTGAGTTATTAATAGAAAACCCATGTCTGATAGAATTTTAGAGATCTAAGAAATACTGCTTCAATGAATAGTGACTATGTCTGGGAATTTACTAAAAGACCAAAATGTTCACAATTCAAACACTATTTCTCCAAGTCCAAATTGAGTATTTTAGAAAAGAAATTGTAGCTTGTTTTAAAAGGGCCATAGTCTTTACAAAGCCTCCAGTTTTTCCAGAATCCCACAGTCATCCTTCTTCATTCATTTTAAATCTGAGTATCCCCATACATAGACTAACATGTTTTGAATGTATTCCAATAGCATAAACCCAGAGGTAAAACCACCATTTTCTCCACTGTACAAATAATTTTGGTATGAATAACATTATAGGAAGTTAATACTTCTCTTATTCATTTTCATCAATAAGAGAGATTAACTTCCAAATACTTATTGGTATTAACTTTCCAAACTTCTGAGAAATCATAATACCTGCTTTTGTACAAAAAGTATCAAAAAAAAAAAAAAGGACTTGGTGGAAAGTGAAAACCTCCAGTTCTTGTTCTTTTATTTAAAACATTTTCATTATCAGGTCAAATTACATTCCTATCACCAGTTCTCCCATTATTTTAAGTTGGCTACAATTCATCTCTGAATAAACAAACACATGCACACATACAATGGTTTCTATGAAGTGGTATTTTAAGAAAAACTCTATTACAGAAACTTTTCAGTGTATCTTCAGGATTTTAAAAAGATGCTCCCAGCCTGGCATGCTGGTACATACTCCTTTAATTCTAGCACTGGGGAAGCAGAGGCAGGCAGATCTCTGTGAGTTCGAGGCTAGTCTGATTTGCAGAGTTCCAGGACAGCCAGCACTGTAACACAGAGAAACTCTATCTTGAAACAAACAAAAAATAAAAAGATGCTTCTAAGAAGTGTACCCATTAATATTTATATTCTAATATTCTTTGTTAATTTTTTTCCTTAGTAGTCCCTCATAAATTAAAATCATTAATCATAGAAGAAAGGCTCAGTAAGGGAAATTTAACTGCAGAAATAAAAGACAGCCAAACTTTATCAGACCAGTTCTTCAGTTTGACTTTCCTAAATACTTACAACTATGACTGAATTGAACTAAGTTCACACACCCACCCTCTAGCAACATCATAAACTCTAATCTATAGCTTTAAGGAGTGTGCTTTAGCCATTACTTTTAGTACTACTCCTGACTTAAATTCATACCACAATCATTCTGGGGAAAAAAATTAACCATTTCAGTGATAAGCAACAGGTTTTAGGATTTGAGAATAACTATACTGAAGCTAACTTGACAACCAAGGATCAGAATGCCACTCATCCTTGTATTCACCTGAGACCCTTTCAGTTATAATTAGCTCAGTGATCTTTGTTGACCAGATGCCATCTACCACACAGGAATCACCAAGATTCAAAAAATGCCAACTAATGGGAAAGTTGACAGGCCACAAATTTTTTAAGCAGTGCAGATGTATTTATATGACTTTCCTTGAAATATAATATTATATTAAATACATATTATATAGTATAGTTTTTAAGAATAAAGGATATTTTTACACAGCTTAGATAATGGCATATTTAAAGTTGTAAAAATACTTGTAGAATTACAGTATTAAGCAAATAACCTTAGCTGGCTGGCTATACAATATCAATCTCCTCACCGATTTATAAGTTTCCAAATATTTAGGAAGACATTTCTCACAACTTTTTAAAAGAAAAATTCCAAATGGCATCTGTTGACAAACCTAGCAAGACCCCCAACTGCTGTTGATGCTACCCCCAAATGTGACAGTCAGGAAAGAGGCAGGGTTCATTTATGTAGAAAAGGGGAGGCACTGAATAATCCTAGTGGCAGAGAAAGCCAGAGCAAGATAGTTTCATAGGTAAGCAAAAGAACATAGCAGCTCATATCATGCTTGAATGTTCATTGTATGCCTTTTACTATATTCATTTTTCTCTTGCAGTAGGTACTCAGAGATCTGTAGATCTGGGTGTTATGAACTCTACATTGGGGATCATTCTTTTTGGGTGATATGAAACATAAGGTTGCTACACTTGGCTTAACTCTAAATCCAGGCACTACTTTTATAAGAATGCTGGGTATCATCTTCCTCAGTCATTTAGATTATAAGAAGTTAGTTGGAAAATTTTGGTTAGTAAAAACACTTAGTACTGTTAGAGAGGTAAGTTGTCCATATAGGAGTGAGTTGTTCATATATAATTACTGGGCCAATAAGGGCATAAGTTCTGCTTATCTGCCTAAGTCTATGTTCTTCAGGAGCCTAGTGGTACCTTCATGAAGCTTGATATGAGCTGCTATGTTCTTTTGCTTACCTATGAAACTATCTCGCTCTGGCTTTCTCTGCCACTAGGATTATTCAGTGCCTCCCCTTTTCTACATAAATGAACCCTGCCTCTTTCCTGACTGTCACATTTGGGGGTAGCATCAGCAGCAGTTGGGGGTTTTGCTAGGTTTGTCAACAGATGCCATTTGGAATTTTTCTTTTAAAAAGTTGTGAGAAATGTCTTCCTAAATATTTGGAAACTTATAAATCGGAGAGGAGACTGATATTGTATAGCCAGCCAGCTAAGGCTAGGTTATTTGCTTAATACTGTAATTCTACAAGTATTTTTACAACTTTAAATATGCCATTATCTAAGCTGTGTAAAAATATCCTTCAAAAAAAAAAAGTTAACTGAACGTTAAAGCTGTAACTTGTATTTACCTCTATACTATCCAAGCTTTACCTTGCCTTTCTCTCCCCTCAGTTCCTGTTTAGTAATTGTCTTTAAAATATATCAACTTTCAAGTAACCAGACTGAATATTAAATCTGAATATGAAAATCAAAAACTATTTATATTTCGATGGCATGTTGGGTAGCAATGCTATTTGAAAGCCATCATTATTTTATGCAAGAGTAAAAATTAATGGCCACCAGTATTTACCCAACTCAGTCACTTAATACAGCACCCCATTTCAACCTCTCAATGACTCTGCGGCCTAAGCACTAAGACCCAGTGGAGGAGGCACAGACAGGAGATTAAATCCAATGCTTCTCACATGCTAAGCAGGCATGTCATCACTAAATTATACTCTCAGTCCAATTTCCAAATTCTACACAGGTAGAACCTAAAGTTCAGAGAAGTGTCTAAAAATCACTTCTTAGTAACAGGAGTCAAATCTAAGTCTATGCCCTTTCAAATTTCTCAGTATTTATATAATTTAAGATAGGTCATAAAAACCTATCTTAAATCCATCCAGCAGATGGCTGGAGAGATGGCTCAGTGGTTAAGAGCACTGACTACTCTTCCAGAGGTCCTGAGTTCAGTTTCCAGGAACCACATAGTGGCTCACAACCATCTGGAATGGGATCTGATGCACTCTTCTTGTGTGTCTGAAGACAGCTACAGTGTACTCATATAAATAAAAATAAATAAATCTTTAAAAAAATACTACAGCCAAAAACATAGGGTAAGCTAACCTACTAAAAAAAGCATATAGAACATTTTAGGTTGTAGGCATTTGCTACCTGTGACCAATTCTTTTAGAACATCTATTTCAAGACACTGCATTTTTCCCTGGGACGTACTATCTTTGTCAATAGAAAATGGTAATCTATTTGGAGAACAGGCCATTCCTAAAATTTTAACCTAAAAAGCAAAAGGTGTTAGAAAGGACAGGAGCTGTAAACAACTCAGGAGTTTCAGGGTTTCTCCCCAGCTCATCTGTAGGGCTCAGCAGCTCAAATGAGACAATACATGAAATGGCTGTGGCCTGACATTTCTTAACACTTTCCCTGTGAAGCAGTTTAGGCAGTGTACCAATAAGTGGTCTAGGCTTGTCCCACAAAGATAACTAACTTATCATCGACTGCAAGAAGGGAACAAGAATTAATCAGCAGTCAAAATCCTGTTTTGATTATTACAGTTACTATTCGCGATGTCAGAATACTATTAAAACTGATTTTAGAAGGTAGAACTAACCCCTGTAGGGCACAAAGGCATACAAACACATATATGAAATGCCAACCCAGCAAGTGACGCAAAGCAGCTCAAATACCTATTTAACCAAAAAGGTCTGGCAAACGGTATCACAAATTAGCATTTCCAGTTCCAAACTACCCACTTACTTAGAGACTACCAATATCCAAAAGCGGACGAAGCAGCCAAGAGACAGAAAGCAAAATGTCTTACCTGGTACAAATCTCGACATTTTAGAAGTTTATTAAAATAATCTGGCTTGTAATTTTCAATTTCTAGAAGCTACGTTGTAAGGAAGGTCTCTCTCCCTTCCCTGCAACAACCGAAGTGTTCTTTCTTAAGGAAGAACACTTAAGGAAGAATTCAGGAAAAAAAAAATTCAAAACTAGTCTTTAAAAAGAAAAATCCAGAAGACGGAAACTTGGTGGGACGGTCTTAGCTTGGGAGGGAACTCCAGGCTATTCAGCGATCCCGACACTAACGGGAGACGACTGGAAGACTCCAGAAAAGGTAAAACCAGACGAACTTAAATTTCATCAATGGAGAGGCGGACCTAGAGCGGCTTCACCGCCCTCCGGCCTCCACGCCCTCTAGGGCAGGACTGCCGCAGGCCCCTGGCCGCACCCCGAGGCCCCTCGAGGTCGGCCGTCCAGCCGCGAGCTGCTGGCGCCCGGCGCCGCTCCGGAGGCGGGGAGGCCGGCGAAGGGGCAGCGCAACCTTTTCTCCAGCCCATAAAAAGCCGGGACTCGGAGATTCTACGGATTCGGCACTCGCGCAGACAGCCGGCCGCGGCCTGCAGCTCCCGCCCTCCCCACCTACGCCGAGGCTCCACACCAGGGCCTGGCTCGCCCCCGCCCTCCCCCGGGGCCTGGCCGCCAAGACCCCCCGGGAGGCCGGGCCCTTCCTGACACGCCCTCGGCCGCCCGCCCCCCACTCTTCCACGCCCCACGGTCGGCCTCCGGACACGCCTTTCCGAGCAAGACCCCACAGGGAGCCCGGCCCGCCCCTTAAGCGACACCCACCTTGCTATCCCGTCGAGGGCCTGGGATCAGGTCTCGCAGGCGGCACGAGCGTGGCCGAGGCGGCCTCCCCTCCGCTCCAGTCACACGCAAACACCTGGGGCCCGGCGCCAGCGTGCGCAGCCCGTGACCCTCCAGCCCGCCGCCTCCCGACACCGGAGCCCCCACTTTCTCCACACACCTCCCCTCCCCCCTCCCCCCCAATGCGGAAATGTCCCTACTGCTCAAAGCGACAGGTACAGCCGCCAGTCGGAGCCGAAGTTTGCTTAGGGTCTGGCCAATGAGATACGCGAAGGTGGCAGGGGGCGGGGCGTTCGAGGCCAGAGGGAGGCGGGCGCAGAAGCAAAGGCGGGAATCCCACGCGTGGGAGCTGTACAGGCAGGGGCACGGTGCCGAGCATGTCTGTCTGTGCCTGCTGTCTGTAGATGCCGCGAGCGTGTGAGAGAACCGAAGCGTGTGTTTGTGTTTGCACTCCACCAGAATTTGCCCATGAGGAAACCTTGACCGCTGAAACTGAGCTCCCCATCAGCGGCTTCCTCGGGGACGCCAGGCCATTCTCAACCCAACGGCCTTGCCCCCCATTTAGGGTTTGAGGAGAGCTAGGGCGTCCAGAATCAAGCAAAGGGTTGGAATGTGTGTGGTTCACAGGAGGAGGGCCTGGGGGCGTCGAAGGGAATGCCAAATAAAGGCTCTCCAGAAAGAGCCATGACTATTTGCCTTGCCTGGGATCCCACTCCTGGGCACATTTGTGCTGGAATAGGGCGTTTACTTTTCGAGCCAAAATGAAAATGACTTATTGTCCTTAAGGTGCTGATGATAAATCTTGAAGTCTCCAAAAGAAAGATGAAGTTAAAAGCCAGAATGTTGGTACCAGTCTGGGGACTCCCTGAGGTGTGCCCAGTCACAGCTAGTCTTGCCAACCATACAGCCTGTCTCCCTTAACATTCTCGCTTTACCCTACTTGGTTTGTCAGTTCCCCATCAAGTGCTTCAAACCAACCAAGCACTTCCAGAAGGCTTTGAAATGTGCAACATTATTCAGCCAGGATAAATGAGAATTTCTAAATTATTCTCTAGAGGAGAGCTTTCATTATTCAGTCTCTTGAGCTCATATGGAAATGTTATTAAACAACACAGGAAAAGATAGTGACCATGTTGATTATGTAGAATACAAAAACCTTAGGCCTCCAAATATCTCAGCTAAGAAAATAACTTTTTTCCAAATGAAAAAGTTTCTAAAATAACAAATGTCTTCGGTTTAACATTTGGTCCGGAGTTTTTGCTTAGACTCTACATCCCCTCTGAACAGTAGAGAAATTGTTCCAGCAGTGAATGACCTGTATTTATCAGTCAGTGTAAGCACTAAAACAGAACCAAAAACCTGGGGTTCCTCGTGTAAGTTAGCCTGCAAAAAAATTATGTGAAACAAAGGATCTTTACTATTTCCAGGCTTATTATATGTAGAATGTCCGGTTATTTTTTACTTCCACAGAAGATAAAAGAGTGGGGAAAAGATCTTTAAATATAGGAAAAACATTTGGTAGTTCCTAAGAATTGGCATCTTGATTTATGAGTGATTAACTACTGAGATAGGACATAAGGAATGTTGTGCATTTACTACTTTTTAAAAAGTTCCCAGAAAGTAAACCACTACCCATCTTACATACCTGACTTTATAATGAGGGGTTGATTCTTGGCCAGAAGCACACTCGAGAAACCACATTTCTAAATGCTACGTTTATATGGTGCCTTGCAAATGAAATTTCTTGAGAGAAGCTTGAATTTAAATTCCAGATCTTCAGATGGAGTTTCTCACTCCTTAAGAATGAGGAAAATAGCTCATTTGACAAATCATGGGATAGGGATGTAAAGCCTGAGTCTCTTCAGGACCATAAAGCAATTGCTTATTTCTCTCTTTACATTCAGCACACACACACACACACACACACACACACACACACACACTGGGAGATCAGGGTGGGGTGACGTAGGATTGGCGTGGGATGGAGGTCAGGATAGGGAGTCTCTTATATTTGATTTTGTTTTTCTTTTAAGATTTTTTTAAATTTTCTGTGTATTGAGTGTGCCATGTTTGTGCTTGGTACCTGTAGGGGGTCTGAAGAGGGCATGGAATCCCCTAGATCTGGTATTAAAGAAGGTTATGAGTCACTCTGTGCTAGGAATCCAACCAAGGTACTCTGTAAGAGCTCTTATCTACTAAGGGATCTCTGCAGACCCTGACCACTCCCCTGCGCCAACACCCACCTGGAACCAGATTACAGACAAAGAGGTCAAGTGAGAGAACAAACAGAATAGAAGTCTAGAATTCAGTTTCTGGTGAGCTGTGCTGTCCTCCAAGGGTCATAGAAATTCTGCCTCTAATTTACTTCAGTCCAGTTTCCCCATAGGAAAATGAAAACAACAGAAAACAAAGCAAAACTTTGTTTTAACCGGTCTTACGTCTTGTGAGCAAAGCCACAGCCTCAGTCATGCTACTGAAGAGCCCTGCCAACCGTAGCTTCCACACAGTAACATTCTAGCAACAACAAACCCAGTGCCTGCTTCCTTGTTTTTGAGCATAATCTTTGCTGCCTCCGTAGATTTAGTGTCTGTCAGTATTTGCTACATGGAAACTACTCTATTAGTGTATGTTGAACTATAGATAGATTTGGTGCCGTTACATCCTTTCATTCATAGAATTGTATCCTGATCTCTATCAAGAGCCGCGAATTCATAGTCAGAAGTAGTGATTCTTAGTTTCAATGCTTTTCACCTAGAATATGAATGTGGGACAGAGTATGTAAGAGCAGCAAATACAACATTCTGATGGTTTAATAAGCTGTATTAGCTGCTTACCGTGAGCATTATCTAATAAGGGATGATTTAGGTGAGGTTTTGTTGTTTTTATTTGTTTGGGGTTTTTTGTTTTGTTTTTTCTTGGTAATGGGGATTAAACCCATTGCCTGGCACAAGATAGGCAGGGGCTCCACAATGGAGTAATACCCTCAGCCCTCAGGGTAATTTAGAAATTGCTAAAGTATTAAATAAGTATAAGACAAGCAGACTGTGTGGTCATCTTTTATTTATTTTTGTCATTCCTTCCTCAAACTCTTTATTAAAACAAAAACTAATGCAGCACAGTTTTTTTTATAAAAAGAACATGTTATAAAGAAAAAATTCTATGTCATGCCTGAAGACTTGAGCCAAGAGTATAGGCAACAATTAACTGCTGGACTCCTGCCTACACCCAGAATTGGCTCCCATCTACTAATCTGAGTCCTGGGCACCCACAGGAAGAAGACAGGGGATTACTGTTAGCAGTTGCTAGTTACCGACTAGATTTAACAAGGAGGTATTTTTGAATCAAGATATAATTAGACTGGGTTAACTGGAAAAATATATCAAATTGAATCTATGAGATGAACTACTAATGAGTGAGCAGTCTAAAAATGAATATGGTTTCCAAATACTTGAGGAAGAGAAAGATTTCATTCTTTCCCGTTGCCAAACAAGAAGTTTGCTGAAACAAGTTGAGAATTTAAATTGTGACATGAGCTTTCATTTTTCACAGTTGCTTTTTAAATTGTATCTAATAGTTATATAACTTTTATAGCATAACACCATCATTTATTTCAAATAACTGAGATGTTAAAAAAATAAGTCAACTCACATTGCAGATAGTTATCTAAAGAGTTGATAAAGCAGTCTTACTGGTTTTAAGTCATTAGGCTCATAAGAATACAAGTTAACCACAGCACATGTTTGTTGACAGTTTTCTCCTAGCTGTCCTTTGAGGCTTGAAGAGAACAGGTTCTTAACTGTGACAGCATCTGATACTTCTTCCATTATTCATATACCCCAGGGGAACATGTTGATGAAATATTGGGATGCCTATGAAATTGTATCTGTCATTATTTTATTAACTATATCTCTAGACCTCTTTTGATTTTAGAGGCAGAGGACTCATTCCCTTGAGTGTACCAGCCAGGGATAAACATAAAGAAATACCATATGTGTTTTCAGGGTTTTTAATTAATATAGAAATATTCTTAAAAACTCACTGAGAAATAGCACATTTCTTACTAAACTAAGGTCAAGTCAATATTATTTTGGTTTACCCAGGTGATGTGTATTTAGGTGAGTAAATTTTTCTTACTGACTTTGAAATCCACAGAAAAGAAAGAAAGAAAGAGAGAGAGAGAGAGAGAGAGAGAGAAAGAAAGGAAGGAAGAAAGAGAAGAGAAAAGAAAAGAAATAGACAAGTGTGAGGTATAAGCCTATTTTTTTTCTTTTTCAACCACATTTCCTGTTGTGCATCCCATCAGACAGCTTGTGTGACTTGATGGTTTTCCAAACACTCCACCTCTAAGCCCCGTGAGTGCACCAGAAGGAAGTATTAAATAAAGTCTGTTTCCTGACTTACAGAGTTTATTTTAAGAGTTTTATACCCACCTCACTAACTAGATATTAAAGAGATCTTCTTTGGATGAGGCAAATAATTGGGCAATTATACCATTAAATGAATAATATTACTAGGGAATAAAAAGTAACTTTCCACTCTTAAAAAATGAAAAGGAAGAGAGTTGTCATATTGAGATGAACAACCATAGGGAAGATGTTAAGTTCTGCTACTGTTAATTGAATATTATTTCAATATAAGGATGAACATCTTTTAAAAACCAAATCCAAACAGAGTAGTCTCACAATGCTCATAATGAACAGTGGTGCCCTGTTGCCCCAACTTTCTTTACTCTGGCCTTGAACCACTGAAGAAACCATTTTTCTTGTGATCATCAAGATCTGTATTTCTAAATATATCTCTAAATGCTTATGTTATATTTCTTTCATGAATTATATTTCTTAATTCTAGATTTTAGACAGTATGTTTAGAGTTCCTAATAGATAGAAACTTAGCTCATATCCCCAACTCCTCTCTAAATTTATAGAGTTATATGTCCCAACATTTACTTCATTGTAGCCCAAAGACAAAAATGGCGCTTATATGGAACACTGGGATAACCTAGAGGAAATGTGAACATGTATTTTAGACTTGGAAAAGAATTGCCTTTTAAATACATATACAGTTATTAAAATAATAATGAATGAAAATAGAGGAAATGTTAATATTTAATCCATATAATAATAGATATGTCTTTAAAAGTATATAAATAAGAAATTTAACCATTGTGATTGTTTGGTTGGTTGATTTTGGTTTTTTGAGACAGGATTTCTCTATGTTAGCCCTGGCTGTCCTAGAACTAGCTCTATAGACCAGGCTGGCCTGGAACTCAGAGATCTGCCTGCCTCTGCTTCCCGAGTGCTATGATTAAAGTCATATGCCACTACTACCCAGCCCTGAATCATATTTTTAAATGTGAGTGCGTGCGTGCATGCGTGTGTGTGTGTGTGTGTGTGTGCGCGCGCGCGTGTGTGTGTGTGTGTGTGTGTGTGTAAGTCAAAAACAACCTAAAAAAGTTGATTTCATTATGTGGGTCCCAAGGATGAAGGTCTTGGTAGCAGATGTCTTTATGTGCTGATTCATTTTTCCAGACCCTGAATCGTATTTTAAGTTTCGGTAACTATGTTTAGTTTCTGCTCAAGGTTTTCAAATACTAACCCTTTCAAATTGTTCACAGTGACTGATCCCTAAAGATAACCAGTTCCTTCTGACTTCAGAATTTTTGGATGTTACCATTTGTGGCAATGGGAAATTTGCAAATGTGAGTTAAGATTTTCAGATGGAGAAAGTACCTTAGATTTTCTGGGTGGATCCTAAATGTAGTTGCAAGTTCCCCATGTAATCAGTGGAATACTGGAAGACAAGAAGAAGAGGAAGAGGAGGAGGAAGAGGAAGGAGAAGAGACAGGAGGAAGAAGGAAGGAGGAGAAGGGGAAGGAAGAGGAGGAGGAGGAAGACGAAGACGAAGTCGAAGACGAAGACGAAGACGAAGACGAAGACGAAGAAGAAGAAGAAGAAGAAGAAGACAACACTGTGATGAACTCAGAGACAGAGAGCATTGTCATTGTCACCAGACCCATAAGCCAAGAATGAGCCTATCTTCCTGTAAGCATTCCTTTCCTCATTGCTGTGACCAGTTACTGGCAAGGGAGGAAAGATTGCTTTTGCCTGATGATTTGAGCATATAGCCCATCATAGTAGGGGGGACATGATGGTGGAAAATGAAGGCTGCTTGCTTACATCTTAGCAGATCAGGAAACAAAAATGGGAAAGAAAGTAGGACCAGCCTATAAAAATCAGGGTCACTCCCCACTGGTTAACTTCCTCTGACTAGGTTCCACTTCTCACAACAGCACCAACAGCTAGAGACCAAATGTTCCAACATGTACCTGAGAGGGCCATTTTATATCTAAATCATAATATTCTCATATGCTCATAGACATTTCATACTGCAAAATGCATTTGGTCCAACTTCAAAGATCTCTTTGAAAGTAGTAGTGCAGTCAACAGTCTGCAACCCTTCTAAAAACCCAAACTCTTCTGAGACTTTCAGCTATTTTTTAAAAAGAGTTAGATAATTCCAACCTACAATAAAACAAAGTCATCATTCCAGTTCCAAACTGGAGAGATTAGGGTAATGGCAAGAAAGTATAAATTGGATAAATAAATAAACAAAAATAAAAAAGGTAGAAATCTGTCAGGGAAAACATCATACCCAGTAGTTCTATGCTTAGCATCTTTAACCTTTGACGGTATTGTCTGTATTCCAGAGGCTTAGATATCCCCTTCCTTCCAGGTCTGCTGCCTGCTTCCAGTGTGACCGCTCTTGAAATTTAAGCTTTACCCTCATAGCTTCACCCAGTAGTTCTAGGCTTATCACCTTCAACCTTTGACAGCATTGTCTGGCATTCCAGAGGCTTAGATAACCTTCCCTCCAGGTCTGCTGCCTGCCTCACATGTGACCCCTTTTGAAACCTAAGCTCTACCTTTGTAGCTTCAGGCACAGTCCACTTGGAAACAGTGCTGAGGATCTGATTCTGTTACACATTGTTTAGCCTCCATAATGTTCTAGAACCTTGAAGTGATTCTCTGTGCCTCTCTGTCCTACAGTAGTAGGCAGAACTTCTGACACTGAGTCACACTAGAGAAACTCATTCTAGGCTGGAGGGAGAATTAATATATGTTGTTCTAAACTACTACTTCATGATAATGTGTGTGCAGGAAACAGGTACCATTCATGAGAAACTTTACAAAATAGACCAAAAAAAGAAGTTTGTAAAAATAATTTCTTTTGCAGTTATTTAAATATGTATAAAGATTGAAAGTACATCAGAGACTAATAACTTGGTTTTTTAGTTGGAAATGTATTGTAGAGGAATATGGCTGTGGGATTCAGAAACCAGCTACTGAACATACTGCTGTTCACACTGGGGAAAGGCCTGCGGAACTATTGGATAGTTTCATTACTTCAGCCAGGAACTTCTGGTAAAGGTTGCTAGCCACTGATGGCAACCAGTCTGGGTATTCCTGTCTTGCCTTCCCTACAGCCTAAAAATCCATCTGTGTGCTTCAAAGCTGTAAGCCATTTCGAAAGCCAATTCTAAGCTTACCCTTCCCACTACTGCTGGAAGCTAGATGGAAGAGATATTAAAATGAGATTAGGTTAGCAAGAGAACATTGCTGGGGTCGGAACATTCTCAGAAACTTCTAGACCAACACTAGACATCAGCAGGCTACTGACACTCTTGCTTTGTACAGATTTGTACAGTAACAAATTTAAGACTGAGGTTATTCAAACAATAGGAATGAGTGTATTGAAGACTGTATTTGAAGCAACAAAGATTCAGTCTTTCAGGTACTGATACATAAATCTTTCTTAACACAGACCAGCATGAGGGGAGAGATCAGATAAAGCTATAAACGCAGCAATAGAATAATAAAAGAAAAAAGAATCCAGACAAAATTTTACATTTGCATACATTTGTAAAACTATAATTTTATTCTTCCTTATTCTAAAAAGATTTTGGGGCCGGGCGGTGGTGGCGCACGCCTTTAATCCCAGCACTTGGGAGGCAGAGGCAGGAGGATTTCTGAGTTCAAGGCCAGCCTGGTCTACAAAGTGAGTTCCAGGACAGCCATGGCTACACAGAGAAACCCTGTCTCAAAAAACCAAAAAAAAAAAGAAAAAAAAAAAGAATTTGGGGCCAAGATGGGTATATCCCTAGTTAAATTTTCATTGTTTAATAAACTGGGTATGGTGTGTTTTTTTCTGTAGTAGGAATTCTACTTTGGCATTGTCATCTAAAGCTTGTCATCTTTAGGTAATCACGTTAGTGATCTCCTTTATTTCTCAAGTGGCTCTTTTGCTAACGTAGTGAACCCATGTGATAGTCTAGTTTCTGATTTCAGAAATTTCTTGTTATAGTTAGTAATGCATATCTTTCATTATATTCCCAAATTATATGATAATTCTTGGCACACAGAAGGGACACAAAAGAAATTTGTTCAGTGACTTATCAAGTGACATTGTGTGCGTGCATGCTCACAGACTATAGCATATAGGGGACTAATTGTTGCTGCTTCCCCGACTGCTGCTGCCAGTTTGTGCTTCTGCACACTGAAGGAAATGAAATGAAAATGCCGGAAACCAACACTTGAAGGACTACTAACTACCCGTCCATGATTTCTATCCAGGTAGAGCAAAAGAGCCCTCCACCAGCTGACTAGTGACGCGCTCTCTGCTTCTTTGCAATATGACATTGGGATGTGAAAAAAACATACGGTTACTCTTTCTTTTCCATTAAGTATATGCAACAGAAATGATGTTAAATAAATGCTAAGCCTTGGGCTGAGGAAGCTTTTCAGAAAAAAGAAGAAACAGCTTTTCAGCTTTCAACCATTGACTGCTTATTGCTTGAGAATACTGCATGAAGAAAGCCATTTTGACCTATGAGAAAATGACAGGCCATGTGAAAAAAGATGCTTTATTCCAGTTGCTAACCCTTAGCCCAATGCTTCTCAACCTTCCTATTGTTGCGACTCTTTAATACAGTTCCTCATGTTGAGGTGACCCCCAACCATAAAATTATTTTATTGTTACTTCATAACTGAAATTTTGCTCCTGTTGAGAACAATAGTAAATATCTGATATGCAGGATATCTGATATGTGACCCCCCAAAGAGTCACAACCCACAAGTTAAAAGGTGCTGCCTTAGACCAGACTGCACAAATTACTGAATATACGTTAGGATCCATTTCAGGCTACTAGCTGTCATCAAACTGCCTGATGAGCCATGAGTAGTCTAGATAAGTCCCATAGAAGAATTACACAGGTAGGCTGTGTTTATTAGTGTATTGCTACCCTATAAACTATAGCTAATATGCTATAATTGTGGCATTGGGGAAGAAGAAACTCACGCTCCTTTACTTTTGCTGCCCTAGAGCTCTCTAATCTTCCCACACAGCGACTGTATTTTCCAGTCCACACATTTGTTTCCTCTGAACTCAATTCTTTAACCCTTCTAGGAAGCAAAGGCCTTTTATCACTTTTCTTGTTAAATTGGTGCCCTTGACATCAAGATTTGCTCTTCGGAGGTAGAGCTTTTGAAATTCCTAAATGGAATAAAATAGGTTTTGATTATAAAAATATGGTTTACATATAATTTAAAATATCTTGCTTAAAAAATTTTTTAAAAAAATCTCTTTGATCTAAGCAATATTTTCTTAGGCAGAACATTGGCATCAGTGGGACATAGTCCCTACTATTTTTTTCAAGGAATTATTTGATTTATCAAAAAGTCCTATTTCTTTGCTATACCAAATGGTCTTAATAAACACTCTTCTTTCTGAATTTAAAGTAGAACTGGGTAGATCAGTATTGGGCAGTCAGAGTTGGCACTGGTCTTCCCTTTTTGTAAGAAGTAATTCCATTTTTCATGTCTCTCCTGGGTTGGAGAGCGGGAGCACGTGATGCTATACTGTGACTTTTCACAATTGTAACAGTTTCTTTTCTGACTACCCTTCCTTAGTGTCCTGGTGTTAAGAACAGGACTAGATAAGGATATGGATCAGAGTAGTGGCTAGACAATAGAATTCCAATTTTTGGACCTCAGTCTTTCAAATGATAGATATTTAGTGTCTAGCTCCCACCCCCACACCCCTCCCTGATCAGCTTTTCTTACCATCAATTCTGGAATAATAAGGTAAGAATTAAATCTGATCTGTTGGGTGGATGTCCAAGAATTAGAGAACAAAAAATGTCAGGAAGTAGAAATAAATGATACAAGAAAATATGAAGGAAAACATAAGTTTTCAGATAAAATGTACTTGTGAAAAACTAAACTAGAAAAATGAAACTATTTTCCTTTTCATGTTCCTATAAAATGTCAGAGTACAATTTCACACACACACTGAAAAAAGTTGTTAGAACCTACTATGTCCCAGGCACCATACCAAGCCCCAAGCAGACCTGTAACTTGGGATTGTATAGTGATTAATTATAATAGTGATCATGACACAGAAGTAGTCTACCCTAGTGAGACTGATAGATGATAAACAAATAAATAAAATGATAATTAGCTAAGTAAGTAAAGATTCGATGAAAATTTGTGAAGGAAAGAGAGAGGGCCTTGATTGAGAATATCAGAATACTAAAATGGTAAGATAATCAAGAGTAGCCTCTCTTGGGTGCTGAGATGAAGCTTAGTTGGTAGATTGCCTGACTAGTATGCATGAAGCTCTAGTTTGATTCCCCAGTTCCTTATAAAACCAGGAGTTCAAGGCCATCCTGAACTCAATAAACAAACAAATACTTCTTCAAAGGCTGAAAATACAGCTTAGTGGTAGAGTTCAGGGTTCAATCTCAGGATCAAAGGTGTTCTGTCTGAGAGACTATTTAGATTGCTACCTGTTTGGCTGAAATCCAGCCTGTATAGTGGTTTCCAGAATGATAATTTTTCCTAATTATATAGAATCCTTGTGAGAGTTAACATGAAGGTCCTGAACATTTCAAATGAAACCTACAAGAGGGAAGCTATCCATGTGTCATAAAGAGCTGAGAAGGAAGAACACGAGGCAGAGCAGTAAATACAGAGGCTCTGAGATAGAAGGAACATTTTGTATGGGAGATGATAGAAGTGAGGTGAGGATGTGTAAGTGGAGATGGCAGAAGCTAAGAGATGAACTTGAACAGGTAGGAAGACATCAGAGACAGGGCTGGCTGTGGGGCATTCTATTCCAAATGCGGTGGAAAGCAATCACCATCTTAACTAGGAGACCAGAGACATTTTGAAAGTGGAAATAGCACAAATCAGTGACAGATTGGATGAAAAGAGTAATACGATATGAAAGAGAAAAACAGAAGAGCTAGTGGGAAGCCTTGCAACTAAATGGTAAAGGTTGAGGGAGATCCAGATTTAGAAAGACATTTATTTTGGCTATTTTGAGTTTGAAATGCCTGAGAGACATTTGAAGGGGTGTCAGGAGATATTTAAAAGTGTAAGTTTGGAACTCAGAAGGGGAGACTAGCTTATTGATACAAATTTAGGAACAGATTGCCAACAGATGGTTTTAAAGCATGAGAATGATTAAGATCATAGAGGGAGAAGACAGAGAGAGCAGAAGAGTATAGAAACTCTTAAAGTATGATCGCATGGAAGAGAAGCTCATAAAAGTCAATAAAGAATAGTTAAGAGCCAGAGGAACTGGGTATCTGCTGTAAAATTGTGCCTTCTAGAAAACTTCAGGGAAGCTGCACCTTCAATACCTAAACAACATGGTTGCCTAAGCAAGACTGACCAAAGATGATAACAACAGACATGTGAAGTAGAAACTCAGTTATGTCATATGATGTTTTGCTGGGGCAGACAGGTGAAAGGATGTTTTGCTGAAGCAGACATGTGTGATGTTTAGAAAGAGAGGAGGCTCTGGCATTGGTTCGCCTTTCTCTGCCTGGCTAATCTTCGTTAACAGTGCTTTGGCATCAGTTTGCCTTGCATCATGTTGCTGATCTTTGCTTGTAGTGACTTCGTAGAGAGTAACTCTCCAAAGAACTTTTCGTGGTATACTGGCGGCTTCTTGCCACTTCAGTGGACTTAGGCCCAGGCCAATTGGCAGAAACTACTGATTTCTTCTGGATCAAATTGCCACTTTGCCAGTTGCTGATTTGTGAATGGTGATTGCTGAGTGGACTGGACTGCAGCTGCTGATTCCTGATGGTGTTTTCTTAGAGGACTGGGCTGTCGACAGTGAAGATTGAAATCACTCCAAAGAACTATTTCTAAAGAAGTCTGCATCCCCCTTTGCCCTAATTAACCTTTCGTTTCCACTACCTCTGGTGGGTAGTGGGCTAGAAGGGAGGTTGAAGCATTGAAGAACCCTTATTAAAGTAGATTTTGAAAAGTCTAAGCCTACAGACATACCACTGCAGAAGGTAGAAATGTTATGGGACACCAACCCTAGACAAAGAACTACAGACAGTTAAGAAATGTTGAGAGGGAGAGAAAGTAGTCTTCTCTAAGGAAGAGTCCCTCTGTTGGTTATCAATACCCGGTATTCTACCCTGAAATCATGTACATACAAATACAGATGCTATGACTGTGAAGAGAGAGCAATGTGAGTGGAGGTGGGGTGTTTTATAGAAGGGGCTGCTGGGAGGAAAGGGAAGGGGAAATGATGTAATTATATTTCAATTTCAAAAAAAAAATTTAAAAGAAAAGAAATGGACAATTATGAGAGTTCAGTTAATCTGGGAATAGGAGAAGAGAGCCAAACAAGTAAAAAGGTGGCAGTTACCATTTCAAGAATAGTGCATGATGCAGAGACTGACATAAACCAATGTGTTACTCATTGAGACTGCAGATGACCTGTTAGATTATTGAATTCTGTAAACAAAATACTCAGAATGAGGACAAATTAGATTTTTGTTTTTTCACTTGTTTTTGACTCCACTCTACCCCCATGCACCTTTTCAGGAAGAAATTAATCGCTTGTGTACGTTAAATAGAATTCAAAGAAATGCAAGGCCCGATAATGAAATCTTAGTAGTGAGAATCTCACGAGGGTCTACCCTAAGAATGCAGACAAAAGATATTTCAGAAGCAATATTGAGGCCTTCCAAAGTTATCAATAGCAACAAACAGGATGTTACAGGATTTCAAAAGAATGCCTTTTAAAAATAGTTTTATGTTTACAAAAACCTTGACTAAAAACCCAAGACCAGAGGGATGTAGATACATTTTATTTGACTTTGCAAGCATAAACCCTGTGCTCAACCCCCAACACCATTAAAAAACAAACCTTTGATGTGTACTGTAGAGTGACAGTTTTCCTGTTGTCATGATCATAGGCAACTGAAATCGTTAGTAAAGACAAAAAATTGATAAGCCGTTGTCCAAAGATGAAACAAGGTTAAAGTGATAGTATTAGTAACTAAGAGTAAACAGTAAACATGGTGGGGTCTGTTTGACGCTGACACCAGGAGATTCTCTTTCAGTAAGTCTGAGTTTAATAAAAATGACTTGCATTTCCCTGTTCTCAAATTGTTTCATACCATTTGATTCTATAGCTCATAAATTAACAAATATATTGATCCCCGATTTTAAAACAAACTTAAAGACATGAAGATGTAATTACTCTAAAAGCAAATTTAAATATTGAATGTAATTAGAGCACTCAGGAAACCAAGATAGGATCTTTGAGTTTGAGGCCAGTGAGGGTTACAGTGAAATCCTGTCTCCAAAAAAAAAAAAAAGTAGTGAGCACATAAAAGTCATGGTATCACTAATGATGGTTGAAACGTGGAAAGAAGGGAAAATTTGAGAATGTGTTAATCTTTCATAATAGAGGAGTTAAGAGATGCTATCATTAGTGAGTCAAGAGGTATAGGTTAATTTTCAAGCTTTCAAATAGACTAAAAGATGAAAAACGAAGCATTGTGATTAAGCTATATTCTCATTGTTCATTTTCAGTGTGGAGACTTTTTTCCTTTGAAGCAAAGATCAGAACTGAAAATGAAATGTGTTTGTATTATTCTAAACCACAGAGCTAACTATCAGAGTAGCAGAAAATAGTTTAGTATATCTGTTTTTAGGGCAGTAAGTTTAAAACTACAGAAGTGAAATTGATCTTTGGGGATGTAACCTGTAGGCTGTCAAAGGAGAAAAGAAAAAAGGAAGTATCAGATTGAAAGTGGTGACATGTTTTCCACTTTTTTATGTAAACATTTGTTCTATTTGATCTTGACCGATAGGTGGAGGTTGAATGGCTGAGGGTCAGTGATCAGGCTGTTACCTTTCAGTCTGCTTTTTATCTTTAATTTTTCTACTTATTGCTCTAATTTGAGTTTTTAAAACCTATACTTTCATCACAATAGTTTGAAACATATTTGTAATATAAAATCTCAAATTCTTAAATTTCTACAAAACATGTAGTACATTCCTAATAAATGAGTATTGGGCAATTTTCTTGAGAAAGTAAATGATAAACTGTTGTACCATTGCTTAGCCAGGAAGGAAAAGTTTAAGAATAAGAAGTGTGTGTGTGTTTGTGTGTGTGTGTGTGTGAGTGTGTGAGTGTGAGTGTGTATATATGTGTGAGTGTGTGTATTGTATCACTATGTGTATATGTGTAGGTATGTATGTGTGAGTGTGTGTAAAAGTGTGTGAGCATGAGTGTGTATATATGTGTGAGTGTGTGTGTATCGGTGTGTGTAAGTGTGTGAGTGTATATATGTGTGAGTGTGTATGTATGTGTGTGTGTGTGTGTGTGTGCGTGTGTGTATGTGTACATTCAAATGTGCTATGGCACATATATGGAGATTAGAGGAAAACCTGGAGGAGTGTGTTCTCTCTTTCTATATATGAATCCTGGGGATTTTTAGAATTTGTACAACTGAACCATCTTGGCAGCTCCAAATCATGAATACCATATACTGTATGAAGTTTACTATCTTGCATGACATGTAATTTTGATGAACATCCAAAAATTTAAATCATGAGTTATAGACGGTTAGTCTATTCTTCGCACTTACTTATTTGTCTTGGCTAGGTATGATTGCTTGTGCTGTAATCCCAACACTTAAAATGGTGGGAACTGCGAGTTCTTTTTGGATTTCCTAGTAAGTTTGAGGTAAGTCTGAAATATCTAGCATGACCCTGCCTCAAGAAAAAACAAAAAACCACAATCCTCTAAAGTAGTAATTGTAATAATAATGATAATAGTAAAAATAAATCTCTCTATTTTTATTTGGAAGAAGTAAGATAAATACTTTTAAATAGTAACTCTAGGAGACTTTACAAGAAAATTGATTTTTAAAAAAAACCTGATGTAAAAGTAATATATTTAAGAATAATAGCCTTTTAAGGTTTAACCACTAAATATATCTAATTAGTAGAAGTGTTAGAAAGGCTAGGAAGGAACTAAAGTTACAGAAGTCATTTAGTATATCTATAATACCAGACTGCTGTAATGTATCTATCACTGTGTGTTAGTTGTGTTACACTGAATGGCTATTTTGCCTCAAAAGATAATTGGTCAGACTATGCATCTGATATTCTTAACTGACACTTAATTGAGCAAAATGTATGTGTTTTGTGGCCTTGTTTATTTGTATTATTTTGTGTCAGTATTTGCTAATATTTCTTTAAAAAGGGAGATTCTATTGGGCTGTAACTTTTAATTTAATACATATTTATTGAAAGTTCAAGTAAGCATACAGAGAGGAAAATGAGAAAAGTGTAAGTAAGAACTGTTCACAAATGTCCCAGTTTTCTTCCTGGCCATTAAACAAGCTAAGTTCTTCTCGGCAGACTTTGAAGTTAACAGCATCCATGTGTCTTTTTTACCTGTGAAATGTGAACAGCAGTGAGTGATAAGTATCACTTTGTGGCACGTGTCAGTGTCCATTTCTGTTCACTCACCCCACCACATTTACAAAGCACATTGTTGAAATGGAGTCTCCACCAACCTTGATTCCTGAGCGACGAGGAGAATTCCTGCTCATTTGTTCTAGACATAGATAAAATCTAAAACCATGTGTCAGCGGAGAGGAGAGAGGGACATTTGTACAGAGAAAGAGGAGAGAGCAGCTGATCTGCGCTCACTCTCAGTAATTGTGATCCTGAGTTTCTCGTGGGTTCTAGTACTAACTCCTGCGGAATCCTAGAGAAGGGAGTAGGATGCCATCTCTAAATAGCAACAAAAAGCTTAAACAAAACAGCAAAATGTTGCGAAAATGAATACTGAAATTGTGTTGAATCAAGCAATATGAACAGTTTTAATGTACTTTGCTGTGAAGGTTTTAATCTGAAATGACCCCTACCAGCTCACAGAGTGAGTTCCAGGACAGCCAGGGCTACACAGAGAAACCCTGCTTCGAAAAAAAAAAATCTGGTCCCAACTCTTGGTGTTGTTTTGTCAAGCTGCGGACCCTTGGAGATGTAGGGCTTCACTGGCAGAAGAAAGTCAGTAGTGGTGAGGCTTCGAAGGTTAAGCCAGATTTTGGTTCGAGCCTACGCTCTGCTCCATGTGAATGAGTCACCACTGCATGTTCAGCCACTGTGGATGGAAGCTACCCAGGGCGCCGTGCCTTCCCTGACATGGCTGTATCCTCTAGAGCTGAGTCAAGAGAAAATGATTTTTCCTCCCTTGGGTATTTGGTCACAATAGTACAAAAATGACAGCACCCCTTTCCGGTAAGGTTTTATTTGTTTTTGATTTTGGTCTCATGTCGGCCAGGCTGATCTTGAATTTGCTAGGTAGCTATGTAGAGGCTAGCCTTGAACTCGGGATCCTTCTCGCTCTTCCTCTCAAGAGTTAGGATTCATGTTTACACACCACTTCTGGTTGCACCGGATCCCCCATAAGCCAGGATGCGAAGGCTCTGACGCCCATCTGTAGTGCCACTGAGAGATGGGAATGGTGGAAGTTCGAAGAGGTTGACCCTGTGAAAAAAAATCCAGTTATTGACTATGCCTTTGAAAAGGATACTGGAACCGCAGCTCCTTTTCTTCTATTTCCATCCTAGCCACAGTTCGGAGAGCCCCGTACTTCCACCTTGACTTTCTGCCTTACTGAGTCCACTGCACTGGAGCTGAGCAGCCACAGATGGGAAGCCCTGAAACCACTCCCGAAATCAACCTTTTCTCCTTGGAGTTGCTTATCTCGGGTATTTTGTCACGCAGTAGGAAACTGACTAACACAGTAGATTATGCCCACTAATAAATGTTATGTTTCCATTCCTAGCCCATCTTTGTGTCTAAGCCAGAGATTATTGTTCATTCACTTCTTCTCATGCTTGACTTTTATAATGTAAAAAATTATTTATATCAATCTAGCCAGAATATAAATGAAAAACAAATTAAAATTAATAAATTATTATTATTCTCTTTAATAGTAAATTTTAAATGCCATAACCTAATTTGTGTAGTTTTTTAAACTTACTGATATGTGGTAGAAGATACCAATTTAAATGATTATTTTTCAAGATGTTTAGCCAATTAAGCTTTCATTTTATTATTGAACCATCTTTCATTTTCTCTCTCACTGAGCCTTTTGACCTAATATGTTTTTATTTCAATGTACTCATTTAATGTTTGATAATTATTTGTTTCTTCATACCATTATGTCTTTTGAAAGACTGAATTGAATTCAAAATTTATTTACCCAAATACTAGTTTTGGTATTTTGGTTTTGCTGATGTGTTTAGGGAGAAGATATTAATTAATATCAGTGGTGTTTGTGACTCACTTTCATGTGATTTGATTATTTTTAAATTTAAAATGTGTTTGAATATAAAAATGTCCCAAAGTCCCTTCATTAAAGGTTTGGTCACTAGATGATGGGCTTTAGGCTATATAAACTCTAACTTCAGCAATAGATATGTCAATTATTGATGAACTCATAGTCGAGCATAGAGAGTCAAGTGGAGAGAAGGCAGGCCATTGGAGAGAAGCCCTTGAAGGGTATCTTCTTTCTCTCTGGCCTTTGCTATTTTTGGCTCTTAGTTTGCAGGAGGTGATCGAGTTTACTCTGCATGCATTTCTTCTGTGCCTTACCTTGACACAAGCCCACAGCAGGTGACATGTGCTAAATCTGTGACACTATGTGCCAAATAAGTTCCTCTCTTAACTGCTTTCCTTAGGTCTACTGGGAAAGAGGGAAAAGCAAGTAATTGTGATATGGTGGATGCAGTGTTCACTGTACTAGTTTAATTTTATGTGGGTTTGAAGAGTTTGGGGTTTGTTAATGAAAGTTTTAGTGGATGTGCTGGCTTGTTCTGTGTCAACTTGACACAAGCTGGAGTTACCACAGAGAAAGGAGCCTCCCTTGAGGAAATGCCTCCATGAGATCTAGCTGTAAGGCATTTTCTCAATTAGTGATCAAAGAGGTAGGGCCCATTGTGGGTGGTGCCATTCCTGGGCTGGTAGTCTTGGGTTCTATAAGAAAGCAAGCTGAGCAAACCAGGGGAAGCAAGCCAGTAAGTAACATCCCTCCATGGCCTCTATATCAGCTCCTGCTTCCTGACCTGCTTGAGTTCCAGTCCTGACTTCCTTTGGTGATGAACAGCAATGTGGAAGTATAAGCTGAATAAATCCTTTCCTCCCCAAATTGCTTCTTGGTCATGATGTTTGTGCAGGAATAGAAACCCTGACTAAGACGGTAGACTTTTAAAAATTGAAGCATAGTTTATTTACAATGAACTAAGTTTGAAATTTTGTGGACTAAAGTTCATAAAGGAAACCCTGCTATAAACGAAAAGAAGGAGAAAACCCACAAAGCAGATTCTAAAGCTTTATCAATAAATATATACCCTGTAATTTGGTGTGTGTGTGTCTCAGCTGCTGAGAGCACTGACTGCTCTTGCAGAGACTCTCAGTCTGCTCCCCCACACCCATCTCAGGCAGCTCACAACCACCTGTGACTCCAGCTCCAGGGGACCCAATGGCTCTGGTCTCCACAAGAACCTGTGCTCACATGCATGTACCCATGCACAGATACACATAATTAAAACAATTTTAAAACTATAAATATATATCCTATAATTTTAAATAGATACAGCTAAGCTTATATGTGTTTTAATTTTGTTCTGAAATGCTATTGGTTAAATCCAGACCTCTCAACAGGCCAGGCAAGCACACTTGCTACCTAGTCACGTCCTCAACTTTTAAAAACGTTTATTATTGTGTGGGGTATGGTGTGTGTGTGTGTGTGTGTGTGTGTGTGTGTATGCATGCATATGTGTGTGCTGGAAACGTGTGCCATAGTGCCCCAGTGGATGTCAGAGGACAATGTTCATCAGGAGTCAATTCTTTCATTCCACCATCAGGTTGTGAGACTGAACTCAGTTTGTCAGGTTGAGCCATATTTCTGATTTTATATATAGGTAAATATATATGTGTATGTATATACATATATGATATATCATATATGTGTGTATGTATATTTTTGGAGACATGGTATCACTTATCACCCTGCCTGACCAAGAACTCACTAGACCACGTTGGCCACAAGCTTCCAGCGATCCTGCCTCTGTCTCTGACTCCACTTTGGAAGTGCTGAGGTTTATAGGTGTGTATAGACTTTTTCCTATTTGTTTATATTTTAAGTCTATATAATTTTTAGAACTTGTGCAAATATCCGAGGATAAAGTGTAAAAGACATGGAAATGAGATTTGAATGAATAGCTGATATATAAATACTAATGAATAAGATTGTTCCAAAACAAAACAAAAAATTGCTCAAAAGGACACGTGTGCTTGCGTGCATGTGTATGCATATGTATGCATAAAGTGAGTGCCTAAAATATTTAATGAGGCATTGCAAAATAAATCCCTCCACCCTGTCACAAGGGAGGCAGAGTCAAGGTTCAGACAACTGTGTTTAGAAACTTTGGAACCATGTGTTTAAAGAATGAGAGTTGCTGCCAAGCACATCACAAGCTCAGCATGTGCTAACTGCCTGTTCACAGAAGCTGGTCTCTACATGCCAGCTAGCTGCTGACATTTGGAATACTGTCTAGCTAGCTTTCAGACTGTCACAACTCAGTTTCCCAAAAGGTGCTCCAGAAACTTATATGTTCCATCTCTAGGACTGTTTTATAAAACTACTTCATTTTGGCACCGTTTTTATAAAACTACTTTATTTTGGCCTTAGGTCATGATTTTAAAATTTATAAATATACATATCAATTTAATATTTATAAACATTAGAATGTTCCATCTTTACTAAGCTATTAACCTTCCAGACAGATATGCTTATCCCATGAACATCTCATGTTCTGTTGTTTGTAGTATTCATCTTCACAAATACCTTCTCAAAGAAAGTTCAAGTTATAACAGAAACATCTAACTGTGAACTAAGTGCTCTGAATTTCTCAGGCATTGTCCTTTTGAAAATTTCTCTTAATTCTCATAGGCATTTCTGAGAAGTTCCTTGCTGGAGCAATTCAGGGAAGAAATCCGTGTTTCAGAGGACCGACACGAGCTGTCTGCGGGAGAAGGTAGGTGTGAGAACACTCAGCCTGTTGTAAGGGGCCGCAGCCTCTCTTTTTTCCTGAGTGCCTGGGAAAACAGTCTCTCTCCTGTGCATGGAAAGCCAGAGAACAATTTCCTGTCTCAGTGAGGGTCCTGATTTTCCAACTTGTCCAATTTTCAGTGAATTAGTAGTTCTTGAAATGTTGTCCCAGCCAGAAGAAATGACATCACCTGGGAACTTGTTCTCACTTGTGAGAAATGCAATTTTCGAACCGTAACTGCGAGCTGTGAGTCAGATCTCTGAAAATGGGACCTAACATGCTGTATTCTAATAAAGCTGCCAAGACTGTGAAACTGGCCTGGGAACCCCTGGCCTCAGAAAGACAACATCCTCTGCTTGGCTTACTGATCAGTGTTAGAGACATAAGCCACCTGGCCTGTCAGGATATAGCCACCCACATAGTCATTTGTAAAGTATAGAAAGTCAAAATGTGTGAGATGAGTTTAGCAGTTTTAGGGAGTTCACTGACTGACCAGTAAGAAAGGGGTGAGAAATAGATAATCACTTTAATCCCAGCAACAGCTCTATTAGTTTTGCTAATAAAACTGGAGACCTAAAGAAGTTATATAAATTGTTCAAAGCCAATTTACCAAGTAACAGAATCGTCATTTGAACTGTGGACTATTTAATTCCAAGTCTTTTGTCTTGCACTTCATATTCTCATTTACTCTTAAGTATATGTCAACTGTTTCTGTAGAATAATGTTGTATATTTGGACTTGTTTTAAATTGTGATAAAACATTACAGAGACCACATAAGGAAAGCACATATGTCTGCATGGATACGAGAGAGAGAGAGAGAGAGAGAGAGAGAGAGAGAGAGAGAGAGAGAGAGAGAGAGAGAGAGAGAGAGAGAGAGAGAGAGATCATTTATATATATTTTAGTGCCCAGCTAACATCCATAGTTACCACCTCCCAGAGCAGCAACCAGATGCCCGGAAATGCCTCTTCTCCATGAAGGTGGCCATAAACTGGACTCTTAGGACAATTGCAGGTTTGTACTTGCTTTGATAATTGCAGGTTTGTACTTGCTTTGATAATTACTGTCAAGCCATTGGCTTTGTTGTTTCCTTTCCATGCTTTGAACTTTATCAGAAAGAAGTCATCCTGTGCATGGACTTCTGTGCCCTGCTTCTGTTCAGCCAGCATTGCTTTTTAACACTCATTAATGCTGTCTGCTGCCACTCATCTTCATTGATGTATAGTGTGGCACTGAGTTCCCATAAACATTTTTTCCTGGAATTGATTTCTTCATTCTATCACTCTTCTAGTTCAGGAATTTGGTAAAGTATTTATTGCCTAAGTTATCCTGGTAGCTTCTCTTTATCTCCAGGTTCCTGGGCTGCAGCTAGAAGTATCTTTCTAAAAGTCGACATCCTTCCTGTTAAAGGAAGCTATGGGAGAGGAAGGGCTGAGAGAGTGTTGGCCCTCATTATCAGAGCTCTGGGGACTCTTTGGAGATGGGGGATTTTATTCTAAGGGCAATAGAAAGCCTTTCTAACTGATAGCCTTGGCTTTCTAGTGTCAGAGACTCCTACCCCAGAGTCCCTAAATTATCTGACTAGACCCTTTGATGATTCAAGAACACAACCAAGTTTTCTAGGCCCACATGATGCTCTAATGTACAGTCTCTTGGGATTTTAACCATACAGAGTGGGTTCACCTCATGGTTAGCATAAAGGTGATAGGCACAATCAAAAGGCAAAAGAGAGAAGAATTGTTTTTTTATTGCTTGTTCTGCAAGCAATGAGAACATTGGGGGTAAGTTTTCAAGCAATGCCTCTCTCAAGTAAAAACATGGTTTTCATTAGAGAATATCAAGCATCTTCATTTGAGAAGAAAGAATGATTTTCCCATGTGGAGGTGCACACATTCCTGAACATGATGTTTCACATGTGTTCAAAACAGTATCTGCATATATGAGATTATAATGGGCAGGGTTTACACTCTCAGATGTGTCCAGCCTGCAGCCCATGGAGTCACATTCTATAAAACTGCTTAGTCACTCTGACTCGAGATTCTAGATGATATGGCGGAAGCTTTGCTTATTATAATCTCATGTATTATTTAATGCTCCACTTGGGAGACTTGTCAGTTTTGAACATATGATACATGAAGAAGCATGATATTTTTAAAGTGACTGTTTTCGGTGACCATTTTTTTTTCCAAAATGAGTATGAAGCCCATTGCTTGCTTTATTTGGAAAGAGGCAGTGTTTTGGCACTGATGCCCACCGATCATTTCTTCCAGTTTCCGGGGGCCCAGGTGTGCCTCGGCTATGACAGCAAGACTGTAATCTCTCCCCACTTCTTTGTTCTTGGTTGTTTTGTTTTGTTTTTTAATATGTAGACGGTGTCATTGTACTTACTGCCTACCCTAATAAGAATATTGTCCCAAGATCCTTAATTGTATCTACAAATATCCATTTCCAAATAAGGTCACATTCATAGGTTCCAAATGAATACATCTTTTAAGACACTATTCAAGTTACTGTAAAACTTAAGTTGATTAAGTGACCTATTAATAAGTATCTGAACTATTTGGGGCCTGCAATGAACGAAGTTGCTCTAGCTATTAATACATAAGGTCACATATATATGGCCTTATGGTCTCTGAATTCCCCAGTTCTAATTGTCTTAATACAAAATATAGCTAAATTCATTTTTAGCAATAATTACCCATAAAAAGATTTTTGATTTTGGCAAAACTTCCTGTAAATGTGGATCAATCTACACACCAGTTTCAGAAATATTTTCTATCAGTTGAAAAGATCAAAATTTTAAGAGAAACAACTTAAAATCTTTCTTATTTTTGAAGAAATAAGTATCTTAATTTTTGTTTCCCAAGACACTAGCTACCAAGTGGACTGAGGCTGTATCTTAATGCCAGTGGACTACTTGCCTAGTCTAAGAGACCCTGAGTTTAGCCCCCTGCAGTAAATCATCAGGCAGACAGACAACAGACAATTTGACTCAATTCTGCCATTACTTTTGTTCTGATATTTCATTAGTATTTGCAACTATTATTTATGCTAAATTTGATATATTTGTCTTATATGGGAATAGCCAATAGTGACCATTCCACTGGCATGGAAGTTAAATGTCATTTCTCAATAAAAATAAACAAAGAAACACACACACACAAAAAGAATAAATTCATCCTCTGGCTTCCCTACTACCAGTCTGTTCTGATAGGTCCATCTTTTTTTTAACTAATTAATTTATTTATTAATTTATGTATTTATTTTATTAGATATTTGCTTTATTTACATTTCAAATGTTAATCCCTTTCCATGTTACCCCACTGAAAACCCCTATCCCATCCTCCCCTGCTCACCCCCCCCAATTTCCTGACTTGAATTCCCCTATTTTGGGGAATCAAGCCTTCACAGGACCAATGGCCTCTCCTCTCATTGATGTCTGAAATGGACATCTTCTGCTACATATGTAGCTGGAGCCATGAGTCCCTCCATGTGTACTCTTTGGTTGGTGGTTTAGTCCCTGGGAGCTCTGGGGGTACTGGTTGATACATATTATTGTTCCTGTAGGGCTGCAAACCTCTTCAGCTCCTTGGGTCTTCTAGCTGCTCCATTGGGACCCTATTCTCATTCTATTGGTTGACTGTGAGTCATGGGTGTTTTTGATCCACTTTCCAATAAGGATCAAACACTTTGATCTTCCTTCATCTTGAGTTTCATGTGGTTTGTGAATTATATCTTGGGTATTCTGAGCTTTTGGGCTAATATCCACTTATCAGCGAGTGCATACCATGTGTGTTCTTTTGTGATTGGGTTACCTCACTCAGGATGATAGTTTCTAACTCCATCCATTTACCTAAGAATTTCATGAATTCATTGTTTTTAGTAGCTGAGTAGTACTCTATTGTGTAAATGTACCACATTTTCTGTATCCATTCCTCTGTTGAGGGACCTTTGGGTTCTTTCCAGCTTCCAGCTATTACAAATAAGGCTGCTATGAACATAGTGGAGCATGTTTCCTTATTACATATTGGAGCATCTTCTGGGTATATGCCCAGGAGTGGTATAGCTGGGTCCTCAGGTAGTGCTATGTCCAGTTTTCTAAGGAACTGCCAAACTGATTTCCAGAGTGGTTTTACCAGCTTGCAATCCCACCAGCAATGGAGGAGTGTTCCTCTTTCACCACATCCTGTCCAGCATTTGCTGTCCCCTGAGTTTTTGATCTTGGCCATTCTGACTGGTGTGAGATGGAATCTCAGGGTTGTTTTGATTTGCATTTCCCTGGTGATTAAGGATGTTGAACATTTCTTTAGGTGTTTCTCAGACTTCTGGTATTCCTCAGTTGAGAATTCTTTGTTTAGCTCTCTACACCATTTTTTTTAACTTTTTTTTTTTTTGGGACAGGGTTTCTCTGTCTACACCATTTTTAAATAGGGTCATTTGGTTCTCTGGAGTTCTTTGTATACATTGGATATTAGCCCTTTATCAGATGTAGGATTGGTAAAGATCTTTTCCCAACCTGTTGGTTGCTATTTTTCCTGTTGACAGTGTCCTTTGCCTTACAGAAGCTTTGCAATTTTATGAGGTCCCATTTCTCAATTCTTAATCTTAGAGCATAAGCTATTGGTATTCTATTCAGGGAATTTTCCCCTGTTCCCATGTGCTCCCAGGTTCTTCCTCAATTTCTCTTCTACTAGATTCAGTGTATCTGGTTTTATGTGGAGGTCCTTGATCCACTTGGACTTGAGTTTTGTACATGGAGATAAGAATGGATCAATTTTCATCTTTCTACATGTTGACTGCCAGTTGACCCAGCACCATTTGTTGAAAATGCTGTCTTTTTTTCCACTGGATGGTTTTAGCTCCTTTGTCAAAGATCAAGTGACCATAGGTGTATGGGTTCATTTCTGGGTCTTCAATTCTATTCCATTGATCTACCTTCCTGTCCCTGTACCAATACCATGCAGTTTTTATCACTAGTGCTCTGTAGTACAGCTTGAGGTCAGGGAGATAGGTCCATTGTTAACAGAGCTGTGTGCATATGAATTAAAGCCTTCAGCCTGTACTGACGTGTACATCTGGATGGCATTCTATAAGGAAAGCCTCATAAAGTTAGGTATTCTTTAACTCGGCACAGTTCAGTGCTTCTTTAACCTCAGCAAACACTTCCTCACTAAATAGTGCCCATGAGATAAAAGCAAGGAAGGAAATTTAAGGAGTTACAGTGAAGCATTTCTTAGAAATGGTTTTAATAGATCATTTCTTTAGTTTATTGGAAACTCCTAGGATTATTATTAGTCACATGGTAGGGTTTTTGTTGTTATTGTTGTTGTTGTATATTTTCTCCTTTTACTCATAAGTTCTAGGAGCAAGTTAGGCCCACAACTTGCTTATGAAAGCCATCTAAAGCATGACTCAGGCTGTTGACACTTGGCAAGTATATAAGAAAAGCATAAAGTTCTTATTGCACTTTCCAAACAGCTTTTAAATAAGAGTGTTAAGGTTCCTTTTTTTTTTAAACAATCAGAGAATTGTGTAATGTACCTTGTCATTACTACTCTAGTCTTTTGCAATGTCTGCAAGTCAAATACCTTGCTTTACTGAAAAAAATATATTTAAATGTATATTTACAGCTCTGTTTATTAGAATATGATTACTTTGAAATGTGAAAGTAAAAATACGTTTGGAATTTTTGTTAATGCTAATTTTATGTTTTTACTTTAATCTGTCCCTTTAATTTTCATTTTAATAAGCCTACCTTGGAAATTGGAGTTGGCAAACACTCATTTGAAACCATAGTTTCTTCATTTTGGGCACAGTTCTCCACAGCGTGAGGTTTGACAAGAGAGAGAGTAAAAACTGTCAATGTAATCACAAGCTAAATTGTAACACATACCATACACCACACACACACACACACACACACACACACACACACACGCTCACACACATACACACATAACGCACACACATACACACCACACATGCACACACGTACACATCATACACACACCACACACACATACACATACATGCACACACATATACACACCATACACACACACATATCACACATACACACCATACATACACATATGCCACACACATACACACACGTATCACACAGATACATACACATGCACACACATACACACACCATACACACACCCCACACATACAGCATACACACACACACCACACATGCACACACATGTACACACATACACATACCATACACATACACACACATGCACACACATACACATGCCATACACACACCACATACATACCATACACACACACATACCACACACATACACACACACATGATCAAAACGTAGAAATGCTACTTTAAAATATAATTTAAAATCAAATATGCACTTTATAAGTCCATTTATAAGTAGTGTTTACCAAACTGTATTATTCTCCTTTTTAAAAAAACTTTTTCTTCTAGTTTATATTTTTTAGCAACAAGTAACAGAATAGCCAAGAGAGTCTATTTGTCAGACATATGAAAAGATAGTTGCTTGCTGGTACTGAAACATTTTAATGTCGGGATTCAGAATTGATAGCTCCGTAGTTTGCTTCGTCCTCTCCTCGCTGCAGCAAGATAAATACAAAATCTCCAGTGTCACAGCTGTTTTCAAAGGCAGGAAACAGGAAGTCACCACACAGAGCTTTCTATCTGCTAATCTTTTTCCTACCAATAAAAAAGTAATCTTTCTCAAGTCTCCAATTAGTAGATTTCCTCCTGCAAAAATATGTCACAAGACTATACCTAGCTCTAAGGGATGTGGGAGAAACGAGTGCCTACCTTCACCTCTGTAAGGAAGAAGGGGTAGAAAGTGGCTTTTGGCTAACCATGTTCTATAACTCACCATTGTTGTTTGCTAAGTATAGAGCCAGGGATCTTAAACGGAGCTAAACTTCATGTATATGGCCACTTCTCCCCACCCCCTCACTTTCTCTATTTAAATTTACATTTTCTTTGCCTCATTCAAAAACAGAGTCCTTAGTCAGACTGATTTTCAACAATGGATACAGAATATATTAGTATTTATTCTACTGGGTAGAGAATTGGATATGGTTTTACACATATTTCCATTTCGTCAGAAGTATTTATTGAGTGCCTAAAATGTGCCAGATACTGCTCTAGGTTTTTAGATATTTGTGGAAAGAGGGAGCCCTGAATTTTTATGGAGATCACATCCTAGCAGATCATTGTTCACATTTTAAATGTGAGTAGGATCTTCGTAAGTGTGCAGGGGAAATGCATTTTATCTGGAGAGAATCATGTGAGCAAATGTGGCTATGTGGATCTGTAAGTCTTTTTAGGGAACATCAAGTATCTCTATGAATGGCAGAGATATTATTCTCACCTATATTGGAAGTACAGGTGACTGTCACATTGTCAACAATTATCACCAAGGGGGAGCTGGAGAGATGGCTCAGTGGTTAAGGGCACTAACTGCTCTTCCAGAGGTCCTGAGTTCAATTCCCAGCAACTACATGATGGCTCACAACCATCTGTAATGGGTTCTGATGCCCTCTTCTGGTGTGTCTGAAGACAGCTACAGTGTACTCACATACATAAAAATAAATAAATAAATCTTAAAAAAAAAGAATTATCACCAAGGAAATGTGAATTTTGCTAAATCCACTCAGATCTCTTATTAGTACTTGCTGGCTAGCTTCCCAGGACTTCTGACAGACACTTGGACATTTTCTTTTCTTTTTTTAAATTAAATTAAAAAATCTTTTGATGCCGCAGGTGGCAAGGGGTGAGGCCAGCTCTCTGGCTCTCATACCCTCTGTTGGGCTCACCTACCTATTCCTTGCTGGTAAATGCCTTTCCCTGCTGAGCCATCTTGTCTACCTGTCCAGGTCTTTAAATACTTATTACTACTTATTTTTTAATTACTTTAAACTTTTCCACTAAATAGGTTGCAAATTTTATAGAGTAGTTTACAGTCTCACTGCAGTCTAAGTAAGATAAACTGTAGATAAATTTTTGATTTGTTTTATTGTTTTTGAGACAGAGTTTCTTTGCGTAGCTCTGGCTGTCCTGGTACCCACTGTGTAGACCAGAGTGGCTTTGAACTCACAGAGACCCACCTGCTTCTGCCTCCCAAGTGCTGAGATTAAAGGTGTGTACTGCCAAAAATATTTCCAAGAAATAAATTGAATTTAAATAAACCTTAAATAAAATATTTTTTTTATGTTTTGAGCAACTTGGATAATTTTCAACTTCTTGACAATTTAAGTTTAGTAAATATCTGTTAGAAATAGAACTTCTGTGTTATTTGGACCACAAAATATAAGCTCACAGTTTCATAAGTATAGATACTTTATTGAAGTGATGATTTCTGAGTGAATTAAAGGTCATAATGTTCAGCAATTAAAATTTAGTTTTTTCTTGCTTGCAAAGTTGTTCTTGGTAATCACCTGACGAGGACACTGAGTGTCTCTTGTGAATCCTTGCTGGTTTGTTGCTGCCCGACATACAGTCTCCATAGATAGAGTATCTCTGAACTTTACCAATCCAGTGTACTGCCATTTCTTGAGATTTAATTTTGGATTTAAAATACCCTAATTTGAACTAAATCATGAGCAAAATTCATCTCCATTTTTATTTCAAAGCTCTTTCACATAGAACTTTCACAGCATTCTGTTTTTCTGTATTCTTTCCTTCAAGATAAAGTTTTTGTTAACTTTCTGCACAATCTGACATGTGAAAACAGTTGGAGAGAGGGACCATATTTCTGTGGATTTAGTTTACTAATTCTTATTAATGTATTTCTGAAAGAACAGAAGTCTCTTATACAGCATAGACTGGAGGGCCATTTGAATAACACATGATATGTTCCTGCGAAACGCTGTTCTCAAAGTATTTAAAAATGAAGCAAGATTTTATTCACTAAAATTCCTGCAGCAATACCTCTCTAGAATGTTGGGTGCCCTGTACTATTATTTCTGCTTCTATGTAAAGGGCCTTCCCCAGAATACTCTGGTTCCTTTCCCCACTTGGCTGGTGGCCAAGAGCTAGGAATGAATCCACAGATCATAATTAGGTGAGGCTTATCTATGAAAGTGACCGTAAACACTTGCTCACTCTTGTGACCATGGACCAAGCAGTTCATTCCAAGTTCTGTTCTAGGAACTGATTAGGGCAAAGTTGGGAGTGAAAAGGCAGAGTGTACCAGAAGATACTGACAGATTAGACTTGTCCTCAGCCCTGTCTGTCATTTCACAAGCAGTTTTGTCAATAATAAAGCAATATTTTTACATCTAATTCCCAATGCCAGCTAGATCTCCTGCAGTTCTGAAAAGCAGTAATCTTAAGTAGAATGAGATGGATCTATTCACTGAGTATATAAATTCTCAACAAAAAGCCATATTCTTGTAAAAAAGCATATCTACTTCTTGATTTAAACTGCGGTTATTGACACTTTCTGTAAGAAAGAATTAAAACAACATATATTTGATGTAACATACATAATTTTTTATTTTGTTCCTGTCTCTAGCTATCTTTTACTCTTATCTTTGGCATGACCTATTTATCTGACAAGGTTAAACCATCAGGAGACTGTCCGGAAGGGAAGGGCAGAGGTTCGAGAAAGCGAGCTTTCCACCACAGCTTTCGAGAATGTTCCTAGCGTGTTCTAGCTCCTCACCATGGTGCTTTGTAGAGGTTGGATCCAGCCACCATGTAGCAAGAAGGAAAAAGGAAATATAAATGGAGTTAGGAGTATCTGGCCAGTTTTCTAGGACATTTTTTTAAGCTTCAAAGCTTGCAATATGATGTGTAAGAAATGGTTTTTAGTGAAAGTGTGATGTAGGCTCTGGTCTGGGTCTAAAGAGAAGAATTAGCAAGCCAAAGCTCACAGTCTCAATCTCAGAAACAAGAGAAGTATTATCTAGGATAGCCCTTTTCCGAAAGAAAACATCCCACAAATGCAGCTAACCTATTTTATTATACTATATATAAAAACACAATGTCACTTTGTTCTCTTACTGTCACGTGTAGTTTTCCTGTGATAGTTGAGATGTGGAGTTTGAAAATTGGAAGACCAATAAAAAAACGATGTGTAGAGACATAATGCTTGTCACTAATGTTCACTGTATTTCTAAACTAAACACTGAAATTCAGTGATTTCAATCTCCACATTATGTCTACAAATGTTTTACATGAGATTTTTCACTGAATTTAAAACATAGAAGAATAAAATTGAAGAGCTCGGTGGGCCAAGTTTACTCCCAAGTGGAGTTTCTTAGCAGTTTGCTAGAGTGTGTCTTCTACTGTGTCTGTTTTGTAAAAATACTGCAACATAAGTATTATATTTTAATAGTAATTTATATATTAAAAAACTGTTATGCACAATTTTTTTAAAAAGAAAAATGCAGAGTTTAGAGTGTAAGCAGATGGTAAGTGCTGGTGGGTTAAGTAACTTACCACACAAAGTTACACACAGAGAAAGGTTTTAACATACTAGCTGTTTACTTTTTGATGATACAGTATGAAAACTAGTACTTTTTAAGTTCACCTTGTAACAAATTTGTAAAAAGAAATACCAATGCTAATTTAGTATGTGTTCTGTGATGGTTAGTGTGAGGTGATAGAACCTATAGCCACCTGGGACGAGAGGGCACTGAGACACTGTCTGCATTGTGTCGGCCTGAGGACATGTTTGTGAAGGGTTGTTTTAATTTAGTACATTAATATGGGAAGTCTACTGTGAGTGGCACCATCCCCTATGCAGGGAGCCCTAAACTGTAGAAGAGTGCAGAAATGAAAAAGAGCAAATAAGAAGTAAGCATATATGCATTAATTTCTTTCTTCATTTGACTGTGGATGTAATACGTCCTTGATGTTCTTGCCTTGACTTACCCACAATGATGAACTGTAACCTAAAATTTTATAACAAAATTTTTCTTCGAGTTGATTTTTGTCAGAGTATTTTATTGCAGTAACAAAAACATAACTAGAATATAAGAAACATATATTGCAAATAAAATAATTATTTACCAATTTAGTATAAGCAATAAATGCAATGACTGAGGCTGGAGATATAGTGTAGTGGCAGTGAGAACTTGCATGGCATGTATATGATCCTGATGCTTTCTTACAGTTATACAGTTTTCATTATATCTCACCGAACTTTTGTTCATTATATGTAGTCAAGCAAATATATATCAGAATAACTTCTGTTTTTGCTAACGTATATAATTTTAAAAGAAAATATGTGAGCATATATTATGATTTCCATTTAAGAGAGTAAAAATTCTGAGTATGGTGGTATTTGCTTAAAATCCCAGACTGAGAAAGAAGGATCTCAAGTTCAAAGCTAGCCTGGGTTGTATGGAGAGAGAGAGAGAAAGAGAGAGAGAGAGAGAGAGACAGAGACAGAGAGACAGACAGACAGAGACAGACAGAGACAGACAGAGAAAGAGAGAGTGATCTTATTGATATTGTGTGAATATAATGTAGTCAGAATAAATGTTATTCTCTGGGCTATGCATGTGTTATTCATCGGTTGTTGAGAAGACAAAAATGTGGGGCTCTGAGAAGATAGTTGTTATTAAACAGAGTGGCAGGTGTGCTGACTTGGACCCGGAGGGCCGATTAAAACGCTGCGGTTCTCCTCCTGAGGATGCTCCTTCTGTTTGCTACACTTCAGCTCCTTCTTCTGATCAGGACAAGTATGTCCTTGGGAGTTCTGTGCTTAGAAGGAAATTATGTAATAGGAAAAATATCTGGGGGAAGAACAAGATAATCCTTCTGTTTCTTCCAGATTGTACTCTGGCTATAGTTTCTCATGACCCACATGTGAACCTTTCTTCTTTGGTAACTGGAAGTTTGTCTCAATGTAAAGCAATACTTTCAGTAAGAATGTGCTGCTCCAGGCCTCCTCTGGGCCCAGCGCTGTCCACAGGCCTGGAGCTTACTCCAGCATCATTCTTTTAGGACTCGCGCAGAATAGAAACAAGCAGTTGTGCACAGCTCAAAGGTGAGCGCAGGGACATGTACATAAGCATCAAAGACGAGGCTGTCCGGAGCCCGGAACACAGCTGTGGAAGCACTTCAGGCAGATGTGCAAGAGTGTGGGTGTGGGTGGGGGTGGGGGAGACACAGTAGCTTGAAAAAAGCACACTTAGCATTATATTTTATTTGAAAAATGAAAATAGACTTTTCTAATATAAACAGGGAGTGAAGAATTAAACAAAAGGTTGAAAATGATAGTGTTGAGGATGTAGGGATTCTGAGTTGATGGTTATGAAACATTTTTTATTAAAAGAGAATATGAATATTTAGAAATGCCACTCAGGCTTGTGGTGGATCATTATATGTAAAGAAAATGGAGAATAATTGCACTGTATGCTCATGAATAGTTCCATGGAGCATAACAAGAGATGAGACGCAGGGGCTGAGAGCGGGGAAAAGGAGGTGATTCTGAAGGGGAGAATGTAGCTGGCTCTTGAAGGATGGGCAGAATTTGAAGTCAGGGGAAGTGCCGTCTGTGAGTTAACACTGGCTCCTCCTGCTTTACTCCAGGGGTGTTCATTGGCTCATGTGTCCTTACGAGACTAGCCTGGTGACCCTCAGTGCCCACAGTCCTCTCGAAGGGTCCAGAGGGCTTGCCATACAATAACATGTTATTTTTTTAATCCTGCTTCTCCGACATATAAGATAAAAAATTGTCTTTATTTTTGTTATATAGGAAACAGTATTGTTTATATTTAAGTGCCATAGGCTTTCAATTAATGAATGAATTGATATTTTTAAATTGCCATAATTCAAATTTCTAACATAAAAATATTAGTTCATTTTCTTTAGGACTCTCAATAATTTTAAATGTGCAAAAGAGCTTTATAATCACAGAACCAATTCAATCAGTTTACCAGTACTGATATAGATTAATGAAAAGGTAAGGCATGACTCATAAATATCAGGAATAAAAAGGAGATGTCATTATGTGTCACAGGCACAATAAGTATAAGACATTGTAAGCACCTTTATTCTAAGTGATTTGACAAAATGGACACAAAAATAAATATAAAGATATAGCTTTATATATCATATTATTTTGCATCTATGTAAACATTTAATATATAATTTAAACCTTCCCCTGGCATATACAAAACTTTCAACCTGCTAGTGAATTCTATCAATTAAGCATCTTACACTGACTTAGTTTATGAGAATTGATTAAAAGATGACATTTGCTAACCAGATTAATGAAACCATGTAACACTGTCCACAAAGTCACAAATGCAATACAAGAAAGGCCATCCAGTATCTTAGATGACAGATACAGAAGTCCTCAATAAAGCATTTTTAAGCCCACCAGAGCATGACTGTGCTTAGTTATAATCCTAACATTGGGAGACCTAGGCAAAAGGATCTCCTTGAATTCAAGGCCAGCCTGAGCTAGGCTATATAGCTTCCTTGTCTCAAAACAAAGCTAAGATATATTTATATCATGTATGTAAATTTAATCCAAGGACATCTAATCAGGTATAATATTTAACCAGATGGGATTTATTCCATGAATGCAATGTAGGTGTAATATTTAAAAGTCAATGAATGTAATTTTGTTTTACTAGAATAAAGATTATCTATTTAATGCTCAACTCAAGGATGAAGACTACAACAAGAATCAATGGTTACACTGCTGCCTTTTTGTGACCCAACGAGCAGAATCTATTCATTTTTGGTTGAGCTGGGAGCTGCTTTGGCAGAGTTGCCTATATCTGTCCTCTATCTCCCAATCCCACTCATAACAGTTATGAGTTTCCTATCATACACTATGCACTGAAACAAATGCCAGTAATTGCTCCAAACAAACTGGACAATTTGGGGGCGGGGTGAGTGGTCCTAGAGCTAAAGATGGCTAGAGGTGCTTTCTCCACCTATAGTAACTCTGCCCAAATATCTGATAGAAAACCAAATCCCCATGTGACAGAGATTTAAACACTTTAGCAAGGCTCAAAAACTTCCTGACTGAAGTCTTTCTGCTGAAGAAACAAACATGGTAGCATCTTTCCTGTAGCAGAGGATTGGTGTCCTGTGGGGTTTCTTGTGCAGATGTGTATACAGGCATGAACTAAGCCAAGAGCATCAACTTGGCCATATGGCAGCTCTGCCAACACTACACAGTTTAATTTTCATTTCTGGTATGAGACTTGGAATACCCAAGACACAATTCACATATCAAATGATGCCCAAGAAGAAGGAAGGACAAAGTCTGGATCCTGTAGTTCTTATGCTTGAGCCCGTTGACCTCGTAGTCTCCTCTTACCCAAAACAACATACACACTGAACCTGTTACTGTGCCCTTTGCCCTCCCAATACCTTACCTTATGTAAACATTGGGGGATCAAACTAGGGCCCCTGTGCTTGCAGGGCAAACACCTACTGACTTGCACCATCTCTTCAGCCCCTGCAATCATCTTAAATATTTATCTTTATCCTCTAACACCGAGGTAGAGAGAACTACATATATGTCCATTACATCCTCTGAATATAACAAGTTCCTGACATTTAGTGATGCTACCGGACCTGTTGAGTGGATGCCTCATCCTGCCTTAGTCCAGTCCAGAATTCCTCCTTAGCTCAGTGGATTTTCAGATTTCAGTGCTTCCTTAACATGAGCCCAAATACAACACTACAATGAAGGGACTCAGACTTTATTTCAAGCCAGTTTCCTCATTCTTTTCTTTCCAGAGTTCTTAATTCCATACCCCAGCATTCATTCCTCATTAAAAGAAGTAAGGTGGTAAATAGGCAACCCCTAGTACTTACTGGAATGCAGAGTTGTGGCATGAAGAATCCATACTTTACTAGCTTTTTTTTCTATATTTTTTTGTATTTACATTCCAAATCATTTCCCCTTTCCCCTTTCCTCCCTCCCCAAAAGTCCCATAAGCCCTCTTCCCTCCCCTTGTTCCCCATTCAACCCTCTCTCACTTCTCTGTCCTGATATTCCCCTACATCCAGTCTTTCCAGGACCAGGGGTCTCTCTTTCCATCTTCTTGGAAATCTATTGATATGTGAATTGTGTCTAGGGTATTCCGAGATTCTGGGTTAATATCCCCTTATCAGTGACTGTATACTATGTGTGTTCGTTTGTGATTGGGTTACCTCACTAAGGATGATATTTTCCAGTTCTGACCATTTGCCTAAGAATTTCGTGAATTCATTGTTTTTAATTGCAGAGTAGTATTCCATTGTGTAAATATACCACATCTTCTGAATCTGTTCCTCCGTTGCGAGACATCTGGGTTTCTTTCCAGCTTCTGGGTATTATAAATAAGGCTGCTATGAACATAGTGGAGCATGTGTTCTTATTGCATGCAGGGGAAGCCTCTGGGTATATGCCCAGGAGTGGTATAACAGGATCCTCTGGGAGTGTCATGCCCAGTTTTCTGAGGAACCACCAGACTGCTTTCCAGAGGGTTGTACCAGCTTGCAATCCCACCAGCAGTGGGGGAGTGTTCCTCTTTCTCCACATCCTCACCAACAACTGCTGTCTCCTGTGTTTTTGATCTTAGCCATTCTGACTGGTGTGAGATGGAATCTCAGGGTTGTTTTGATTTGCATTTCCCTAATGACTAAGGATGTTGAACATTTCTTTAGGTGCTTCTCAGCCATTAGATATTCTTCAGGTGAAAACTCTTTGTTTAGCTCTGTACCCCCATTTTTTAATAGGGTTATTTGGCTCTCTGGGGTCTAACTTCTTCAGTTCTTTGTATATATTGGATATTAGCCCTCTGTCGGATGTAGGGTTGGTAAAGATCTTTTCCCAGTTTGTTGCTTGCCACTTTGTCCTTTTGACAGTGTCCTTTGCCTTACAGAAACTTTGTAATTTTATGAGGTCCCATTTCTCAATTCTTGATCTTAGAGCATAAGCTATTGGAGTTCTGTTCAGGAAATTTTCCCCTGTGCCCGTATGTTCAAGGTTCTTCCCTAGTTTCTTTTCTATTAGTTTCAGTGTGTCTGGTTTTATGTGGAGGTCCTTGATCCACTTGGAATTGAGCTTAGTGCAAGAAGATAAGAATGGATCAATTTGCATTCTTCTGCATGTTGACCTCCAGTTGAACCAGCACCATTTGTTGAAAAGGCTATCTTTTTTCCACTGGATGGTTTTAGCTCTTTTGTCAAAGATCAAGTGACCATAGGAGTGTGGATTCATTTCTGTGTCTTCAATTCTGTTCCATTGATCTACATGTCTGTCGCTGTACCAATACCATGCAGTTTTTAACACTATTGCTCTGTAGTACAGCTTGAGGTACGGGATACTGATTCCCCCAGCAGTTCTTTTACTCTTGAGAATAGTTTTAGCTCTCCTGGGTTTTCTGTCATTCCAGATGAATTTTTGAATTGCTCTTTCTAACTCTATGAAAAATTGAGTTGGGATTTTGATGGGGATTGCATTGAATATTGCTATTGGCAAGATGGTCGTTTTTACTATATTAATCCTGCCAATTCCATGAGCATGGAAGATTCTTCAATTTCTTTCTTCAGAGACTTGAAGTTCTTATCGTACAGATCTTTCACTTGTTTGGTTAGAGTCACACCAAGATACTTTATATTGTTTGTGGCTCTCATGAAGGGTATCTTTTCTCTTATTTCTTTCTCAGCCTGCTTATCCTTTAAGTATAGGAAGGCTACTGATTTGCTTGAGTTGATTTTATATCCGGCCACTTTGCTGAAGTTGTTTATCAGCTGTAGGAGTTTTCTGGTGGAGTTCTTTGGGTCGCTTAAGTATAGTATCATATCGTCTGCAAATAGTGATAGTTTGACTTCTTCCTTTCCAATTTGTATCCCTTTGACCTCCTTTTGTTGTCTAATTGCTCAAGCTAGAACTTCAAGTACTATATTGAAAAGATATGGAGAGAGAAGGCAGCCTTGTCTAGTCCCTGATTTTAGTGGGATTGCTTCAAGTGTCTCTCCATTTAGATTGATGTTGGCTACCGGTTTGCTGTAAATTGCTTTTACTATGTTTAGATATGAGCCTTGAATTCCTGATCTTTCCAAGACCTTTAACATGGAAGGATGCTGAATTTTGTCAAATGATTTTTCAGCATCTAATGAAATGACCATGTGTTTTTTTTTCCTTTGAGACTGTTTATGTAGTGGATTACATTGATAGATTTCCTTATATTGAACCATCCCGCATCCCTGAGATGAAGCCTACTTGATCGTGGTGAATGATCGTTTTGATGTGTTCTTGGATTCGGTTGGCAAGAATTTTGTTGAGTATTTTTGCATCGATATTCATAAGAGAAATTGGCCTGAGATTCTCTTTCTTTGTTGGATCTTTGTGTGCTTTTGGTATTAGTGTAATTGTGGCTTCATAGAACGAGTTGGGTAGTGTTCCTTCTGTTTCCATTTTGTGGAATAGTTTGAAGAGTATTGGTGTTAGGTCTTCTTTGAAGGTCTGATAGAGTTCTGCACTAAAACCATCTTGTCCTGTGCTTTTTTTGGTTGGAAGACTTCCAATGACCACTTCTATTTCTTCAGGGGTTATAGGACGGTTTAGATGGTCTATTTGATCCTGATTTAATTTTAATTCGAGGCCCATATCTAAACATAGTAAAAGCAATTTTTGGTATTTGGTATCTGTCTAGGAAATTGTCCATTTCCTCCAGATTTTCTAGTTGTGTTGAATACAGGCTTTTGTAGTAGGATCTGATGATTTTTTGAATTTCCTCAGTTTCTGTTGTTATCTCTCCCTTTTCGTTTCTGATTTTGTTAATTTGGGTACTGTCTCTGTGCCCTTTGGCTAGTCTGGCTAAGGGCTTATCTATCTTGTTGATTTTCTCAAAGAACCAACTCCTAGTTTTGTTGATTCTTTGTATGGTTCTATTTGTTTCTACTTGATTGATTTCAGCCCTGAGTTTGATGATTTCCTGCCTTCTACTCCTCTTTGGTGTATTTGCTTCTTTTTGTTCCAGGGCTTTCAGGTGTGCCATTCAGCTGCTAGTGTATGCTCTCTCCCGTTTCTTTTTGGAGGCACTCAGGGCTATGAATTTTCCTCTTAGCACCACTTTCATTGTGTCCCATAAATTAGGGTATGTTGTGCCTTCATTTTCATTAAATTTTAAAAAGTCTTTGATTTCTTTCTTTATTTCTTCCTTGATCAAGGTATCGAGTATAGTATTGTTCAGCTTCCACATGTATGTGGGCTTTCTGTTGTTTTTGTTGTTATTGAAGACCACCCTATTCCATAGTGATCTGATAGGAGGCATGGGATTAGTTCGATCTTCTTATTGAAGAGGTCTGTTTTGTGACCAGTTATATGGTCGTTTTTGGAAAAGGTACCATGAGGTGCTGAGAAGAAGGTATATTCTTTTGCTTTAGGATGAAATGTTCTATATATATCTGTTAGTAACGTTCCTGTGTTTGCCTTTTGCCATCTGGTTACCTCTGGTGTTAGTTGGTCCTGCTGTCACTGGCTGTTGGTTGGACTTCCTGTGAGCCTGCAAGGCTATTTCTGCCCTTACCCCCCCCCCCCATGACCAGGATTCCCCTGGCACCGATTGCTGAAGGGCTGCCCAGCTCCTGAGTGACTTTGGAGCCCTGATGTGCCTTGCCCAAGTGATGTTATACTTGGGGGAATCCTTGCTTACCTGGAGACTCTGAGTAATCAATCCCCAGAGCAGAGGTGGCTAAGGGGAGGCTGGTGCGCTCTCTCCCGGTGCAGGTCCCTCTGCAGGACAGATGTCCCACAGCAGAGCTGGCGTGTAGGTGACCACAGAACTGCCCAGCTCTTGGGTGCAGGGAGCACACAAGCTGGCTGAGTCCCAAGCGATGTTATGCTTGGTTGTCCGAATCCATACTTTAAATAAAAAAGAAAAAAATCACTTGCTGTGTTTCTTGTTGCCTAGCTTTAAGGGAAAAGATTTATTTTGCTCTCTCTCTCTCTCTCTCTTTCTCTCTCTCTCTCTTTCTGTTTATGTGTGTGAATGTGTGTGTGTGTATGGGGGGCAGAGACAGAGAGAGCAGGCATCCCTTCCACAGCTTCAGTTCTCATCAACTGTTCCTTCTGCTTGTCTTCCTTGTCTCAGAGGCCAAGTGCTCATTGCTCTTCCTCGTGCTTTAGTCTCTTATCAGCCCCTCTGGTTCCATGAACCCTCTAATTGTACCAGTTTTCCTGCAAACATCATAATGCATTTCCATTTATGGTTGAATAAAATTCCTTATGTATTTGTACCATAGTTTCTTTATCTATTCGTCTATTTATGGGCATCTAGGGGTTCCATTCCTTAGCTGTTGTGAATGTGGATGTACAGCTATCTCTGTGATAGAAGGTATACATTTAGAAGTGGTATGACTGGGTCATATGTAGTTCTACTTTTAGTTTTGTGAGAGCCCTCTGTATCTCTGTATTGAATTTCATAATGGCTGCTGTAAAAGCAACTTTTATTTGTTTGACATAATTGTCTCTGAGGCTTACTGTCTCTGTCTGCTAACCTAGGCCTAGTCCTGGAAGCTTCTAACTTCCATACAATTTAATCTAGACCTAGACTGTTTTCAGTCCCTGAAATTTACTGCTGAATAAATTCACCCTTTCTGGGCTCTTGCTGACTGATTCAACCGAGCAGTTCTGGCTCAAACTTCTCTTCAAGTTGACTGATTCAATCTGACTTCTCTCCAGGCCTCTCCTAAATTGTTCTGTTTGGCCTCAAGCTAACTCTGGCAATCTGTTCTAATTTTCTGACTCCTTCTCATTCTCTGACTCATTCTGTCTTCTATGCCTAGCTTGTTCTCTCATCAACCTGTCTCTGTAAAATTCTCCTAATAAAACTGTCTCTTTTCTCTCTGCACTGCTATCTTAAGAAGCTTCCTTTCCCTCTCTCTTTTAGAGAGTTGGGCATATCCTATTCTGTCAAATCTTTCTCTGATTCATAACTTTGTCTGCCACTCAATTAGATTTTACTTTCAAACATGGGTGCTTCCTTCTATAAACTAACTTTACCTTGATTTCTTGGGATTTTTTATTTTTTATTTATTATTATTTTTATTTTCTATATTCTTTATTTACATTTCATGATTGCCCCTTTCCCGGTTTCCCCCTCCCCGAAAGTCCCATAAGCCTTCTTCCCTCTCCCTGTTCCCCATTTGTCTAAGAATTTCATGAATTCATTGTTTTTAATTGCTGAGTAGTATTCCATTGTGTATATATACATGGAAAATATCTCTGATAAAATTGAAGAAATATATAGAAAAACACATTACGATTGCCTATTTCATGGAAAAATTATACAGATATAATGGTAGGCATAAATATATTCCTAAGTTGATTGAAAGTGGAATTATAAACATTTTCTGATAAAATTGAAGATTTACATGAAAAATATTTCTGTTAGACTATGTTTTTTGTTGGGGAATTGAGTCCATTGACGTTATAAGATGTTAAGGAATAGTGATTGTTGCTTCCTGTTATTTTTGATGTTCTTTTTTATGTTTGTGTGGTTACTTTCTTTTGGGTTTGTTGGAAAAAGATTACTTTCTTTCTTTTTCGAGGGAGTAGTTTCCCTCCTTGTGTTGGCGTTTTCCATCTATTACCCTTTGTAGGGCTGGATTTGTGGAAAGATATTGTATAAATTTGGTTTTATCATGGAATATCTTGTTTTCTCCATCTATGGTAATTGAGAGTTTTGCTGGGTATAGTAGTTAGGGCTGGTATTTGTGTTCTCATAGGATCTGTATGAGATCTGCCCAGGATCTTATAGCTTTCATCATCTCAGGTGAGAAGTCCGGTGTGATTCTGATAGGCCTGCCTTTATAGGTTACTTGACCTTTTTCCCTTACTGCTTTTAATATTCTTTGTTTAGTGCATTTGGTGTTTTGATTATTATGTGCCAGAAGGACTTTCTGGTCTGGTCCAGTCTGTTTGGAGTTCTGTAGGCTTCTTGTATGTTCATGAACATCTCTTTCTTTAGGTTAGGGAAGTTTTCTTCTATAATTTTGTTGAAGATATTTACTGGCCCTTTAAGTTGGAAATCTTCACTCTCTTCTATACCTATAATCCTTAGGTTTGGTCTTCTCATTGTATCCTGGATTTCCTGGATGTTTTGGCTTTTTGCATTTTGCATTTTCTTTAACTGTTGAGTCAATGTTTTCTATGGTATCTTCAGCACCTGAGAGTCTTTCTTCTATCTCTTGTATTCTGTTGTTGATGCTTGCTTCTATGACTCCTGAATTCTTTCCAAGATTTTCTATCTCCAGCGATGTCTCACTTTGTGATTTCTTTATTGTTTCTACTTCCATTTTTAGATCCTGGATGGTTTTGTTCAGTTCCTTCACTTATTTGTTTGTGTTCTCCTGTAATTCTTTCAGGGATTTTTGTGTTTCCTCTTTAAGGGCCTCCACCTGTTCACCCATGCTCCCCTGTATTTCTTTCAGAGATTTTTGTGTTTCCTCTTTAAGAGCTTTTACCATTTGACCCATGTTCTCCTTTAACTCTCTTTAAGGGAGTTGTTTATGTCCTTCTTGATGTCCTCTAACAGCATTATGAGTTCAGACTTTAAATCCAACTCTTGCTTTTCTTTTTTTTTTTCCTTCTGAGATCTTTTTTTTTCTAAGTTTTTTTTATTTACATTCCAAATGATTTCCCCTTTCCCCTTTCCTCCCTCCCCAAAAGTCCCATAAACCCCCTTCCCTCCCTCTGTTCCCCATTCAACCCCCTCTCGCTTCTCTTTCCTGGTATTCCCCTACATCCAGTCTTTCCAGGACCAGGGGTCTCTCCTTCCATCTTCTTGGAAATCTATTGATATGCGAATTGTGTCTAGGGTATTCCGAGATTCTGGGTTAATATCCTCTTATCAGTGACTGCATACCATGTGTGTTCTTTTGTGATTGGGTTACCTCACTAAGGATGATATTTTCCAGTTCTGATCATTTGCCTAAGAATTTCATGAATTCTTTTATTTTAATTGCAGAGTAGTATTCCATTGTGTAAATATACCACATCTTCTGAATCCGTTCCTCCGTTGAGGGATATCTGGGTTCTTTCCAGGTTCTGACTATTATAAATAAGGCTGCTATGAACATAGTGGAGCATGTGTTCTTATTGCATGCAGGGGAAGCCTCTGGGTATATGCCCAGGAGTGGTATAGCAGGATCCTCTGGGAGTGTCATGCCCAGTTTTCTGAGGAACCACCAGACTGCTTTCCAGAGTGGTTGTACCAGCTTGCAATCCCACCAGCTGTGGAGGAGTGTTCCTCTTTCTCCACATCCTCACCAACAACTGCTGTCTCCTGTGTTTTTGATCTTAGCCATTCTGACTGGTGTGAGGTGGAATCTCAGGGTTGTTTTGATTTGCATTTCCCTAATGACTAAGGATGTTGAACATTTCTTTAGGTGCTTCTCAGCCATTCGATATTCTTCAGGTGAAAACTCTTTGTTTAGCTCTGTACCCCCATTTTTTAATAGGGTTATTTGGCTCTCTGGGGTCTAACTTCTTCAGTTCTTTGTATATATTGGATATTAGCCCTCTGTCGGATGTAGGGTTGGTAAAGATCTTTTCCCAGTTTGTTGCTTGCCACTTTGTCCTTTTGACAGTGTCCTTTGCCTTACAGAAACTTTGTAATTTTATGAGGTCCCATTTCTCAATTCTTGACCTTAGAGCATAAGTTATTGGAGTTCTGTTCAGGAAATTTTCCCCTGTGCCCGTATGTTCAAGGTTCTTTCCTAGTTTCCTTTCTATTAGTTTCAGTGTGTCTGGTTTTATGTGGAGGTCCTTGATCCACTTGGAATTGAGCTTAGTGCAAGGAGATAAGAATGGATCAATTTGCATTCTTCTGCATGTTGACCTCCAGTTGAACCAGCACCATTTGTTGAAAAGGCTATCTTTTTTCCACTGGATGGTTTTAGCTCTTTTGTCAAAGATCAAGTGACCATAGGAGTGTGGATTCATTTCTGTGTCTTCAATTCTGTTCCATTGATCTACATGTCTGTCGCTGTACCAATACCATGCAGTTTTTAACACTATTGCTCTGTAGTACAGCTTGAGGTACGGGATACTGATTCCCCCAGCAGTTCTTTTACTCTTGAGAATAGTTTTAGCTCTCCTGGGTTTTCTGTTCTTCCAGATGAATTTTTGAATTGCTCATTCTAACTCTATGAAGAATTGCGTTGGGATTTTGATGAGGTTTGCATTGAATCTGTATATTGCTTTTGGCAAGATGGTCATTTTTACTATATTATTTCTGCCAATCCATGAGCATGGCAGATTTTTCCATCTTCTGAGGTCTTCTTCAATTTGCTTCTCCTGTGTGTTGGAGTATCTGGACTTGCTGTGGTGGGGGAACTGGGCTCTGATATTGCCAAGTAGCCTTGGCTCTCTTGGTAGGTTCTTGTGCTTGCCTTTCGCCATCTAGTTATCTCTGGTGTTAGTTGGTCTTGTTGTCTCTGGCTGGAGCTTGCCCCTCCTATGGGCCTGTAAACCTGTGTCTGTACTCCTGGGAGACCAATTCTCTTCTGGTAGGGTCTGTGCACAGAAAGCTGTGGAGCTGTCCGGTTCCCTGCTGCAAATGGCGGCTGGAAGGGAAGACTCCTGTCCCAGCTCCTCCACTGATCGTATGCCCTGTGTGCTCCTAGCTGTACCCCTCCCGAGAGAAGGTGGAGATCTCACCTCCGCACTCAGAAGTGAAATCGCTGCTGGGAGATCATTCTCTTCTGGTGGACTAAGCACAGAAGGCTTTGGAGCTGCCTGATTCCCTGCTGCAGATGTTGGCTGGAGAAGGGCTCATTGTTTGGGATTAAAGGTACATATGCGACTTCTGAGTGAGGAGGTGACAAGCGGTATTCTTTCTATTCAGGGATGTTAAGACATAGACATATAATTTCCAAAATGAGAACCAAGAAAGTGAACATGAGGACCAGAGTTACTGATGTGGCTATCCCTTTGACCTCACTTTACTTGGATGGAAGACATACAGGAAGATGATTATATATTTCAACACTTAGCTGCCACAGAAACTGCCTGGCTTAAAGACCATTTCTCAAGGTATGTGTTGTACCTGAACTCTTCACAGAGTTCCAGAGAATATCTAAATAAATATTGTAAAAAACTCACAATTCATTCACTTTTTTATATTTTTATTTATTTATTTATTTATTTTGAGGCAGGGTTCCTCTGTTTAACAGAGATTGCTATCCTGGAACTCTCTTTGTAGACCAGGTTGGCCTACATAAAAATAGTCATAGAAGCAAGAAGCTATATTTAGTATGAGTGTCTATAAAGTGACCTCATCAGGACACATGAGAGTAGCTGTTGTGGTTCTGTCACTGGCATTTGCTTTGAGAAAAGAAAGCAACAGTATTTCCCTCAATAAGTGTTTGAGTCTTTCCAATTCTATAAAAGACCCTGGATGACTCCACCCCACCCCCCAACACCATTGCTCTTAGGACTGTGCTGACTCCACCCCCTGACCTTAACACCATTACTCTTAGGACTGTACTGACTCCACCCCCTGACCCTTAATACCATTACTCTTAGGACTGTACTGACTCCACCCCACCCCCCAACACCATTACTCTTAGGACTGTGCTGACTCCACCCCACCCCCCAACACCATTACTCTTAGGACTGTACTGACTCCACCCCCTGACCCTTAATACCATTACTCTTAGGACTGTACTGACTCTACCCCACCCCCCAACACCATTACTCTTAGGACTGTGCTGACTCCACCCCACCCCCCAACACCATTACTCTTAGGACTGTACTGACTCCACCCCCTGACCTCTAAGACCATTACTCTTAGGACTGTGCTGACTCCACCCCCTGACTCTTAATACCATTGCTCTTAGGACTGTACTGACTCCACCCCTGATCCCTAACACCATTACTCTTAGGACTGTACTGACTCAACCCCCTGACCCTTAATACCATTGCTCTTAGGACTGTGCTGACTCCACCCCCACCCCCCAACACCATTACTCTTAGGACTGTACTGACTCCACCCCCTGACCCTTAATACCATTACTCTTAGGACTGTACTGACTCTACCCCACCCCCCAACACCATTACTCTTAGGACTGTGCTGACTCCACCCCACCCCCAACACCATTACTCTTAGGACTGTACTGACTCCACCCCTGATCCCTAACACCATTACTCTTAGGACTGTACTGACTCCACCCCCTGACCCTTAATACCATTGCTCTTAGGACTGTGCTGAGTCCACCCCACCCCCCAACACCATTACTCTTAGGACTGTGCTGACTCCACCCCCTGACCTCTAACACCATTGCTCTTAGGATTGTGCTGTCTCCATCCCCTGACCCCTAACACCATTGCTCTTAGGACTGTGCTGACCCAACCTCTCTACCTCTAACACCGTTGCTCTTAGCAGTGAGAGCGGTCAGTGTTAATGAAAAGATATGGAAGGTGAATGGTGACAATTGTCACTAGGAAGCAGAAGGAAAAAGGTTGGTGATATTAATTTTTCAACTGAGGACTTAGAATGTACTCATAATATAGGAACATGTATGGATCCTTTTAAATTGTGTTTCTTAAATAAGGTATGTATGGGGACATACCATATAATTTGATTTTCTTTGGGTGAGGTTTTAAGTATATTTTGAATCCTTAACAAATATTGAAGACTTACTGTGTGCTAGGTGCCTTTCTCAGCGTTTACATCAGCGAACAAAAGAAAGAACTCATGTCAGAATTTTCTAGAGTGACAGAACTTACAGAATGACTCTCTTCATATTTATCGAAAGAGAATTTATTGTAATGACTGCAGTTCAGCGGATCCAACAATAGCTGGTTGTCAACAGAAAGTTCAGGAACCCAGTAGCTGATCAATTTACAAGGCTGCATGTCTCAGCTAGTCTTCAGAATATCCCAGAATCCCAAAGAAGAAGGCTCTAATGCCAGTGAAGAAATGGACTTGCTAGAGAAGGCAAGAGTAAGCAGGCAAAGAGAGCCCAACTTCTTTCTTCTATTTCCTTCATATAGACTGCCAACAGAAGATCTGTACCATATTAAAGATGGAGCTTCTCACCTCAAAATATTTGGATTTTAGGTTTATCTTCCTACTTCCAAGATCCCAATTAGGAGTGGGTTCCTCCCCACACTTCAAATAATTTAATTGAAAAAAATATCCCTCATAGGTGTGTCCAATCATTTGGGTTTTAGGTAGTTCCAGATGCACTAAGTTGACAACCATGAATGACTATCACAGAACCCAACCTGAAAAGTATTGAATTGTAACTTTGGAGCAACTATGCAATACTTAGTGTGGAAAAATGTATCAGCCGAAGGCTGTGCTTTATGTACAAGAGTAATTCATAAGTTACTAGTGCACCAAACCATGGTGCTCTTTTCATTCTCAAAAGTACAAGTAATATGTGCATCTGTGAGGGAAAGTGTAATAGTTCCAAAGTATAGAATGGCCCTCATTTGGATGTATGTACCCAGACTTGGGAAAGTCAGTCACTATCCCAGAGATTTTCAAGAAGGCAAATTAATCATCTTTGTAGTTTTAAATTTTCATACCAAAGACTCATTTGGATGGCATCTGCTGTGTTTTGGGGGGATGTTTTAAACAGATCCTAGTTAATAATGGTTTTCCCTTGTATCTACAATTTGCTGCCTCCTAAACCTAGGCACCTAGAAAGGATGTAAACCTAGAATAAATATTAGGATGAAGGCTTATTCTCAAATGCCTGTGCCTGGTCTGCTGCCTTGTGTCCTTGTTTTCAAAAATTGTGTGAGGTGTGTGTGTGTGTGTGTGTGTGTGTGGTGTGAGGCATGTGTGTGACTTGTGTGTGGTGTGTGAGGCATGTGTATGACTTGTGTGTGGTGTGTGTGTGTGTGTGTTGGTGTTTTAGGGGAGGGCTTTAAATATGTGTAGTAGATTAGCTGAGTGCTGCAGTAACAATGATCACACATTTGGTGACTTATAACAACAGAAATGTATTCTCTAATGTTTCTTGTACTGGCTGGTTTTGTGTGCCAACTTGACACAAACTAGAATCATCAGAGAGGAAGGAGCCTCAGTTGAGGAAATGCCTCCATGAGATCCAGCTGTAAGGCATTTTCTCAACTAGAGATCAGTGGGGGAGGGCCTAGCCCATGGTGATCCGCACTACTCTTCGGCCTCTGCATCAGCCCCAGGCTCCAGACCTGCTTGACTTCCTGTCTTGACTTCCTCCAATGATGAACTATGATCTGGAAGTATAAGTCAAATAAACTCTTTCCTTCCCAACTTGCATTTTGGTCACGGTGTTTCATTGCAGCAATAGAAACCCTAACTAAAACAGTTCTGGAGGTGAGATGTCTAAAATCAAGATACAGCCAATACCATGCTCTCTCTTGAGGCTTTGGGGTTGGGGGTTCTTTCTTTTTGTCTTCCAAATGTGGGTGTATCCAGCTCTTACTGGGTTGTGACTGCTCAACCTCTGTCCCATGTCTTCAACTTCATGCCATCTTTTATTTGTTTGCTGGCTTATTCTTTTATATGAACATTTCTCTCATATTTAGGATCCACCTTTATAATCCAGGATAGTCTTATTACAATTTCCTTAACCTAACTGAATTTGCAAATACCTTTTCCCAAACAAAGTCACATTTATGAGTTACAAATCTAACCAACCCATTCCAAATTATAGGGGAAACCCCCATCAAAGCTAGAAGTAAATTGTGCATTAGATGAAGTGTTTTAATTATCCTTTCCTCTCCAAGATTTAAGTTCTTCTCAGAGAAATGGATGCTGCTCTTGATTCTGTGAACTAGCACCTCAGTTATTAGTCTCATTTTGGCTTAATCCCTGAAACAGCTCTCGATAGGTGGCATAAATGCCTGACTCTGCTCTCTGCATCGTGTTTCTGGTGCCTCCTCCCATGTTCATCTTCCTCTTCATGGGCCAGCCTCATTATCAATGGGATGCTACAAAGAATACATTCTCTTGCCTTAGTCCTGGTTGTTTGAAGCACAGTCCAGTAAAAATCCCCCAAGGGTCTTCATCAGGGTTGGAGAGGAGCTAGAAAGCAATTCTCTTCCACATCCCCTGTGGTTTCCTTCATAGTAATGCATAAGCCAAGATTTGGCTTGGAGCTTTCCCCCAAGCAGTGACAGGAAGTGCTCATGGAGCCTCCCTAGCCCATGCTTCCGTGTTTCTTTAAAAAAATCAATCCTTTGCCAGGGTATCCTTTAAAAAGTTGCATTTCCATTATGGCTTCAGACAGACTCTTGTTTCTTTCTTTTCTAAATTCTGTATTTCGTGTCTTTAACTTTTGCTCTTTGGGTGATACTCTTTTTTTTTTCTTTCTTCTTAGAGAGTGAACCAATTATAATTTTCAATTTTTCATTTGTTAGTCCATTTCATTACCTCTTATTCTCTGTTTTCTAGATCATTTGGTGAGACCCTTGTTAGCTACTCTAGGGTATGATTCTATAATTTTCTTTGAGAGTAAAAAGGAAACACAGAGATAAGCCTGGAGTGTGACTGAGGCCTTAGGGCTAGAATCCGGAGCACTGACTGCGTCATGTGATTTGTCCTGATCCACATCCTGACCTTTCCCTCACCAGAAGTATCCACAGATTCACATGTCAGTCACTGCAGGCTTTGCTCCTTAAAGACACAGAAAAGCTATAAAGACAAATGGTATACATATCATTACTCAAATATTTAAGTTTATAATTTTGCTTTTGTATGACTGCTTTATTTAAAATGACCTATCATAAATAAGGAAGTAGGGAAATGTCAGTTTGATGTACACATCAAATTAGTGCTAGAATGGAATGATAGGTTTTGGTTTTTTTTTTTTTCTAGAGTGCTTGCATTAATAGTAACACCAGATATTTACTTTTTATTAACTGGGCTTCCATATGCAGGAAGCTTATTTTGTTAGAGTACCTGCGTGGCAATAAAGTGATCCTAAATTCAATCTTCATTTCTGCTCCTAATTGCTTTTGTTTTTGTTTCTGTTTTTGAGACAGGGTTTCTCTGTATAGCCCTGGCTATCCTGGAACTCACTCTGTAGACCAGGCTGGCCTTGAACTCAGAAATCTGCCTGCCTCTGCCTCCCAAGTGCTGGGATTAAAGGTGTGCGACACCACTGCCCGGCTGCTTTTAAGTGATAAGTAAACCATTTGGTATCCTTGCCATGCCTAACCCTTTGGGCCTGGGGGGCGGGGGAATATATATATTCAAAAGAGTCCATAATATCAACTTGAAGGAATCTATCATTCAAGGGCCCATGTTTAGTTTCTAGTAAAGCATTCACAAGGCAGCATACCAATAGTATCTTTTGGGGGAACTAGAGTTAAAGCCCAGTTGGTGGCTGCTCATCTTGCATCCACAAAGACCATTGTTTAAATCTCTGGCACTACATATATGGTGAAGGTCTACATTCCCACCAATTATGGGGTGGAGACAGGAGGGTCAAAAGTTCAATGCCATCCTTGGTTACATTTCAAGTTCAAGAACAGCATGGGATGTATGAGACACTATCTCAAACAAACAAATAAAACACCCCCCCCAAAACAAATCAAAACCCTGTCTTCTTTATACCTCCTACCCTTCCCTTGACTACTCTGTCAGTACCTCAAACCTTTTCCAGACAAGAGTTTGTCTATGGCCCACCACACAGCAGTGACTATTCTTAGAACCAAATGTATGGAGAAGTCATATGTTGTTTATTACATGTTATTTTTTTCAGTTTCAACCAAGGGTCTTACTGGCTAAATTAGGCAGGCAATTTAGAAAAGGCAAAATTAGGAAATAGCAATCTACTTCAAGGAAAGTTCAAAAATAAAACATTCTCAATCACCTCTCATTTTTTTTGCAAAATGTGCCTTTACCTGCACACATCATCAGAAAGATTGACAGATGGAAAAACTCCATGAAAGGCTTCTGGCTCATGCCTTATGTGTACTTCCCTCTTGGCAAGTAAAGGAAGCCTTTTCTGTAGTCTCCCCTTTTTCATAGAAATTTATTGCAAATTTCTGCCTTTTTTTCTTTCTTTGGTAGGTTCTCATTATGTAGCTCTGGGTGGCCTGGGATTGTTAGGTGTGTACCATGTGACTTTGTTTTGCAATTTTAGTAGCAAAATATGTAAAGACTTCTCTTTCTTCTACCATTTCAGTTATCTACTTTAAAATTACAGAACTGAAAATTCAATTGTCATTAAAAGCAGTGGCAATTAAAGAATATGTGATAAGATACTATTAAAAAAATTAAGCGTTCAGACTGGAGAGATGACTCAATAGTTAAGAGCACTGGTTGCTCTTCCAGAGGTCCTGAGTTCAGGTCCCAGCAACCACATGGTGGCTCACAACCATCTGTAATGGGATCCGATGCAATCATCTGACTTGCAGATGGACATGCAGATAGAGCATTCATATACCTAAAATAAATAAATAAAATAAATCTTAAATTTTTTTTTGAGCAACAGCCAGGTGTGCCTGACTCACTATAAAAGGGGCTGTTTGCCCCCTTCTCTCTCTCTTGTTCTCTTGTTCCTGCTCTGTCCCCCCCTTTCCACCTGCTCATGGCTGGCCTCTATTCCTCTACTTAGTCTCTCTCTCTCTCTCTCTCTCTCTCTCTCTCTCTCTCTCTTCTACTCTCTCTCCTACTCTCTACTACCCCATACCCTGTGGCTGGTCCCTCAGGGGGAAGGGACACCTCAGCATGGGTCCTGGGAGGCACCCCTTTCCCTCAAACCTGACTGCACATCCACCAAACATACTTATCTCTCTCCTTATCTTTTTATAAAACACAACAGTTGCAAACCCTGTTGAGACCCAAGATTTGCATCTTAAGCATAGAATATATTTTAATGACAACCAGCCAATGAAGTGCTGAGATGCATGGCGGAATAGGATGCTGATGGAGGCATGGGAAATCCTAAGAATGTTTCGGTCATCTCCATTTAACAAATGAGTAGGAGAGCAGCCTACTGACCTCAACTGTGATCATGTCAGGATGTTTCTATGGATCTGCTGCAAGAAAATGTGATCGGCTTCTGGCAGCCATGGGATCAGGATGCTGAGCCAGCATTTACAACTGTATCCTCTGGATAGTCCTAAGGCCTGGGCCATGTAACAAAGGCCCTTCTTGCCACACAGGAGAGTTCTTTAGCAAACACTGTTTTGAGAAAAAGGTTTTTTTGTTGTTGTTTTTTTTGGTATTTTGGTTTTTGCTTTTACTTTCTGTAGGATGGTTAGAAGGACCATCAGGTTTTCTCTATTCTTCTAATCAGCCATGGCATCACCTCTCCCCTCCCTTGTCAGCCAAAGAGAAATATTTACTCTTCTAACCCTATAAAAAAAATCCTGCCTGCTGTAACTGTAACTGTAACTGGCTAGTGGGTAGACGACACATGGGCACACACAGACTGCCATGCTCCTTTCGTCATTCTCTGCTAGGTCTAATATGCCCAACAGGATGGCAAAGACCTGATTCTGAGCATCAATGATGATGAGACATAACTTTTCTGCAGCTTTATCATCATTCATATTCTTGGCTCTAGGCAAAATGGTACTCAGCACTGTTTACTGAAAAGGCGGCCAGCTTACCATTCCTCTTGGCAAACCCCAGTGCCAGCTTTATGGTTCTTCCAAGTTCTGTGGTAAACACTGGAGCAAAGTCCCATGGGTAGGAGAAGAAAATGCCCATGTGTCCTGGAAGCTGTGGAAATATGGCAGCCTAGAGGCATCTCACATGAAAGGATTGTGTTAGACACGGCTCTATGGAGACACCACAGAGAGGGTAGCTTCTATCCTCTCCACCCCAAAGGCAGAGAAATGCACTGTCACTTCTGAGTTCATCAAGTCCCTGTTTCTCAGAGAATCGCTTCCTCTTCTTCTTCCTGTTCTTGTTCCTCCTCCTAGCCACTGCCCTTCTTTTGGTGTTTTGAGACATGCTATCATATATCCCAAGCTCGCCTCAATTCTGCTATGTAGCTGTGTATAACCTTGAAGTCCTGACCTTCCTGTCTTGTCATCTGGGTCTCAAACATCTTCTGAGGAAGTGTTGTCACCTTGCTTAGTGTCTTCTTTCAATGTCCCTCTTAATTCATGCACTAAAGCATATCATCACCATCATAAGTCTCTCTACTCAGGGAAGGGAAGATAGTGTGGGTCACCACACCATGACACCTCCCTCAAATACAGGTACTGAATTCCAACCATTGCCTCTCCTCTCCCTCCCCCAACCTCAGCCCTTACTGGTCTTAGTTCCCAAAGCCTTATTTATTATTATTGGTTTTCTGATTTTGTAATGAATGAAAATCTTGTCACTCTTTGACCCTGAGAAGTAGAAAAGTTTTAGTTTTAATTTTACATTGAGAAATTAAATACAGGACAGGCAAGATAGCTCAGCAGACAAAGGGCATTGCTGCTAGGGTTGATGACCTGAGTTCATTCTCTAAGACCCACATGTTGGAAGGAGAGAGATAACTTCTATAGATTGTCTTATGACCTCCACTAGCCTTCTATGGCATGTACATGTGCACATGAGTGTTTTTGCACACACATACATTCAGAGGGAGGGAGGAGGAGGAGGAGGAGAGAGAGAGAATAAATGTAATTTCAAAGAATTTAAATTCAAACAAATATATGAACAGACATGTATCATTTTTTTGTTGTGCAGACTACCTACTTCATGATTTCTTTTCTTAAAGGGCAGTATACCACTTTTCTATGGAAAGTGCATTTTTGTGTGTGAAGCATGAAAAAAATTTAATCCTGAGCTCTATAGCTGTCAGAGAAATGAATGGCTGTTCTGTTTTGAAAAGGCACTCAACAAATACAAGGACCGGATATAATTCCTCTCCTGGTGGGGCTCCTCTTGTGAGACTGGTGTGTTTAGGTGGCTGGAGTAGTTTCTCTTCAGGATCTGGTGCAAACTGTGGTTTCTATACCTGAGGCTCAAAGTCCTACTGGTTAGAACTGGAAGTTGTTCTGTGTATCCAGTACTTGATGCAGAGATTTGCAATGTGCTTCTTTACAAAGTCAGCCATGTAAAAAATGAACAGTGGCATTCCATATGGTCACAGAGCGGTTGCCTATGACATGACTGCCACCATGCCCTTGCAATATCAACTTTTTTCCTGTCTTTGTATTTACCTGCTCTGTTTATAAATGGAATCACACGACATGTGACCCTTTGTGTCTAGTTTTCATATAGAGTAGTTTCAGCTTTGTCTAGCAGGTAGCAGCACCCCATTCCTTTCATGTCTCAACTGAATTCTATTGCACTGTGTGTTGCATTCATGGCTTGTTTATCTATTCAGCCACCGACAAGTACCTGGATTGTTTAGCTGTCCTGCATGGCTGCATGGTGTCAATATGAATGTTTGGGTGGCAGTATTTGTTTGAATGCCTGCTTTGGATTTTTTTCTTCAGGTAGAGTGGAATTGCTTGGCCAAAAAAATTTTATGTTTGAGCTTTTGAGTAACTGCCAAACTTGTTGCCTCCATTTCCTCTTGAAAGGGACAACCACAGCCTTAATGACATGAACTTAGCACAGGAGGCAGAGGTTCCTGCCCGTGCAGAGACATTTCTCAAGAGTCAAAAGTCACATAGTTGTCAACAGAAAAAAATGTTTTCTCCAACTCCGACTCCAGGACAGCTAGGATCAAAGTCCATGAAATTCCAGGGCAGGCGACTTAACATCAAAGTCCACTTATGTTTGTCTTGCCTTTTTTCTTTTTTGTTTTTTTTTCTTTTATTTATCTTCCTCCTCCCTCTCCTCCTCTCCCTCTTCCCCCTTCCCCTCCTCCCTCCCCCCTCCTTTTTATTGATCCTTTGGAGTCTCATTTAGCCCAAGCTGGCTTTGAGCTATATAACTCAGGATGACTCTGAACTCTATTCTTTCTACCTCCACCTTCCAAGTGCAGGAGTTACAGGTGTGTTCCACCTAGCCTGCTCCCTGGCTCTAGTGTGTTCCTTGCTTTCTTTATTTTCTTTCTTACTTGTTTGTATATGTGTGCTACATGGATGCCTGGTGCTCATGGAGGCCAGAGTGGGTGTTGTATCCTCTGGGACTGGAGTTACTGTTGTGAACTGCCATGTGGGTGCTGAAAACCCGAACCTAGGTCCTCTGCAAGAGCACAAGTGCTTTTAACCATTGAGCCATCTCTCCAGCCCTGATTATTTCTTCTAAACATTTGTTCAGTAGCACTGAATTATTTATTGCTTTTGGCCACATTGGTGTATCATTGATCTCAAACCCAGTTAAGACAATTGCTTTAAGTGAGGAAACCAAGTCTGCTTAGCTTCATTCTGGGGAGATCCGAAAAGAAATGTAAGGTGTCAGGAGTCGGGTCTGTCCTCAGTCTCATCTCTTCCTGTCATCCTAGGAATCTGCGTGTTGAATGTTTGACCAACCTTGACAAATTCATGATTTAATTGCTACGTAGGAAAGCATCCATCTACTTTCCCAGAAACTATTACTCAGTTTCTGGACAAACTGACATAAAGACTGCTCTAATTTAGCTATCATAGTAGCCTTTCAAGAATTCATGCTGAATGTCTGACTTTCTGTTCCCATTGACCTTGCCACTTAGGCATTCTCATTGACCTGTGTGAGGCCTGAATGATACACAGCCCGCACCCATCCTGAGGTGCCAGTAAAAGGCTGTAGGAACAAATACAAAATCTTATAATTATTTACTTAATCAAGTCATGCTGGCTGGCCCTTGTGTGTCATTGAATTAGAACCATAGTGGAGTTAGAACAGAGTGAGTCAGAGCCTAAATCCTTTCCCACTCCGGGAGGCTTTGTCCGGGTTAGTAAAAGTAAGATGATGTGTCCAAATAACACACCCAGCAAATGAGCTCACCATCATAAATCTCGCCATGTTGTAACTCAGAATTACAAAGCTATTGGAGTCCATGTGTAGGGTTTCCATGGAGCAAGTCCTCAGGGAACCCTAGATAGCCTAGTCCAAGGAGTCACTCCTTGGCTGCTAATGCAATGTCTAGAATAGTTTAGCCCTGATACGTGACATTAGGCTGCCCGAGTCACATGCTTTGGGAAAAAATGACTTCAGGTTTAATTAGAAAGTTCAAAAGGGGACAGGGAGGTAGGGCAGCATGAAGCTAGGAGGTTGAAACCTTTGATCAGATGGTGTAGGGCTAGATTAGGCAGAACTAACGTTAGAGGTTCTTATTTTTCTTCCCATTGGAAAAAGTTCCCAAGGATGGAAGAATCATAAAGAGAGTGTTATATCTGCAGAAATGGAAAATGTTTCTGAAGGACAATTATTTTGAAAACTCAATCATATATAATTGGTTGTAGCACACAGTAGAAAGCCTAATACTTCAGGCTTCAAACATACTAAGAAATATTTGATTCACAGAATAATTTGTATTTGGATTTTAGGTCTTCGTGTGTATGTATATGTGTGTGTGTGTGTGTGTGTGTGTGTGTGTGTGTGTGATGCATGCCTGTGTGTAGAAGCCAGAGAAGGATGTCAGGTGTTCTGGTCTCACCAGGGTTCTTTCTATTCTATTTCCTTGAGACATGGTCTCTCACTGAACCTGGAGCTTGACTGGTGGTCTATAGGCTCTAAAGAGCATCCTGTCTTTGTCCTTCATAGCAGTGGAGTTACAGGTACATGCTGGCATGCCTAGCTACTCTCTCTCTCTCTCTCTGTGCGTCTGTCTGTCGTCTGTCTTTCCTCTATCTGTGTCTTTCTGTCTGTCTCTGTCTCTTCACATGAGTTCAGATGATTTGAATTTATGTCCTCATGCTTGAGAAGTAGTTTTCTTTTTTTTTTTTTTTTTTTTGGTTTTTCGAGACAGGGTTTCTCTGTGTAGCCCTGGCTGACCTGGAACTCACTATGTAGACCAGGCTGGCCTCGAACTCAGAAATCCTCCTGTCTCTGCCTCCCAAGTGCTGGGATTAAAGGTGTGCGCCACCACCGCCTGGCTGAGAAGTAGTTTTCTTACACACTTCCCTTTCCTGTCCCAAGACCGTATGGCTTCAACTCTCCATATCTCAGGATATGACTTTAAGATACCAGGCTAGTCTGACCCTTAAAATTTAATTAACACTTTTCAAGACAGGAGAAATTAACCTTAAATGAGAGCCAGCAATTATTACTTAGTAATTTATCCTCTTGAGCTGTTGCAAAACATTTGTGGAAATGTATCTGATCCGAATTAATAACTTGCAGCAATGTTTTTGGATGATGCCTGGAATCACTGCTCATATAAAGCAAAGGAGGTTCCACATTGCGTTAGAGATGTCAGGTGATATTCTTTCCTTGGGCACATGGGGCCCTTTGCTTGCCAAGGGAGAGGGTGAGTTCTTAAACCTTCGAGGCTCATATGACTAATGAGAGTCTTTGGCTCCTTATAAGATTTCAAAATAGGAACCACAACATCACATCAGCTTTGTAAAGGAGCCATAAATTATTCTTGTGTCTCCAACACGGGAAATGATTCCCATCAAATCACAAATCATGCCTTTTGACCCCAGAAGCAGTTCCAGGGAAATTTGTGGAACTTCTTAGTATCATTCTCAAAAATATCAGTGATGTATTTCAGATTCTACCAACAAATTCCTTCTGATTTGCCTCATACTTTTACCTAGCCTTTTAAAACTACTTCTTTAACCTATATGTACCCAGCTTTTCAGTTTTTGCCAACACAAAACATCTTCCACTTTATACTAAAACCACCCCAGCATTCTCTGCTCTCAGCCCTCTCTCAAGAGCAAATTACCTACCTCTCTTGAAGTGCTGCCAACTCTGAAGCTTTGCTGGTCCGACCTGACTAAATCAGAGCACTCCTTTCTTTCTCTTTGGCCTTCTCAGTCTTTACGTTTAGAGAATTCAATCTCTCAGACACATCTCTCCCCACCTATGTCCACTGTTCTGTTTCCCTGGACTTCCTTTTAGGAAAGTGAACCTTTTTCCTTTGGTCTAGAGAGAGTATCCTGATAATGGTTAGAATGAATACCTTTCAGACCTATGGCATCTTCACCTGGCGTTCCTTACCAAGATATGCTTGCTTCCTTCTCTGGACTGCTGTTTTCTTTGTTATCATTCCTGACAAAAACAGGTTGATGTTAGGGTCAGGTCAGTCCCAGTCTGAGCCTGACTCAGACTCTCTACACTTCAGAGCATAGTGCTAAATGGGCCTTTAATCCAAAAGGAGAAAAACAACAACAACAACAACAACAACAACCCTCCTCTTCTGTGGGCTGTAGTCTCAGTTCATTCCCCACACGGGGTCTGCACAATGGACATGTTTACTCTTTACATGGGTAAATCCAGCGTTACCTCAGTCACTGAGCCCAGTAGGTTCCCATTGGTCCCTAAACACTCTGATTGATTGGCCTGTTTCAGAGAGCCTCCTTATTCTTCCATCTATGGTGTCTTTGTTTTTGCCTTTGCTGCTCTAGCTACAGGGTTAGTGAATGTCACAGGGTTCCCTATCAGTCTGCAAAGAGTTGTAATACTCCATATGGGTAATGGAGAGTTGTTAGCAATTCATTCTTTATAAACCATAGCATTGTTTACAGAAATTAGGAGTAGTTAGTGCAGTATCTAGGTTTAGTAACAATGAGAAGCTGCTACTATCCCATGTTTGACATGGGACTGGAAAGAGTTCTACCAGTTTCTGACAAGAATATTGACCTTTGGGAGTGGACTCTCCCAACACTGGGTCCTGTGGAATCAAGAGAGCTGGAGAATAAATATTCAGGGCTCCCTTACCTCTGCTTTCCACAGCATCCCTCATCTTCATCCACTCTGAACCAGTCCTAAGGTAGAAAGCTGGAGTACTGTCGGCAATCCTAAGAGCATCTTCTGGGGTCAGAGCAGAGCAAAGGAGATAGGAAGTCAGTCTGGAGGAACAAAGAAAGATGCCTAGCAAAGTTGTGAAACAGAACACTTTTACTTTTTTATTTTTGAAAGTTTCAATAATGTTCTCAGCTAATGTAAGGATTATACCAGTTGAGTCGCCTGATGTTTGTCTCTTGGGTTTAGCTTTAACTATGCATCTGCCTCCTCAGCCACTGGTTTTTCTAAACTCAAGAACCTCCCATAACTTTTGCTACTATGTAAACAGCAGCAATCCTTTCTCTTCAAAACATTTCTTGTACATCTTTGTTGCTTCTGACTTTCTCTTAGGAATGGAACATCCTGAAGCAACAATGGAAAAATGCTAATTTAATCGTGAGAACTTAAGAGCAACAAAGTTAAAATAAGGTTTAGGGAAGTAGTACTTATAGAGGTGTTGAAACCTGAAATAATTGTAAATCAGGTCATTAAGAATTAGCAGGGCCATGAACTGAAAGTCAGCCACTTTGGGGGGTGGGGATCAGGGTGGGAGGGAGGAGTCCCTGTGGTTTCAATAAGCTTTTGCTGGCTTCCAATTACTCCTATTAATGAGGGATGTTTTTGCACAGCACAAAAAGCACCTATGACTAGGTACAAAACGTGTATGACTCTAACACCCAAATAGAATTCTAAGTGCGATACCACGAAAGCTCTGCATAGGGTGGGGGAGAGGATGAGGATGCCAGGGAACAAGGCTGGAGGCTGCCGACTCCTCCATTCTGTCTGCGAATGGATAGATTAACTTGGATGAAAACAGAGACTGAGATATGTAAAGCAAAGGTTAGCATTCTAAAGGTGGACATCAAAGCATTATTTTGCAGTGTTGGGGTTCAAATGTAGGTCTCACTTGTGATAGGTGAGCACTATTACTGAGTCCTGGCCCCCTATGGCTTTGCAATGTCTCTTACAGTGTCTGACTGTCACTTTCTTGCTTGCTTTGATGACTCACATATTTTGAAACTAAACAGAGGAAGAAAATAATTTTTAAAAATTACATTATGAAGTAAAAATCAGAAGATGAGCAGGGTATGGTGAGCACATGCCTTTTATCTCAATATTCAGGGGGAGGAGGAGGGGGAGGAGGAGGGGGAGGAGGAGAGGGAGGAGGAGGAGGGGAAGAGGAGGAGGAGGGGAAGGAGGGGGGAGGAGGGGGAGTTGGGGGCAGACAGATTGAAGTTCAGGGCCAGCCTAGATTACACAGCAAGACCATGGCAGAAAGAAAGATTTCTCAGAAGAAAAATATACACCAAGGAAACAATAAGATTCTTAATTCTATCTTTGATTTCTCATTCAGTTACCTCACTATGACATTGTCTCACATGAGCTCTCCATTCCCGTACCCTCCTTCAGTGCCCTCCACCTATATTAGTGTGCTGGTTCTAGCACAAGCTATCCCACACCAGGCTTATCCAAGCAACCAGAACCCTGTAAGGCATAACATCACACTTCTCCTTAGAAGTCTTTGGAGGCTCCCTGGTGTTTTTTGGTTTTGTTTGTTTGTTTGTTTGTTTTTACTATCTACCCTTTTTACCTGGTTTTGAGAGCTTCTGCCATGTAATGCTTTCATAGGTGATGTCTTAGTCAGGGTTTCTATTCCTGCACAAACATGACCAAGAAGCAAGTTGGGGAGGAAAGGGTTTATTCAGCTTACATTTCCAAATTGCTGCTTATCACCAAAGGAAGTTAGGACTGGAACTCAAGCAGGTCAGGAAGCAGGAGCTGATGCAGAGGCCATGGAGGGATGTTTCTTACTGGCTTGTTTCCCCTGGCTTGCTCAGCCTACTCTCTTATAGAACCCAAGAATACCAGCCCAGAGATGGTACCACCCACAAGGGGGTCTCCCCACTTGATCACTAATTGAGAAAATGCCCCACAGCTGGATCTCATGGAGGCATCTCCCCAACTGAAGCTCCTTTCTCTGTGATAACTCCAGCCTGTGTCAAGTTGACACACAAAACCAGCCAGTACAATTGACCCCTTGTCAACTTGACACACAAACACATCACTATTAAGCCTCAACTCTTACTTTCTTATTCATCCCCAAGATCTAAATAACTTTAAAAGTCCCACAGTCTTTACATATTAAAAGTTAAAATGTCCAATATCTTTTAAAATTCAAAGTCTTTTAAAAATTCAAAGTCTCTTAACTGTGGGCTCCTCTAAAATACTTTCTTCCTTCAAGAGGGAAAAATATCAGGGCACAGTCACAATCAAAAACAAAACTCAAACTCCAATGGTTCAATGTCTGGGATCCAACTCACGATCTTCCGGGCTCCTCCAAGGGCTTGGGTAACTTCTGCAGCTCTGCTCTTTGTAGCACACACCTTGTCTTCTAGGCATCAGCTGCCTGTACTCCACTGCTGCTGCTATTCTTGGTGGTCATCTCATGGCACTGGCATCTCCAAAACACTGCTGTCTTCTGCTGTAACTAGGCTTCACCAATAGTCTCTCATAGGCTCTTTTCATAGTGCCAAGCCTTAACTCCTATGCATGATCCCTTCAGTCCTGGGCCATTAATTGCAACTGAGGTTGTACCTTCACCAATGGCCTTCCATGGCCTCTCACAGTGCCGAGCCTCAGCTGCTCTTTATGACCTGTTCATGCCTTCAAAACCAGTACCACCTGGGTGACTCTTACACAGTACCAAGTCCAGCCACAGCACAAAGTACAACCGTGGCTGTCTCTGGAACACAGCCTCTGTGCTCTCAGAAAACACTTCCCAAAAGATTTCACCTCAGTGATGCTGGTCTCTTCTTAATCACCGCTAATTTCTTAGCTCCAGCTAACCAGCATCAATAGTCCCAGTAATGGCAAAGGTTTGCTTTAGCCGTTCTGGTATCTTGCTAATCACAGCTAATTCTTCAGCCCCAGCTAACCGAAACCACAGAATCTTCACAATCCAAAACATGGCCCTGATAAGAGTCTTTAATCGTCCCTCTGAAATTTCACAAGCCAGGCCTCCATCATCTGCACTGTTTTTAACATTATTTTCCAAATTCCTACAGAACTTTCCACAGAGCTCTCATGGTGATTTCATCAAGATGCATATTTTTATATTAAAAACATTGGAAACATTTCTGCAATACAGTGCATCTTACAATAGATTCATGGCATCTTTTTTAGGCTCATCTTAGCTACAGGATCCCTCTGTTACAGAAACAGGACTTTTTGCCACCCAAGGCTCACTCTTTCACAACTCCATTTTTTCTATCTATCGACTTCATTCTCCTAACTTGGTCTGTGGAAACCCAGCCTATCTTTAAGGTGCAACTCAGAAGGGCTGCTTCAAAGAAGTCTTTGCTCGCCTGGCAGCTGAGCAGCCGGCCTCTGAGGCTCCTGTAACTCTAGCAGCTGGCATCTTATATCTCCTTTCGGTTTAATATTTATGCATTTGTTTGGCCTGCTCTCTTAAGAGTTCCGAAGACTGCCTGAGGGCTCTTAAGATTGCAACTGAAATTGTAGGATTCTATGAAAACCATGTTTGTTTCTTAAGAAAAACGAAGATATTTTGAACTGTTCTTTGCCTGCTTGCTGGATTTATATCTAAGCATTGTTTCTGAGCTCACGAAGAATGCTGCTCAGAGCTGCCACCTTAAGGTAGCTAGCACCTCAGCAAGGAGCAGTGGGAAGGAGGGAAGCCCTCCTGAAGCTCCTTGGGGAATGAGGGTGGGGGCTGACAGGAGTGGCTGCTCTTGGGGAGGCGGCTTTCCCTGGGTTCTAGGAGCGGCCATGGGAAAGGTCAAGAGAAGCATGCCGTTTAGATGGCCAGCCCTCTCTGCTAGACATGAATCACTGTGACGTCTTGGGCTGGTGAGGCCAAAGGAAGTAATAGCTTCCCTTGGGAACTCCAGACTGGAATGGAAGTCCAAAACAGGTCTCCATGGGCGCTTATGTGGAGGCACCAAATGTGACCCAGATCTGTTGGAGGGCATAACCTGGAAAAAGAGAGGCATGCTTGCAAAGCATTGCATGTAGCAGCTTCTTCATCACAGCTAATGTGGAACACCCTGCATAAGTCATGTATACACAATTCTTTCCCTCTCTGCCTTTTCTTGTGTGTCCACTGAAACTAATCTATTCAAGTGTTCTCTTGCTATTGCCAGGGTATTCTGGGACTAAATTTAATGATTTGTAAACCACACTCTTTTAATCGCAGCACTTGGGAGGCAGAGGCAAGTAGATCTCAGTGAGTTTGAGGTCAGCCTTGTCTACAAACCAAGTTCCAGCCCAGCCCAGTCTGGGGTTTTTACACGGAAATTGGGGAAGGGGGTGGAGGGAGGGGAATGATTTATAAATTTGTTGCAGACAAATGACATTTTCTGTAAGGGCTATTTACTCAACTTGACTTTCCATGCATACTGTCTCCTCTGTCAGTCTCTACAGACATTCTGAGGGAAGATCTGAGAAGTTAGAGGTCCCTGCCTGAGTCCAGCACTCTATCATCTGCCTGGTGCTCACTAACAGATCTGAAGTTCATTTTCTTCAGAGGCGAAACGGTCCTCATTATAACCTGGATATGTCCTTTGAAAGCTGTTTAGTTATTCTCTTCACCTTTCACAACAGAAAGCCCTGCACTGAGGTCATATTGTTGATCTTATTTTACTCAAATAATTTAGTCTTAAAAAAATTGTCCTCATTAAATTAGCATAAATATTTATTATGGAAAATGTAGAAAGTATGGAAAAGTATAAGAAAGTAACTATTGTAACTGCTTAGAGGTACTATTACTAACATTGCAGTATGTTTATTTAGCCTTGCAATAATTTTTCTTTGTATAGTCATATAATCTTTTAAATGTTTGCTATTGAATGGGAATTAGACTTTCAAGCTATTTTATCTTAGTTGTTAATGTGTATGTGGTATGTGTGTGTATTTGAATGCATGTTTGCATGTGCAGGAACACATGTATGTTTAGATACATGTGAGTGTGTCTCGTGGTCAACCTGTTTTTAAAGTCTGTTTTTTCTACCATAACAGTAAATGATTAACATTTGCTTTTGTTATGTAACAGCCCACAAAGTGAGCTCTGACACTAGATCATCAGCATTTGAATTTTGACTGTCATTTGGCCCTTGGACATGTCCTTTAATTGAAACAATTACAGATTCCCCAACTGTAAAGCTGGGGTCACTAATAATTCCTATTTCATACAATTGTGAGTATCCAAGTGAGCATTTGCCAAGTACTAACAGCAATACTTAGCTGAGAGAAAGGCTTTGAAAGGTTAGCAACTGTGCCTTTTTTTTTTAACATTCTTTTAAATACTAGATAGGATTCCATTGTTTGGATGGAGCACAGTGCAGATATTGGATAGTGTTAAAGAGATGTAAGAAGCTTCTTTTTGGTGGATAAACAGTGAGACAAGTATTCTTTTCCATTGTGTTTGTGTATTGACTTTATTGTGCATATTTAACATATACAATGTGCTGTAGAATAATGTATACATGTAACAAAATGAGTATTATAGTGAAAAGAATTTAGCATAGTCATTGCTCAACAGTTATTCATTCATCTTTCCCTCCTCCATGTCAAGAGAGGCCATAATCACTTAGTAAGATCTCTGAATACAATACTCTGTTATTAATTACTGTTATTCTCCATCTTTCTCCTTGTTTGTCTCATAACCCCAGAGACCTGTTTTGTATTCTGGGCCCATATCTCTTCACTTCTTTCCCCACTCTTCACCCTGGTAGCCACCATTACTCTCTCCCTCTACATGTTTGGCATTTTGATTTAGATTTCACATATAAATGAAATACGATATTTGTTTTCTTTCTTGGCTTATTTTGTTTTGCATAATGTCCTCCAGGTTCTTCAATGTTGTGGCAACTAGCAGAAACTTCTTTTCTAGACAGAGTAACATTCCATTGTATAAATTGATTACACCTTCTTTTTTATCTCTTGACTTCAACAGACTGGTTGTTTCCGTGCCCTGGCTGTGGTAAATAAGCTGCACTGAAAATAGAGGTCGGAATAGATAACTGTGTTCCCCACCATGTGTCTGTAGCAGAGTGCACAGTAGCATGCCAAGGAGGAATACAATGCTGGGAGGGGAGGGAGATATGTTTTACCTCAGTAGCTTTGAGCTTCATGTAACCTGGAAAGGTGATAGTCAGTCAGAAGTACCATACAGCCAAATATCCAGCGATTCCTTCTAGATTGGATCACTAGTAATCCTACCTTCAGATTCTGGTCACAGATGTATCTGTGGTTCTTCAATATCTGCCATAGAGTGATCCACCCTGATGGCTTGGCCTGAGGGAAGCTTGAGTATATACTTTATGAGTTCTGGAACCACTGTCTTTTCCAGACTGGTGATGATGAAGGTCCTCCTGCAGTAGAGAAGAGCAGGAGCCCCTGAGGTTCTGGGTCCTGATCACTTACCTGTCTGTAGTTAAGAGAATGACTGTTTTACATTCTGGTGTCCTTCCTACAAATGGAGAGATCTGGAAGATGATGTGGCTACATGGAAAACCCAATGTGGGATTTCATTTAGCAAACTCGAATCTGCAGCTGTTGACTGACCCTTCTGAGAATGACTGCTGTATTTGTCCGTGTTCTTGCTTTTATCTCTTTGAACTGTTCTCTGTCTTTCACAAGTTGGCTTGTAACTTTTAAACAGATGGAATTTGAGGCCTTCTCTAGATAATCCCTGTTTTCTCTGATCTTTCTTATCTTGAACTTTCATGGGTTGAACTTTGAAAGTCAGTTTGTTATTAGTCAGAAAGGTCGTGTGCTCCCTTCTCTCTCTTTAACTAGCATGCATCTGGTACAGCTCGCTCTGATTCCTATTTAATTGATTCCATCTCACTTCCTTTCCTTTGCTTCCCACTGTAATAGAACATGGCGTGGAAGCCCTGGTGCTTCCTCAGATTTTCAGGACATAGAGGCAGGATGCTTTTGGAATCAATAGTGTCACAATCTTGTTTAGGGTGGACTTCCCAAGTCAAGAGTCGTTTTTTTTTTTTTTTTAAGGGCTGGGAATTGTCTTAGTCAGTGTTCCTACCATGACCAAAAGCAGGTGGGAGAAAAGGCTTTATTTCAGCTCACAACTCTCAGCTCCCATCACTGAGGGAAGTCAGGGCAGAAACTCAAGCAGATCACAAACCTGGAAGCAGAAGCTGATGCAGAGGCACTGGTGCTCTGTCTGGCTTCTCACAGCTCGCTCTACCTGCTTTCTTATAGCACCATGGCCACCTGTCCCTGAGGTGACACTGCCTATAGCAAGCTGGCCCCTACCACATCCATCACCTATCAAGAAAACACACTACATGTTTGCCCACTGTCCAGTCTGAGTCAAGGGGGAGGGGACATTTTCTCAATTGAGGTTCCCTCTTCCTAAAATGACTGTAGCTTGTGTTAAGTTGACATAAAACTAGTCAGCATAGGACTTAAGGTGGGAGGGTGGGGGTGGGGGGAGGAGGGAGAAGGGGGACTGGTTAGTGAGCAGAGTCCAGGGAGCCTCTGGTGGCGAAAGCCTCTCTTCCCAGGCAGTGTTACAGCTCTTGTGAGGGATGCTCTCAGGGACAGAGTAGCTCTCACACACCCTTATTCCTTCTGGATAGGATCTTACATACAGTTTTGGGGTGGGTTGGGTCTGACAGCAGGTGCTTCCTATTGGCTTGGCCTGAGATGCTCATTTACATGAGGAGGAGCTTGGGGTGCTGCCTCTAAGTGACTGATGGCCACAATTCTCTCTGTGGGGGGCTGTGGCTATGTGACTGGGGCCTGGTGCAGGGAGCAGGTGAAGCAACTACAGTCCCTTCAGGGTCTCTGGGGCTTCAAGCCTTAGCTTGACCTTACCAGGCTTCCTCTCACCATCCACTGCCCCACAAGCCTCTACTACTAAGTTTCTCTGTTGAAACAGTTTTGCTGAGAGAGAGGCAGAATGGTGAATGACTGATTTGTGTATAAAAGAATTAAAAAATACAGTAAGATGAATTAGTATGAAGTATTGTAAATGAGGCAAAAAACCTGTGTTAATTTTTATGAACTAGTATTAGCATATGTACATGAATCAAGTAGCTCGGGATTTTCAGAACACTTCATAAGCACCAGGAAAGTCCTGTTAATCCATGAATGACTTGCAGGATTGCAAAAACCTCCACAATGTAACGGCATTTGCAACTCTTAACAGCAGTCACTTTGTGCAGATGAAGATGCTTCCAAGAATATTTGAGGTCATTTGCAAGGCTTGCCAGTCACACACACACACACACACACACACACACACACACACACACACACACACACAGTCTGCCCTGCAGCTGGGCACGGCCTCTTGCACACCACTCTGTTATGTAGGTAGGAAAGTACAGTCTGAGATGTGAGAAAGCCAGAGCTAGGTCAGGGGTCCCTGGGCCTGCGATGAGGCCCCTATCCATGGAGTTCTCAGACTCTTGGACATTAGGCACCACTGGGAATTGTGGAAGAGCCACAAACAGAGTGGGGGCCTGCAGGCTGGGGACAGAGTCTAGCCTGGGACTGGGAAAGAGGAGCACCAGCATATCTCAGCGTTAATTTTCCTTAGCTTGGTGGAGGCAGACTGGAAGTGCAGAGAGGCCTTCTATGGGAGAATTAAGCTACAGCTCTGTAGTGGAAGGTCTTCTTCATGCCTCTCCACAGCAGACCTTGATGAAAGAGATAGTCTGAGTTGTTTATTGGCTGTTCATGGTGGAAAATGGAACCGTACCCACTTCTTTGTGTAGATCTGAGATTAAATACCTTTTGCAGGGAGGAATGTCTGGGAAGGGAAGCTTATTGGCCTAACCCTCCTGGCTTCTAGATACCTCATTAGCATGGAGAACTCTGTTGTGGGCCTACATGACCATAGGTCATGGTTCCTTTGATTCTGGGTTGGTAGTTTTTTTGAGTAATCTTTGATATAATTGGACACATGTGGTCTTAATTTAAATAAGTAACAAAATAATAAAGGCCATCAGAGATCAACATTTGATATTCACTGAACATTTTAGATTTTGGTATCAAAGGAATGAGAATTTTAAAGGAATGTCAAACAAATCCGTATTAGGGTATTTCAGACAAGTAGACTTTCAATGGGTTCTTGGAACTAACAACTGATCCTTCAGGTGAATACTTTTTCAGGTAAAAATCTGAGGGCCTGACTTATTGTTAACTGGCTCTGGGACTCCAAGTTAGGCCTGTGCTATGAGTGCTTGGAACCAGATGGCAAAGCAGCTTAAAACCACATGAGGCGAGCTTCTTGAACGTTTTCAGGGAACTAATTAACTCGCTATGCAAACCAAGCTGCCCTCAGGTTTGTAGAGATCTGCCTGACTGCTGGAGATAAAGCATGGGCCACCATGCTTACTCATTCTAAGCATTTCTTTCTTTCCCTTTTCTTTTTATATGCTTGTTTTGTTTGTTTATTTTTACATCCCAAATGCATTTCCCCCTCCCTCCTCTCCTTCCAGTCTCTCCCATGCACTCACCCTCTGTCCCCCTCCCCATCCAGTCCTCCTCTGTTTCTCTTTAGAAAAAGGCAGGTCTCCCATGGATATCAACCAGCCCTACAAGTTTCAGTAAGATTAGGCACCTCCTCTCCTATTAAGGCTAGACAGGGCAACCTAGTAGAAGGAAAGGCTCCCAAAGGCAGATTTAAAAAAAGGCAAGTCCCAAAGTTAGGAGTCCCACAAGAAGACCAAGCTACACAACTGTAACTATGTGCAGAGGACCTAGGTCAGCTCCATTCAGGCTTCTTGGTCAGTGGTTCAGTCTCTGTGAGCCCCTATAAGCCCAGGTTAGTTGATTCTGTGGATTTTCTTACGGTATCCTTGAGCCTTCTGGCTCCTACAATCCTTCCTCCCTCTCTTCCGTAGGATTCCCCAAGCTCAGCCTAATGTTTGGCTGTGGCCTCTGCATCTGTTTCCAGCAATCCTGGGTGAGCCTCTCTAAGGACATTTGGGCTAGAAGCCAATCTACGAGTATAGCAGAATATCACTAGGATTCATTTCACTGACATTTTTGTTGTAGTTTGTTTGTTTTTGCCATTTGTATTTGATTCTATCCTAGGTCTCTGGGATATCCAGCCTCTGATTCCTGCCCTCTGAGCATCATCAGGCATGAATTCCCTCTCATGACATGGTCCTCAAGCTGGACCAGTCATTGGTTGGCCATTCTTGCAATGTCTGAAACATTTTTACACCATCACATTTGTAGTCAAATTGTAGGTTGAAGGTTTTGAGGTTGGGTTGGTGTCCCAATCCCTCCACTGGAAGTCTTTCCTGGTTACAGGAGATGGCCAGTTCAGGCTCCATACTCCCCATTGCTAGGAGTCTTAACTAGAGTCACCCTCATAGATTCCTGGGAGTTTCAATTGCCCTAGGTTTCTAGCTCATCCCATTCTTCATTCCAGTTGTCTCCTAGCACTCCCTCCATCCTCCGCACACCTGATCCCTCCTGTTCCCCTCTCTACCTCATCACCATTCAGTTTCTTTACCCCAGCCACCCTTGATCTCTACTCTATTTCCTCTTCTCAGTGAGATTCATGTGTCCCCCTGCCCTGTAGAAGGAGATTCTGATGCTTTGATCAGGAATCTGCATGTGAACACTGAAGGTCCTGTTTCCCAATTAGTTCTTGATTGATCAATAAAGTTGCTATAGGCCAATGAGCTGGGCAGAATAGGCAGGCCTTCCAGTTTTCCCGAAGGCAGGCTAGCAGACACAGGAGAGGAGAAAGGATTTGCCCTGCTTTGGAGGGAGAAAGAGCCATCAGCCATGTGAGATCTTGGGTGGAGTGGCCATAGGACTCTTCCCTGACTGGGCCTGGAGTAGTAGGTGGGAGATTAGAAACCCACTAAGCTGAGGGCAAATTTAGGGTGTTGAGTTGGGACTAAGGATAACTGAGCAGCGAGGATAGATTTAGGGTGCTGAGCTGGGAGTGAAAAGAAGAGCACAAGACCTGAGGAAGGCTTAAAAGAGCCCATCCATTGATCTAAAGCACATTAAAAATAAGTTAATGTGTGTGTGTCTTTCATCTGTGGATGAAGAAACCTGGGCAGAGCTATTAGCATGGTCCACCCAGAGCTTAAAGCGGGGTAGTAAGAACTACATGCTACACCCACCCCTTAAGCCTTCCTTATTACTCAGCTTCTCTGGGTCTGTGGATTGTAGTGTGGGTATCCTTTACTTTATGGTTAATATCCACTTATAAGTGAGTACATACCATGCTTATGTTTCTGGGTCTTGGTTACCTTGCTCAAGAAGATCTTTTCTAGTTCCATCCACGTGTCTGCAAATTTCATGCTGTCAATTGTTTTTAACAGTTTAGTAATACTCCATTGTGTAGATGTACCACATTTTCTTTATCCATGCTTCAGCTGAGGGACATCTAAGTTGTCTCAGTTTCTATTATGAATAAAGCTGTTATGAAAATAGTTGAGCAAGTGTAGCCATTCTGATATCTAATCAAATAGATTTTCAACCAAATTTAATCGAAAGAGATGGGGAAAGATAATTAAGACTCATCAAAGGAAAAATCCACCAAGATGATTTCTCAATTTGGAATGTCTATATCCCAAATGCAAGGGCTACCACATTCATAAAAGAAACATTACTAAAAGTTAAAATATATAATGAAACCCCACAAATTATTAGTGGGAGACTTCAACACCCCGTTCTCACCAATGGACAGGTTATCAAGACAGAAACTAAATAGAGAAATAATGGAACTAACAGACATTGGAACTCAAATGGAGCTAACAGATTATCTACAGAACATTTTACTCAAACACAAAAAGAATATACCTTCTTCTTAGTACTTCACAGAACCTTCTCCAAAATTGACCATATTCTTGGTCACAAAGCAAGTCTCAACAAATTCAAGAAAATTGAAATAATCCTCACTAACTTATGAGACCACCATGGATTAAAAGTGGACTACCACAACAGCAACAGAAACATCAAAAAGCCTACAAACTCATGGAAACTGAACAACTCTCTACTCTATGATCATTGAGTCAAGGAAGAAATAAAGAAATTAAAGACTTCCTAGAATTCAATGAAAATGAATGCATAACGTATCCAAACTCATGGGATACAATGAAAGCCCTGCTAAGAGGAAAGTTCATAGCACTAAGTGCCTTCATAATAATTAGTGAGATCTCATACTAGTGACTTAACAGCACACCTGAAAGTTCTAGAACAAAAAGAAGCAAACACACCAAGAGGAATAAGCAACAGGAAATAAACAAACTCAGGGCTAAAATCAACAAAATAGAAACAAAGAGAACAATACAAAGAATCTATGAAACAAAGAGTTTATTCTTTGAGAAAATCAACAAGATAGACAAATCCTTATCCAAACTAACAAAAAGACAGGGAGAGAATATCTAAATTAGCACAATTAGAAATGAAAAGGGGGATGTAACAACAGACATCAAGGAAATTCAAAGAATCACTAGGTCTGACTTCAGAAACCTGTGTTCCACAAAAATGAAATGGAAAATTTTCTCAATAGATACCACTTACCAAAGTTAAATCAAGATCAGATAAACAATTTAAATAGACCCATGACCCCTAAGGAAATAGAAGCAGTCATTAGAAGTCCCACCTGCAAAAAAAAAAGCCCATGGTCAGATGATTTTAGTGCAGAATTCTACCATACTTTCAAAGAACTACCATCAATATTCCTCAAAATATTCCACAAAATAGAAACAGAAGGAACACTGCCGAATTCATTTTATAAGGCCCCAGTTACCCTGACTCCTAAACTACACAAAGACTCAATAAAGAAAATTTCAGACCAATTTCCCTTATGCACATTGACAAAAAAATATTCAATAAGATGCTTGCAAACCTAACCCAAGAATACATAAAAAAGTTCATCCACCATGATCAAGTAGATTTCATCTTAGAGATGTAGGGATTTTTCAACATATGAAATATGTCAATGTAATACACCATATAAACAAACTGAAAGAAAAAAAAGCACATAATCATCTCATTAGATGCCAAAAAGCTTTTGACAAAACCCAACACTTCTTCAGGATAAAAGTCTTGGGAAGACCAGGGATACAAGGCACATACTGAAACATAATAAAGGCAATATATAGTAAGCCAACAGCCAACATCAGATTAAATGGAAAAACCTTAAAGCAATTTCACCAAAATCAGGAACAAGACAAGGCTGTCCATCCTCTCCATATCTAATCAGTATAGTAATTGCAATTTAACTAGAGCAATAAGACAACTAAGGGGATACAAACTGGAAAGGAAGTAGTCAAAGTATGGTTATTTGCAGATGATATGATAATTTACACAAGCGATCCCAAAAATTTTAGCAGAATATGAAAAGTATCTTCAGCAAAGTGGTTGGAAACAAAACCAAATTAAAAAAAAAACATTGGCCCTCCAATATACAAATGATAAATGGCCAGAGAATGAAATCAGGGAAACAATACCCTTCAAAATAGCCACAAATAATATAAATTTTTTCCCTTTGTTTCTGTTTCCTTTCTGGTCTTCCGACCTGAGTGGATTGGGGTTCTGGCGACTAGCCAGTGAGTCTTCAGGTCCAGTAGTGTATCTCTACTGGGGTTTTTTTTGGCCTGCCAATCCTCTGGGGTTTGGGGTGCCAACATTTCCTCTAGGGTTCCAAGTACCTATGTGCTCTCTGTGGTTCTAGGTACCTGTTTGTTCTCTAGAGTTCCTAGTAAAGCATGGGCTCCAGTAAAACAGAAGTCTTCTGTTGAAACTGTGAGTCAAGAATACGGAGCCCAGAGGAGGTAATGAAGTTTGGGCTGTTGGGCAGGCTTTAAGGAAAGTTAGCAGGCAGAGAGTCCTGTCTTACCTGGGGTTCCTACTGCCCGAGTGGCTTCCTGGAAAGCAGCCTGAGTTGTAGGCTGAAATATGGAAGAACCCTTATTCCTAACATTTCTAAGTCATTCAAAAGTCTCCAGAATTTGTTCCCACATAATTTTCCAAAGGTGTTCCCACAGCCTACTTTTGTAAACTGTTCTAATCAGGTCTCTTTATTTCCCAGGTAAGGCATTGTACTCTAGGAGCTCTCTGTCACGTTCCTACTTACCTGCCCAAATCCTCTCCACTGTTCTGCACAACTCTCATCACTGCTGTTAACTTTTATCTGCCTGTTCCCACTAGACAACTAAATTACTGTGTGTACCATCAACATGGTATTTGATAACTGATAGCATGTGCTATCACCACTGTTTCCTGTGCGTTGCTGCTGTTTTCTTTCTTTCTTTCTTTCTTCCTTTCTTTCTTTCTTCCTTTCTTTCTTTCTTTCTTTCTTTCTTTCTTTCTTTCTTTCTTTCTTTCTTTCTTTCTTTCTTTCTTTCTTTCTTCCTTCCTTCCTTCCTTCCTTTCTTCTCATCTCCAACATATTTATTTTTAAATGGATTGTGCTAAGTGCAGAGAAGTATAGACTAGAAAATAAATACAAATGTAAGCTATTTTACTAATTATTTTATAACCACAAACTCATACAGAGGATGACACCCTGTAAAAAACACAATAGATTAAAAATGAGTTGTTCCTTTAGCAAGGCTGAAGGTTCAGTCTCTGGTATTTGGAATTTAGGACGTAGTCCTAGGCTGGAGAGATGGCTCCGGTCATGACCAAGAAAATAGATGCAACTTTTGTTTTTGGAATGATCACTGGGTGTTTGACATAGTCCATGCTTTTAATCAGACTTGAACAGAAGTGCGACTACCAGGTATAAGTAGATGAAGTGTTTGGTTTCATGTGCCACATAACTACCAAAGTTCTGTCTTACAGTGCAATGTCAGGTGGGGTTGTACTTCATGTCAAATTCCTTCTTCATATAGACTGAAATATCCCTTTTTATGTTATACTGCACTAGTACCTGAGTGGCTCACTCCACTGAGTCTTGTTACTGATGGAAAACATTAAAAAATATGTATCTTATCTGAACGTGTAAGTATTCCTTTTTTATTATTGCCTAAACTTCAGCTTGACAGTTATGTAGCATGTACACTGTGTTACAAATTATCACTTAGAGATAATTTCAAGCATGCAGAGTAGACATAGGTCATCTGCAAATACAATATCATTCTGTAAAACAGATGCGAGCATGTAAAGATTTTGGTTTTCATGAAGATACTAGAACCTACTCTAAGTATACAGAAACAACTATAAATTATTGTCCTCATAATTTAATATCATCACCCCTCATGGAGCCTGGACATGTGTTTCATATCACATCTTGGAAAGCAATGGCTATTTACACATGAGTGAATGCATAAGGGGTCACTGGGACAAGAATTAAACCACTACAGTTTGTATTTGCCCCTATCATTTGTCTGATTTTAAATTAATTACTCTATGCCTCTTTATTATCTGAGGAATAGGAATAAAAATAGTATTTACTTTATGGAGTAGTGTTGAAAATTGAATTAGTTCATACATATAAAGTACCCTAACAGTTTCTATAGAACCTGATGAGTATTTATTCAATGTTACTTACTTGAGTCATTGAGAAATAATGTATTTTATGCAAGATTAGAGAGAATTTTAGCTAGTATAATATATAGTATTATTTACATTTTATATTTATATATTACAGATAGGTAGTTGATAGGTGGAGAGACAGACAAAATAAATATGGAATTAGAAAATATCAAACTGAGGGAGGTATCTCAGACCGAAAAGGGCATGCATGATATGTACACACTAGTAAGTGGATATTAGCCAAAAAAAAAAAAAAAAAAAAGTACAGAATACCCAGGATACAATACACAGAATTCAAGAAGGTTAACAAGCCAAAGGGCCCAAGTGAGGATGCTTCAATCCCACCTGGTAGAGAGAAGAAAGCAATCATGGAGAGGGGGACAGTCAGAGGGAGGCACAGGGGTAGGAGAAGGGAGGAGGTGGGGAAAGGGGAACATGATCAGGTATTGGGAATGTGGGATAGGAGTGAAGCCCTGAGGGCCAGCAGAATGAATGGAACCAGGAGACTTCAGGAGGTATGTGTGTGTTGGGGGGGATGCTCTAGAATGTACCAGAGACCTGGGAGGTGAGAAACTCTCAGGACTGAAAGGGAGGGACCTTAGATGAAATGCCCAACAGTGGGGAGAGGGAACTTGTAGAGTCCACCTCCAGTAGAAAGACAGGGCATCAAGTGAAGGGATGGGGTTGCCATCCCACAGTCAAAAACTCTGACCCACAATTGTTCCTGTTTAAAAGAACTTCAGGGACAAAAATGGAGAAGTGACTGAGGGAAAGGAAGTTCAGTGACGGCCCAAATTGGGATCTATTTCAAGGAGATGCTCCAAGGCCTGACACTATTACTGGTGCTGTGGTGTGCTTACAGACAGGAGCCTAACGTGGCTGCCCTCCAAGAGACCCAACAGACTGAGACAGACACAGATACTTACACCCAGTCAATGCACTGAAGTCAGAAACCGTTGTGGTTGAATGAGGGAAAAGCTGGAAGCTGTGGAGGAGGCGACCCCATAGGAAGACCAGCAGTCTCAGATAACCTGGACCCCTGAGATCTCTCAGACACAGAGTAACACACCAGGCAGCATACACTAGCTGGTTTGAGACCCCCCAACACATATACAGCAGAGGATTGCCTGGTCTGTCCTCAGTGAGAGAAGATGCACCTAGCCCTTGAGAGACTTGAGGCCCCAGGGAGTGGGGAGGTCTGGAATGTTGGGAGTGGGGACATCCTCTTGGAGATGGGGGTGGGGGAGGAATGGGATAAGGAACTGTGGGAGAGAGGACTGGAAGGGGGATAATGACTGGACTGTAAAAAAAGATTAAAGATAATTAAAAACAAACAAAAAACTTCACCTTGAATTTAAGTGTTTGCTTCTTAAATTTTATCAGAATATTTATTTTACATAAATTAATTTAGCAAGTCAACTTTGTCATTTAGTCAATTTAACATGAATATGAAAGTGATTGCACAGACAGGAAGGTTTCTAGCATGACAAGTACATCGCCCTTTAATAATGGCACATGAGTTTTGTTGCTCTTTGGAGCCATCTTCTGGTCAGTGGTGGATTACAGATAATGTAAGCTTTGCCCATGAATTTAAAGTTATGCTCTTTGAACATCATGTACTCCCCATAAGGGGATAGCTAGAAATCTGTAGCCCAAATAATACCTAGAAGCAGTTTCCTCAAGAGTCAAATAATTGGGATCACTTAGAATGATGAAGAAAAGAATCCTGGGTGGAAATGAGCATGTCCTATATATTGCAGAATTATTTTAATCGTCTAACAGGTTTTTGTGTACTTCTTTCTGCTAATAGGATGGGAAACATACACATGAGCACACACATGCACTTTTAATATCGTGTACAAACTTAAGTGTATGTATAAATCCATACCTTTGTACTTTCAAACATTCATTACAAAGAGAACTTCCTATCTGATCTCTTTTCCTATGGCAGCTACATTAGTAACTCTTTACATTAGCAGTCTCCTATTAGGTGAAGATGAACACCTAGCTTCAACGGTCTCACCTGTCTTCACTCTTATCATAATCACTGCCCCTTCTGTTCAGATGTGCATGTGATCACAGCCTGTCTAGGGGAAGGTCCCTGTTACACCGTTTTCATCCTTTCAGATTTCTATCTTTGGGGCTGGAGAGATGGCTCTGTGGTTGAGAGCACTGACTACTCTTGCAGAGGACCCTAGTTAAATTCCCAGCATCCACTTATTTAATTATACATATATGTTGACTTTCCCAATATGATACACAGCACTGCAATTAGCTCTCCATATCCACGGGTTCGGCACCCATGTATTGTAGGGCGCTGCAGGCCCTTGTAGTGTGCATGACAAGGGGAAAGGAGTAGGGGGAAAAAAACCCATGTCTCGCCAGAATTCTTTGACTCTGGCAAGGCAGACACAGGAGACTGTTGTGCGCCCCAGTGCCACCGGGTGGGTGCCTGGCTTCGAGAAGCTATGGGACCCCAATCCACGGGGGTGGGGGAAACAGTCTCGTGGCCCCTAGGCATCATGGAGGCCAGGGACGACAGATTCTAGCTCTCAGACGTCCCAGAACGCCGTTGGATACCGATGAAGAGCTGAGAATGGGGGTCTCGGGGGCAGCTCAGTCAGTCCTGGGGCCAAAGGAGAAAGGGGCATTGAGGGAAGGCTTGCTGGGCAGTTCTTGTGCAAGTCTTTGGTCCAGTCTGGCGGCTGGAAATGCTAGGAGACTATCCATTGGTTTTAGTGCTTTATTGTAGAAAAGTAGAGTAAGAGATAGGAGGTAGAGAAGTAGAAGCCACCATAGCCATGTGGAGAGAGGGGGAAGGGAATGGGGGGGCACAAGAGACAAGAGAGTAAGAGGATGAGAGAATAAGAGAGAGACCGTTTTATAGTGGGCCAGCCTACCTGGCTATTGCCAGGTAACTGTGGCGAGAGGCATACCTGGCTGTTGCCAGGTGACTGTGAGGGTAGAGTCCAGCCAAATACTAGGGGCTTGGGTCCTGGCTCTACATGACTGATGGCTACAGAATTATGGAGTTGAGGGCCTCATGATGTCAGGAGCCTAGTATCTGGGAGCATGGGCAATCAGACCTTCCGTTCCTCATAGATTAATCCCTACTGGGTTGCTGGGGTTTAAACCTAGCTCAACCAGAACACAGACTGCCTTTTATGGTCTGACAATGTATTAAAGATAACTTTGAGTGGAAAATAACATGGGGAAATGTGCCCACGTCTGTGTTAAACACGTGTTCTGTGTTTGCTGTTCTTCCCTAAACAATGCACTACGGACACTGTCAAGAGCACTTACAGCATGCTGGGTTTTGATGGTGATCTACTGTGGGGACATGTACAAAAATGGAGTCGTGTGAAGAGAATTGTGAGAATTGAGTGCTTGTGAGAAAACTCCAAGAAAACAAGAGCCTTGTGACCTCAGTTTTTCTAAAACAAGTAATTTTTTTTTTGGAATGTGCTTGCATGCATCTCCCAGGTGTAGCAGATAAGAGTGAGTTCAGATTAGTCATCACACCTGGCCATTGTTACGTATTTACACGCCAGGCATGTGCTGCTTTCCCTCTTGAGTGTACTTTGCTCATGTGATTCCTCTTAACCCTCAGAGTGTATATCCTCTGATGCTCTGAAGGAAGTTGGTGATTGCATGAGACTGTAGTCCTCCTCATTCATCAGTTCTACTCTCCAGGTCCCACTGCCAACTGGAGGGGTAAACAGTCGACTGATTATTTAAGTATAAAGAGGGGTGTGCTTAAGATGTATACAAACAGCATACAATTTATAGAAAGTATTTGGACACACACAGATTTTAGTATATGTAGAAATGTGCCGTTAGATATCAAGAAACAGTTGTATGTTTTTATATTATTTTCTTGAATTACTTGGATTCCCACTCACCCTAGCCCCTATCATTGTGGTATATCTTTACGAAATTTAGTTTCCTTTTTACAACTCTGCAATGAAAGAATCATAGGTAAATTTTACCCATTTTCATAATTATTACCTTATAGCTCTCTACTTGGTGTTTTTAACATAGACTGCCGAAATCCACCAATCCTGTTGATTGAGAGAGTCTTGTTTTCCTTGGTGTCCTCCACTCTCTCTGGCTCTTACATTAGCTGTTTCTTCTTCCACAGGGTTTCCTGAAGCCTCAGAGGATTTGATAAAGACATCCTGTTGAGGGCTGGGTGTTCCAAGGTCTCTCTTTTCATATTTCTGGCTATGAGTCTCTATTCCCATCTGCTGCAGGAGGAAGCTTCGATGTCTGATCAAGGCACTGATCTATAAGTACAGCACAATGTCATTAGGAGTCATTTCATTGCTACATACTCTTAGTACAACAGTAGTAGTTGGTTTTAACCTAGGTTCCTGGGCTATCAGGTTTGGATCTTAGTCCTCTACTAGATGTGTAATTGGTAACAATCCCTTCTGTAGGATTTGCTGTACAGAAGCTTTTCAGTTTTATGAGTGTCATGTTTATAAAAAGATAAAAAGAGGGGAGATAAGAGAGGGGAGATATGTTCTATGGAGGTGTGGTGAGTTTTGGGGGAAGGGGGTGCCTCAGCAGGCCTATGCTGAGGCACTCCCTTCCCCCTGAGGGACTGGCCACACGTTGGTATAGTAGAGAATAGAGTTTATTAAGGGCATGGGGAGGGGAGTTAAGAGGGTAGTAGAGGCAGAGAAAGAGAGATAGAGATAGAACAGAAGTAGAGGAGTAGAGGCTGGCCATGAGCATGTGGAGAGAGGGGGGAAGAAAGCGGGGGGAGAGAGAGGAGAAGGGAACAGCAAGGAAACAAGAGAGCACGGAGGGGGCAAGCATCCCCTTTTGTAGTGAGTCAGGCACACCTGGCTGATGCCAGGTAACTGTGGGGCAGAGCTTAGACAGAATGCTAACATTCCCTCATTTTGGTTTAATTTAAAAAGAAAAACTTAGAAAGAGGTGATGGTAAAGCAGGAACAGGGTTATCTATTGTGATATATGACTACTTCCTACTGGCATTGGGGGCAACATGTCTCTAGAAAACCTAGAAGAATGGGTATGGGGATGTTTGTCCAGTCTTAGGAGAGTTGGCTCTTTCCTTGCTCTCCAGGGTCTATGGAACCATCTGTGGATAGATCAGAAGGAACAAATCCAGCAGAAGCATCTGTGTCTGTGAGAGGAGATTGGAGCATCTGGAGGTTGCTTCCCTGGACCTGTCCTAGATACAGTAAGCACCTGGACTTGACAAGATGCTGAAACACACACACACACACACACACACACACCACCACCACACCAGATAGAGATTAATTATGTGTGGAAGAAAGAAAATTTTTTTCTTAAGATGTACATTTGAAACCTCAGTGGGAACTTGGGGCAGATGTACTTTTCTGGATGGAGCCTATTTAGTCCATGAGAGGTAGATCTGAGTGGGTTTCCTGTAGCTTTTAAGTTTACAAAAGAGATAACTACATGAGTTAATAACATGAACAGTCTTTGAGATGAGCCATTTGTGAAGCAGAAGGAACAAGATTAAAAAGTTGCATCATATAGTGGAGTGTTTCATTAGAGTTAGGCAAATTTATAGGAACTTAAATAATGGTAGGACAGTGGCATAGTATGAAGATAAAATATGAAGTATTTAATCAAGTAAGGAAGTAACAGATCTATGAAGGCTTGTTGTTACTGTCACGCTACAGTTACCTTAGCTGTCAATGTAGTCAGAAATCTCGGGAAGAATAAACAATAATCTTGCAGTCATATATCAATTAATAATGACAGAGTCCACTAGCCAGCAGTTCCCTGTGGGCTCTGCGGTCTCCATGGCAACTTGGGCAGAGTCAGTCTGGCTTTGAGGCCCAGAAGACACCCAAGGCTTTTTTTTCCCCCACTATGGAATGAATACATGTGACATGAGAAACGACTTACCTTGATTTAGACAATATAAGTCATTTGACTCAGGGTATACAGTTTTGCCCACTGTGTTTTTCAGTGGTTATGATAACACAATCCGAGCAGTATCTTATAGCTGTGTCCAAAACTTCTGAAACCTTGACGGAGTAAACTGTTAAAGGCTACAGAAGATTCTGTCATAAACAAATATATTAATAATTAACAGGCTTCTGACAAGATTGCGAGCTATATTGATTGATCTTATCTGAATAGAGTATAATATAATTTGATGGCAGTAGCAAAAATCATCATCTATCAAGACAGATAGGAATGAAAATCTTAAGTAGGCACCCGCACAGGGAGGGAGCACACCAGCCTCCCCTTGGCGATCTCTGCTCCGGGTATCAACTGCAGTGAGCATCCAGGTACCCAGGGACTTCCCAGTATAACATCTCTTGGGACACAACCTGTTGGGCTTCCATCTGCGCCCAAGAGCGGGGCAGCTCTGTGATCGTCTGGGCGCCAGCTCTGCTGTGGGCCATCTCCCCTGCAGAGTGGTCTGCACCGAGAGGGTGCACAGTGCACTCCGCCATCTTTGCTCTGGCAACAGGGTATTTGGGACCTCCAGGCGCAGGGATAATTAAGCATAATTTTGCTTGGGACTCAGCAAACTTGTGTGCTCCCTGCTCCCAAGAGCTGGGCAGTTCTGCGGTCACCTACGCGCCAGCTCTGATGTGGGACATCTGCCCTGCAGAGGGACCTGCACTGGGAGAGAGCACACCTGCACAAGGAGGGAGCACACCAGCCTCCCCTTGGCGACTTCTGCTCTGGGGATTGATTACGCTGAGCCCTCTGATGTGCAGAGATTCCCCAATATAACATCACTTGGGGCAAGGCACATCAGGGCTCCAAAGTCACTCAGGAGCAGAGCAGCCCTCCCCGCCCCCCCGCAATCGGTGCCAGGGGAATCCATGTAATCGGGGGGGGGGGGGGAACAGAAATAGCCTTGCAGGCTCACAGGAGGTCCAACCAACAGCCAGTGACAGCAGGACCAACTAACACCAGAGATAACCAGATGGCAAAAGGCAAACGTAGGAACGTTACTAAGAGAAATCAAGGCAATATGGCACCATCCAAACCCAACTCTCAGACAGCAGCAAGTCCAAGATACCCCATCACACCCAAAAGGCAAGATCTGGATTTAAACCCACTTCTCATGATGCTATTAGAGGATTTCAAGAAGGACACAAATAAATCTCATAAAGAAATACAGGAGAACAAGAATCAACGGTTAGAAGCCCTTACAAAGGAAACACAAAAATCGCTGAGAGAAATGCAAGAGAATATGGGTCAACTGATGGAGGCCCATAAGGAGGCAACACAAAAATCACTTAAAGAAATGAATCAACAGGTAGATGCCCTTACAAAGGAAACACAAGAATCGCTTAATGAAATGCAGGAGAATATGGGTCAACAGATGGAAGCCCATGAGGAGGAAACACAAAAATTGCTTAGAGAAATACAGGAGAACTTGGGTCAACAGGCAGAAATCCTGAAAGAGGAAATGCAAAAATATGTTAAAGAAATACAGGAAAACACAAACAAACAAGTGAAGGATCTCAGCAAATCCATCCAGGATCTAAAAATGGAAGTAGAATCAACTAAGAAATCACAAAGGGAGATAACTTTGGAGATAGAAAACCTTGGGAAGAAATCAGGAGTCATAGATGACATCAACAATAGAATACAAGAGATGGAAGAAAGAATCTCAGGTGCTGAAGATACCATAGAAAGCATCGACTCAACAGTCAAAGAAAATGCAAAATGCAAAAACCATGTAACCCAAAACATCCAGGTATCCAGGACACAATGAGAAGACCAAACCTAAGGATTATAGGTATAGATCAGAGTGAAGATTTGCAACTTAAAGGGCCAGTAAATATCTTCAACAAAATTATGGAGGAAAACTTCCCTAACCTAAAGAGAGAGATGCTGATGAATGTACAAGAAGCCTACAGAACTCCAAACAGACTGGACCAGAACAGAAATACCTCCCATCACATAATATTAAAACACCAAATGTACTAAACAAAGAAAGAATATTAAAAGCAGTAAGAGAAAAAGGCCAAGTAACATACAAAGGAAGACCTATCCGAATCACATCAGACTTCTCACCAGAGACTATGAAAGCCTGGGCAGATCTCATGCAGACACTAAGAGAACACAAATGCCAGCCTAGACTACTCTACCCAGCAAAACTCTCAGTCACCATAGATGGAGAGACCAAGATATTCCATGATAAAACCAAATTTTCACAATATCTTTCCACAAACCCAGCCCTGCAAAGGATAATAGGTGGAAACCGCCAATACAAGGAGAGAAACAACACCCTGGAAAAGGCGAGATAGTAACATCCTTGCATCAAACCCAAAAGTAGATAACCACTCAAACATAAAGATAGTGTCAAGAATAGCAGGTGGCAATAATTACTATTCCTTAATCTCTCTTAATATCAATGGTCTCAATTCCCCAAAAAAGACATAGACTAACAGACTGGATATGTAAACAGGACCCAGAATTTTGCTGCGTGCAGGAAACGCATCTCAGTATCAAAGACAAACACTACCACAGAGTAAAAGGCTGGAAAACAAGCTTACAAGCAAATGGTCCCAAGAAACGAGCCGGAGTAGCCATCCTAATATCAGATAAAATTGACTTTCAACCTAAAGTCATCAAAAAAAGACACAGAAGGACACTACATACTGATCAAAGGAGAAATCCACCAAGAAGAACTCTCAATTCTGAATATCTATGCTCCAAATGCAAGGGCACCCTCATTCGTAAAAGAAACTTTACTAAAGCTCAAAGCACACATCGCGCCCCACACAATAATAGTGGGTGACTTCAACACCCCACTCTCTGAAATGGATCGTTCAAGAAAGCAGAAACTAAACAGGAACACAGTGAAACTAATTGAAGCCTTGCAAATGAAACTAACAGATATATATATATAACATTTCATCCTAAAGCAAAAGAATATACCTTCTTCTCAGCACCGCATGGTACCTTCTCCAAAATCGACCATATAATTGGTCACAAAACAGACTTCAACAGATATAAGGAGATTGAACTATTCCCATGCCTCCTGTCAGATCACTATGGAATAAGGGTGGTCTTCAATAACAACAAAAACAACAGAAAGCCCACATACACGTGGAAGCTGAACAATGCTCTACTCAATGATACCTTGATCAAGGAGGAAATAAAGGAAGAAATCAAAGACTTTTTAGTTTTTTTTAAATTTATTTATTTTCTAAGTTTTTTATTTACATTCCAAATCATTTCCCCTTTCCCGTTTCCTCCCTCCCCAAAAGTCCCATAAGCCCCCTTCCCTCCCTCTTTTCCCCATTCAACCCCCTCTCGCTTCTCTGTCCTGGCGTTCCCCTACATCCAGTATTTCCAGGACAGGTGTTTCTCCTTCCATCTTCTTGGAAATCTATTGATATGTGAATTGTGTCTAGGGTATTCCGAGATTCTGGGTTAATATCCCCTTATCAGTGACTGCATACCATGTGTGTTCTTTTGTGATTGGGTTACCTCACTAAGGATGATATTTTCCAGTTCTGACCATGTGCCTAGGAATTTTGTGAATTCATTGTTTTTAATTGCAGAGTAGTATTCCATTGTGTAAATATACCACACCTTCTGAATCCATTCCTCCGTTGAGGGACATCTGGGTTCTTTCCAGCTCTGGCTATTATAAATAAAGCTGCTATGAACATAGTGGAGCATGTGTCCTTATTGCATGCAGGTAAAGCCTCTGGGTATATGCCCAGGAGTGGTATAGCCGGATCCTCCGGGAGTGTCGTGCCCAGTTTTCTGAGGAACCGCCAGACTGCTTTCCAGAATGGTTGTACCAGCTTGCAATCCCACCAGAAGTGGAGGAGTGTTCCTCTTTCTCCACATCCTTGCCAACAACTGCTGTCTCCTGTGTTTTTGATCTTAGCCATTCTAACTGGTGTGAGGTGGAATCTCAGGGTTGTTTTGATTTGCATTTCCCTAATGACTAAGGATGATGAACATCTCTTTAGGTGCTTCTCAGTCATTAGATAATCTTCAGGTGAGAACTCTTTGTTTAGCTCTGTACCCCATTTTTTAATAGGGTTACTTGCCACTCTGGAGTTTAACTTCTCAAGTTCTTTGTATATATTGGATATTAGCCCTCTGTTGGATGTAGAGTTGGTAAAGATCTTTTCCCAGTAAGTTGGTTGCTGCTTTGTCTTTTTGACAGTGTCTTTTGCCTTGCAGAAACTTTGTAATTTAATGAGGTCCCATTTGTCAATTCTTGATCTTAGAGCATAAGCTATTGGAGTTCTATTCAGGAAATTCTCCCCTGTGCCCATATGTTCAAAGTCTTCCCTAGTTTCCTTTCTATTAGTTTCAGTGTGTCTGGTTTTATGTGGAGGTCCTTGATCCACTTGGAATTGAGCTTAGTGCAAGGAGATAAGAATGGATCAATTTGCATTCTTCTGCATGCTGACCTCCAGTTGAACCAGCACCATTTGTTGAAAAGGCTTTCCTTTTTTCCACTGGATGGTTTTAGGTCCTTTGTCAAAGATCAAGTGACCATAGGAGTGTGGATTCATTTCTGGGTCTTCAGTTCTGTTCCATTGATCTACATGCCTGTCACTGTACCAATACATGCAGTTTTTAACACTATTGCTCTGTAGTACAGCTTGAGGTCCTGGACAGTGATTCCCCCAGAAGTTCTTTTACTGTTGAGAATAGTTTTAGTTATCCTGGGTTTTCTGTTCTTTCAGATGAATTTTTGAATTGCTCTTTCTAACTCTGTGAAGAATTGAGTTGGGATTTTGATGGGGATTGCATTGAATCTGTATATTGCTTTTGGCAAGATGGTCATTTTTACTATATTAATCCTGCCAATCCGTGAGCTTGGAAGATTTTTCCATCTTCTGAGGTCTTCTTCAATTTCTTTCTTCAGAGACTTGAAGTTCTTGTCATACAGATCTTTCACTTGTTTGGTTAGAGTCACACCAAGATACTTTATATTGTTTGTGGCTATCGTGAAGACTATCATTTTTCTTACTTCTTTCTCAGCCTGCTTATCCTTTGGAAGGATAAGGAAGGCTACTGACTTGCTTGAGTTGATTTTATATCCGGCCACTCTGCTGAAGTTGTTTATCAGCTGTAGGAGTTCTCTGGTAGAGTTCTTTGGGTCGCTTAAGTATAGTATCATATCGTCTGCAAATAGTGAGAGTTTGACTTCTTCCTTTCCAATTTGTATCCCTTTGACCTCCTTTTGTTGCCTAATTGCTCTAGCTAGAACTTCAAGTACTATATTGAAAAGATATGGAGAGAGAGGGCAGCCTTGTCTAGTCCCTGATTTTAGTGGGATTGCTTCAAGTTTCTCTCCATTTAGATTGATGTTGGCTACCGGTTTGCTGTAAATTGCTTTTACTATGTTTAGATATGGGCCTCGAATTCCTGATCTTTCCAAGACCTTTAGCATGAAAGGATGCTGAATTTGGTCAAATGCTTTCTCAGCATCTAATGAGATGACCATGTGGTTTTTTTCTTTGAGATTGTTTATATAGTGGATTACATTGATGGATTTCCTTATATTGAACTATCCCTGCATCCCTGGGATGAAGCCTACTTGATCGTAGTGAGTGATCGTTTTGATGTGTTCTTGGATTCGGTTGGCAAGAATTTTATTGAGTATTTTTGCATCGATATTCATAAGAGAGATTGGCCTGAGATTCTCTTTCTTTGTCGGATCTTTGCGTGCTTTTGGTATTAGTGTAATTGTGACTTCATAGAACGAGTTGGGTAGTGTTCCTTCTGTTTCTATTTTGTGGAATAGTTTGAAGAATCTCAAAGAAAAAAATATCAGGAATTCAAGGCCCATATCTAAACATAGTAAAGCAATTTACAACAAACCAGTAGCCAACATCAATCTAAATGGAGAGAAACTTGAAGCAATCCCACTAAAATCAGGGACTAGACAAGGCTGCCCTCTCTCTCCATATCTTTTCAATATAGTACTTGAAGTTCTAGCTAGAGCAATTAGGCAACAAAAGGAGGTCAAAGGGATACAAATTGGAAAGGAAGAAGTCAAACTCTCACTATTTGCAGACGATATGATACTATACTTAAGCGACCCAAAGAACTCTACCAGAGAACTCCTACAGCTGATAAACAACTTCAGCAGAGTGGCCGGATATAAAATCAACTCAAGCAAGTCAGTAGCCTTCCTTATCCTTCCAAAGGATAAGCAGGCTGAGAAAGAAGTAAGAAAAATGATAGTCTTCACGATAGCCACAAACAATATAAAGTATCTTGGTGTGACTCTAACCAAACAAGTGAAAGATCTGTATGACAAGAACTTCAAGTCTCTGAAGAAAGAAATTGAAGAAGACCTCAGAAGATGGAAAAATCTTCCAAGCTCACGGATTGGCAGGATTAATATAGTAAAAATGACCATCTTGCCAAAAGCAATATACAGATTCAATGCAATCCCCATCAAAATCCCAACTCAATTCTTCACAGAGTTAGAAAGAACAATTCAAAAATTCATCTGAAAGAACAGAAAACCCAGGATAGCTAAAACTATTCTCAAGAGTAAAAGAACTGCTGGTGGAATAAGTATCCCGGACCTCAAGTTGTACTACAGAGCAATTGTGTTAAAAAAAACTGCATGGTATTGGTACAGTGACAGGCATGTAGATCAATGGAACAGAACTGAAGACCCAGAAATGAATCCACACTCCTATGGTCACTTGGTCTTTGACAAAGGAGCTAAAACCATCCAGTGGAAAAAAGATAGCCTTTTCAACAAATGGTGCTGGTTCAACTGGAGGTCAACATGCAGAAGAATGCAAATTGATCCATTCTTATCTCCTTGCACTAAGCTCAATTCCAAGTGGATCAAGGACCTCCACATAAAACCAGACACACTGAAACTAATAGAAAGGAAACTAGGGAAGAACCTTGAACATACGGGCACAGGGGAAAATTTCCTGAACAGAACTCCAATAGCTTATGCTCTAAGATCAAGAATTGACAAATGGGACCTCATAAAATTACAAAGTTTCTGTAAGGCAAAGGACACTGTCAAAAGGGCAAAGAGGCAACCAACAAACTGGGAAAAAATCTTTACTAACCCTACATCTGACAGAGGGCTAATATCCAATATATACAAAGAACTCAAGAGCCAAATAACCCTATTAAAAATGGGGTACAGAGCTAAACAAAGAGTTTTCACCTGAAGAATATCTAATGGCTGAGAAGCACCTAAAGAAATGTTCAACAGCCTTAGTCATTAGGGAAATGCAAAGCAAAACAACCCTGAGATTCCTTCTCATACCAGTCAGAATGACTAAGATCAAAAACACAGGAGACAGCAGTTGTTGGTGCGGATGTGGAGAAAGAGGAACACTCCTCCACTGCTGGTGGGATTGCAAGCTGGTACAACCACTCTGGAAAGCAGTCTGGCGGTTCCCCAGAAAACTGGGTATGACACTCCCGGAGGATCCTGCTATACCACTCCTGGGCATATACCCAGAGGCTTTATCTGCATGCAATAAGGACACATGCTCCATTATGTTCATAGCAGCCTTATTTATAATAGCCAGAAGCTGGAAAGAACCCAGATGTCCCTCAATGGAGGAATGGATTCAGGAGGTGTGGTATATTTACACAATGGAATACTACTCTGCAATTAAAAACAATGAATTCACAAAATTCCTAGGCAAATGGTCAGAACTGGAAAATATCATCCTTAGTGAGGTAACCCAATCACAAAAGAACATACATGGTATGCAGTCACTGATAAGGGGATATTAACCCAGAAGCTCAGAATATCCAAGACTCATTTTGCATAACAATAGATTTCCAAGAAGATGGAAGGAGAGACCCCTGGTCCTGGAAAGACTGGATCTAGGGGAATACCAGGACAGAGAAGCGAGAGGGGTTTGAATGGGGAACAGAGGGACTGAAGGAGGCTTATGGAACTTTCGGGGAGGGAGGAAACAGGAAAGGGGAAATCATTTGGAATGTAAATAAAAAAATATAGAAAATAATAAAAAAAAGGAAAAAAAAAAGAAAACCTTAAGTAATTCATCAGGTTATGTAAGTAGCGAGATCATGGTGACAGAAAGTGAGTTTGTCTAGGCAGGTTCAGGCCTGTGATGTGGACTGTGTTGGTAGGCCATGAGAATAGGCCAGGGGCGTGGGCACATATTGCTGATGAAAGCGATTGTAAATAGAGCAGACCATTCTGCTGAGACAGACACTAGTGTAAGTGTAGTTGAAGCACCAGACACACACCCTGGCTAGTGGCCTGTGACACAGAGGGCCCAGGTGCTGCTGAATGCCGGTGACAGTGGCACCTTATTCTGCCCTTCTTTTTCCCTTCCTACTCTTTTTTTCCTCCCAAGTCCCTCCCACCCTTTACTTCCCTTGATTATTTTGTTCCCCCTTCTAAGTAGAACTGAAGCATCCACTCTATGGTCTTTATTCCTCTTGAGCTTCATATATTCCGTGAGTTGTATCCTGTATGTTCTATGCTCTTTGCCTAATATCCACTAAACAGTGAGCACATACAATGTGTGTTCTTTTTGTGACTGAGTTACCACACTCAGGGTGCTATTTTCTAGATCCATCCATTTGCCTGCAAATTTCATGAAGGCATTGTTTTTAATAACTGAGTAGTATTCCATTGTGTAAATGTACCACATTTTCTGTATCCATTCCTCTGTTGAGGGACATCTGGGTTGTTTCCAGATGTTTGCTATTATAAATAAATCTGCTATAAATATGGTAGAGCATCTTTTGGGTATATTCCCAGGAGCAGTATAGCTGGGTCTTCATGTAGAACTATTTCCAGTTTTCTAAAGAACAACCAGATTGATTTTAAAAATGGTTGTACGAGCTCATAATTCTACCAGCAATGGAAGAGTGTTCCTCTTTCTCAACATCTTCATCAGCATCTGCTGTTACCTGAGTTTTTGATCTTAGCCATTTTGACTGGTGTGAGGTGGAATCTCAGGGTCGTTTTGATTTGTATTTCCCTGATAACTGAATGTTGAACATTTCTTTAGGTGCTTCTTGGTCATTGGAGTTTCCTCAGTTGAGAATTGTCTGTTTAACTCTGTTCCCCATTTTTTAAAGGATTATTTGGTTCTCTGGAGTCTAACTGCTTGAGTTCTTTGTGTATATTGGATATTAGCCTTCTATCAGATGTAGGATTGGTTAAGATCTTTTTCCTATCTGTTGGTTGCCATTTTATCCTATTGACAGTGTTATTTGCCTTACAGAAGCTTTGCAATTTTATGAGGTCCCATTTGTCAATTCTTGATCTTAGAGCATAAGCCATTGGTGTTCTATTCAGGGAAAATGTTCCCTGTGACCATATGTTCAAGGTTCTTCCCTAGTTTCCTTTCTATTAGTTTCAGTGTGTCTGGTTTTATGTGGAGGTCCTTGATCCACTTGAACTTGAGCTTTGTACAGGGAGATGAGTATGGATCGATTTGCATTCTTCTACATGTTGACTGCCAGTTGAACCAGCACCATTTGTTGAAAAGGCTATCTTTTTTCTACTGATGGTTTTAGCTCCTTTGTCAAAGATCAAGTGACCATAGGTGTTTGGGTTCATTTCTGGGTCTTTAATTCTATTCCATTGATCTACCTGCCTGTCACTGTACCAATGCCTTGCAGTTTTTATCACTATTGCTCTGTAGTACAGCTTGTGGTCAGGGATGGTGATTCCCCCATATGTTCCTCTATTGTGGAGAATAGTTTTGGCTATCCTGGGTGTTTTGTTATTCCAAATGATTTTGAGAATTACTCTTTCTAACTCTATGAAGAATTGATTTGGAATTATGATGGGGATTGCATTGAATCTGTAGATTGCTTTCAGCAAGATGGTCATTTTTTTTTTACTATATTAATTCTGCCAATCCATGATGATAGTGGATCTTACCACCTTCTGAGATCTTCAATTTCTTTCTTCAGAGACTTGAAGTTCTTTTCATACAGATCTTTCACTTGTTTGGTTAGAGTCACACCAAGATATTTTATATTATTTGCGACTATTGTGAAGGGTATCATTTCCCTAATTTCCTTCTCATTTCATTTGTCCTTTAAGTATAGGAAGGCTACTGATTTATTTGAGTTAATTTTATATCCAGCCACTTGCTGAAGTTGTTTATCATCTTTAGGAGTTCTCTGGTGAAATTTTTTGGGTCACTTAATTATACTATCATATCATCTGCAGATAGTGATATTTTCATTTCTTTCTCTTCAATTTGTATCCCTTTGACCTCCTTTTGTTGTTTAATTGCTCTGGCTAGGACTTTGAATAGTATATTAGATAGGGAAGGAGTGGACAGCCGTGTCTGGTGGGATTGCTTCAAGTTTCTCTCCATTTAGTTTGATGTTGGCTACTGGTTTGCTGTATATTGCTTTTACTATGTTTAGGTATGGGCCTCGAATTCATGATCTTTCTAAGACTTTTTCCATGAAGGGATGTTGAATTTTGTCAAATGCTTTTTTAGCATCTAATGAAATGATTGTGTGTTTTTTTTTCTTTGAATTTGTTTATGTAGTGGATTACATTGATGGATTTCTGTATATTTAACCATCCCTGCATCCCTGTAATGAAGCCTACTTGATTGTGATGAATGATAGTTTTGTTATGTTCTTGGATTTGGTTTGCAAGAATTTTATTGAGCATTTTAGCATTCTTATTCATTAGGGAAATTGGTCTGAAATTCTCTTTCTTTGTTGGGTTTTGTGTGGTTTTGTTATCAGCATAACTGTGGCTTCAAAGGAGGAATTGTGTAGTGTACCTTCTGTTTCTATTTTGTGGAATAGTTTGAAGAGTATTGATGTTAGGTCTTCTTTGAAGGTCTGATAGAATTCTGTACTAAACTCATCTGGTCCTGGGATTTTTTTGATTGGGAGACTTTTAATGACTTGTTCTATTTCTTTAGGTGTTATGGGACTGTTTAGATGGTTTATCTGATCCTGATTTAACTTTGGTACCTGGTGTCTAGAAAAGTATGCATTTTATCCAGATTTTCTAGTTTTGTTGAGTATAGACTTTTGTAGTAGGATCTGATGATTTTGAATCTCCTCAGTTTCTGTTGTTATATCTTCCTTTTTCATTTCTGATTTTGTTAATTTGAATACTGTCTCTGTGCCCTCTTGTTAGTCTGGCTAAGGGTTTACCTATCTTGTTGATTTTCTCAATGAACCAGCCCCTGGTTTTGTTGATTCGTTGTATAGTTCTTTTTGTTTCTACTTGGTTGATTTCAGCCCTGAGTTTGATGATTTCCTCCCTTCTACTCCTCTTGGGTATACTAGCTTCTTTCTGTTCGAAAGTTTTCAGGTGTGCTGTTAAGCTGCTAGTGCATGCTCTCTCCAGCTTCTTTTTGGAGGCACTCAGAACTATGAGTTTTCCTCTTAGTACTGCTTTCATTGTGCCCCATAAGTTTGGGTATGTATTGCCTTCATTTTCATTAAATTTTAAAAATCTCTAATTTCTTTATTTTTTTTTTCTTCCTTGACCAAGTTATCATTGAGTAGGATGTTGTTCAGTTTCTATGTGTATGTGGACTTTCTGTTGTCTTTGTTGTTATTGAAGACCAGCCTTAATCTTTGGTGATCTGAAAGGGTGCATGGGATTATTTCAATGAACCAGACATCATTATTCAGTCTTTTAATGTAGATCAAGATACTTGGCTGAAGCAGCATAGTACGGACTGGTTGCTTGCTCAAATAGGATTTAAAGGTATTATAGATAATCATTATCCTCAAGATAGATTGATAAAATATTTAAATGTGCATAAGGTTTTACTTCCTAATATGACATCTTTACAGCCTCTGCATAATGCTCTTTTGATTTTTACTGACAGCTCCTCTAAAGGACAAGCTGGATATCTTATAAATAATCAACAGGTAGTCATAGAGACTCCTAGGCTCTCAGCTCAGTTAGCAGAACTGACAGCAGTTCTGAATGTTTTTCAATCTGTAGATGATACTTTTAATCTTTTTTACTGATAGTCTATAAGTGGCTCAGTCTGTTCTTCTGTTAGAAACTTGTGGTATATTTAATTTTAATATACCAGCAGCAGGATCTCTGTCTTCACAATTGCAAAACATTATTCTTGCTCAAAAACATTCCTTTTATATTGGTCATATATGAGCTCATTCTGGTCTTCCTGGACCTTAAGCTGCAGGCAATGATTGCATTGACAGAACTCTAATAGGAGAGGTCTTAGTTTCAGATCCTGTTGTGTTGGCTAGACATGATCATAATAAATGTCATCTTTCTACCCATACCTTAAGGTTCTGACATAAGATCACTAAGGAGCAGGCTAGAATGATTGTAAAACAATGCCCCAACTGTCTTACATTATCTCCAGTTCCTCATTTAGGGGTCAATTCATGAGACCTTATGCTCAATCATATTTGGCAAATTGATATAATTCATTATGCAGAATCTGGAAATCTGAAATTTATACATATTTGTATTGACACTTGTTCAGGATTCCTTTTTGCCTCTCTGCATATGGGAGAAGCTTCTAGAAATGTAATTGATCATTGTTTACAAGCTTTTAATGCTATGGGATTACCTAGAGTCATTAAGACAGATAATGGGCCAGCTTATACTGGCAACAACTTTGTATTATTTTGTAAGAAATTTGGTTTTGAACATACAAATTGGAATTTCTTATAACCCAGTGGGAGAAAGAATTGTTCAATGTGCACATCATGCTCTGAAAAATTGGCTTTTAAAAACAAAAAGGAGGAATTGTACCCTCCAAGGTCACCAAAAGCACATCTTGCTTTTGTCTTATTTGTTTTAATTTTTTTGCAAACTGATGCTAAAGATCAGTCTGCAGTGGATCGCCATTGGCATCCAGTCATTTCCAGCTCATATGCCATGGTTAAATGGCAGGACCCCTTAACTAATACTGTAAGACCTGAAGAGCCTTGCTCGAGAAGACCCCCTCTCAAGGAGACATGGAGGCAGCAATCAATGCAAAAGGCAAGAGATTTAATGAGCTGACTAGTTGGGGTCATCCTGCCCACAAAGGAGAGGCAACCATGAAGGGACTTTAGAGATAGTTTTTATACTTTTTAGAGGCATCAGTCAAGTTGCAGTTTAAACCCATAAGCTAACATCTATTGACTATTGATCTTTAGATCTGCCTGAGATTTTCCGGAGGTCAGGTGGTTATCAGTTAACACATTCTGTGAGGATTCTTACTCAGGAATGTCCTGTGGATGGAGAACAGAATTCGGCCTATCTTTGACTCCAGGGAGGAGTGGGAAGCTGTAAAGTGGGTGTGGGGCTAAAAAGGCTTGTAGGGTATCTTAACTAAGGCAATTACGAAGACTCTGAATTCTTTCCCATGTTGGTCAGATAATTCTTGGAACAAAGAAGGGGAGAGGTCGCTGGAGCCACAGCCATTACTTCTCAATACATGGAATGGTCCAGACCCTCTTTTAATATGGGGGAGAGGTTCTGTTTCTGTTTGTGTTTTTTCACAAAAAGAAGACAGAGCCCAATGGCTGCAAAGATTAGTTCATCAAGTGGACACAGAGTCTTCTAGTAAGTGTGATTACAATTATGAAAATGGCTAAAAATCTTTATCAGCCAGCTGAGGTAATTTGAATCATAGTCTTCACTATTACCTGAGAAGTAACAGTTTTTCTGTTGACTCTCAAAGCCACTGACACCAGGAGGCTAGGCTTTGTGTTTAATAGTTGCTAATTTGCAACTGAATTGGATACTTGGGTCATTCTCCACTGACAATTTTAATCCTATTTGCTCTTAACGTATGACTTTGTATTTTAGGCAGGTTGGTTGCTTCCACACAGGATCGTACTCAGCAAAGCTCAGCGACTCACCATAGCAGTTATTCAATTGGTATGAAGAAATGCACTGAGTGCATATGGCTTTGGTCTGTATGGGAAAAGGGTGTGCTACGAAGGCCAGCAGTCAGAGATGGGCAACTGATACTTTATAACTCTTTATTGACCTAAAACAGAGGCAAGTGCCCAAAGGCCATGTTTATTCATAATAAATACTAAAAGGCCATGTTTGTACACAAACACAAGCAAGCTGCACATGTCCTCTGGAATGGGTAAGAGAGTCTAGATTTAGACCTAAGACAGTTGTGGTGCATGCCTTTAATCCCAGCACTTGGGAGGCAGAGGCAGGCAGATTTCTGAGTTCAAGGCCAGCCTGGTCTACAGAGTGAGTTCTAGGACAGCCAGGGCTACACAGGGAATCCCTGTCTCAAAAAACAAACAAACAAACAAACAAACAAACAAACAGAACTAAGACAGACGTGACTGCCAGCCACCATAATTCCCAGCTAGCCACCATAATTCCCAGGCGGGATCATGGAGCATAAGCAAATCTTATGTCCCAGTCCAGCTAATTTTTAATAAATAAAAAGGGAGGAATTGTGCCTTCCCCGAGCCTTGATGGGCTAATTCAGACCTTGTTTTGCCATAGTCGCCCACCTAGGGTGGAGCCTTCAGACCTAGGTGAATTCTATTGTTCTTCCAGATCTACTGCTTCCTGCAAGGAGCCAGCTACCCATTGAGCAGCTGAACCTGTTTTCCTGACCAGACACTGGCATATTGGGGGATGGGTCCCCCCCTTTAAATTCAGAGTTATCCATTAAACATTCGGCCTTGATAAGAACCTTTGTCTTGGTTTTGTTCCTTTCTCGTCCATCCTTCCTATCTATCCCCAGCTCTTCTTCCAAGTATCCTGTTTCACCAAAGCTGCATGCAGGACAGCTACAAAAGCTGCCCTTTGTCTGGACCCATCATCTGAGGAAACTTATACCTTGGCAGTATGTCCTCTAAGAGCTTCTTTGTAACTGTGGATGTACTTTCATGCTTGGTGGGGAAAGACTCAGTCCAACTTAAAAAGGTATCTATAAACACCAGTAAATATTTATATATCTCTGTGAAGTCTATCTCTCAGTAGATGCTAGGATTTCTGCCTCTGAACCTATTATCTGGGTTCTTCTCATTAGCCACTGTATTAGTTAGCTGTCAGTCTTTACAGTTCTTCACAATTCCAGCTATTTTCTTGTTGGTATCTCTAATCCTGATATCAAATTCTGCATTCTCCAACATCCATATGGGAGGAATGGTTGATTTTCCCTGTCTAATTATAGAAGAGGAGGTCTGTGATTGGACAGGGAAAAGGGGGCAGAGCTAAGAGTGATAGAAAGAGAGATTGTTCCAGAGGGTAGAAGAGGAAGAACCAAAATGGCTTCGGACATGTCCCTGTGTGGCATTTACCAGCCACAAGTAGCTATGTTTTCACAAGGTTATAAGTGTTGGGATAAAGCTTTTATCGTTATCAATTGGCTCTTAAGTTATTGTATTGACATCTTGTAAATTGTCATATTATTGATACATAAATCCGATTGGTTAATTAAGCATTAAAATTCTTGATTCTCCCATGTAATTAGGTGTTGATGTGGGAGATTGTGGGTTGTGTGGGGTATTGTGTGAAATTGAGAGGTATTTGGGACCCCCGCCAGAGAGGTGGCCTGACAGAGGCTGGAGAGTTGGTAGGTCACTTTTTAATTATTTCCTGCAACAGTCGATCTTCCAAAATATGTGTAGTCACATTTCTTCTGGCACAATGAGTTTGCAATCTGCTGTTCTCTACCATCTTTTTATTACATTGAGACATGGGCAAATTCCTAGCCCAGGTTATGTCATCTTTTGAATCCTTAGGGTGACCAGGGAGTGTAGGATCCCCCAGATCCAGGAAAGTTAGGGGCAAGAGAGGACTGATTTCTAGGGCAGCATTTTAGGCTGCTTCATCTGCCTTATTGTTGCCTTCTGAAACTAGGTCCTTCCCTCTCTAGTGTCCTAAGCAGTGGATGATGGTCAGCTTTTTAGGCTCCCGAAAAGCCCTCAGTAGGGAGAAGATTTCCTCTTTATTTTTGATAGTCTTTCCTTCTGCTGTCAGAAGGCCTCTCTCCCTATAAATAGCCCATAGACATGAGCAGTGGCAAAGGCATTTAGCTTGGCATGGCTCCACCCATATGATCTCGGTGTTTGAGACTACCACTGCCCTAGCATACCTCTGTCCATCCTGAATGAACTGCCTAAAAATCTGGTCTGGTCCCATGGATGTGAGCCAAAATGTCTGAGCAATCATCAGTTGCCCATCGAGGTAATTGAGGTCTGGGTCAGGCCACAGGGTAGGTAGGCTCAGGGCAGTTGGTGTCTGAAACGTTATCCTAGGGGGATTTAAGAGGAGAAACTGGAAATGTCATTCTGACATTGGTGAGCCATCCATAGGGGGTGCCGGGGAGCTTTTTGAATATCCCTTTGATAGCTTGAAGCTGTGGTGATGGTCAAGCTTTGGCCAAGTGACAGTTAGTCAGCATCCTTAAACAGGAGGGCTGTGGCTGCGATGATGTGCAAACAGGGTGGCCAGAGTCTGGCAACTGAGTATAATTTCTTTGACAAGTAGGTCACTGGTCATTGCCAGGGCCTGAGTCTGAGTAAATACCCCTTTTACTATCTCAATCTCTCATCTATGAAGAGATGAAAGGGCTTAGTCACATCTGGCAACCCCAAGGCTGGTGCAGAAATTAAGGCCCTCTTTAAGGCAGTGAAGGCTTTCTGATGTCCCTCTGTTCAGACAAAGCTTTCAGAAGATCCTCTGGTGGCTTCATATAGTGGCTTAGCTATTTCTGCAAGGCCCAGTATCCATATTCTTCAGAATCCAGCAGATCCCAAGAATTCCCTTAACTGGTGGGGAGTCTTGGGTGTTGAAAGGCACAGGACAGTTTCCTTCCTGGCCTCAGAGAGCCATCTCTGACCTTTATTTAATATGTACCCTAGATATGTCACCTGTGGTTGACAGAGTTGGGCTTTCTTAGAAGAGGCTGGGTAGCCCAAATTCCCCAGGGCCTCCAAGAGGTCCTGGGTTCACTTCAAGCATTCTTGTTTGGTCTCTGCTGCCACCAGAAGGTCATCCACATACTGCAAAAGAGTCAGGTTAGGGTGCTAGGTTCTGAACTCACTCAGGTCTTCATGGAGGGTCTCATCAATGATGGTAGGCAAGTTTTTAAATCCTTGGGGCAGACTAGTCCAAGTCAGCTGTTTGCTATTCCTGTGTTCTGGATCATGCCATTCAAAGACAAAGAGGTCTTGGCTCTTGAGTACCAAGGATAAGCTGAAGAAAGCATCCTTTAAATCTAGCACCATACACCATTGGTGTGCTGGAGGAACATCACTCAAGAGGATGTAGGGATTAGGGTCTGTTGGGTGGATATCCATAACCCATTAGATAAATTCCCAACTTTCTGAAGAGCAAGCCATATTGATTTCTATAGTGGCTGTACATGTTTGCTTTCCCACCAGCAATGGAGGAGTTTTCCCCTTCTCTACTTCCTCACCAGCATTAGTTGTTACTTGTTTTATTGATCTTAGCTATTCTGACATGTAGCAGAATTTTAGCAGAGCCATTGTATCTGGCATGAATTCCAGAGTGATTGAAGTAGACTTTTGTTGGTGATTGTTATCTGAGATTTTATGGTCTTTTGAAGGACTCTCAAAGTCTTTATATAACTTAGTCCTGAGACATAATGGGCAAACCAGGAAGTCTCCTATGGCTGATAATTGCTTAGATGATGGTTCCTTCAAAAACAAGTCCTAGATCAGAGGTTTTGATATACAGACATTGACTTGCTAAATGTGCCTTTTGTGTAACAATAAAAGGTACTTCTGGGAAGCTGCTAGGTTCAGTCCTTCAGAGGCTGATCCCCCAGTGGCTTGAGAAGCTTGTCTCATCTCGCAATTTCTCTCCTTGTTAGTCAATCATCCCGTGGAACCCAGAATACTGAAACTGACAGGTGTAAGATGGAATCTCAAAGTAGTTTTGATTTGCATTTCTCTGAAAGCTTAGGATGCTGAACATTTCTTTAAGTGTTCCTCAGTTATTTGGGTTTCCTTTTTAGAAAAATTTGTTTAGATCTGTGCCTCATTTTTAAATTGGATTATTTGGTTTGTTGATATCTAATTTCTTGAGTTCTTTATGTATTTCGGATATTAACCTTCTCCCAGATGTGGGGTTGGTGAAAATCTTTCCCCATTCTGCAGGCAGCAGCTTTTTCTGAATGATGGTGTCTTTTGCCTTATAGAAACTTTTAAGTTTCATGAGGTCCCATTTATTAATTGTTGATTTTAGTGTCTGTGTTATTGTTCTGTTCAGGAAGTTGTCTTCTCTGCCGATTAAATTGAAGGCTATTCCCCACTGTCTGTTCTATCAGGTTCAGTGCATCTGATTTAATGTTGATGTTTTTAAATCCATTTGGAGTTGATTTTTTATGCAGGGTGATGGATCTATTTTCATTCTTCTATCCGCAGACAGCCAGTTAGACCAGCACTGTTGGTTGAAGATGCTGTCTTTTATCTACTGTGTATTTCTTGCCTTTATTAAAAGTGTTTATAAGCATGTAGATTTGTATCTGGGTCTTCAATTCAATTTTATTGATCAATGTGTCTGTTTTAATGTCTATACCATGCTGTTTTATTACTATTAACTCTACAGTTCAATTTGAAGTTGGGAATAGTGATACTTCCAGGAGTTGCTTTTATTTATTATTCAAGATTGTTTTTAGTGATCTTGGGTTGAGTGTGTGTGTGTGTGTGTGTGTGTTTCCATATAAAACTGAAAACTGTCCTTTCAATAACTAGCTTAAATTGGCAGGCATTGCTAGAGGGAACCCATACATTTTCTCCACAACTTTTCATGATGTTCACTTCACAGAAACTGCACTTATTTAAAGTTTGTAGTTCATTATGTTTTAACATATTTGTGCACCTCTAATTTCATCACTACAGTGGATAGGCCCAAAATTTAAATAAACAGTTATGAATGTTTCCAGTGTTGCATCTCATCATATGATGAACATCCTAAGACTTTAACAAGAAGTGTTTACACTGGGTCTATCTAGGCCTCTTTTTGTAGATTTGTGGACTCTCTAAGTAGGAAATATAATGATATTTTAGTGCTGACTTCCTTAATTCTACAGCAGAGAATGCCTATGGAACTTAGAATGTATTTGTGTGGGGAAGGATTAGTGGTACAGTTCAGTGTGCTCAGTTTGGTCTCATAGTGTAAAGCTCTAGGACAGAGCAGAGGATAAAAATGCCTGGTATGAGCAAGCTTTGGCTGTAGCAAGATCAAAAGTCACTGACAGTAAGGTGATTAGACTCTAGAGACTCAAGGCACATGACTAATCTCTTTCCAGCCTGAACACTGGAGTATCTATTTCCTGTGGGATCATGTGAGAAGTGGATTCACCAAAATAGTAAGGAAATTTGAGAAAATAACCTACCTTTCAAACTGTGTGAAGTGGAAACTTCTGACTTCTTTGGAAAGTCAGTTATATCAAAGAGGGTTTTCCTGAAATGGACACAGATGTTTCAATAAGGCAGACACATGAAGGAGTGTTTTGCTGAAGTACACACAGGTAAAAGGATGTTTTGCTAAAGCAAGCACATGAAAGGATGCATGATGAAGGATCCTTCACTAATGTATTGGTTTGCCTTACATTGCGTTGATGAGCTCCATTTCTCATGACTCCATAGTGAGAAACTCATGAGGTTCCCAAGGACTCTGACTGATTGGCAGAGTAGTGTCAGCTGATACAGACTCGTGGAGTTTTGCTAAGATAGACTCACATGCTGAGGCAAGACCTGTGGAGGATTCATGATGTTTGGAGGGGGTATAAATAGGACTCAATGGAAAGTGATGGGGGCTTTCATAGCTACCTTTGCAATGCTTCTTGGTCTTGAGTCTTCACTGATCTTCACTCCATTGAGAGGCATGGCAACGAACTTCTCATGGCATAGTCACTCCTGCTGACTCGTGCTGATTTGGCTGAGGCCTGGCTATATCTACTGGATCATGCCGCCACTGTTTATTCATGTTTGCTGTATAGACAGTACTAAATTGAACTGCTGATATGTTTGTGAAGTATATGCAAGTGGACTGGGCTGCTGCCACTGACCTGTGATCTGAACTGCTGATTTCCTAACAGAGCAGATTGGATTTGCTCTCAAGAACAATTTCTAAACAGGTTCACTTTTCCTGTGTCCTAATAACCTTTCTTTTCCACTACCTCTGGTGGATAGTGGGATTTAAGGGAGGTTAAAGCATTTAAAAACCCTTATTAAAAGTAGGTTTTGAAAAATTTAAGCTTACACTGGTGTTTTAAAATCTACTTCTATTTAAAGAACCCACTTATATTAGAATGTCTCTATTTTATAAATATTCAATTGTCCCTAGTAAAGTGCACTGAAGATACACAGTAGGCACCAAAATTGGTCTTCTAAAATCTGCCTTCCTTCCCACTGTACAGCTCAGAAAATGAATTTGCAGTTATTAGAAGGGTGTCTCCAGACAGAGGAGAGGTTTTGTTTTCAAAAGCCATTTCATTTGCAAGGATGTTTGAATCATTCTAGCATTCATTTGAATTGCATTAACATCCAAGAAGGATGTGTGTGAAGGCTTTCAGAGTCTAAAATTATGCCTGTGTTTTGGAACAGAGAAGCTTCAGTGTAAATATCTCATCCCTGATTTTCTTAGGATAGCAATCACTAATGGCAACCCCACAGATGTCAGCCCCAAACCAGTTGTTGAATTTAAATGATAATTTCTAATGTCTTGGCTTCACACATGGGAAATAACACTGCCAAGACCATAAAAGTTTTGTTTATACCATTGTGTATGTTGATAAAGACCTTTTTCCTATGTAGAGACATATGGCAGGGAAATTCACTACCACATTCCCAAAGAAGGATAAAACATTTAAATGGACATTTAAATGTTAAAAATGGACAAACAGGAGCCAGTGAGATGTTTAATTAGGTAGAGGCAGTTGGACTGTGAAAGGCAGTATGTGTTCTGGTTAAGTGAGGCTTAACTTCTGGAGACCCAGTAGATTAATCTACAAGGGACAGACCCTATTAGCTACGCTCCCAGACACTAGGCTCCTGACACCATGAGGCCCTCAATTCCATGATTCTGTGGCCATCAGTCACATAGGGCCATGCCCTAAGACCCTAGTATTCTGGCTGGACTCCACCCCACAGTCACCTGGCAATAGCCAGGTATTCCCCTCCCCACGGTTACCTGGCAACAGCCAAGTATACCCAACCCACTATAATAGGAGGTGCTTGCCCCCTCCCCTTTCTCTTGCTCCCCTCTCTATTCTCTTACTCTCTTGTCTTCTGTCCCCTTGCTCCCCCTCTCTCCCTATCCCCTTCCCCTTCTCTCCATGTGGTCATGGCCAGCTTCTACTTCTCTACCTTTTCTTGTCTCACTCTATTCTTCTACAATAAAGTGCAAAAACCAATGGATTGCCTCCCAGCGCTTCCAGCTGCCAGACTGGACCAAGGACTCACAGGCATGGAAAACATCCCAGCATGTCTCCCCCCCACCCTCACCCCCTGCCTCCTTACCTCTTCCGCCCTGGGGCTGACCAAGCTGCCTCTGGGGCCCCATTCTTAGCTCCTCTGTGGTATCCAGTGGTGTCCTGTGATGCCCAAGAGCTAGAACCTGCTGTCCCTGGCCTCTGTGAGGGACCTCTTAGGTGCCATCATGGACTGCTCCCTTCCCACCCCCTCGGATTGGGGTCCCGTGGCTTTTCACAGCCAGACACCCAACCAGCAGCATGGAGCGTGCAACAGTCTCCTGCATCTGCCCACCCAGAGCCTGCAAGCTTTGGCGAGACACGGGTTTTTTTCTCCTTCCCCTTTTCCCATGCCCTGCGCCCTACAGATGCAATTGTTGCTAAGTCTGACAACCTGAGTTTGATCCCTGGGATTCATGTGACAGAAGGAGAGAACCAAATTTCTTCAATTGCTCTTTAACTTCTGCACATGAGTATATGCAAACACACACACACACACACACACACACACAGAGAGAGAGAGAGAGAGAGAGAGAGAGAGAGAGAGAGAGAGAGAGAAATGAAAAAATGTAGCAAAACCTTTAAAATTAAAAAATGGAAAAACACACTACAGATGAATGAAATCTACATCAATTATCAAATTTTAAAAATTCACTTCTAGTTTCTCCATAACAGTACAAGAGTCACAAATACACAACCTAAAATAGAAGTAAATTCCTAACATTCCAACATGTAGGTACGTTATACCTTTCTGTGACTGTCACACAGCATGCTACTTACATACCTAAGTCACTCTGAGCTCCACCTTCCTATGGTATTCACCAATTATTTTCAGTTATTAAGTCTTGTTTTTTTAAATTTTATTTTATTTTCTAAGTTTTTTTTTAATTTACATTCAAAATCATTTCCCCTTTCCCGTTTCCTCCCTCCCTGAAAGTCCCATAAGCCCGCTTCCCTCCCTCTTTTCCCCATTCAACCCCCTCTCGCTTCTTTGTCCTGGCATTCCCCTACATCCAGTCTTTCCAGGACCAGGGGTCTCTCCTTCCATCTTCTTGGAAATCTATTGATATGCGAATTGTGTCTAGGGTGTTCCGAGATTCTGGGTTAATATCCCCTTATCAGTGACTGCATACCATGTGTGTTCTTTTGTGATTGGGTTACCTCACTAAGGATGATATTTTCACGTTCTGACCATTTGCCTAGGAATTTCATGAATTCATTGTTTTTAATTACAGAGTAGTATTCCATTGTGTAAATATACCACATCTTCTGAATCCATTCCTCCGTTGAGGGACATCTGGGTTCTTTCTAGCTTCTGGCTATTATAAATAAGGCTGCTATGAACATAGTGGAGCATGTGTCTTTATTGCATGCAGGTAAAGCCTCTGGGTATATGCCCAGGAGTGATATAGCCAGATCCTCCGGGAGTGTCATGCCCTTCACGATAGCCACAAACCATATAAAGTATCTTGGTGTGACTCTAACCAAACAAGTGAAAGATCTGTATGACAAGAACTTCAAGTCTCTGAAGAAAGAAATTGAAGAAGATCTCAGAAGATGGAAAAATCTGCCATGCTCACGGATTGGCAGGATTAATATAGTAAAAATGACCACCTTGCCAAAAGCAATATACAGATTCAATGCAATCCCCATCAAAATCGCAACTCAATTTTTCATAGAGTTAGAAAGAGCAATTCAAAAATTCATCTGGAATAACAGAAAACCCAGGATAGCTAAAACTATTCTCAAAAGTAAAAGAACCTCTGGGGAAATCAGTATCCTGTACCTCAAGCTGTACTACAGAGCAATAGTGTTAAAAACCGCATGGTATTGGTACAGTGACAGGCATGTAGATCAGTGGAACAGAATTGAAGACCCAGAAATGAATCCACACTCCTATGGTCACTTGGTCTTTGACAAAGGAGCTAAAACCATCCAGTGGAAAAAAGATAGCCTTTTCAACAAATGGTGCTGGCTCAACTGGAGGTCATCATGCAGAAGAATGCAAATTGACCCATTCTTATCTCCTTGCACTAAGCTCAATTCCAAGTGGATCAAGGACCTCCACATAAAACCAGACACACTGAAACTAATAGAAAGGAAACTAGGGAAGAACCTTGAACACATGGGCACAGGGGAGAATTTCCTGAATAGAACTCCAATAGCTTATGCTCTAAGATCAAGAATTGACAAATGGGACCTCATTAAATTACAAAGTTTTTGCAAGGCAAAAGACACTGTCAAAAAGACAAAGTGGCAACCAACTAACTGGGAAATGATCTTTACCAACCCTACATCCGACAGAGGGCTAATATCCAATATATACAAAGAACTCAAGAAGTTAAACTCCAGAGAGGCAAGTAACCCTATTAAAAAATGGGGTACAGAGCTACACAAAGAGTTCTCACCTGAAGAATATCTAATGGCTGAGAAGCAGCTAAAGAGATGTTCATCATCCTTAGTCATTAGGGAAATGCAAAGCAAAACAACCCTGAGATTCCATCTCACACCAGTCAGGATGGCTAAGATCAAAAACACAGGAGACAGCAGTTGTTGGCGAGGATGTGGAGAAAGAGGAACACTCCTCCACTGCTGGTGGAATTGCAAGCTGGTACAACCACTCTGGAAAGCAGTCTGGCGGTTCCTCAGAAAACTGGGCATGACACTCCCGGAGGATCCGGTTATTAAGTCTTGTAAATCTCATCTTCAAACTCTTAAAACTCTCAGAGTTCACCCCCAATTCTGTTGTTATTGTTCAACCACGGGGGATTTGATTTCTGCTTTCTCCCAACCCTTCTACCTGTGTCAAAGTGGATCCAATCCACATCTGCTTCACAACTGTTCTGCTCTCTCACTTTTCCTTCCCTGTTACTCATATCTACTCTAAAAGGTAACGAAGTTACATCACAGGGTGATTTTCATAAAGTTGGGTAGTTTTCAAAATCATATTTCAAGTCTGAACTTTGCTCTTAAAGACCCTGGTATCTTCTTTGTTCTCTTGTTTCTTTATAATAAAATTAAAAGTGATTTAATTACTACTATACATGTGCAGACACCAAGTTTGGAAGAGGGTATAGGAAACTCACAGTTAATAGTTAAATTACTTTTATTTTTTAGTGTCTGACAGTTTCATATTTATCTAATGAATTCTAGTCATTTTCTACTCTACTCCCTCTTCCACCCCCCTTTCCTGCTGGAACCCTCTCAACAAGGGTTCCATTTCTTCTTTTTATGTGTGCCTCACTGAGTGTAACTAAAGTTTCTTGCCCAAGCATGACTGGAACGATATTTGCTGGAGCATGGGCAACTTATCAGTGACTATACCGTTGAAAAAATGGTGCCCTTTCCCCTAACAACTGGTAGTTGCCAATATTTCTCATGGCCCCCTCTCCTACCCATGATGAAATGTTGTGCAGGGCTTGTACGGATCACCACACAACGTGAATTCATGGGTGTGATATGCAAACACACACACACACACACACACACACAGAGAGAGAGAGAGAGAGAGAGAGAGAGAGAGAGAGAGAGAGAGAGAGAGAGAGTTAAATGAAAGAAATGTAGCAAAACCTTTAAAATTAAAAAAAATGGAAAAACACACTACAGATGAATGAAATCTACATCAATTATCAAATTTTAAAAATCCACTTCTAGTTTCTCCATAACGGTACAAGAGTCACAAATACACAACCTAAAATAGAAGTAAATTCCTAACATGTCCAGGAGACATCTCTTGGATGCATAACTCCTAATCCCCCTGTAATGACAATTTTGGCATTTTGGTTTCTTTTAAAAACACAGAAATATTATAAGAATGTGTCTTAATCCCAGGTGTGGCAGAGAAGCGAGAGGGGGTTGAATGGGGAAAAGAGGGAGGGAAGGGGGCTTATGGGACTTTCAGGGAGGGAGGAAACAGGAAAGGGGAAATGATTTGGAATGTAAATAAATAAAAAAAAAACTTAGAAAATAAAAATCCCAGGTGTGGGATATGGGTCTTCTTCAGATTTTCTATAGCAACAGACTATGCTTTGTCTCGTGCTCTAGCAGGTGTGTGATTTTGCCAGCAGCAGATAGTTTTTGCAGTTTTGTGGTATTTGGAATTCTGGAGACTTTTGAGGGTATATAAATATAAATGATAGGGCCCCAAGAGGCAGGGTTGTTGTTGTTGGTGGTTTGTTGATTGTTGGTTAGTTGCTGTTGGTCACAGTTTGGTAGTTGTGTGCAAAGAGGAAACAAGAAAAAGAAGAAATTTAGTGCAGCCCTAATCTATGATTAGTTTGCTTACATCATCATTTAGCAAAAGAATAATAGTAGGTTCCCCCAAGAGACCGTGACCTACCAAGCCTTGATCTCTTAACTAGACTTGAGAACCAAGAATGCGTTCCCTCCTGTTGAAAAGGCCTCAAATCCAACCAGAAAGTATGAGCCAGGCCTCCAAACTGGTTGTGCAGCCATTGTCTAGAGCACTTACTATGGTTAGGGGGACTAATAGTTGACTACTTTTTCTCCTCCAGCAGCTTGCTTAGCACCTGCTGCTTAGCCAGTTCTGGTTGCCAACCAGAGGCCATGGCAACGGGCTATATTGTTTGCAGGCCTCTGGGGCCTGCTTGGACAACTCTTATCGGGAATCTCACATCTGACACTGAGATTTTCATTTAATAATCCAATAACAGGGTCTCCTGAACTCACTATGTAGACCAAGATGACCTTGGACTTACAGAGATCCTCCAGCCTCTGTCTCCTGAGTACTGGGATTAAAGGTGTGCACTACCATACCCAGAAATAAAAGATATGCATGTATAAATTTTAAGCCCAGTACTCAAGTTCCTTTGTAGATTCTCTTATCTGTAGTTTTCTATGAATGAGAGAAGCTCCAGAAAGCAGCCAGCAGGTTGCTGAGCTGAACTCTCAGGCAAGAAAAGACCCACTGGAAGCATGTTTGATGGCATGGTCTGAGGGGCTGTTCATCTTGGGATGTTTGGTGACCAGCAAGACTGTCCTCTCAACAGTGGTACCTCTGGGGGAGTTTCTGAAAGTAAGGAACTCACAAAAATAAAACATCCCCAAGAATGTCTTCATGTCTCTGCATTGTCTGTGCTCTCTGAACAAAAAGCACCACCACATGGGTCAACTGATAGTTGATAACATGCTTAGGAAGTTAGACACACATACTGTTCTGGAGAGATTTCAACACCTTGCTGGGACAATTTGCCTCTTACTTCTGGAGGCATTTGCTTATATGCTAGTTTTCTCTCTCTTCCTGGGAGGATAAAAAGTTGTGCCAGATGCCCTTACATAAGCACCAAGCTTTATGCACACACACACACATACACACATACTCACATTTACACACACGTACACACACTTGCACTCACACACACTTACATATCCACATACATACACATGCACACAATATATGCACATACACACATATACTCACACACACTCACACATACACATACATACACATACACACTACACACACAACACAGCTGCATACACATACATACACTCACACATATACACACAACACACATATATGCACATATACACACTCACACATACACAAGCGCACTTACACAATGCACACAATCATACACACATATATACACACACATACACATATACATACATACACATGCATATACATAAACACACATACACAAATATACTCACATACATATATACACATATACATGCATACACATGCACATAAATTCACACAGTACATCCACTCATACACATACTGAGAGTAAAATGTTACTATTCAATCAATTTTAAAAAAGTCTCATGTAGTGTAAACTTTCATTACCATTTTTAAAATGAACAAGCTAAAGAGAGGTTTGCCTAAGGCAAATCTGCTATGTGACAGAGCTGGATTTTAAATTCAGGTCTTTTCCTCCTTCCTCATGGCCTCTTTACAGCTTCCTGTCTCTGTAGACATTCCGGAGTAAACATATAAGGCTAAAATTCCAGTGATCCACACATGAAAGAGAATGTGGTATTTGTTTTTCTGACCCAGAATTATCTCACTATAATATTTCCTATGCCATAGTTTTCTTCAAATTTTATCATTTTTAAATTTTTTTACAGTTGAATGACATTCATTTGTTGATACATGCGCCACATTTTCAGTACACATTCATCAGTTGATGGACGTCTAGGCTGATTCCATTCCTATCTAAAGAGAATAGAACAGCAATGAACATGGGTGTGTAAGAATGTCTTGATGGAGAGTCCTTTGGGTATATGCCCAGGAGTGGGAGAGCTCGCTCATATGGTAGTTTTATTTTGGGTTTTTTTTTTAAAGGCATGTCAAGACTTATTTCCATAATGGCTTCTCAATTTAACACACTCACTAAAAATGAATTAGGGCTTCCTTTTTCCTTCTGACATGAGCGAGATGGAGTCTCAAAGTATATATTTCCCTAATGGACAAGGATATTGAGCATTTTAAAAATGTTAGTCAGTCGTACTTCTGCTTTCGAGAACTCTCTCTTAGCTCTATAGGTCATTTTTTGAATGGATTGTTTATTTTCTTGATATTTAGCTTTTTACGATTTTATTAGTTCTTTGAGAGTTTCCTACAATGACTTGTTTTGGTCATATTATCTGCCCTCTCTCAATTTTTCCAGAACCGGTCCCACCTTCTCTATTCACTCAATATACATGAAGACCAATTTGTAATTCCCAAATGTTCTTGGATGTGTGGTCTTCCACTGGAGAGCAGTTGACTGACCAGACATTGCCCTCTTAAAGATATTTTCCATGTAAATCTTCAATTATCAGAAAATGTTTTTAATTCTGCTTTCAATCAATTTAGGAATATTTTTATGCCTACCATCTTATCTATATAATTTTTCATGAAATAGTCAGTTTTAATGTGTTTTGCTATATATTTCTTGAGTTTTATCAGAAATATTTTCCTTGTAGATCTTCAATTTTATCAGAAAATGTTTATAATTCCACTTTCAATCAACTTAGGAATGTTTTTATGCCTACCATTTTATCTGTATAATTTTCCCATGAAATAGTCAATCTTAACGTGTTTTTCTATATATTTCTTCAATTTTATCAGAGATATTTTCCATGTATATTTACACAATGGAATACTACTCAGCAATTAAAAACAATGAATTCATGAAATTCTTAGGCAATGAGGGAACAGGGGGAGGGAAGAGGGCTTATGGGACTTTCAGGGACAGGGACGGGGGAACCGGGAAAGGGGAAATCATTTGGAATATAAATAAAGAATATAGAAAGTAAAACAAATAATAATAATAAAAAAAAGAAAAGAAAAAAAACCAATCCCTCCTTCGCCCCCAGCTCCACAGCCAGGACTGGGACTTTGTGCCCAGCTCTCATATCCATGCTGAAGTTTGGTCTCTCCGGGGCTTGCACAGGTATTGTTAATGTCTTCACAATTGCTGTGAGTTCATATTTGCAGCCGCCTTTCCTTGTTGTGTCCAGAGGACACTGCACTTTTGCCTCTTCCAGTCTTTCTGTCCCCTCTTCCACAATGAACCCTGAGCCTTGGGAAGAAGGAATGTTGAATATGTTCCATTTAGGCCTGAGATTCTGCAGCCCCTTATTTTCTACACCTTGGCCAGTTGCAGGGCTTTGAATTAATCATCATCTACTACAAATATAAGCTTTTCAGATAAGGGTTGAGATGTATTGATCTGAAGAGGGGGTCCCAGAAGGGGTGCAGATGTGGGGCACATATCCCCCAAGCAAGCTGCAAGGGATACATATATATGTATATATATATATATATATATATATATATATATATATATGCATATACTAATCCTCTATCAGATGTATAGCTGGCAAGGATTTCCACTCATTCAGTGAGGTGCCTCATCACTCAGCTGACTGTTTCTGTACAGAAGTATTTTGATGTCATGACATCACATTTGCCTATCACTAGCCTTAGTTCTTGAGTAAACATAAGTCTACTCAAAAAATCCTTACCTATGAGTAGACACTAAAGTGTACTCCCTAATGATTTCTTCCACAGTTTCATATTGTTTGCAGAGGTCTGTGGTCTATTTGGAGTTGATTTCTATACAGAGTGAGAGATAAGGATCTAATTGTATTTTATGTATTTCACGGCACTGCTGAAAATACTTTTTTCTTATTTTATTTTTTTAAGAATTATTTATTTTATGTATGTGAATACGCTGTCATTCTCTTCAGACACACCAGAAGAGGGCATTTGATCCTTTTACAAATGGTTGTGAGCCACCATGTGGTTGCTGGGAATTGAAGTCAGGACCTCTGGAATAGCAGTTAGTGCTTTTAACTGCTCAGCCATCTCTCCAGCCCCTTATTTTATTTTTTATATCCTCGTCAAAATCTAGTATCTGCAGTTGTGTGAACTTTCACATGGGTACTTAGTCTATGCCATCGGTCTCAATGTTTGTTTTTGTACCAGTGCTACCTGTTTGTTTTTTTATCTCCATGCCACTTAAAATCAGATATTACAATACTTCTAGCATTCTTCTGTTTGTTCAGGATTATTTTGGCTACCTGGAGTATTCCAGAAGCTGGAAAGAACCCAGGCGTCCATCAACAGAGGAATGGATACAGAAAATGTGGTACATTTACACAATGGAGTACTACTCAGCTATTAAAAACAGTGAATACATGAAATTCTTAGGCAAATGGATGGAACTATAAATTATCATCCTGAGTGAGGTAACCCAATCACAAAAGAAAACACATGGTATGCACTCACTGATAAATGGCTATTAGCCCAGAAGCTTGGAAGATCCAAGATATAATTCACAGACCACAGGAAGCTCAAGAAGAAGGAAGACCAAAGTGTGGATACTTCGGTCCATCTTAGAAGGGGGAACAAAATACTCATGGGAAGAGATACAAAGTGTGGAGCAGAGACTGAAGGAAAGGCCATCCAGAGACTGCCCCACCTGGGCATTTATCCCATATACAGTTACCAAACCCAGACACAATTGTAGATGCTAACAAGTGCTTGTTGACAGGAACCTGATATAGCTGTTTCCTGAGAGGCTCTGCCAGTACCTGACAAATACAGAGGTGGATGCTCTCAGCCAACCATTGAACAGAGCAGGGTCCCCAATGGAGGAATTACAGAAAGGACCCAAGGAGCTGAAGGGGTTTACAGCCCCATAGAAGGAACAACAATATGAACCAACCAGTATCCCCAGAGCTCCTAGGGACTTAACCACCAACCAAAGAGTACACATGGAGGGACTCATGGCTTCAGCTGCTTGGGTATCAGAGGATGGCCTTGTCGGACATCAATGAGAGAAGAGGCCCTTGGATCTGTGAAGGCTCAATGCTCCAGTATAGGGGAATGCCAGGACAGGGAAGCTGGAGTGGGTGGGTTAGTGAGCAGGGGGAGGGAGGATGGGGGTTGGGATAGGGGGTTTTTGGAGGGGAAACATGGGAAGGGGATAACATTTGACTCAATTCACATATCAATAGATTTCCAAGAAGATGGAAGGAGAGACCCCTGGTCCTGGAAAGACTGGATGTAGGGAAATACCAGGACAGAGAAGCAAGAGGGGGTTGAATGGGGAACAGAGGGAGGGAAGGGGGTTTATGGGACTTTCGGGGAGGGAGGAAACGGGAAAGGGGAAATCATTTGGAATGTGAATAAGAAATATAGAAAATAATAAAAAAAATTTGAAATGTAAATAAAGAAAATATCTAATTAAAAAAAGGCTTAACGCTAAAAAGAAAAAGAAAAAGAAAAAAATTCCAGATAAATTTTAAGATTCTTTTCTATTTTGTGAAAAGTAGCACTTGAATTTTTATTGGAGTGCATTGAGCTGTAGACAGCTTTTGACAGGACGGCCATTTTAACAGTATTGATCATGCCAACCCATGAGCGTGGGTGTTCTTTTTACCTTCCAGCGTGTTTGGCAGCTTCTCCCTTTTAAAGTATTTATTACTGAGCTGTGTATTCTTTGTTTCTATTACTGCCTTGCAACAGACTTGTGGCACCAGAGGGCAACCCATTTGACCTCTATCTGCTGATTTCCCCATGTTTAACAAGATAGGGTTAAGTTAAAAAAAACAAGAGCCAGAAAACTCTAGTCCACATTGAGATTACATGCTTCCTTTCCTACAGATTCTTGCCTGGAGATTGCTTTTCTCTTGCCAAGCATTCTGTTAGCTATTCGTGCACTTTACTGACTTGCCTTGCTTTGTTGTTTTTTGTTAAGGTGGTGTTTTCCACCTGGCAGCTCTTTTTTCCAGTTGTCACCCACTCACCCGCTGCTCGTATGTCGAAGCATAGGATTCACAATGCGAGCCTTGGTTGCTTTCCTCACAGCAGCCACTATCTGCATCGTCTCTAGGCCTTGTGTCATATCTTCTTTCATAACTAACTTCAATATCCACCATCAGTGTATATTTATCTTCACAGTATTTTTTGCATTTGCATATGTGCTCAGGTTAGCAATAGAAAGTTGTAACTGGAGTTGGGTGTGGTGGTATATACTTTTAATCATAGGATTTAGGAGACAGTGGCAGGCAGGTATCTGTGAGCTGAAGGACAACTTGGTCTAAATACCAGTTCCAGGCTAGCAGGGGTAAACAAACAAACAAACAAAAGTTGTAACAAATAAGATGTGTGTTTCTTTGTATGTGTTAAAGATAATGATAATAAAAATGCTTTTGTTATATTTAAACTCTAGTATATAGACAGTAAATATCTTCATTTCTGTTATTACTTTTATAAGCACATTGAATTCTCACTTCATACCTTATAATATAATAAATGCTAGGAAAATAGTCATGAAAATCAGTGTAGTTATAGCCTTCAAAAAGTTTACAGGCTAATGAGAAGTGAAGTAGACAGACATAAATAATATTCACTATGGAAAACATATATGTAGCAGAATTTTCCCCCCAATTAATTTAAATATTAATACAACAAGAAGCCTGTGATTGGGCAGTGGAAAAGGAAGGTGGGCAGAGATTTTTAGAGACAGGAGAGAGAAGAGAGAGAGGAGAAGGAAGGAAGATGGAGGAAGAGGAAGACATCCAGATTCCGCATGACTTTAAATAGCCACAGGTAGCTATGAATATCATATAAGGGATGAGTAATTACAGGACAATATGTCTTACCTAGGTTTATAGCAATATCAATTGACGCTGAGTTCATTGTGTGGGCGTTTTGTGGGGTGAGAATTTACTGATATAAATCTGACTTACAAATTACAAGCCTCTAGAGTTTTGATTTTACCAGGTCACTGGGATTTGGGACCGCTGACCACGGGGGTGGATGGCTGGGAATGTGAGCAGAATCTGCCGCAAGAGAACTGAGGGATGGGAGGTTGCTGCTTGGGGCTAACCATGATCAGAGAGTAGCCGGTGATAGCCCGGGATGGTGCCTTTTTAAATATTTCCCGAAACACATAGATAATTAGTCTCAGGTCACTGAGAGTCCTGCCTTGAGAGCACTTCTGCTTACTGGCTCTGTCTCTGAACTTTTGCTGACTTTCACGTTAGGAGATTCTCTTTGGAAAGACTGTAGGGAAAGAAGACAATAGCTCAAAAGGAACGGATGTTTGGTTTAAATAGTCTGCAGAGAAGCAGACCCTTGCAGCGATCACTTGAGTGAGCTCAGAAGTAAATCTTCATTAGTTGTCTTCAGATGAGACCTGCCCAGATGACACTTGGATTGCTGCCTTATCCTGAAGCAGAAGGCCCAGCTAAACTTCACTCAAAGAACCCACCAAAACAGGCTCAGAGAAATCCTAAAATAGCCAGGTGTGGTTGTGCAAGTCTAATCCTGGCACTCAGGAGACTGAGACAGAATATCAGAAGCTAAAGACCATCCTCAGCTACACAGTGAGTTTGAAACCATACTGGGTTACACACACACACACACACACACACACACACACACACACACATCCCACCACCACCACCATCACCACCACACCACACAAAAACAAACAAAAACTCCCAAGATATAAAGATATAAGTTTTCAGGGGATTTGTTACATAATAGATAACCTATACACAAATGCATATAAAACTATAAATGATGTGAAAAACTATGGAATAAACAAAAACAAGAAAGTTTGCTTCCTAACTTAAGTTTAGATTTAGGCCTCCATCACCATTCTGGCTAGTTTTATGTCAACTTGACACAAGCTAGAATAATTGGAGACGGGGAAGTCTCAGTTGAAAAAATTTCTTCCATAAGATCAGACTGCAAGCAAGTCCATAGGGCATTTTCTTAGGGATTGATATGGGAGGGCCCAGTGCATTGTGGGTGCGCACATTCCTGGGCCAGTGGTCTCGGGTTCTATAAGAAAGCAGACTGCGTGAGCCCTGAGAGCAAGCTAGAAAGCAGCTGGTCTCTGCATCAGGAACCTGCCTTCAGGTTCCTGCCTTGATGATGAACAGTGGTGTGGGAGTATAAGCCAAACAAACCTTTCCTCCCCAGCTGCTCTTGACCATTGAGCTTCATCACAGCAGCAGAAGTCCTATTAGACAGAAATTGGTAGCAGCATTGTGGTCTATTGCTGTGACATCCTGACTGTGTATTTTGGGAGAACTGAGGAAGGACTTTGGAAGTCATTGAGTGCTCAAAGCTGGTGAGATGCTCTGAGGGAGCTTGGAAGAAAACAATGTTGAAAGAAATGCAGATGATGGAGACCTGACTTATGATGTTCCAGATGGAAGACTGGGGTTTACTGAAGGACTATCAGGGCTGTTGCATATTTGCTATTTTGAATTAAGAGTCTGATTAATTCAAAAGTTCAGCTGGAGCTGCAGTTAGAATGATTAACAAGAGACCAGAACTACTGAAGTAAAACCTTAGTTTTGCTGGGATACTTGATACTGGTCCTCTAGAACTGAGAAAGTAGTGGTGAATAAGAAGAGACCAAGGGCTGGCAGAGGGACCCCGCACTGGGTGGGAGCCTACCAGCTTTCCTTCTGCGACCTCTGTGCCCGCAGACTGCACTGAAGCAACAGGTACCCGGGCTCTATCCCCAATATAACATCACTTGGGACACAGCCTGTTGGGGCTTCCGTCTGCGCCCGAGAACGGGTCAGCGCTGTGGTCGTCTGGGTGCCAGATCGGCAGGCCATCGCGTCTGCAGGGTGAGCGGCGCCACGGAGAGTGCCCTCCGCCATCTTTGCTCCAGTGACTGGGAAGTTGGGACAGCCAGGTTCTGAGACAGACAGGCATAATATCGCTTGGGTCTCGGGCAGCTTGTGTGTATGCGGCTCCCAAGTGCTGGGCTGATCTGCAGTAACCAGCGCGCCAGCTCTGCTGTGGGACTTCTGCCTGGCAGAGGGACGCCCCCTGCCCCCCCAGGAGAGATCACACACCCCTGCACAGGGCAGGAGCCTACCAGCCTCCCTTTGGCGACCTCTGCTCCAGGAATCCACTAGGCTGAGCCTTTGGATGTGCAAGGCCTCCCCAATATAAGATCACCTGGGGCAAGGCACATTAGGGCTCCAAAGTCACTCAGGAGCAGGCAGGCCCCAGAAAACGGTGCCAGGGGAATCCTGGTAATCCAGGGGGGGCAGAAATAGTTTTGGAGGCTCTCAGGAGGTCCAACCAACAGCCAGTGGCAGCAGGACCAACTAACACCAGAGGTATCCAGATGGCAAAAGGCAAACGTAGGAATGTTACTAACAGAAATCAAAGTAATGTGGGACCATCCGAACCCAACTCTCCAACAGCAGCAAGTCCTGGATACCGCACCACACCCGAAAGACAAGATCTGGATTTAAAATCACTTCTCATGATCCTATTAGAGGATCACAAGAAGGACACAAATAAATCTCATAAAGAGTTACAGGAGACCATGAATCAACGGTTAGAAGCCCTTACAAAGGAAACACAAAAATCGCTTAGAGAAATGCGGGAGAACATGGATCAAAAGATGGAGGCGCACAAGGAGACAACACAAAAATCGCTTAACGAGATGAATCAACGGGTAGATGCACTCACAAAGGAATCACAAAATTTGCATAAAGAAATGCAGAAGAATATGGGTCAACAGATGGATGCCCATAAGGAGGCAACACAAAAATTGCTTAAAGAAATGAATCAACGGTTAGATGCCCTTACAAAGGAAACACGAGAACTGCTTAAAGAAATGCAGGAGACGATGGATCAACAGATGGAATCCCATGAGGAGGAAACACAAAAATCGCTCAGAGAAATGCAGGAGAAAGTGGGTCATCAGGAAGAAATCCTGAAAGAGGTAATGCAAAAATACCTTAAAGAAATACAGGAAAATACAAACAAGTGAAGGATCTCAGCAAATCCATCCAGGAACTAAAAAAGGAAGTAGAAACAACTAAGAAATCACAAAGGGAGACAACTTTGGAGATAGAAAACCTTGGGAAGAAATCAGGAGTCATAGATGCAAACATCAACAATAGAATACAAGAGATGGAAGAAAGAATCTCAGGTGCTGAAGATTCCATAGAAAGCATCGACTCAACAGTCAAAGAAAATGCAAAATGCAAAAAACATGTAACCCAAAACATCCAGGAAATCCAGGACACAATGAGAAGACCAAACCTAAGGATTATAGGTATAGATGAGAGTGAAGATTTGCAAGTTAAAGGGCCAGTAAACATCTTCAACAAAATTATGGAGGAAAACTTCCCTAACCTAAAGAGAGAGATGCCAATGCACGTACAAGAAGCCTACAGAACTCCAAACAGACTGGACCAGAACAGAAATACCTCCCGTCACATAATAATCAAAACACCGAATGTTCTAAACAAAGAAAGAATACTAAAAGCAGTAAGAGAAAAGGGCCAAGTAACATACAAAGGAAGACCTATCCGAATCACATCAGACTTCTCACCAGAGACTATGAAAGCCAGAAGATCCTGGGCAGATCTCATGCAGACACTAAGACAGCACAAATGCCAGCCTAGACTACTATACCCAGCAAAACTCTCAATCACCATAGATGGAGAGACCAAGATATTCCATGATAAAACCAAATTTTCACAATATCTTTCCACAAATCCAGCCCTGCAACGGATAATAGGTGGAAACCTCCAATACAGGGAGAGAAACAACACGCAGGAAAAAATGAGATAATAACCTTCTTGAATCAAACCCAAAACTAGATAACCACTCAAACATAAAGATAGCGTCAAGAATGGCAGATGGCAATAATCACTATGCCTTAATCTCTCTTAATATCAATGGTCTCAATTCCCCAATTAAAAGACATAGACTAGCAGACTGGATACGTAAACAGGACCCAGCATTTTGCTGCATGCAGGAAACGCACCTCAGTGTCAAAGACAAACACTACCTCAGAGTAAAAGGCTGGAAAACAATTTTACAAGCAAATGGCCCCAAGAAACGAGGTGGAGTAGCCATCCTAATATCAGATAAAATTGATTTTGAACCTAAAGTCATCAAAAAGGACACAGAAGGACACTACATACTGATCAAGGGAAAAATCCACCATCAAGAACTCTCAATTCTGAATATCTATGCTCCAAATGCAAGGGCACCCTCATTCGTAAAAGAAACTTTACTAAAACTCAAAGCACACATCGCACCGCACACAATAATAGTGGGTGACTTCAACACCCCGCTCTCTGAAATGGATCGTTCAGGAAAGCAGAAACTAAACAGGGACACAGTGAATCTAATTGAAGCCTTGGACCAACTGGAACTAACAGATATATATAGAACATTTCATCCTAGAGCTAAAGAATACACCTTCTTCTCAGCTCCTCATGGTACCTTCTCCAAAATTGACCATATAATTGGTCACAAATCAGACCTCAACAGATATAAGAAGATAGAAATAATCCCATGCCTCCTATCAGATCACTATGGAATAAGGGTGGTCTTCAATGGCAACAAAAACAAAAGAAAACCCATGTACACATGGAGGCTGAACAATGCTCTACTCAATGATAACTTGGTCAAGGTGCAAATAAAGAAAGAAATCAAAGACTTTTTGAAAGTTAATGAAAATGAAGGCACAACATACCCTAATTTATGGGACACAATGAAAGCAGTGCTAAGAGGAAAATTCATAGCCCTGAGTGCCGCCAAAAAGAAACGGGAGACAGCATACACTAACAGCTTAATGGCACACCTGAAAGCCCTGGAACAAAAAGAAGCAAATACACCAAAGAGGAGTAGAAGGCAGGAAATCATCAAACTCAGGGCTGAAATCAATCAAGTAGAAACAAATAAAACCATACAAAGAATCAACAAAACGAGGAGTTGGTTCTTTGAGAAAATCAACAAGATAGATAAGCCCTTAGCCAGACTAACCAGAGGGCACAGAGATAGTATCCAAATTAATAAAATCAGAAACGAAAAGGGAGAGATAACAACAGAAACTGAGGAAATTCAAAAAATCATCGGATCCTACTACAAAAACCTGTATTCAACACAACTAGAAAATCTTGAGGAAATGGACAATTTCCTTGACAGATACCAAGTACCAAAATTAAATCAGGATCAAATAGACCATCTAAACCGTCCTCTAAGCCCTGAAGAAATAGAAGTTGTCATTGGAAGTCTTCCAACCAAAAAAAGCACAGGTCCAGATGGTTTTAGTGCAGAATTCTATCAGACCTTCAAAGAAGACCTAACACCAATACTCTTCAAACTGTTCCACAAAATAGAAACAGAAGGAACACTACCCAACTCATTCTATGAAGCCACAATTACACTAATACCAAAAGCACACAAAGATCCGACAAAGAAAGAGAATCTCAGACCAATCTCTCTTATGAATATCGATGCAAAAATACTCAATAAAATTCTTGCCAACTGAATCCAAGAACACATCAAAACGATCATTCACCACGACCAAGTAGGCTTCATCCCAGGGATGCAGGGATGGTTCAATATAAGGAAATCCATCAATGTAATCCACTACATAAACAATCTCAAAGAAAAAAACCACATGGTCATCTCATTAGATGCTGAGAAAGCATTTGACAAAATTCAGCATCCTTTCATGCTAAAGGTCTTGGAAAGATCAGGAATTCAAGGCCCATATCTAAACATAGTAAAAGCAATTTACAGCAAACCGGTAGCCAGCATCAATCTAAATGGAGAGAAACTTGAAGCAATCCCACTAAAATCAGGGACTAGACAAGGCTGCCCTCTCTCTCCATATCTTTTCAATATAGTACTTGAAGTTCTAGCTAGAGCAATTAGACAACAAAAAGAGGTCAAAGGGATACAAATTGGAAAGGAAGAAGTCAAACTATCACTATTTGCAGACGATATGATAGTATACTTAAGCGACCCAAAGAACTCCACCAGAGAACTCCTACAGCTGATAAACGACTTCAGCAAAGTGGGCGGATATAAAATCAACTCAAGCAAGTCAGAAGCCTTCCTATACTCAAAGGATAAGCAGGCTGAGAAAGAAGTAAGAGAAATAATACCCTTCACAATAGCCACAAACCATATTAAGTATCTTGGCGTGACTCTAACCAAACAAGTGAAAGATCTGTATGACAAGAACTTCAAGTCTCTGAAGAGAGAAATTGAAGAAGACCTCAGAAGATGGAAAAATCTGCCATGCTCATGGATTGGCAGGATTAATATAGTAAAAATGAGCATCTTACCAAAAGTAATACACAGATTCAATGCAATCCCCATCAAAATCCCAACTCAATTCTTCATAGAGTTAGAAAGAGCAATTCAAAAATTCATCTGGAATAACAGAAAACCCAGAATAGCTAAAACTATTCTCAAGAGTAAAAGAACCTCTGGAGGAATCAGTATCCCGGACCTCAAGCTGTACTACAGAGCAATAGTGTTAAAAACCACATGGTATTGGTACAGTGACAGACATGTAGATCAATGGAACAGAATTGAAGACCCAGAAATGAATCCACACTCCTATGGTCACTTGATCTTTGACAAAGGAGCTAAAACCATCCAGTGGAATAAAGATAGCCTTTTCAACAAATGGTGCTGGCTCAACTGGAGGTCAACATGCAGAAGAATGCAAATTGACCCATTCTTATCTCCTTGCACTAAGCTCAATTCTAAGTGGATCAAAGATCTCCACATAAAACCAGACACACTGAAACTAATAGAAGGGAAACTAGGGAAGAACCTTGAACATATGGGCACAGGGGAGAATTTCCTGAACAGAACTCCAATAGCTTATGCTCTAAGATCAAGAATAGACAAATGGGACCTCATTAAATTACAAAGTTTTTGCAAGGCAAAAGACACTGTCAAAAAGACAAAGCGGCAACCAACTAACTGGGAAATGATCTTTACCAACCTTACATCCGACAGAGGGCTAATATCCAATATATACAAAGAACTCAAGAAGTTAAACTCCAGAGAGGCAAGTAACCCTATTAAAAAATGGGGTACAGAGCTAAACAAAGTGTTCTCACCTGAAGAATATCTAATGGCTGAGAAGCACCTAAAGAGATGTTCATCATCCTTAGTCATTAGGGAAATGCAAATCAAAACAACCCTGAGATTCCATCTCACACCAGTCAGGATGGCTAAGATCAAAAACACAGGAGACAGCAGTTGTTGGCGAGGATGTGGAGAAAGAGGAACACTCCTCCACTGCTGGTGGGATTGCAAGCTGGTACAACCACTCTGGAAAGCAGTCTGGCGGTTCCTCAGAAAACTGGGCATGACACTCCCGGAGGATCCGGCTATACCACTCCTGGGCATATACCCAGAGGCTTTACCTGCATGCAATAAGGACACATGCTCCACTATGTTCATAGCAGCCTTATTTATGATAGCCAGAAGCTGGAAAGAACCCAGATGTCCCTCAACGGAGGAATGGATTCAGAAGATGTGGTATATCTACACAATGGAATACTACTCTGCAATTAAAAACAATGAATTCACGAAATTCCTAGGCAAATGGTCAGATCTTGAAAATATCATCCTTAGTGAGGTAACCCAATCACAAAAGAACACACATGGTATGCAGTCACTGATAAGGGGATATTGACCCAGAATCTCGGAATACCCTAGACACAATCCGCATATCAATAGATTTCTAAGAAGATGGAAGGAGAGACCCCTGGTCCTGGAAAGACTGGATGTAGGGGAACGCCAGGACAGAGTAACGAGGGGGGGGTTGAATGGAGAAAAGAGGGAGGGAAGGGGGCTTATGGGACTTTCGGGGAGGGAGGAAACGGGAAAGGGGAAATGATTTGGAATGTAAATTAAAAAAATAAAATAAAATAAAATAAATAATTAAAAAAAAAAAAGAAGAGACCAAGGTCACTGAGGTGAAGTCTTATGGGAAGTGTTTCCTTAGAGTCAGCAATTACAAACTGTGTTCCAGAGGTGGCCAGCACCGGCAGCTGAACTGGTACTGTAAGACTCATGCAGGTAGTACTGGGCTTGAAGGTGTGATGGAGTCATGAGGACCGCCGGGGCTTGGCAGTATGAGAGGCCAGAAGAGATATTGGTGAAGGTGCAGCCTCAAAAACAGGTGAAGCCCTGGGACTGAAGGGGTCATGTGGAGAAGTTGAGGCTTGGCACCATGAAGAGAATCCCTGAGGGGCTATTAGTGAAAACTGCATCCCAGTTGCAGCAGAAGACCCCCGAATAGATGCCGGTACCGTGGGAGGTACCGTGGGATGACCACCAAGAACAGCAATAGCAGTGGAGTGGAGCAAGAAGAGCCTAGAAGACAACTGTGTGTGCTGCAGAGGACAGAGCTGGAGAAGCGACCCAAGCCTCATGGAGGAGTCCAGAAGATGGTGAATGAACCCCAGATCCTGCGTATTGAGTTATTCACACTATTGGAGTTTGATTTTGCTGTGTTCACATTGTGACTATGCCCTGAGCCTTCCTTCTTGAAGTAAGAAAGTATTTGTTTTTGATTAGACAGATCATAGTTGAGATTTTAAATATATTAAATTAAAAATATTTCTTATTTTTAAAATCTTTCATTCCTGTCAATTTTACACATGTATACAATGAACTTGACCCTATCCACTGCTTCCAACTCCTCTCTGCTCCTCCCTCCTCCTCTCTGCTCCTCCCTCCTCCTCCCCACCACTCTCTACTCCTCCCTCCTCCTTCCCACTCCCATATACCCTTTCTAGCACACCCTTTCCTTCCTTTCTACTTTCATATCCTTTCCTCTTCATAAAAAAAAAAACAACAAAGCAAAAAAAAAAAAAAAAGACCCAACAAAACAAAAACAAACTCACATAGGCTAATTAATAGACATTAGAATTTTAGAAAAGAGATTTTGGAGTTTTATAGAGACTTTGTTTTTTTTTTTTTTTTAAGAGATTGGATATTTTTAAAGAGACATTTAAAGTGTTTAAATTTGTAAGGCTATGGGATTAGAAGTTTGTAAAATTATATTGTGGTGTTGGTATTAATGTGTGATCTTGGGGATAAACAAGGAAGAAAGGTTGTGGCTTAACAGAGCTGTGTTTGTGTGTCAAGGTGACAAGGGGTCAGTAGTGTTGGCTAGTTTTATGTCAACCTGACACAAGCTATAGTCATCTGAGAGGAGTGATACTCAGTGGAGAAATTTTGTGTGGTAAGCAGACAAGCCTATAGGGCACTTTTTAAAATTAGTGATTGATGTGGAAGGGTCCATTCCATTGTGGGTGGGCAGATCCCCAGTCTGGTGGTCCTGGGCTCTATAAGAAAGCAAGCTGAGCAAGCATGAAGTTAACTGTGAACATTTAACACATAAGGCATAGAGTAAACATTCCCTTTCCCAAACAGAAGAACCACAGCATAACAAGGCTCAACTGCACCAAAACAAAACCAAATTCCGGACCAACCCTGACACCTGCAGTTTCATGCCAGCACCTGGGACTTGTAATCAACTGGACTCCAAGAAGCTCAGATAGCCTAGCCTCTTTAGTTCTGCTGCCTTCAGCACGCACAGATTCTCTGCTGGGTTGTCTTAGTTCTATGCTTTTTGCTCTCCTTGGCACGTATCCTAGAGTCCTGGCATCTCCATATACTGGACTCTCCACTGCAACTAAGGGTTCATTATCACAGCTTTGCACAATGTCCTCTTAGAACCTCTACTCAGATATTTTTACCCTGCCACGCACTGCCTGGCCTCATCTGCTCTCTCCCTCAGAGGTGGACCTTTCATGCCCTCAGAACCAGTCTGGCATGAATGGCATTGCCAGTTCCGTTGCCGACTCAAGATGGAGCCGGCCTTCTTGGATCACAGCTGTATTGGCTTCTGTGTGCTAACCATGAGGGAGCCCTTCTCTGTTGTCTCAGAGAGGAACACCAGCCTTCTTTAGGACCAGTCTTTAAGTAGTCACGGCTGCTTTGTTGTTTGCGCTCTCTTGGACCAATTCTTGAGCTTGCCTACACACGTTTCCTTTGCAATTAAACTGATTTGTTATGTCTACATTCAGCTCATTCAGGTTCCCAGGATGCAGGTAGAATGAAGCCAGAGTTTTTGGCCAAAATATCACAAACAGCCTCTAATGCAGTTCCCGATAGCATCCCTAGCCTCCCTGCCACCCCCAGAAACTTCGTGCCTCCACCATCTGCCTTTTTCTCAGCATTCCTCTCTTAGCTCACTAATCTTTGTTTGTAATATTCGATGGCATTAACAAAACCGTTCCAGAGGCATCACAGGCACATGCTCAGATTTATCACAACAATGACTCACTACTCAGGACCAATTTCTGTTGCTGTGATAAAATACTCCGACAAAGCAACTTAAAGGAGAAAGACTATTTCAGCCAGCAGTCCCAGGTTTCACGCAGGGGAATGGGGAAGAACGCATTCGAGCATGTGCACATGTATATGGGGGGTGGAGCTTGCTTGTGAGAGATATTTTTTGAATTGGGTAGAGTGAGGTGGAAGATCCATTCTGATAGTGGGTAGCACCATTTTCATGGGCTGAACTCTGGACTAAATATAAAGAAGACAGCATGCTGAGCGTGCCGATTGCACGGTGGCTGTTCACTGACTACAGATGCAAAGTGTCCAGTTGTCTCAGCTTCCTGTCTCGGTGACTTTCCAAAAAACGAACTGAAACCTATTGGACATGCTTCTGTGTGTCTTTGCATGTAGATTACTGTAATTCTTTTGTTTTTAGACTTACTGGCTATTTTTTGATATCTAATTAATGATTGTTTCACAGGGTCGGGGTTATAGGAGAAATGAGAGATTGTAACGACTCTTTTAAGGGCCAAAGTCTTACAACAACAACAACAACAACAAAAAATGTTTTCTGAAAAGACAAAGTTTTACATTTGTGTGCATGCACATACATCATGACCCATGGTGTGGTAGTTAGGAAATAACTTGAGGTCATCCATCTCCCCTCCCTCCATTGGGGGAATCACATCAGGTTGCCAGGTTCTGGGGTGTGTGCCTTATCCTTTGAGCTATCTCATCAGCCCTTTCAGACAGATTTTCCTTCAGGGACTAGATCCAATGTATATTATATTCTACATTTGGCTTAGAAACAAATGGATCTAAGATATCCCACAATGAACTAGACCTGAGTTTTATAGCCAGGGACTAAACTAATAGCAGTTTAGCTTGTAGTAAACATAGCAGAGATCATCTTTGGAGCCAACTGTAATCCAAATCCTTCTATCCTCTGGTTAGAGCCAACTGTATTCCAACTGCATTCCTTCTCTCTGTCCTCAGATTCCTGTCATCTTTCTTAGAGAAAAACTTTTTTCCTCAGAAAGTCTAAAATATTTTTTAAATTACCAGGCTTAGAGGAAGGAAATGTGTCTCCAGTGCTGATAGATTTAGCAGATGGTGGAGACTCTAAGGCAGACAGGAGAGCCATCTGGTAGGATCTTTCCATGTAGTTGCCTACTTATAGACACTGAGACAGCACCAGTCTCAAGCAAATTAACTCCTCCCTTCTCTTGTCAAATAAAAGTGTACCTTTGCTCAACTTACATCTGCTTTGCCTGAGGCCATTGCAGCTTCCGGACATTAATTTCACAAGCATTTGTGAATTGCATCAGTCTTGTGACTCATCTGCACTTAGAGATTATACCATTCAAGTTACTGAACACTGTGTACAGAGCTCTAGACATAACTGGAATAGTGTGTGTGTGTGTGTGTGTGTGTGTGTGTGGAGAGAGAGAGAGAGAGAGAGAGAGAGAGAGAGAGAGAGAGAGAGAGAGAGAGAGAGAGAAGAGAAAGAGAAAGAGAGAGAGAGAGAACACAGTTCTACTGGGTCAATATTCTGTTTTTTCCAGAACGTGACAGAAGCAAATGTGGAGATGAGATCATGCTAGTGCCCATGTGGAGGTCATGCTAGTGTCCATGTGGAGGCCATGCTAGTGTCCTTGTGGAGGTCATGCTAGTGTCCATGTGGAGATCTTGCTAGTGTCCATGTGGAGACCATACTAGTGTCCACATGGGACTGATTGGGGCACCATTCAGTATTTCACAATCTGAACAGATAGCATCTCAATTGCAGCATTTATTCCACTGACTCAACCAGACTGTAGGTTTAAATTATCTCTTTTCCTCCATATGGAGCCAAGGCTTAAATTAGGCAGTTTATATCTATGAGGAAAGTTATAGCTTTGAGAACACATGGCCTAATAATAAGTGTGTGAAAATCAATCTGATAGAAGCCACGTGCTTCCAGTAATCTTATCCATTCTTCAGGCTAAATTAAACACCACTTCTGTGATTGTCAGTTCTATATGTCAACTATGTTAGGTTGTGGTGCTTGACTTATTAATCAAATACTAAATCCAGATGTTGCTATAGTTATTTTGTAGTTGTGGCTAACACATGAAGACTTTACATTTAATGCCAGGAACCCTCATCAAATTCAGAGCCAAAACTGAAGTTGTTGGTGAGATTTGCCACAGGCCTGCAGTATTAGCTCCTGCCTGAGTTTCCAGCCTTCTTGCCCAACTTCAGACTTGCCAGCCTCCACACTGCAAGAGCCAATTTCTTAAAATAAGTCTCTCTATGTAAACACACACACACACACACACACACACACACACACACACACACACACACACAGAGGAAAGATTGTTTTTTGGCAATCTGACTAAAACCTTTTCTGACATCTCTCAACTAGGGTAACTTTCTGTCCTCTGCTTGTCAGTTACCATGTACTATCTCTATTTTCATGATTTCATGTCTCCTATCCTCAAATATTTATGGTTATATTCTTAACACATACATAAGGACAGACTAAGTTGCTATAATTAAGAGACTTAAAAGTAAGAATTGAATTTGTCAACAGTCAGGAGGGTGAACAGTCCACAATATCAGGGTGGCTTTGCTCCAGATGGTCAAAAAGCAAGCCAGGGTCCATACTGTTGTCCTGCCACCCCAAGTGTGGTTTGTATGTGATGATGGTTGCAACTTTGTCTCTAGATGTTGGAGGGAGACAAATTCTAGAGTCTCATATGTCCACATCACTGAGCTCCTGCCAGGTCCCCATACTTGTTTTTCAGTCCTGTGGTAACAGGACTGGAAAGCTAATGGGAAAGCACTGATTGCTCCACTTCCTACCAACCATGCAGGACTGTTGTTGATCTTTCCACCTTGGACTTTGCCAGACCCACTGCACAGCACCTCTTAGTGTGTGTGACCTATGTTCCTATTCTTCTCTCTCACTCTCCAGCTTTGTGACAGCTTTTAAGAAAAATGACAGTTGCAGGAAAGACTTCTAGGAAGCCCTTAGACCTGCCAAGAAGCAAAAACATCTATCCAGATGGTTTCGTTCCATTTACCTTCCTCCTCCATTCACTCAGAACTTCAGTTACTGAGTTCGTACCTTTTTTACGTGTACCCTGGTTTTCTTCCTGTAAGTAGGAGGAGGACCTGATAGTCATTAAGATAAAGATATAGACACTGACTAGCTTCAATATTAAATTCACTGAGATAGGAAAGGTTTAAAGGACTGTAGAAACCCCTTCATGCAAGAGCACCCACATAGATCTACTAAATCATAAACTCAGCATTTGTGTTTGGGCATGCCTTTCAGGGTATTGACTCAAGTTGAAGACTGAGTACTATGGCCCTGGGCAGATGGTAAAAACTACAACCCCATAGTAACAAAGATCAGGAAGATATCATACCAACTAGTTGCTGCCCTATGTCACTCTAGACTATAGCTGAAGCCAAGGTGTCTGTTAGAGTCTTGGCTGCTCATACCCCTATTTAAGAGAATCCCTCTGGATCACACCTCCTAGTTTTTAATTCTTGTTACCGTTGGTTCTCATTCTTGACCCCAGTCAGAGCCCCTTTGTCTCAGACTTGACTTGGGACTCTTAGCCCCAAATCTTCATTTATTGTTACTTTATCTGCTCTGTTTCTTTGATGTTTTTAGACCAACTCATCCCTGAATCCCATTTCTGTTTATTTTTTGCTTCAAACTCCCACAGCTATGAGTCAGCTTAACTCCATCTCAAACCTCACACTTCCTGGGAAGGAGTTAGAATCACCCCTTTCTTTTAAATAAAGTTACTGGGCTGGTTGATCAGGTGAATAATACTTGATGAGCAACAAAAATCACAAAGGGTTTATGGTAAGTATATCTCAGAAATTTTTAGCAATTCCTCAAAAAATTAAACATGGATTTCATGGAGTTGTTTCATGACCCAACAATTCAATTCATTCTCTCTCTCTCTCACTCTTTCTCTCTTTCTCTCTCTGTCCAATATAGTTGAAAGCATATACTTTATAAAAGTTTGCTAGATCCTCATGACCAGAGTATTCACAATATATAAAATATGTGAAAGACCTAGCCAAGAAACCGAATATGGAATATGCATATACTAGAACATGTTTTAGCCACAACAAATGGAGAAATACTGTCATAAATTACAACGTGTGTGAAACTTGGAAACATGAAAGAAATCAGGCAAAAAGACAAAATACTGATGTTGGTATTGAAATGTAAAGTCCAGAATAAGCAAATCCAGAAATAAAGAAAATTAGTAAAGGATGGAGAAAAAGAGAGACAGAATGTTCTAGAATTAGATAATGGTCATAACTTCACAGCCTCATTAATATACTGAATCAAATACCCTAAAATATCAAATTTTATGTTTTCTGAAGCATAGGTTAAGGACCAAGTACTGTACTCAAATTCCAAACATCAGTTGGACTCTTGCAACTTCTAAGCAGCAATCTGGGGAAATTACTTGGGACTTTTAGCTGACAGTAGAGTGTAGGCCTTATGATCTCACTGTTGACAAAAGAATTAATTACAATTGATGGTATCCTAACTTAAGCAGGCAACAGTCCTTCCTGCTGCTGTTCATCAAAATGTTCCATTTCTATGGCCTTAGGTTTATTTCTGAGGATTTAAAACAAAATTCAACAATTAAAAAGAAATGAAATATTTACATTTCAGTGAATGAATCTCAAGAACATTTTGCTAATGAAAGGAGCCAGATTCTGAGAGGCAATATTTTTAATGCCATTCACACAAATTTCTGGAAAGGACAAACTGTAAGGACAGAAATTATGTTGGTGTTTAATGAAATTGCCTGAAAAAGGCCATGAGATGATGTGTCATGATTGTGGAAATACCCACACGACCAAATGTTTAACAACTCACTGAAATATACAAACTCCTTGGTGGAAATAGATGCAAATTTCTCAATAAATACTTGCTAACCCAGTTCATGATAACTTAAAAGAGAGCCTTTACCATGATCAGACTGGTCCAACTCCAGGAATGTTCATGGTTAAAAACCCACACCAATAAATAATTTAACACTTCACATAAATGGGCTTGAGGACAGAAATTTCTATTGTTTTCTTTTCTTATGATTTCTGACTCTCTGTTGAAATAATTACTTTTGTATCTTGGCCTAGCTGTTCTCGACCCTCTGTTTTTTGTAGTTAATTCCCCTAAAAATGGTCATGCTCCTGTGATGGTGCCACGCTTGCTCCTCCCCCCGGCCCTGAGTTGACATGGGTACTTTGTTGTTGTTGTTAAAATTTTAAAAGATTTATTTATTTCACTTTATGGTTGAGTGTATTCCTGCATGTATGTTTGTGTACTACATGTGTGCTTGGTGCCCATGAAGGTCAGAAGAGGTCATCGGATTTCTTGGAACTGGAGTTATAGATAGTTGTGAGTTGCCATGTGGGTGCTGGAATTGAACCAGGGTTCTCTACAAGAACAAGTGCTCTTAACTCCTGAGCCATCTCTCCAGCCCTATACTTTATTTTTTAAAGAGTTGTTATTTTTATATGTGTATGTATTTATGTGTCTATATGTGTATATGATAGTCTAGAGCAATGGCACCAACCAATCATGGCTGTAAACACTCTGAACCTGTGAGCCAGAATAAACTGTTTATACAGTGGATCATCTCAGATATTTGTTATAGCAACAGGAGCTAACATATCACATTAGATTATGGTGTAATTTTCAATATCATTATAATCTCTTATTAAATATATTTATATGCAATTTTGTTTTGAAAGTTAAAAAGTGAAAATAGCATTTATTTTTTTCTCCTGGGAGAGTAGACATCAGTACTCTTTGTTATGCCATGGCTTAGAAAATACTCTGCCCTACTCCAGGGGTCAAGGAAGCTCTTATCAGAGTGTACAGCATCAGACATGATTTTCAGTATTTCTTAAAAGTTTGCGTCTTTCTGGCTGAATCACTGTCCAGAAAGTAAAGATTGACAGTTACACCCTGACTATCATATCTCCAGGTCATGACAGTCTTGAGAAAAGTTGAAAGATAAATGAGCATTGTACTTTCAACTAAAGGGTATTTGCCTGGACTGTTGTTGAAAACCTGAGAAAAATCCAGACTTTGAGAAAACATTGTAGAAAACAAAATCAGCTCATTAAAGTCAATACAAGGAAGTCTTTCTTTTTGGAAATAGTCAGAAAATGTACTATTTGACTATCCCTGGACTTTCATGCTTTTCAAATAAAATCAATAATAACTACTGGAACCTTCCCAGACATAAAGTATTGTGCCAGGCACTGAGAGCCCACGAGCTATAGACCTGACTGCTATGCTGATCACAATTTAGTAAGTATGACTTGGACCATGGGAGAAATAACACCAGCAGTTAGCTTCAGAGTGGGGTTATTGCCACACAGCAGCCTGTGACCAGGGGTAGGTCAATTACATTTGCCAGAAGGTCCCATGGGAGTTTTCCTCCCATTGAGCAGGATTGAACTTTGTAAAGATGATGGCAGTTTATTTATGATGCATAGGGGTGTGATGGGTAGCTGAGAAGGAAGGGGAGGAGGAGACCGAGCCTTGAAAGTCCCTCTATTAGGATCTGTTAAAAGGATGCTGATTGAGTAATTTTCTCGTATTATCTGGGTTATCCATGATCCAGCATACTGATACAAGCTTAAGTGCCTTCTCTGGCCGTTATTGTGGGGACACTTTTCCTTCTAAAATGGCCTGCTGTCTAACATGAGTCGGGGAAGGGAGCGGTATCACAAAATGAAAGGTTCAGAGAGTAAAGTGATGCATTTTGGGTAACTGGATAGCAGTTGTGCTTAATTTTACATTTTAACATGGGTCGGGATAAAATAGGCACATACACCATAAAACTTACAGTCAATTTAAATCAAACAATTATCTCTATTTTAAGTAAAAATTCAAGGGTAACACATTTTGAAAGGGCCGAAGTACCCATGCTTCAAAGCGAGCCAAGGAAATATGGAATTGTGCCAACTAGACCTCAAGGGTATTGAATGAAAAACTGTTTCAGTGTCTTGTGATTGTCATCTAAGAGATGGAGACAGAAGATAATCAACATTTGACAATGGCAGTAAATAGATTCAGAAAGATGGGGAAAGGCCTAACATCTGGGTAAATTCTTAATAACTTGTGACCGTGCTCAACTGTATTGTCTGCATTGAGAGGACACAATAAAGCCCATTTATATGAGTTGTAGATTGCATTCCCCCACCCTTAAGCTATTAAGTTCAAAGATACAGTATCCCCAGGAAACAAAGCCTTCACATAAAGCCTTCCTGCATCTCCCTTTCATTCCATGCTGGCTGAGTTTTTATTCTGACTGCTGGCTTCAGCATTTTGAGGAATCTTCCTCTCAACAGGACATTGATATCTGAGCAGAACAGAAAATTGTCCTCATTTCCAACCTAAAGGTGGCACATTTACATAAGCTTCTCTCTCATTTAAACCTGTCTTAATCCCCAAGGATTTAATAGTTGAAATGCAAAGTCCATTTTTAATAATTAAAAAGTCAGGCAAAGCAAACCTCATCTGGAGAATTTTAACAAATCACTTTTCTTCCTTTAAGAAAATGTTGTCTTCTTTAAAAGTTGTATGGTTTCATCTGATATTTCTACTTTCCAGGAAAAATATTCAAATGAAATTTTACACATATATGCATGTGCATATAAAGGTGTTCAGAAGCTGACCTCAAAATATGCTGTTCAGCATATTGATTATTTAGCGTTAAAAAGAAGTTGAGAAGCAGCTCTTGACCTCAAGTGCTTCAAGTATGGTGTCCACTTTCTCCTTTGGTAAAGCAAGGTTACATTTCTACTAGTCAAGATACCCATGCCGTGATAAAGCAACGTCTGGAGTCAACTTTTGTTAGGAGAGTCTCTTATTGTAGGACTGGGTAGGGTTAGTCATTGTGCAGTTTCTTCTGACCCTTCTGTTTTCCTCCACCCCCCTGCAAAAGGCCCTAAATACTGTCCTTCCTGTAATGCAGGTTGATTTATGACAATCGTCAGGTCACTTCCTTGAGTCTCATGTTTTGATGGAACTCTGATATGCATGTATTTAAGAGAAATTGTTTTTCTCCTGTTTATGTTCATTTAAGTCTTGGATCCAGAACTCAATCTACCAGGGTGAAAGGAAGCAGTTTCCCTCTCCTGCACATAGGAAATAAGGAAGGACTGAGATCGTAGGTTCCTGTGACGTTGCAATGTAACCACTTTAATCTTCCCGCATGTATCTGAACAATAGGTGGTTCTGACAGTCGTTATTTTGCATTTGATAGCTGTGCTGAAAGGCGGCTAGTCTGCAGTGCCACTTCAGCGAACATATTAAAACAGGGCTAATTATTAGCTCTTGAGGCTGCAGGAGTGTTACAGGAACTTGGAGGAAAAAAATATATCTGTGTTATAGATTCTGTAAGACAGGACTGACAAACAAGCTCTTCCTGATTGCGGAGAGTTGGGATGTTGCAGACGTAGAACCAAATTATCTTTTGATAGCTGTAGTAGCGACTTCCTGTCTTTGCTATAGCTCGCCTACCTGGTGTTTCTACCACTATGTTGAAAGTGTCTTGATTTATGATTGTCTTTCATTCTCTAAGTATAAAAAGTTTGTGAGCCCATATTGCCTTATTGGAACATGATGCTTGGATAGCCAGAGTCTGTGTCTACAGGCTCATTTGGATCCAGAATGAATTCTCTTTTCTCAAAAGAAACTTTCTCTAGAAAACCACAGTGGGAGCTATGTGTTTGTACCACAAGCCCCTTTATGTGTCTCCCAGTTTGGTCCAGGACTATTTGCCTTTTCTCCATTCAATAGGATAGAATCCACATCCCAGACCCTAGGATCAGGGGTCTTATTTTTGTCTTTTCTCTTTGTCAAGGGGCAGGATGAGGCCTGCTCTAAGTTGCTACATGTTTGTGTAAGACAGTGATTTTTTTTTTTTCAGGCTATGCTTTATTCTAAGAGACTCCCCTTTACAAGCAGCTTTTGACTCCAATTTTAAGGTGAAGGACCATTGCTCTAGGGTGAGCATGTAAACACCACCATCTCTTCTGGCCTACCCATGGAGCACAGACTGATAAATGAAGTATTCCTGGGAGTAGAAATGGAACCACCTTATAAATGTATTGGGATAAATTGGAGGCACACACATGTATTAAAACCATACCAGAGACACCAAATAACTTATCAGACACACCAGACCTAGGAAAGGATGGGTTTCTCTCACTTGGACCTCCAAACATTCTAGCACCTTGATGGCAATGGCCCCATCCTGACCTGTCATCTGATACCTGGTTTGTGTGTAAGTGGGTGTGAGTGTGTGTGTATGTGTGCAGGCGTTCTAAGGACTAACTAACGGGAAACCCCAGCTGACCCTGGAACCTCAGCTCCATCCCCTGCGGTTGATTCAGTTTCCTCTGTGAGTGTCGGACATCTACCTGCTAATCCATCTGGGCATACACTTTGTTGACTGAGTTCTGACCTTCCTTCTGGTTTATTTTCCTTTTTATTTATTTTCTTTTTCCTTTCCTTTTTAAAAACATTTTTAGAGTTCTAGTGGCTGAGCCTCAGAGTTTTCTCTATGCGAGGCACATGTTTAGCCCTGAGCTGTGTCCACAGATGAATTTTTCCATTAAAGTGAGGAACTTCTAATTTTTCAGATTTGACCTTAAACAAACCAACTCCCCAGGACACACATACACACGAGAGAGAGAGAGAGAGAGAGAGAGAGAGAGAGAGAGAGAGAGAGAGAGAGAGAGAGACAGCCAGTCCTGTCTAAATGGAACCTCACCCTTATTATCTTCTTCAAAGAATTTAGGTGACCACTAGGTTCAACTAACACAAAGTTAAGATGTTATTAGATAACATCTGAGGCCCTCAGCAAAGGTTTCCTCACTTCTGAAACCTGCCTACTTGGTGTTTCCAATATATTCAAGGGTCTAGATTTATGACTTTTTTTGTTCTGTCTCTATAAAAACTTCATGAAATTGTTGCCATATTAGAACATGGAATTTGGAGTAATTTAAATCTGTATTCCTTTGCAATGGTTACTCTTATTTGGTTCCAGAATAAGTGATCTCATTCCCTTTAAGAGGAGAGCTATTCCTTGTATAAATAACCCCAACAGCACCAATTCTATCTGCAAAGATATAAAATATAAAATTATATATATATGTATATATAAATACATATTTTATATATACATAAAATTATATATAGGTATAAAATTGTTCATCTAGACCTCATTAGGAATCAGTGTGATTCAGTGAGAGGGTATAGTCACTGTTTGATCTTTTGTTCACTGTTAATATGTAATACTTGTGTTTCTTTCTGGGGTCTATCCATGACTGCTAGATACCCTTTGCTGAGGTGGTGGGGAATTCCATTTTCTACTCCTATGGAACAATTAGGAGTTTGGGAAGATGAGCACCTAGGCTTCTTGCTTCAGGACAGATGCTCCTAATTTATAGAAAATGGAACCATGCAATACAGAAACTGTGTATAGTCTTTTTCATGTTTATTTACCTTATATGTATGAATGTTTTGCCTGAATGCATGTATGTCTATCACATGCACTATTAGATCCCTTGGAACTGGGGTTATGGATAGTCCTGAACCACCTTTATGGGTGCTGGGAATTGAACCCAGGTTCTCTGCAAGAACAAGCGCTCTTAACCACTGAGCCATTTCTCTACTACATGTATTATAAATAATCTGTTGTTGAGATCAGGCTATGCTGTAGTCTAAGTCACTCCCTATTGTTTAAAGCAGTGATTTCTCAAGTTGGGCATGGCCCCATGAGACTCCATTTTACAAGTGCTTTTGACACCATTTTGAAGATGGAAGATAACTGCAGTTGGGTGGACACATGAACGGGCACCATTCCAGAACCACACACACAGCAGACTGATGAATGCCATTCCTGGGAAAGGGGTCCAGCCTATGCATTTATTGGGGTGAATGGAGGCTTGTGAGGGCACATGGGGGTGTTAAAACTGTATCACGGAATCTGTGGCCAAGAACTTACCAACCATTGCAGACTGAAGAGATGGAGCAACTCTCCCCTGAGCCACATAAAGAGCTCAACACCTCTCTCACTGTGGCGATGGGTCTAGTCTGTCACTTGACCACCCTGTACTTACCAGAGAACTGGCAGAGAACTGTCCTGGGGACTTCAGGTTGCCTCCATCCCTGCTGTTGAAACTGTACTAAATTGCTGACTGCTGTCCTGTTTGCTTATCTGGACCTGCTGTCCATCTGTTTGTCTGTCCCTTCATCTGGACCCACTATAACCTAGAGAGGTGCTTCATTCACCAAGAGACAGCATCGGAAGGCAGAGATAGAGAGCCAGGAAAGAAACGGCAAGCGATGTGGGGAAACCAGTTTTCAGAGAAATCCCATGAACAAACCTGGCTTTTGTAAATTTTCAGAGCGGGAAGTTTTATACCATGTGATTTAGTTTCAGATAGGATACGTGACCAAAAAAAAAATGGGGGATCCAGGCATAGAACTGTTATCCACAGCATAGACAGCTCCCTTAACACTACCAGGGAGTTCTAGATAAAGGTGAGATGGTCTCATTTCTTCAGTCTTAAGATTTGATTTCTGAGAGTGGTCGCTGTCTTCAAAGGGTGTAATGTAACTATTATTAAGATTAGAATAAAATACGCGTGTTCTTCTTGGCGGAGGTGGGGGCTGGGGCGGGTGAATCCAGGATAGCTGGGGTATTTGGGCAAATTGCTTTTTGAAGCATGAACAATTTATTGTTCAATAAACATGACATGGAGGAAAGACCAATAGTGTTCATCTGTTTCTGACGCTGTACTTCCCACACCTCTAGTGACATTTTGTGTTTTCAAAACAAGAGACAGCTGGGAAATGAAATGTGAAAGAAATATGTCATGTAGAGTCTTGAGTTCTTATGTTACAGGAGCAAGGAAGGATGTGCTGGGTAATTATTGAGAATAATTTATCTGGCACACATTCATAATTCATGCAAAATTTTATTAACTTATATACCACTTTGGTTTTATGTTTCTCACTAATAGAAGTTCTGAAGGCAGCTTTTTCCCCCCGTCTAATGGTAGTTTTAAACCCTTGCATTTTTTTTTCCAGATCCAATTAGAGCTGTTGAAATGGGTCATCTTGTTATTAAGGAAAACAGTTTCTGAAGACAGGGTTTCACGCAGCCTATATTGGCCTTGACCTCATGATGTAGCCTAGGATGGCTCTGGCTGACCTTCCTGCGTGCTGGGATCACAGCCATGCACCACTCTGCTTAGTTCTGGATGATGCTGAGGACTGAGCACAGTGCTTTGTGAGGTGCAGGCAAACACTGTCCAAGCTCCAATATAGATACTATTTACCAATACAGATAAACAGAAAATCTAACAACAAGTATTTGAATATCCACAAAGGGCATTACAACAAGCCTTGAGATTATGGTAGTATTTATTGCACTGAGTAACGCACTAAAAGCACAAAGACAAAAAGACAACGCATGTGTTCTCATAGAAAACTGCCTCAAAAACATAGTATTATGTTTTTAATAATCTTAGCTCACAAACATTAATAGTGTGGTATTACTGGCTACCAAATATTAATGACTCCATTATTCTGCTATAGAATATAAGGAAGACAGATTATCTCTAACCTTCTTACAGCTAATTTTAAAATTAAATTATGAGCAAAACATGAATCAACCTTTAAGGACTTAAAATATAAATAATCCATTTAAGTAATGGGGTGCCTCTGAAATAGACTGTCTATGTTAGAGACTAGTGCTTTTACTTCATAAAATTTTCCATCTTATATTTCTTTTACTCAATTAAAAAAAGCAAAATTATAATCTATTGGGCAAACTGGTTTTTCTGAATATACTAAATATAAGCTAGAAATAGAGGCTGAGAGACTTTCACTTGAATATACTTTTATTCAGATCGCAGCACTAGCAACATGATAGACTTTCACAAATCATAAAGCACATACTATTTAAAATATTTTGCTGTTCACAATTTGAATGTAGCATTATTACTGTTTGGTACTAGGCTCAAAGACGACATTTTGATTCCTCAGCCTTGGGCTGTCTGCGGACATCAGCAAGACTGTCTAGTCATGCGGAGGAGAGAAACTCAAAAGCCGTTTCCTTTTCCTCAGTCAGCTCCTTTGCTGTCAGGTCCATCTTTTCACGGGAGAAGTCATTAATGGGGAGGCCTTCAACAAACTTCCAGGTCTTATTCTGTCAGGGAACAATGGCAAGAGCTTCAGCTGAAGTGACAGTGACTTTTCAACAGGGGTCAGCCTAGCTTAAAATGACAACTCAAAGCACACCTGTTTAAAAGTCTGACTCTAAACTGGAGTCCACTTTTTAAAATCATCCTCGGGATGAAACCCAGTCAGGGTCTCCTGGATAGCAGGGAAGAGCTCTTCCAGAACAGCACCACGCCAAGGACCCGGTGCTTTGGACTCACGGGCATGGCCAGGCTTCCCTAGTCCTGGCAGGGATAGTGACAGTGTGTGCAGACAGAGTCAGCCAGACCAACCGTCGCTTCTCCGCAGAGACTGCCTACACTGGGGATCGGCCTCCTGTTCAGCTCTGAGTTTCTGGGATTCTGCTGGTGCGACTTCGTCAGAGTGCCTGACCCACCAGTCCCAGCTTTCTGAACAAGCCTATGGGTTCTTCATTCCCTCAGGTCCCAAAGTGATGAATATCATGACACGTGAGTTTGAAATGCACTGAGTTTTCAAAGAAATCCACAGGAAGTTATAATAAACTATACCATGATTATAATAAAGAATAATGCTGAGTACTATGGGTTTGTGGGAAAATTAAACTCTATTTATGGATACAATACAGAGTTGTTGTAATAACAAAGTACCTAGTAGTAAGAGTTAAATCTTGCTTTCCAGTTTAGTTTCAGTATTGAATTAAAGACTTGGCATTAGGAAGGAATATCTACATACACTCTATAAATATTATATACATATACGCTATACATATCCACACATATTTAATATCATGTGTATGTGTGTGTGCCTCTTCCACATTACCCCACCTTGATCACAACAGGAAACGAGTAGAGCAGGTCATCAGGGACCCCATAGGAGTTGCCATCGGAGATAACGCCCATTGACACGAACTCTCCCTGAAAAGGTTTACATTATCATAGCTTACAGGAATTGGTTCAGCAGCTACACCGGTTCACAGATATCACTCCATCTATACTTCCAGATCATGTAAAACAGCTCTTGGCTTCACATTCATTGTTTCTATTTTTTAAAGATTAAACAGCTTTTTAAATTCATGTGTATATGTCTATCTGTGCGTGCACATGTGTGCACAGGTCTCTTGGAGCTGTAGTTTCAGGTGGTTGGGAGCTGCCCGACATGGATGCTGGAATGAACTTGGCTCTTTGGCAAGAGAAGCAGCCACTCTTAACTGCTGAGCCGCCTCAGTAGCCCAAACACCACCCATGTTTTATAGTTGAGAATATGACGGCCCAAACTGGTTTTAAAAAGAATGGCTTACCATATATAATGTCTTTAACTCCTAAAATCCCCTGTGATAAACACTGTGGAAGAGTTGACAGCACAGCTTAGGAGGGTTAAGTAACATCTGGGGGCTCCCTGGCTAGCAGGCACATGAGCTAAGAAATGAACCCAACTGGCCTAATTGCATTTTTCAATCCAGCACCCAAAGACAAAACTGGAAGAATGGCTTATACAAATAGAGCCCTCACCTCTGGGGTTCCAAACCAGATGTCTCTGATGTGGTCTGAGATGGCTTTAGCAGCAGACATTGCACTGGACAGCTTCCGAGCCTTGATGACAGCAGCACCACGCTGTTGCACAGTCTGGGTGGGGCACAGAGAGACAGTGTTACCTGAGTATGCCAGCAAAATCCTCATCAGCTCTACACTTACCCTGTGGGGAAAGACCACTGTCAGCATGGCTTACAGAGCACCCTCCAATGTTAATCTTACTATCCTAATTCAGTTAGAAGCACTTTTTTTTGGAAAGGTAGAAATTCCCATAGAACATTTGACACTAAATACAGAGAAGCAGATTTTGATATAGACAGAAGTAGATGGTTCTGCTTTTCTGACTTGGAGAATCTCAACTGTCATATATCAGATCACATCAGACAATGATAATAACCATCTTTTTGCACACTCCAAAGAACATATTATAGTGAAGAAACAGCAGCTGTCCTTGAGGGTCTCACAAGGTCCTGGCAGACAGTCAGCTCAGCGGTGGCTGCCTGTCTCTGACGGGCTGCTCAGAGGTTTACACCCTTCTTACCATGATGAACTCTCCCTTCAGCCAGCTGTCGTCTTTTAGGGCTTCATACACACCGACTTCCTTTCCTTGCAATTTCACCTTGGCATGATTGACATCTGGATACTGGGTTGATGAATGATTTCCCCAGATAATGACATTCTTCACATCATCAGCGGTTACACCGAGTTTAAGAGCAATCTAGTTCAATTTAAAACAATCACATCATTGATTTTTATTTCAAATTGTAACTTGTTTGACAGACGCCCTTAAGTAAAGGTAAAGAGCTTCTGAAACATTAAGCAAATACAAGCTACATGGACTTGAAAAAGGGCAAATTTTATTGCTCAGCAATATCCTGAAACACTTAATGGTGTCAACAACTATGAACTTGAAACCTTGCAGTGTAGAGTATCTAAGAGCATTCTGTAATTCATGATTAGATTATTAGCACAGTAAGTTTACCAAGTATAAAACACTGACCAAGAGGTGAACAGATTTTTAATACATAAATATGAGCTTCGTTTTGTTCCTCTTCATGGGATGCCACCTTATCATTGTGGTCAGATACTTTAGGTATATTTATCCTAATCTGGTGAAATTTTTGTTATGTACGATACACAAATTAATTTTCAATTATAATTAGAGATATTGCTATTAGAAGGAACTCACAGTATCAAACTGTGGTTTCCCCTATTTTATAGATTTGAGGACTAAAATAATAAGCCTTGTGATGTAACTTATGACAGAATGGTCATTCTGATAAAGTCAGCAGAAGCTGAAAATATTCTAAGCTGAAATGCATATAAGACAGAGATCATAACAAACTCAGCATGTTTTAAACACTCTCATAACATTTGCACTAGGCTATAGCTATATAAAATCTGCTCACACAGTCTTTTTATAACAAAATATTTAACACATTTATGAATATTTATACTAATATTTATACTTTGGGTAAAAACCAGAGTGTACTAAGAACTTAAGAACTCTTGACCCTTGAATATCAGCTTAACTTCTCAAAACTAGTGAAGACCCACTGCCTCTAGGCGTCTCCTCACTGCAGCCCTGAGGTTCCCTTCCTTTGCGTATGGCCGCCTCTGCTCTCTTATTCCTTCGATCTCTTGAGGTAACAAAGCACAGGTGTTCTGTACCTGGCAGGTGCTGCTTCTGATTGCAAGTTATATCAGAACCAGGGTGAAATGAGTACACAAAGGGTAACACTGCTTGCCTCCTAAGGCAAACTTTCAAGTTTGTCAAACAGATCTGTTAAATTTCTGACTAACTCTCCAGTTCTAATTTTCCCCTCCCAATCAGCAGCAGCTCTGTCAAACCATCTTGTATATACATACATATTATGCATGCATACATCTAGCATTGGGTTTCACATACAGAGTTCAGTAGGTGATAAATCAGTCACTGGTAACTAAAGCTTTTAAATTTTTGAACAAATCATGGAGGACTCGTCATGATTCCTGTAAGAAAATTTTATTTTGGGTTTAATTACTTCTCATTTGGATAACAACTTCTATAAGAGGAAGAAAATGCTTCTTCAAAAACTCTGACAGCTCTTACTATGCCAAACTGACATATTGAAATCCTGAAACTGCCTAGTCAAGGCCGTGAGGAACAGACTGCCCAAAGCGATGCACATGCTCTTGGTTCACTCATGACTTTTGCCCCAACCATGGAAACTATCTCAAACACTAGGACAAAGTGCCACTCTGAGATGTGGGAAGCAGGACTGCCTGTCTGCTGCTGCCAAGGCCTCAGGAAGACCATGGAGCAGCCTGCCAGTGTCCTCTCACCACATTCTCTGCAGGAACTAAGTGAGGACTCACTGGTCAGCCCACATCGACAACTGCAGTCAAGTTCTCTTCTCCTACACTGTCCCTCATGCCTAACCTGGCTCCCAGTCAAATCCCTCCCTTTCCAGCCATCATGCGACTACTCCTACCTATAGCCCAAAGCATCTCACAGATTATTAGGTAACTGAGTTAACTGGAGTCTTGAAGAAGACATTTCCAATATGGCTCTTTCAACTTTAGGCCCTCTCCTCTCCTCTCCCCTCCCCTCCTCCCCCTCTCTTTTGTTTTTGGAGACAGGGTTTCTCTGTGTAGCCCTGGCTGTCCTGGAACTCACTCTGTAGACCAGGCTAGGCTATATCTCTCTTAATAATAAAAACAATAATAGAAGCAAATCTTTACTATGTTTTATTACGTAAAAACATCATGAGCTAGTAAAATGTACTTAGTTTATCTAATACTACTGTATAGAACATACACCAGGGCTTAGTTTATTATATTCCATGAATCTAGTAGGCTCCAGCATTCCCTGATCACTTAGTCTCAGGTTTCTTATCTGTAAAACAATCGCAATAGATGCCTCACCCAGTCACCATGAGAACTAAAACCCGTATCAAACACAAAGCTTGCAGGAAACTGAACAAACGTAAATTATTTTCTCTCACCGAATATTCCAGAGCTGAAAGAGTCAACAACTCTCAGTCTAAGGCAATGTTTTTGTTTTTGTTTTTTTTAACTTTAAATGCTTATCTTTTTCTGTTTAAGGAATAGTTTTCTTAAAGCTAACATGATAAGTAGTGCAACTCCACAGAACTATACAGAAGCAATGGTCTGTGGCTGAGGCAGAGGGGACAAAACTGCTAGAGGAAAGGAAAGAGCGCCGAGCTCGAGAACTCCAGCTTCATCCAAGTGAAGAACATAGAGCACAGAAGCTGGCCTGGATGCGGAGCTTAGCTTCAGTGTCTTGAAAAGCTACTGCTAATCTCTGAGTCACTGGTTCCCCTGGCATCTAAATCTAAGCCTCCAAGAAATAAGGGTAATATGATTTTAATAATTACACAAAACATTTTAAAATATTAAAACTGAATATTAAATACAAAATTCGCTGCAGAGAAAAATGAAGCATAAACACACACACACCACCCGAGTCTTTTGTTCTATAATCTATCATGTCATTAAGATAAACTATGTGTCATGTGTTATTTCATTTGTAACTAACTTTTAACTAATACAGTGAGACAATATTGGCAATTGTACTGAATTACAATTGGATATATATATATATTACAATCAGTTCACAATTGGTTAGTTGAAGATAAACTAAGGAGGAAGGCCAGCTCCTTACCTCCTAAAAAAGTTAGACTCTCTAACTTTTAATTAAAAAAAAAAATATATATATACATATATACATACATATATATACATATATATATGTATATGTATATAGTTCCCTGCTCAACAAAACCAACAAATGCACCAACCAAAATTTAACTATTTTAAAAGTAAAAGAAAAAGGTTTCAAAACTGAAATTTTTAAAATTTAAAAGCCATTTTTCTTACTTGAGATTTCGCTCGGTTGTGGTCCAGGCGAGTCAGGCAACTGAAGTTCTCCTTGGGGATCGATGGTGCTGACTTGGAGGCTGTCAGGCAGTTTGTATTAGCTGGGTTTCCCACAACAATGACCTAGAAGGGTGGGAGGCACAGAACACACACTGACGCTTGTCGTACAACTGAACTAAACATGCTAACATGCCTCTACATCGATTTCTCTGATACACAAGTCAGTCTCCAGCTGGTAACACCTCGGACCTCAGGGGGCATGTCTTCAGGCTTCACTATGGAGACAGGGCTATTTGTCACACAAAAGCAAGAAATCTAAAGTTTCATCATAAGAGTTTGAGTCATTGATAAAAGTTTCCTTTTTTAAAGTGTTCTTTTTTTAGGAAACCAATTTTTTTTGTGACTTAAGAGTTTCTTAAACTGGCTTAATCCTAAGAATTACCTGGGGTATTTGGTAAAATACAGATTATCTTCACAACTCCCCTACATATAGTGAATCAAACATACATACATATATCTCTTTTGCCTCTGAATATCCCAGTCTGTATTTTCATCAGCAAAAGCCCCCCTCCTTTTGTTTTTTTGCGGAGATGGAATTACCATGTAAATAGAACCACAAGTCCAGGCAGCCCGAATTTTCCATCTGAGCACCTCTGTAATCTTACCAAGAGACCTGTGCGTTCCTAGTCATTCTTATTCCTTGTTAATGATTACAGAAGAAAGTTAACTATTTAAAATGAAATCTACAGTAAGCAAAAATATAGGCAACAATGAAGTATAAACAGGTCACTCATGAAGAATGACTTTGGAATATGAAGACAAACTTAGAATGAATATAAATAGCTACAGAGACAGAAGAGGAAGTCATGAGACAGCCTGTAACAATTCCATGAACACGCAGAAGCTCCATCTGCAGCGACTCACAACAAGCACTCAGCAGCTACCTTCCAGAACATACAAATGACCCTGAAGGTCTCAACAAGCACCCACAGCAAGCAGTACACAAAAGCTGTCTTCTTCCCTCCATGTCTATCCGTACTTGCTGACATTTGTATAGAACCAGAAACTAATACAAGCAGTTCTGGCATTGAAACATCAAAGGCATAAGTCTGAAATACAGGTAAGAAAAAAACCCCATAAAATCTGCTGTCACCTTAACTGATTTCTTGGCATATTTCTCCAAGGCTGCACCCTGGGATTTGAAGATCTTCACATTGGCTTTCAGTAGGTCCTTCCTCTCCATGCCTTCCCTTCTTGGCATGGAACCCACTAGGACAGCCACATCCAGGTCTTTGAAGGCAATCTCTTCTTTGTCTGTTGCAATGACATCTGTGGACATGGGAAACAACACACAGAGCTACTACTTCAATGCCCAACTCGAAGTTTCCCCTTTCATATTGAATCTACTTATTTTTCCAAACTGTGCTAAATGTTTATTTTCACAGTTCACACTGATGCACTTTTCAGAGGACTAAAAAGATTACACTCACTTAATGACCCCTAAGAACACAGCAGAAAGTCAGTAATTATTTTGCATTTTTCATATCAATAGTTATCTCAATTAAAATAGCTTTATAGCTTTTATCATTTACATAAGTAGATATGATGCAGAGATTGTTTTATATATATAATATATATCTATATCTGTGGTTACACATATATAACCACTGATTACACAAAAAAGAAACTGACCCTAATCTTTAGATTGTAATTACTCCAAGGGTTAAGATACCAATTGAAAAAATAAAGTTTACCAGAGCATACTCTAATAGGGATAATGGTAAGGATTATATTCTATCAAATGTCATCTTCACATTACATAGATGAAGAAACTAAGGTATAAGGGAGTTAGTGCCACTATGATAAGATAGGGAGGTTGGTTCAGAGTTCAATTAGAATCCAGTGTCAATCTGATAAACATGTAGCTTGTTTTTTGATCAAAGAACATGCAACATTGTTTTTCTTTGAGCATATTAAAAAGGCCATAGCTGAGAGTCAGCATTTCTATCTGTAACGTTTTAGGCTAGTAAACCCATCTCAGTCAGGTTGCTGACCCCAAACGGAGGAACGTAAGAAAGAAAAAAATCTGTCTTCCTTTTCTGTCAAGCCTTCCCTTTGCCGCCACATTTATGTCAGTCTGAGGAAACACTGGGCCATTAGTGACAGAGGACTCAGCAGAAAAAGGAATGTAAACAGAAAATGCAGCAGAGGGACCGCCTCAGAAAGGGCTGTAAGGAAAAGGAGCCACAGAAAGGCTGGCACAAACAGGTGTGTAGACTCATCCAACAAATGGCCGGAGAGCTGCTCTTCTAGGAAATGCCTGACTAGACACAGAGTTCATGTTTTCCCTCAAGCTGGGCAGGTTAAGGAGAGTTTACCCATCTCAAACCAGTGCCTGGCAAATGAAGGGGGAAATTACAAGGAACCAACTAATGCCTAGAGCAGCACACAGCCTGGAGAACACCCCTTGGGATGGAAAATTTTCTGTTATAGGATCCTACTATTACTTCTAAATAGATTTCAAATAACAGCACAACGCAAACAACCTGGACATAAAATCCTTGAGCATATTATATTTAATTAGTATTATAAATTTTATGTAGGCATGAGGGGAAACAAGCCCTTGGCTTACCACTGATTGCTTTTTGCATTTGTACTTATTTTTTCTTGGTATTTGTGTTAAAAGTAGTATAGTTCAAACAACAACAACAAAACACTTTTGTGAAACAATTTCTAACTTACAATCTTTAATAAAAATATTTTAAAAAATCCACCTTTAGTAAGATACGAAGTGCTATATCATCTGTTTTCTTTGACTTCCCAGCTTACCCTGCAGAAGGGGAAGGGCACAGTCTTGCAGTTCCATCAGGACACCATCCAGAACACCCATCATGGGGGTGATGTCCAACAGCACAAGAATGATGGGCTGCCAAAGAGCAAGGACAGCAGGCGGTGTGGTTACGGCGGACTCTGTCACACAAAGTCCCGCCCCGTTTTTGTTTGTATATATTTAGTTCCCACTAATTAGTCATAGTTATGGAAGAGAGATACCGCAGCTTACTTAGTAGCTGCAGGTATGATTTTTCTTTTTAAGTAGCTAACTATAGACAACTACAATATCTGACATGAAGGGAAAATTTAATTATCTGTAGGTCGAGAGAAAAATTAACAAAGATTTTAGGAAAGGATTTTAGTGTACATATCAGACTTGTTAGATTATGGGTGCTTGTTTCCGGTGGTGTAGATTTCACATCTGATTATTTGAGCTCAAAACACCAAGATTAGAAACAAAGGACAGATTCTACAACTTCCTCACAGGCCCCTCCCCAAGAGTTAATGTCACCAGTGAGTGACACACTGATTGTTGCCTGCTGGTCAGTCACACTAAACTACAGAAATGCACTACGTGGAAGAGCTCTCATTCCAGGCGGTTTTCAGAGCTCACAGGGTAGCCTATAAACATCTTCCTAGTCTCTACTTACAGCAAAGGACTCCTTGCATTTGTGGGGGATGCCTATTCCTTCACCATTTGCAACTAAATACAGAGCCTTATTAAGAACATTTTGTACCAAGGTTTACAGACATGCCCCTACCTGGTCTTTCCCAAAGACAGATCCATTTCCAATACTGTACAACAGTGAATATGCAATTTGACCAGCTGCTCCAGTCACAAGGACTCTGATTGGTTCAGACTGTAATGAAAAAGACCCACAGTTTATTAACGTGTTATCTTAATAAGGCAATGCATGCTTTAAAAGTGAACATGACGCTGTAAAGTCCCTTCTTGGCTAGTTTAGAAAACGAACAGGCTTGTTTTTAGTAAAGATAGCATGTACAAATGAAGTAAGCAACTTATGAAATGTGTCCTTTGGCTGCAGGCTTATAAAGTGTTCTTTAACTCTTACTAAATGGGAGCAGAACTAAAAAGTGCAGAACTGGATTTATGTATGTAACCCTGCCCATCTTAGGGGGACGTTTTGCCAAAAAGCAGGCCACAATGTGATATCCATTTTCTGTGGTGATATAAACCCTGGCCTCACAGATCTCTATCATGCAAGTCCCTGACTCCCCACCTCACTAGAGTCCTGCACACCAGGAAGAGGAGTAGCAGTGACAAACATTTTTCCTTTACTGTGAGCCAAAAAGGTTGAATAAAACAATCCTGCTTTGACTTACCTGCCCAAGAGCAAAACAACCCTGCACTTAAACTCAGAGATTCACGGGTCTCTGCCCACTGAGTGCTGGCATTAAAGGTGTGCACTGCTATCCCCAGTGTAAGCCTTTATTTTTTAAAAAAGATTTATTTATTCATTTTATATATGTGAGTACACTGTCACTGTCTTCAGACACACCAGAAGGGGGCATCGGATACCATTATAGATGGTCATGAACCACCATGTGGTTGCTAGAAATTGAACTCAGGACCTCTGGAAGAGCAGTCAGTGCTCCTAACCCCTGAGTCAGCCCCGAGCCTTTATTTTTAAAATTGAATTTATTTAAGGTGTATGGTGTGGGGCATGTGACACAGCTTGCCATAACTTGTGGGAATTGTTTTTTCCTTCCATTATGTGGGTCTTGGGGATTGAATTCAGGTTGTCAGACTTGGCAGCAAGCTTCTTTTACCCACTTAGCCACCTCGTTGGCCTAAGCCTTTAGGTTTTTTTCAAGGAGAAAAAAAGTGAGAAAATTACTAATGTCTGGAATATAATAAATTTTAGTATTGAATATTGTACTAAATCACAGTGGCAATAGCTGACAGTCTGATTTCAAGGGAAAAATAATTTTTTTTTTAAAATTAAAGGAAGAGAAACCATGGGGGGTGGGTGGAATGTAATAGTTATATAACAGAAAGAAGCAGCTGTACAGGCTAAGAGACTAAATTAAATAAGACACATAGACTAAAATAATAACTGTATTCAAAATGAGCTCTGAGTAACAGAAAAAAAATTAAATTAAGCCCAGAGAATTAAAAAAAAAGTACCAAGATAAACTGTTCCGTTCCTTGACAGTGCTGAGCACTGATAGGACTCTGGGCTACCCCAGTCCCTCTTTGCATGAAGAAATGGCCCACTAAACAGACTGGGGTAGAAACATTTGATTTCTTTTTATTTAGAACTACCTCTCCTAGTGACTCATCCGTCTGAGATGGAAAGACAGACGGCCTGAAACTGACAGCAGTCAGGAGGGCAGTGCCCAGAGGTCAAAACAGAAAATCACTAAATAAGTATTGTAAAATCTGATCATAGGAAATTTTACTTGGATTTCTTCCTCAAAAACATACCCAGGATAGGAGCAGGATATAACCAAAGATAAAACCTCAGAAATCTATGGAGAAAAATTCTCCTTGATACCCAGATCTCTCTCCTATTTTTTCCTTATCTCTAGACACATTAAATTTAATACCGAAATAAGCCAACTTTAATAAAATATGTATCTATATTAATATATACTTAATAAAATATGTATCTATATCCAAAATAAACTATATGTATAAATAGAACACACTATTCTATATGGTTATTTTCTGTTGTACATAGCTTTACAAGGCTTATGTTCTGAGATATTACCAGGAACCATCACTATTATAGACCAATCTTTAATCCTGTGTATTTCATCTTGTCATCTTTCCTTTTGAAGTCAAGAAATGAAAAGGGAGAGGCTGTTTCCCTCTTTTCTGGGCTTTGCCTATTTCACTATCTTCCTACAATCTGAATTTTAGTCACTGTTACATCCCACCAGATAGCTAAAAACAGGTGCACAGTTGGAACTCAAATACTTGCTTAAGAAATAGCTCGGTTGTGTAAATACTGCTTCCACAAAGACTGAAATGCATACAACTGGAAGCAAACTGAATGTGCTTTTAAAAATGAAGGTGTTTAAGCCAGGCAGTGGTGGTACACAGCTATAATCCCAGCAGTTATATATTTACACATCTGTCACTCAGGCTATAGTATGATGTTCCCCTCAGAGTAGTTTTCCTTTTGTGAAAATCTGTGCTCTTCAGACAGGTTTCAATGTAAATTTACTGAATGAATAACATAAAGGTGAAGCTAAAGGGTAGTGCAAAGAAAAGACAAAACAAAAGCACACTGCCACCAGGCATGGTGACCTATGGCGGCAATCCTAGGGTTGGTAGGTGAACAGGAAGGTTAGGATTTCTAAAGAGTGAGACTCCAGTGTGGGCAACTGTGAGACTCAAAAACAAAAAATTATCACCACTGCCCAAAGTCCCCAAGTTCAACCGGAACAATGGAAGGAAGCTGGGGTAAGAACTGAGGGGAAAGTGTCAATCCCATCTTGAAGTTCAACCTTCCAGAAAGTCTAGTGGATGGTCAGGACAGCATTATGTAGCCATTTATTAAAAACGTGTTCCCAGTGTCACAGTCTGTAGTGAAGAGGTTGTAGTCAAGAATCAGCAGTTAATCCTATCCTAGCAGTTTCCTTCTGTGCCTGGCGAGTTCCATCTTAAGGGGTTACCTTAGGCTTTGAAGATGTAATGATGACGTAGGTAAAGGAGACACCAGTTAGGTTCCTCCTGCTTTCCTGAGATACTGCAGTTGAGAAGCAGGAGGGGAGGAGAGCTTTACTGACTTCTCACAATGTAACAGTGCCAGTGCAGGTTACTATTCTCTGCTCAGATATCTGGGCATGTTGCCAACACCCAAAAAGGAATGGCTTCTCTCTGGCAGGGCATCAATGACCTTCCTGCAGTTACAGGCCGTTTAGTTGTAAAGCTTTAATTTCAGTTTCCCCTCGGTTATTCCCCAGAATAGCATTCTCTTTTTGCTTTCTATTTGCACGTATTTCTGCAATATAAAAGACACACAGTATCATTCAGATTCCTCCAGGTGTTCTTAGCTGACTCCCCTATGGACAATGGCAGAGTTCCTTTTAAAAAGATTTTGAATTGGCTTAAAAAAAAAAAGATAGCTTTTTTTCTTTATGAGACAGGGTCTCCCTATGCAGCCCTGGCTGGCCTGGAACTGGATATGTAGTGCAGGCTGGTTTTGGAATCATAGAGCCTCCCAAGAGCTGGGATTTAAGACATGCACCACCATGGTGACGGGAACTGACTGTTCTTTTCTAAAGCAGCAATTTGCTCACATCCTCTTCCCAGGAGGCAAGATAGTTCTGAATCATGTGAGACTGCAACATCACAGAACTCTTCTACCTGGAACAACTCATGTCTTCTGGTCCAGATGTGACCTTCTAGGCGTGAGGCCAGTTCCGTCTAGTGCATAGCAAACTCAACACTCTAACCAGGGGCCCTGGATCTTCCCGATCTTGGGAAATTAATGACCATGCCAGGCGGTTTTAAGATTGGATGAAACAATCCCTAAATGCCCTTTTAACTTCAGAATTTCAACACTCTGAATGACAAGGAACAAAGCTATCAGCTGTTATGTGCTGACTTGTGGATTTATCTCCTAATGGGGATTATGAAGTGACCTGCCACACATGATACAATCCTGGCAAATGGCAAGAAGAGACCCTAGGTGTAAACCGTGTGACCTGGAACAACTCGTATTCTGGGTCTCAGCAAACTAAATTTTAGTATTTGAAGTGGGGTTTTGGATAAGATGATTTAAAAAAGGTTTTCACATAGGTCTAATAGCCTTAAGTCTGAAGTTCTTGGATAACTAGTGCCATTTTATGACTAAAATTATTAAGGCAGCGACTGCTTAAGCCATAATTTAAATAACTACTTATGTGCCAAAATAACTAGGCAATGATAACTGGAAATTAGTAGTTATTCCCTTAGGGTCTTTTCTAGAGGTTGAGGGAGTTTTTGTCCTTGTTAGAAAACATGTCTTCTTGGATTCTGTGAGATTTCCAATTCATCCAAAAATTTCCAATTCATCTCACATTCCCCATCTTGAGATTAAAGGAGAACAAGTATTTTTAAAATGTAAATTCTAAAGTACGTAGCAATTTCCAGTCTTATGACAAATGTCACCTTCAAATAGCATGAAGATTAGTCCTACGTCAGAGCTCTTTCACGCTCTCCCCCCCCCCCCCCCCGGGCTGGGGACAAGATAGATTTAGAGCTTCAACAAGATGGTTGCGTTACATCTGCAAGTAGGTCTTCGGAATTCATGACAGAGTTGTAAAGAATATCCACACTGTTTGACCAGCGATGCTACTCCTGGCATTACAAACGGAGATCAAGAATAGGTTTTCAGTTAACATTTGTTTTTTGTTTTCTTTTAATTAAATATGGTGGAAACATGTCTCCTGAAAGCTGGGATCATAACCTGGGGCACTACCTCAACATTATAGGCCTATTCTTTCCAAGAGCTTTAGAGGCAAAATAGAGTTAGAACCCAATTCTTCTCCTCCCATCAAATCTCATCCCCCACATCAAATCCTTTAAGGTCCTTCGGGGAAAATTTTGTTCCTCATGCGCAAGGATTGAGACCCGCTTCTCCAAAGACAGTGATTCTCTAGAGTCCTAAGAACCCCCAATGGAAGCGAACCCCTTTCCAATTTCTGGGTTACTGCGACAGTAGGGAGGATGAGTCGGATTTTGCAAACGGCGCGAAGGACAGCGCCTGGCATTACTGCTTTTCTAAAGCGCATCAAGCGCAGAAGGAGGCCGAGAGGCCGGAGCTGGGGCAGGTTCCAGGAGCCCACACTCACCATTATTGCAAACTTCAAGGCCGATCTCTGCACCTGCAAAGGCTGTCTCCAGCACTCAGGTCACCTCTACAGCGGAACAGACTCTAGGAGAGAGCGCAGGGCTGGCCAGCAAAGGTTCGGCTGGAGCCCCGGCCCTTTCTGGGAAGTGTAGTTCTTCCGGCGATCTCTGGCGCCCACCTTCGTGTATTCCTGCCAGTACTAAACTACAGTATCCAAAACCCCTTCTGCCTACGCGCCTCGCGTACTGCAAAGTAGTCCCCGGGCCTGAGCCTCTGTGATTGGAGCGCGGCTGTGAGCAGAGGGTTGGTGCTTTGGCGAGGCGCCTGCCTGATGGCGCTCAGCAATTGGAGGGAGAGGAGGCGTTAACTCGAGGGAGGAGAAACGACCCCTGAGCGACAGCACCCGCCGCTCCACCTAGAATCTATCCTCCCCCAAGACTAAACAAGGGCGGCTAGGAGACCTTCCGTTGCATAAAGCCCGCTCGACCCGGAAACAAAACCTTTTAAAAATCTCTTAGAGGCGGGAGGAATTGACGCGTGCGGAAGAACGGGCAGCTTCACCGTTGCTAGGCGACGAGGCAGCCTCACCGGAGCGCTCTCGGGACCTAAACCTAGTGGAGCTGCGTCCCCAAGCCGGAGGCTGGTGAGGGTTTTTCTTTTTATCTCGGGGTCAGAACAAGGTGCGGCACCGTTGTGCTTATACCTAATCCGTAGCCGGCGGGTGTGGGTGACCTCCCGAGTCCCCTGTTAGTGTCAGCAGCTACTATGGATGTCACAGTTTTCAGGAGGGAAGAGTGTCTTGCAGTTTGAGTCGGTGTAACTTTTTCAAAGTCAGAAAGATTTATTTGTGGAGTGGGCCCTTTCCTTGTTTTAGCTTGTGGTGGACGGATCTAACTTTCTTTACCTACCGTGAACATTGACACTTTTTTTTTTGCTCATTCTCTCTTTGGAAACTGGATGATTTTTAAAAGGTCTTGATAAAGTTTTGCCAAACCCGTTATTTCCAGGGGAAGTTGGGAGACACTGTTGTTTCAGGCGAAATGTTAGCGGCTAAAACAACTTATGAGGCTTTCTTTTAAAATGAAAGTTGTTAAGGGAGTTTCTGTATTCTCCGTTTGTTGTGCGGATATTCGAAAAGGTGTGATGCTTTGGAACAGGCCAATGAATATGCTCTTGGTCTAACTTCAGAATTTTCTGTCAATAGTAAATGGATGGTGGACGGCTTTAGTTTTGTTTTTGGAAGATTTAGTATTTGGAAAGAGAAATATGATGGCTTACGGCCTATCTTAGTTCAGGCTTCCATCTCTGCCAGGAAACACCATTACCAAAAGCAGGTAGGGGAGGGGTTTATTTGGCGTTCACGTGCACATTTTGGCCCATCATTCGAGAAACTCAGTATGGGAAGGAACATGGAGGCATGAGCTGTTGCAAAGACCATGGAGGAGTGCTGCTTACTGGCTTGCTCCTCATGGCTTCTTTATAGAACCCAGGACCACCAGCCAGCCCAGAGATGGCACCACTCATAATGGGCTGGGCCTTCCCCCATCAATCTGTAATTAAGAAAATGCCCTATGGGCTGATCTTATGGTGGAAGCATTTTTTCAATTGAGGACTCCTCCTAACTTAGGACTGTAGCTTGTGTCAGGTTGACATAAAACTAGCCACTACCGGGTCCAATAGCATTTAGGTTTCAAGAGATTATACCGTACTTGAATGGCTCCTAGAATCACTTTACTCATTTGATGTCTTAATTTTGTTCTTGAGCACTGATCTTTTTATATTGGAATGTTTCCTGTGTCTCTGTCCACACTTAGTTCATTTGTGGGTTGCGTTTTTAAATGTTACCTCTGTGTGAGAGACTCTCAAATTCCAGGGCATGTCTCTGTACTTTCTGTTTCTTCTTGGTTTTCTAATAGGCATAAGTTCTGTTACTTTATAGTACTTCTTATTGAAGAACCATATGTGGAAACAACACACTCTAGATAGAGATAGCATGACTTTCCCCCAATTTCACTTGATGGTTGAGGGAGAGATTACAGGATTTCCAAGTGAAGAGAGAAGGGCTGGAGCTGATTTGATGGTAACTGTTCTAATAAATCTGTTATGGGACCTTATGGGACCTTAAGATAACAGTTTTAATTACTGCCTTTCAGGAACCACTGTAGCATGAAACAAAACTCTGTATTTCCTAATGGTAACATGGTGATCTGGTGAGTAACTGTTGAAAGATGTGCTCTGTCTTGGAAGCCTGTCATAAGGGCTAGGCAGCCACAGTGAGGACACAGATCGGCATGTATAGTGCTATGGTGGACTGGTTAGTTTTCACCAGTTTGACACAAACTAGAGTCACTTGGAGTCACCACTATTGTTGACTGTCTGAGGGTTATTAATACAGTAACTTGGGGAGGAAAGGGTCTTTTTGGCTTATGTGTCCACATTACATTATTGTTCATCAATGAAGGAGTCAAGACAGGAGTTCAAATATGAAAGGTAGCTGAACAAACCAACATTTTTCTATGTTTCTTTGCTTCAGTTTCTGCCTTGGGTTCTGTACTGGCTGGTTTTGTGTATCAACTTGACACAAGCTGGAGTTATCACAGGGAAAGAAGCTTCAGTTGGGGAAGTGCCTCCATGAGATCCAGCTGTGGGCATTTTCTCAATTAGTGATCAAGAGGGGAGGGCCCCTTGTGGGTGGTGCCATTCCTGGGCTGATGGTCCTGGGTTCTATAAGAGAGCAGGCTGAGCAAGCCAAGGGAAGCAAGCCAGTAAGGAATATCCCTCCATGGCCTCTGCGTCAGCTCCTGCTTCCTCACCTGCTTGAGTTCCAGTCCTGACTTCTTTTGGTGATCAACAGCAATGTGGAAAGTGTAAGTTGAATAAACCCTTTCCTCCCCTTTGCTATTGGTCAGTGTTTTATCACAACATTTGGTAGAAGAAGGTCATAACCCAGAGCAGAAGCTTATCCTCAGAGTTCACTTATCTTCAGGGAACCATTTCTTTTACTGTTGGGTTTCCTATGGCATGCATGACTTCTGAAATGCTGATTCACCAGGAATGGGCCTCGCAAAGACAAGAAGCCCAATTTTTGCTTCAACCATTGTCCTGTATCTTAAAAGAATCCATTCTTCAGTCATGATGTGTTTACTGTTCAGGTTCAGATTGTACCAGTAATGGAGGTCGGAGAAAGAGGAGCCTACTAAGGTATCTGTATATTTTAATATGTCTGCAGCTTTCTTATCTTGCCTGAGCCCAGGCTTCTTATTAGCCAACATCCAGTTCTTCTCACAGTTCCCCATTTTGGATTCTTTCTTGGCTTAAGTCCATCTCTTCTTTTTCTTCTCATGTGTATGTGGTATATGTGTGCATGTTTGCATGCGTGTTTGGAGATACCCTTGTGTATCTTCTTGTATGTGTATATGGAAGTGTGTGAGTAGAGGCCCAAGATTGACTTTAGGAGTCTTGAAGTGGAAGCTTATGGTTTCTTTGGAGAGTCAGTGTGTCAGATGGTGTTTTGCTGGGGCAAACACATGAAAGAATGTTTTCCTGAAGCAGACACAGGTGAAAGGATGTTCTGTTAAAGCAAGCATGATGAAGGATTCTCTTCACTAACGACACACATATATTGGCTAGCCTTACATTGTGTAGCTGAGCTCCATTTGTAGTGACTCCATAAAGTGAAATGCACTGAAAAAAACCTTCTGTTGGTGTTCTGGCGGCTTCTTGCAGCTTTCACGAACTTGACTGATTGGCAGAGTGATCTCAGCTATTACAGACTCACATGCTGAGGCAATAAAGGTGGTGAGGCAAGACCTGTGGAGGATACGTGATGTTTGTAGGGAGTATAAATAGGACTCAATGGACAGTGATGAGACTTGCATAGTTAGCTTTGCAATGCTTTCTTTTCTTGTGTCTTTGCTAATCTTTGCTTTGAATGGTAGAGAAATTCTCCTGGTGTCCCTGCTGGTCCTGATCACTCCCACTGATTCGTGCTGATTTGGCAGAGGCCTGGCTGTTTCTGCTGGGCTGTGCCACCCCTGCTGACTCGTGTTTGCTATCCCAACACTATTGAGCCGGACTGCTGGTGTTTTTGTAAAGTATTAGTGAGTGGACTGAGATGGAACTGGAAAAACAAACCCAGACTTGGAAAAGGATTTATTGCCTTAAGGTAGTCAGATAATTCAGTAAATTATAGGCAATTTATTGTAAGTTGCCTAATATTTGCCTTAAATCCTATTGTTTCTTTCTCATTTGGAGTTCCATTGATTAATATGCTCCAAAAATGTTAGGAAAACATTACAATAATACTTCAGTGCTGTCTTCTTAAGCAATTTGAACCTCTCATTTTCCAGTTATCCCTTTGCCTATTAGCCCTGCTTCTTCCTTACATCTTTTGTTTGGTTTTTAGAAACACGATGAAATAGGTATAAGTTGTGAGGTATGACTTACAGACATTGGACACCTTACCAGTGGCTACACCCCTGAAGAAAATGTCTCTCCTTCTACTACCAACCATTACTGCATCTAGATCAGGGAGAGTCAGGCTCAATTCACCAACGATCTCGATTGGCCTACTCTTTTTCAGGTCCCGTCAATTATAGTTCATGTGAGTTCAGCAATGTGGCAGCCTTATGATGTCTGAAAGTTAGCATCCCCTACCCATCCTTTAATCATTACATTCTTTCCATCCCTACATCTGAGCCTTGGTGGGAGCTCAATCATTTTCCATTTGTGGTTGGTCATTAAACACATTATTTTCCATACCATTACAGGTTGTGAGTCTCTAGTTACCACTGACCACTGCAAAATGAAACTTCTCTGTCAATGTAGATAGCAACACTGATCCACAGGCATAAACATACTTTCAAAGGCAGGTTCATGCGGATATGATGTCCTTTGTAAACTGGATTAAGGACTATGTTAGTACTGATTATGTTACCTTATTAGGTAATATAGTGTGTTGCAATAGAGGAATTTTAGTCTAGTGGGGTAAATTGGCAGGTTTGCTATTATAATTGGTTTAGTGGAGTAAATCATGTTTGCTGTTATACTAGGTTTGAGGCTATATGTGTGCTGAAAATAGTTGAAATACCTTTGTAACAATATCTAGTAGAAATAGTAAAGAAGCACTAATTTTAAGGTCTTTGATAGACAATGTTGGCTTTTCCTGCTCTAGGCATCCTGGGGCTCACAAGATCTTACATAGTACAAAATTATTTCATTTGATTTCATTTGTAGCATATGTAAAACTGGCATACATTTTAATGTTTTTTAATGCAAGATCAAACTTTTAAGCCTTTACTTTGTTCTGTTTTCTTGTTATTTGAGATAAGATCTAATACTAGTCTAGGCTGGACTGGAATTCACTGTGTAGTTCAGGATGGACTTGAACTCAGAGCAGCCCTTTTCCCATAGCCTCTTGAGAGCTCTGGTTACGAGTCAGACACTGCTCGGCAGGAACTGGTAAGCTTTTATGTAATTATTTTGTTACATTCTGATTTTCTCTTACTGCAAGTAGCTGAGTGATAGTTAAGACAGTAATGGTAAGACACCCTTGCCGTTGACCTCATTAGCTGCATTTTTTTACAAATCTGTTTTTCACTACCACAGCCATGTAATTAATAATAGCTATGTTAGGTAGTAGAGTATGAGTAAAAAAAAATCATTAAAAGAAAGGTTAACATTTGTGAGATAAATCAGAAACTGATTATAATAAATATTTTTAAATGAATGTACAGGACTAAATACCTACTTATAAGAATAACATGATTATTCTTAGAAATTCTTTGGTTTAGATGACATGAAGAACATTTTTAAAAGTAGGAAGCCTTTCTAAAATGGATGTGTAGCATTTTAAAAACAATTATCACATTCACTTCAGTGTGTCTCAAGCATAATTAAACCTCAAATTAAACTTAGTAAAGGCAACCTCCCACAAAACCCAACTTAAAATTGAACTTAAAATTAAACCAGGTTGAGAACTGCTTTATTATGATTTCATATACACACACAGTTTAAATACATCCCATAGCAAGCAGGTCCTGATGCACGCACCTCCACTCTTCTGTTTGCACGTCTGCTTGCGCAGACTGTGCTGTCCCGTGTTCTTCCAGCTTCACTGGAGCTGCATGAGTTTCGACCAGTACTCTCAGGAGTGGTGAAGGACAGGATATTTAATAGTATCAGATTAATCATTTGACCTTGAGGTAATCAAGTTGTTGTGAGTGGGTGAAATGAAGAACCAAGGAGAGTTAGTAGCTAGAGCGTTCTTACATTTGCATTTATTGCACTGTGTGAGTGTGTATGTGTGTGCACTGACATGCATTTGTGCAGGTGTGTCACAGAATGCACATGGAGGTCAGAGGATAGTTTGTGGGAGTTAGTTTTACCTCCTCTACCATGTAGGTCTCAGGGATTTAACTCAAGCTGTCAGTCTTTGGGGCAAGTGCTTTTTACCCACTAAAAAAGTATTTAGGTGAAACAGGAAAAAACAATCTACCAGGATTCCTTTTGATTCCATTTTCCTGGGCATATCAGCTATTCTACTTAACCATGTGACCTTGAACATGCTTCTTGGTTTCTATAAGCCTTAGTTTGCACTTAGTACGATAACTCAGGATGACCATAAAGTCTGGAGGCAGATGGAGCAATTGTCCTTCCATAGACACCCATTTAAATCAAGTGAAGTAGGTGATGCTTACGAGCCTTGGCTCTAAGTATGGAACTCTGAAAATGATTCATATATTCAGAACAAATACACAAAACTGGCTTTTATCTCAGCATACAGGAGGCTGACTGAGGTGGAGACCAGCCAGGGCTACATAGTGATACCCTGTCTCAAATAAATAAAAACAAAAAAATATGTAGGAATGGATTACAGAATATACATTCATATGGGTAAATATTAAAAATGAATGAAAATTGTGTCATGTATGATCCTATTCTTATAAAAATAATTGTATAAATGCTGTAGTTTGGACTGGTTTGCACTACTGCAGACTGGTATGTTGGAGACTGGTTGCCAGTGTAAGCAAGGTGCTGAGGACTCCTTTAAGAGGTGGGGCCTTTGGTAGGTACTTGCTCCATAAGGCCATCTTTCAGGAGAGAGGTAGGTCTCTCAGATTGGATTAGTTATTGTGATATTGTTGAGTTGTACATCAAGACCTTGCAAGTGTGTTTGACTTCCATTGCATGTGTTTGGGCTATAATCTCCAAAGAAACAAAATGTTAGCATCTTGGATGCCCTAAAAGATCACCATCCTTAGATTCTAAAATCTCAGAGTATAATTCCGAAAAAAGTTTCTCTAAGACTTTTACATTTTTAGGAGAATTGTTTGAGAGACATAACATACAACAAAACCCTTCACAGGCCACGTTTTACAATTGGAGCCCACATATTTTCACAAGCATAAACTCCCAGGTATTCTAAAATCAGTAAAGTGGATATGACACTGGTAAGCAGAGAAGTTACATTCGTAAATAGGTCAAAAGCTAAAGTGTATAAATATACATCACTGTGGTGGGTAATTGTACCCAGATTTATAATGCAATCATCTGAAATGAAGGTATTTGATAAAATCATTGAGAGAAACCATAATAGGGGCTATTGAGATGGTTCAGCATGTAAAGACACTCGCTGTATGGGCCTCATGACCTGAGTTTGATCCCTGTGTATCACTCTGGAAGGAGAGAACTGACTCTGAAAGCTTATCCTCTGACTCCCATATGTGTTTTGATACATTGTACACACAAGAGCTCTCTTCTCTCTCACTTAAAAAATTGTGGAACACATCAGCACTGCATCAGCCACTAAAGAACCAATACCTGGATGAATGTCACCATCATAATGCAGACACATGCGATGTTATTCACTTATCTGGGATGTCTCAACATTTACATATACACATGAATCTCACACTCTTTCATGGAACCAAATTTGTAAAACCTGTGTTGGATGATGTCTTAGTTAAAATTTCAGTGCTGCGAATAGACATCATGACCACAGCAACTCTTATAAAGGACAACATTTAATTGGGGCTGCCTTACAGTTTCAGAGGTTCAGTCCATTGTTATGGTGAGAAGCATGGCACCATAAGGTGTTCGGGATGACAGAGTTGAGAGTTCTATGTCTTGATCTTCAGGCAGCAAGGAGAGACTGTGTTCTAAACTGGACATAGTGTGAGCATTTGAAACCTCAAAGTCTGCTCCCACTGTGACACACTTCCTCCAACAAGGCCCTACCTACTCCAGCAAAGCCACATCTCCTGATAGTACCACTCCCTCTCCTCAAGCATTCTAACACATGAGTCTATGGGGACCATTCCTATCCAGACTACCACAGGTGAATTAGAACTCTATAAAAAGCTTTTCCAACCATTTTGTAGCCACACTGTTAGAACTTATGCAAAGATTAATTACATTGCATAGCAGATGGTAGAATATAATGCTGACATGGTAGTAGTGTGCTACATAGTGTAGTTTCAAAAAGTGATCCCAAATCATTTATAAAGTGAATTTATTGGCCAGCATAATTTAGGGGTCAAGCATTGTTATTAAGGATAAAATGTAGAAAGAACAGAGAGTTCATTATTCTTCATGGAAATTGCAATCTAGAGGAAAGTGAAGAGAGGTAAGCTTAGTCATTGAAGACAAATACATCATTATGATCTGTAAACACTATGAGGAATTTCAGATGTTGGCTGTTGATTGAGAGGAAAAAGTTACTGAGATCTTTAATATATTGTTCATCCATTTCTTTAAGGTGCACTGCACATGAGAATATTTTCAAAAACATGTATTTACTTTTAAAGATTTACTATTAATTATGTATATATATGTGCATCTATGTGTGGGTGTATGATTTTTTTTTCTCCGTGGGCCTATTGGGGATGTCTTATGCTGTCAAAACTTAGCTGAATCCCTAAGAGGAGCCCCCAGGAGTTTGTTGCTCTCTCTCTTGCTCCATCTACTCCAGAGTCAACAACCTTGTCCTCCCAGCCTTGGGGTTCTGTCTTCCAGCTCAGATTGCTGAGTGCTCCCGCTTTCTCTCTGTGTTCTGAAGCCTTCCTTGTGCAAATCAGCTGTATGGCTATGGCCTCTTTATTTCCTCTGTTTTGATGAACAGGAATACTCTTTTTATATGTTCAGCTTTCTCTTTTATCTTGAAAGTATATAGAATTTACTGAAATGCAGTCATAAGCACTTTTCAGTTTCCCTTCAACCAGATTTACTAATAGATAACAAATCCTGTCACATTTACTTTTGCACTCCCTGCAACCACATGCCAAACATTATTTTTGAATGTAACTTGCAGATATCACACCTTGTGCATACTTAGTGTGTATTTTCTATTATTATTATTATTTTCTATATTCTTTATTTACATTCCAAATGTTTTCCCCTTTCCTGGTTCTCCCCTCCCCGAAAGTCCCATAAGCCCTCTTCCCTCCCCCATTCCCATTTGTCTAAGAATTTCATGAATTCATTGTTTTTAATTGCTGAGTAGTATTCCATTGTGTAAATATACGTGGAAAATATCTCTGATAAAATTGAAGAAATATATAGAAAAAGACATTAAGATTGACTATTTCGAACTCCAAAGCCTTCTGTGCTTAGCCTGTCAGGAGAGAGTGATCTCCCAGCAGCGATTTCACTTCTGAGCACAGAGGTGAGACTTCCACCTTCTCTCTGGAGGGGTACAGCTAGGAGCACACTGGGCATATGATCAGTGGAGCAGCTGGGACAGGAATCTTCTCTTCCGGTCGCCATTTGTAGCAGGGAACCAGACAGCTTCACAGCCTTCTGTGCACAGACCCTGTCAGAAGAGAGTTGGTCTCCCAGGAGTACAGACACAGGTTTACAGGCCCATAGGTGGGGCAAGCTCCAACCAGAGACAACAAGACCAACTAACACCAGAAATAGCAAGATGGCGAAAGGCAAGCACAAGAACCCTACCAACAGAAACCAAGGCTACTTGGCAACATCAGAACTCAGTTCTCCCACCACAGCAAATCCCGGATACCCCAACACACTGGAAAAGCAAGAGTTGGATTTAAAGTCTCAACTCACGATGCTGTTAGAGGACAACAAGAAGGACATAAACAACTCCCTGAAAAAAATACAGGAGAACATGGATCAGATGGTAAAGGCCCTTAAAGAGTAAACACAAAAATCCCTGAAAGAAATACAGGAGACCACGGGTGAACAGGTAGAGGCCCTTAAAGCGGAAACACAAAAATCCATGAAAAAATTACAGGAGAACACAAACAAACAAGTGAAGGAACTGAACAAAACCATCCAGGATCTAAAAATGGAAGTAGAAGCAATAAAGAAATCACAAAGTGAGACATCTCTGGAGATAGAAAATCTTGGAAAGAATTCAGGAGTCATAGATGCAAGCATCAACAACAGAATACAAGAGATAGAAGAAAGAATATCAGGGGCTGAAGATACCATAGAAAACATTGACACAACAGTTAAATGCAAAATGCAAAACGCTCCTGAGCCAAAACATCCAGGAAATCCAGGACACAATGAGAAGACCAAACCTAAGGATTATAGGTATAGAAGAGAGTGAAGATTTCCAACTTAAAGGGCCAGTAAATATCTTCAACAAAACTATAGAAGAAAACTTCCCTAACCTAAAGAAAGAGATGTCCATGAACATACAAGAAGCCTATAGAACTCCAAACAGACTGGACCAGACCAGAAAGTCCTCCCGGCACATAATAATCAAAACACCAAATGCACTAAGCAAAGAATATTAAAAGCAGTAAGAGAAAAAGGTCAAGTAACCTTTATATAAAGGCAGGCCTATCAGAATTACACCGGACTTCTCACCTGAGACGATGAAAGCCAGAAGATCCTGGGCAGATCTCATACAGACCCTAAGGGAACACAAATGCCAGCCCAAACTACTATACCCAGCAAAACTCTCAAACACCATAGATGGAGAAACCAAGATATTCCATGATAAAACCAAGTTTATACAATATCTTTCCACAAATCCAGCCCTACAAAGGATGATAGATGGAAAACGCCAACATGAGGAGGGAAACTTCACCCTAGAAAAAGCAAGAAAGTAATCTTTTCCCAACAAACCCAAAAGAAAGTAACTACACAAACATAAAAAGAACATCAAAAATAACAGGAAGCAACAATCACTATTCCTTAATATTTTATAATGTCAATAGACTCAATTCCCCAACAAAAAACATAGTCTAACAGAGATGTTTTTCATGTGGATCTTCGATTTTATCAGAAAATGTTAGTGACTCCTCTTTCAATTTAGTAATGCTTTTTGTGTCTACCATTTTGACTGTATTATTTTCCATGATAATCTTTAATTTTAACATTTTTTCTGTGTATTTCTTCGATTTTGTCTGAGGTGTTTTTCATGTAGATCTTCGGTTTTGTTGGGGGGGGGGTTAGTTCCACTTTCAATCAATTTTGGAATGTTTTTGTGCCTACCATTTTGTCGGTATAATTGTCCATGATAATCTTCAATTTTAACGTTTTTCTGTATTTTTCTTCAATTTATCACAAGTATTTTCCATGTGGATCTTCAGTTTTATCAGTCAATGTCTATAATTTAACTTTCAATCAAATTAGGAACATTTTTATACCTTCCATTTTATCTGTATAATTTTCCATGTAATAGTTTTAACATGTTTTTCTATATATTTCTTGAATTTTTTTCAGTAATATTTTCCTTGTAGATCGTCAATTTTATCAGAAAGTGTTTATAATTACACTTTCAAAAAACTTCAGAATATTTTTATGCCTACCATTTTATCTGTATAATTTTTCCATGAAATACTCAATCTTAACGTGTTTTTATATATTTCTTTGATTTTATCAGAGATATTTTCCATGTAAATCTTCAATTTTATCAGAAAATGTTTATAATTTCACTTTCAATCAACTTAGAAATATTTTTATGCCTACCATTTTATCTGTATAATTTTCCATGATAATCTTCAATTTTAATCTTTTTCCATATATTTATTTCAATTTTATCAGAAATATTTTCCATGTAAGTCTTCAATTTTATCAGAAAATGTTTATAATTCTACTTTCAATCAACTTAGGAATATTTTAATTCCCACCAATTTATCTGTATAAATTTCTTCAATTTTATCAGAGATATTTTCCATGTAAATCTTCAATTTTATCAGAAAATGTTTTTACTTCTACTTTCAATTTAGGAATATTTTTATCCTATCCTAGCTTTGTCTTTCTTTGAGTGTTTGATACTTTCTGATTTGATATGAACTAAGAGTAAGCTAAAAATAACAATAGGAAATCTTTTATTTAGCACTCTTTAGGGTTTAGGAACAGAGTCCCTCAGACACACTTTGCACTGCGAGGCTGAGTTGCAAGGGTATGGTAGCAGTGAGAACAGACAAAATCTCAGCCACTTGCCAGGCCTCAGGGAAACCCATGTGATGTGGAAGCTTAAGGGTTCTTTGGAAATCAGTTGTGTTGGGTGGTGTTTTGCTGGGACAAACACATGAAGGACTTTTCTTGGAGCAGACACAAGTGAAAGGATATTTTGCTAAAGCAAGCATGTGAAAAGACATATGATGAAGGATTCTTTCCTAACATGCATGTATTGGTTTGCCTTACATTGCATAGTTGAGCTCCATTTGTCAGGACTCCATAGAGTGAAACACACCAAAAAAAAAGTCTGATGGTGTGCTAGCAGCTTCTTGCTGCTTCCTCAGACTCTGGCTGATTGGCAGAGTGATGTCAGCTGAGACTGACTCATGTGCTGAGGCAAGAACTGTGGAAGACGTGATGTTTGCAGGGAGTGTAAACAGAACTGAACAGACAGCGGCAGAGACTTGAGCTTGGCTTGCTTGTATAACTAAATGATTCTTGGTCCTGCATCTTCTCTGATCTTCACTTCGCTGAGAGAGACAAGGCAGAAAATGTCTCCTGGTGTAATTGCTCCTGCTGACTCCTGCTGATTCAGTCGAGGCCTAGCTGTCTCTGCTAGGTCATGCCATGCTACTGCTGCTGCTGTGACTCTACCTAATGACAGCTGGTGTATGAAGTGTTTGTGAGTGGAGTGAGCTGCCGCTATTGACCTGTGAACTGAGCTGATTTTCTGACAATACAGATGGGATCTGCTCCAAACAACAATTTGTAAACAGGTCCACTTTCTGCATCCTTTCTTTTCCACTACCTCTGGTGGGTAATGGGTCAGAAGGGAGATTAAAGTGCTTAAAAAACATCATTAAAAGTAGACTTTGAAAAATTAAAGTTACACCCAGGGGAAGACAAACTGCTGAATAGGAAAAATTTGATGAATGATAAGCTAGTCTTGAATTTCAGGTAATTATGTCTGGGTCTGGGCTCCCTATCTGAATTACTTTTAGAAGTTCACAGACCTTATTTTAGGGTTCCACCAGTAACTTAACTTTTGGGGAAATTTTTCTACTTTTCCTGCTGCTGCTGTGTGGGTGTAGCCACTGCTGCCCAGGGAGGCAGGGTTAGACAGGCCTGGGGTGTTGGCCTGCTGTTGGCTGGGCCGCACTTCCTTCCAGAGCTCTTTTATCTTGTGTCTCCAGCCTTCTCAGATGTATGTGCAGGGCACAGTTGGAGAGAATTATGATACTGAGAATACTACATGGTGATGGCATAGCTCTTCATCCCAGCACTCAGGAGGCAGGCAGATCTCTGCGTTCAAGGGCAGCCAGGTCTCTACATAACAAGTCCCAGGCTGGCCAAGGCTACATAGTGAGACTGTGTCTCCAAAAACAACGAAACAAAACAAAACAAGCAAACAACACTCCCCCCCCCCAAAGCCAAGTATTTCTCATTTTTGTGGAATATCTTTTGGCTTTCCATGTAGTGGGATGGGTGGAGGGCAGTTTCTCCAAATTGCTAGTTTGGGTAAGGTTGGCAATCTGTATCTTGTTCCTCTTCCAGAATATAGAATGAATGATAATTCATTCTGGGTAATTTCAGAATATTAATACTATATTTAGCTTTCTTTTAAATGATATCCTGGGACAAGGATTGTTAGGAATTTAATACCTTATTCACTAAAATTATTGTAAAACCATGACAATTAAATCTGCCTTACTAATGTCATCTGATTAAGAGGTATAAATATAATTTTAGTATTTTTTCCTTTCTTTATTAGATATATTCTTTAATTACATTTCAAATGTTGTTCCCTTTCCTGGTTTCCCCCAAGAAAGAAGAACACCTGTTGGGGCTGACTCCCGGCATGTGAGCCACCATGTGGGTACTGGGAATTGAACTCAGGACCTTTGGAAGAGCAGTCAGTGCTCTTAACTGCTGAGCCATCTCTCCAGCCCCTTGTATTTTCTTTTTGTCTATGTCACTACAGCATTATTATTTACTGTTTTTCTTAAAAGAGCTATTAATCACCTCTATGTGTAGACTGTAGACTCTTTATAGTTAACATTTTTAGAAACCAATATCACACTTCCCACAACATATAATTTGTCTTTGAAAATTTCCTGCTTTTGATATCATTTGTTTGTGTTCTTACTATTTTAATATGAGTGAAATGTTAATAATGAATTGTTTAAAGTACAGTATTTCAGTTAATTCCATGTATAATTAAAAAATTTAAATACATTAACATTTCACAACATAGTCTGTGATTGGGATTAGGAATGTTTGTGTTTGCTGTTCAAATACTCACTGTAATATTTGATATTTGGATAAAATGCTGTTTTTATATCAAATATATTTGTTTAAACTTTTAGGGATATATATACTAGGGTCTTGGAAAATATTTAACATAAAATTATTTGTTTTTAAATATTAAAAGTGAGAACTGTTTGGGGGAATCTTTGTGGTTATATGACTATTAGGTTTTGCATATTTGCCTCCTTTAATGATATGTTACTTTTTCTGTCATACATAAAACATTCGATCTCCAAGTTGTGCAGAGAGGAGATGAGCTGTCTTTGTAGTTCTGCTGTGGAGAACATGAACCTATCCCATTTTCTTAAGCTGACTTGCCAGATGAGGGGAGGGAAGCACATTTCACAAGAGGAAACACATCTTTATGTTAAAGCACAATACTTTCCTTTTACATTATATGTGAATGGTTAAGGGTGTTGACATTTAAGAAGCTGCTTGACTGAACCAACTCAACTATTTACAACAAGCCCAGGCCAGCCAGCCTGCTGAGAAGATAATAGAAACTAACTGAAGTTAAAACCACTATAAGGCAAGATTACTCTAGAGACATGAAGTCTGGGTTTTAGCTTCAGGAAATACCACTGTGGAAATTACTCTCTAGGTAGGATTAAATATAAAACTTCTAAATATGCATCTAAAATGAGTTAAGTTACCAAGATAATTAGAACTAATTGTCATTGGCTTTTCAAAAAGCATTTATCATTATTTGAAAATTAAGAATGATTAAAATTATGAGACTAACTTTTGGATACTGAAAGAATATAGTCTTTTTTGGCTGTGAAATTTGACTTTATTATTATGAATTGACTATGAGAAAGCTATTAAATAGATATTTAATTTATGTGTGATATGTGGCATAACAAGAAATACATATTTAGTTCATGGTACATAGGTCCTAAAATTCTTAAAATCTCCAAGATGATGTATTTTTTTGCATCTTAATGAAAATATAGGGGTGGGTCCTAGATAGCTTCTGGATAGAGGTATTGGTTGCCAGGTAAATCAGCTTTCTTGAGAGTTAGACTTTCAGTCACATTCGCCCTTATCATGAGGGGAGATGGTCTAAAAGTTGAGTTGATTTCCCATAAAGAGTGATACAGTCAGCCATATCTAAAACCCAAAAGGGCACAGAGAGCTGTGTGTAGCTGAACACAAAGGTGCTGGGAAGTCAGTTGCTTTCCCAGAGGGAGCGTGGATGCTCCACATCGCTCTGTACATGTCTGGCACTGCGCATCTCTTTCATTGGACTGTTTATTGGTGCCCTTTGTAAAATCCTTTGCAAGATAACTAAAAAGGAAAAGGGTGTGGCAGCTTCGCTTTATAGCTGATGAGGCAGAGGTGTGTCTTTAAAGTAGGACCTGGTTGTTAAAAGATTTAACCCTTTCTTCAAACAAGACAAAAAAGACATCTTCTCTCCCTCCCTCTCCCTCTCCCCTCTCATATAATCTATGCTAGGGAGACATGGCCCAGCATTGCTGTCAAGTAGCCTAAAGAATTCCTTGCTATGGGACCACCATACACTCAAAGTGGAATTCTTTTTTTTTTTTTAAATTAATCATCTTATTTGTTTATATTTCAAATGTTATCCCTCTTCCTGGTCTCCCCTCCACAAATTCCCCCACACCTCCTCTTCCCCCTGCTTTTATGAGGGTGTTCCACCTACCCACTTGCTCCCACCTACCCACCCACTCCCACTTCACCCCTCTAGCATCCCCCTTTTTGGGACAACAAGTTTTCACAGGACCAAGTGCCTTCCCTCCCTCTGATGCCAGATGGCAATCCTCTGCTACATATGTAGTGGGAGCCATGGACCAGTCCATGTATGCTCTTTGGTTGGTGGTTAATTCCTGGGAGCTCTGAGGGGTCTGGTTGGTTGATATTGTTGTTCTTGCTATGGGGTTGCAAACCCCTTCAGCTCCTTCAGTCCTTCCCCTAACTCTTCCATTGGGGTCCCAAGGCGCAGTCCAATGGTTGGCTATGAGTATCTGTCTCATTCAGGCGCTAGCTGTCTCATTCAGGCGCTAGCAGAGCCTCTCAGAGAACAACCATACCAGGCTCCTGACTGCAAGCACATCTTCACATCAGCAATAGTGTCAGGGTTTCATGTCTGCAGATGGAATGAACTGCACAGTGGGGCGGTCTCTGGATGGCCTTTCCTTTAGCCTCTGTTCCACTTTTGTCACTATATTTCCTTTAGACAGCAACAATTCTGGGTTAAAAGTTTTTAAATGAGTGGGTGGCTCTGCCCCTCCACTGGGGGCCATGTTTATCTACTGGAGGTGGTCTCCTCAGGTTCTATTTCCCTGGTGTTAAGTATTTCAGCTAATGTCATCCCCATTGGGTCCTGGGAGCCTCTTGAATCACTGGCATCTGGGACTTCCTAGTGGTTCCCCAAGTCTTTCCCCCATCCCAGCTGCTACTTATTTCTATTCCTTCTCTTGGCCCTCTGGACTTCTCTCCTGTCTCTTCCCATACGTGGTCCTGCTTCCCTTTTTTTCTCCCCCTCTCCTCTCCCACTCAGGTCCCTCCCTCAGTCTACATCTCATGATTATTTCATTTTCCCTTCTAAGTGGGTTTGAATCATCCACACACCTTCCTTCTTTTAAGCTTCATATGGTCTTTGAGTTGTATTGCGGTTATTCTGAGCTAATATCCACTTAACAGTGAGTACATACCATGCATGTCTTTTTGGGTCTCGGTTACCTCACACAGGATGATATTTTCTAGTTCCATCCATATGCCTGCAAAGTTCATGAGGTTGTCATTTTTAATAACTGGATAGTATTCCATTGTGTAAATGGACCACATATTCTGTATCTATTCCTCTGTTGAGGGATATCTGGGCTGCTCCAAGCTTCTGGCAATTATAAATAAGGCTGCTATGAACATAGTGGAGCATGTGTCCTTGTTATATGTTGGAGCATCTTCTGGGTATATGCCCAGGAGTGATATAGCTGGGTCTTTAGATGGCACTATTCCCAATTTTCTAGGAACCGCCAGACTGATTTCCAGAGTGATTGTACCAGCTTGCAATCCCACCAGCAATGGAGAAGTGTTCCTCTTTCTCCACATCCTCGCCAGCATCTGCTGTTCCCTGAGTTTTGATCTTAGCCATTTTGATTGGTGTGAGGTGGAATCTCAGGGTTGTTTTGATTTGCATTTCCCTGATTAAGGATGTTGAACATTTCTTTAGGTGCTTCTCGGCCATTAGAGATTCCTCAGTTGAGAATTCTCTATTTAGCTCTTTATCCCGTTTCTTAATAGGGTTATTTGGTTCCCAGGAGTCTGACTTCTTAAGTTCTTTGTATATTTTGGATATTAGCCCTCTATCGGAAGACCAGAGCTTTAGTCCGGCATTGAGGGGGGAACAGGAGGTGGAGGGAGGGGGGACCTGGGAGGAAGAGAGAAGGGGGAGGAAATAAGTGGGGGCAGTATCAGGTACTGGAGGGGACGGGAGAGAGATACAAAGGGTCAGGAAATTGAATAAAAATATGTAGCAATAGGGGATGAGGAACTGGTGATAGCTACTCGAGGGTCCCAGATGCCAGGGAATGAAGAGGCTCCCAGGACCTAACAGGGATGACTTTAGCCTAAATGTGCAGAGAAGGGGAGAGAGATCCTGTAGAGACCACCTCCAGTAGATAGGCACAGCCCCCAGTCGAGGGATGGGGCCATCCACCAATTTCAAAGTTTTTAACCCAGAAATGTTCCTGTCCAAAGGAAGAACAGGGACAATAAAATGGAGCAGAGACTGAAGGAAGGGTCATCTGGAGACTGCCCCACCTGGGGAATCCATCTTGTCTGCAGACACCAACCCTGATACTGTTGCTGTTGCCAAGAGGCACTTCCAGACAGGAACCTGGTGCAGCTATTCCTTGGGAGGCTCTGCTAGCAACTGACCAAGGCAGATGTGGATGCTTGGAGCCAACCATCAGACTGAGCCCGGGGATTCCAGTGCAGAAGCTGGTGGAAGGAGTGGAGGAACAGAGGGGGATTGCAACCCCATTGGAAGAACAAAGTTGGCTGGCTGAACCACCCAGTGTTCCCAGGGACTAGACCACCAACCATGTGCAGGGAGGGAGCCATGGCATGACAACAGACAAGGAGGGCATGGTGACTGGAGTAAGAAGTTAGCTGATTAAATTTTGATTCACACATAGGAAGCAGAGCAACAAAGCAACATTTTATATGGGTACTTATCTTTGGAAATTTCACATATAGAATATTTGCTTTGATGAAAGCAATCTTTGACAGTGAATGTAGTAGATGCTCATTGCTGCATATGTTCATTGTGATCTCTGCCTCAGGGTCCAGGTATTTCTGTTTTGTTGTTGATTTTGCATTTTTCTCACTTGGTATTGAGAAATGTTGAAAATTGCCTTTCTATCTGAGGGGTGAGAGAGTCACTCCATTATCACTCCACCCCTTTCCTTGCTATGTTTTTCATAGTTGAAACACTTAAGGGATGTGAGGAAGTCTGTGAAGATGTGTTTGTTTGTGGTGGTGCTTGCTGAAACCAGGAACTATAACATTCTAAGCTGGCACTGATTGGCTAAGTCTTGCCCTGCACCTTGACCCTAAGAGATCTTTAAAGGTACCTGTTAAAAGTATTTGTGTTATTACAGTGATAATCATTCTTTTATTTTTCATAATTTTTATTAAATATTTGCTTTATTTACATTTCAAATATTGTCCCTTTTCCTTGTTACCCCTCCCCCTGCTTACCCCTCCCCTCTTTTCCTGAATTGGCATTCTCCTACACTGGGGCATCAAGCCTTCAAAGGACCAATGACCTCTCCTCTCATTGATGTCTGAAAAGTCCATCCTCTGCTACTTATGTAGCTGGAGCCATGGGTCCCTCTGTGTGTACTCTTTGGTTGGTGGTTTAGTCCCTGGGAGCTCTGGGGGTACTGGTTGTTACGTATTATTGTTCCTCCTGCAGGGCTGCAAACTTCTTCAGCTTCTTGGGTCCTTTTCTCTAGCTCCTCCATTGGAGACCCTATGCTCAGTCCATTAGTTGGCTGTGAGCCATGGGTATTTTGAACCCCCTTCTAAGAAGGACCAAAGTGTCCACACTTTGGTCTTCCTTCTTCTTGAGCTTCATGTGGTCTGTGAATTGTATCTTGGGTATTGTGAGCTTTTGGGCTAATATCTACTTATCAGTGAGTGCATATCATGTGTGTTCTTTTGTGATTGGGTTACCTCACTCAGGATGATATTTTCTAGTTCCATCTATTTGCCTAAGAATTTCATGAACTCATTGTTTTTAATAGCTGAGTAGTACTCCATTGGTAAATGTACCATTTTCTGCATGTATTCATCTGTTGAGGGACATCTGGGTTCTTTCCAGCTTTTGGCTATTATAAATAAGGCTGCTATGAACATAGTGGAGCATGTGTCCTTATTACATGTTGGAGTATCTTCTGGGTATATGCCGAGGAGTGATATAGCTTGGCCCTCAGGTAATACTATGTCCAATTTTCTGATTTCCAGAGTGGTTTTACCAGCTTTCAATACCACCAGCAATGGAGGCATGCTCCACATCCTCTCCATCATCTGCTGTTCCTTGAGTTTTTGATCTTAGCCATTCTGACTGGTGTGAAGTGGAATCTCAGGGTTATTTTGATTAGCATTTTCCTGATGATTAAGGATGTTGAATATTTCTTTAGGTGTTTCTCAGCCATCTGGTATGCCTCTGTTGAGAATTCTTTGTTTAGCTCTGTACTCCATTTTTTTTTAATAGGGGTAATTGTTTCTCTGGAGTCTAACTTCTTGAGTTCTTTGTATATATTGGATGTTAGCCCTCTATCAGATGTAGGGTTGGTAAAGATCTTTTCCCAATCTGTTGGTTGCCATTTTGTCCTATTGACAGTGTCCTTTGCCTTACAGAAGCTTTGCAATTTTATGAGTTCCTACTTGTCAATTCTTGATCTTAGAGCATACGCTATTGGTGATTTGTTCAAGAAAATTTCCTCTGTGCCCATGTGCTCCAAACTCTTCCCCACTTTCCCTTCTATTAGTTTCTGTGTATCTGGTTTTATGTGGAAGTCCTTGATCCACTTGAACTTGAGCTTTGTACAGGGAGGTAAGAATGGATCAATTTGCAATCTTCTACATGTTGACTGCCAGTTGAATCAGCACCATTTGTTTAAATTGCTGCCTTTTTTCCACTGGATGGTTTTAGTTCCTTTGTCAAATATCAAGAGACCATAGCTGTGTGGGTTCATTTCTGGGTCTTCAATTCTATTCCATTGATCTATCTGCCTGTCATTGTACCAATACCATGCAGTTTTTATCACTATTACTCTGTAGTATAGCTTAAGGTTAGGGATAGTGATTCTGCCAGAGGCTCTTTTAATGTTGAGGATAGTTTTTGCTATCCTGGGTTTTTTGATATTCCAGATAAATTTAGAAATTGCTCTTTCTAACTCTATGAAGAATTGAATTGGAATTTTGATGGAGATTGCATTGAATCTGACGATTGCTTTTGGCAAAATGATCATTTTTACTATATTAACCCTGCCAATCCATGAGCATGGGAGATCTTTCCATCTTCTGAGATCTTCTTCAATTTCTTTTTCTTCAGAGGCTTGAAGTTCCTGTCATACAGATCTTTCACTTGCTTGGTTAGCGTCACACCAAGGTATCTTACATTATTTGTGACGATTGTGAATGGCGTCGTTTCCTTAATTTCTTTCTCAACCTGTTTATCCTTTGAGTATAGGAAGGCTACTGATTTGTTTGAGTTAATTTTCTATCCAACCACTTTGCTGAAGTTGTTTATCAGGTTTAGAAGTTCTCTGGTGGAATTTTTGGGGTCACTTAAGTATACTATCTTATCTGCAAATAGTGATACTTTGACTTCTTCCTTTCCAATTTGTATCCCTTTGACCACTTTTTGTTGTCTAATTGCTCTGGGTAGGACTTTGAGTACTATATTTGAACAGATAGGGAGAGAGTGGACAGCCTTGTCTGGTCCTTGATTTCAGTGTGATTGCTTCAAGTTTATTTAGTTTGATGTTGGCTACTGGTTTGCTGTATATTGCTTTTACTATGTTTAAGTATGGGCCTTGAATTCCTAGTCTTCCCAAGACTTATCATGAAGGGGTGTTGGATTTTGTCAAATGCTTTCTCAGCATCTAATGAAATGATCATGTGGTTTTTTTTTCTTTGAGTTTGTTTATATAGTGGATTACATGGATGGATTTCCATATATTGAGTCATTCCTGCATCCCTGGGATGAAGCCTACTTTGATCGTGGTGGATGATGGTTTTGATGTGTTCTCGGATTCGGTTGGTAAGAATTTTATTGAGTATTTTTGCATGGATATTCATAAGGGAAATTGGTCTAAAGTTCTTTTTCTTTGTCTTTGTGTGGTTTAGGAATCAGAGTATTTGTAGCTTCAAAGAACGAATTGGGTAGTGTTCCTTCTGTTTCTATTTTATGGAATAGGTGGAAGAGTATTGGTATTAGGTCTCTTTGAAGGTCTGATAGAACTCTGCATTAAACCCATCTGGTTCTCAGGTTTTTTTTTTTTTTTTGGTCGGGAGACTATTAATGACTGCTTCTATTTCTTTAGGGATTATGGGACTGTTTAGATCATTTTTTTGTTGTTTGTTTGTTTGTTTTTTGATCCTGATTTAACTTTGGTACTTGGTATCTGTCTAGAAAATTGTCTATTTCATCTAGATTTTCCAGTTTTGTTGAGTATAGGCTTTTGTAGTAGGATCTGATGAGTTTTTGATTTCCTCAGTTTCTGTTGTTATGCCTCCCTTTTCATTTCTGATTTTGTTGATTTGTATACTTTCTCTATGCCCTCTGGTTAGTTTGGCTAAGGGTTTATCTATCTTGTTGGTTTTTTCAAAGAACCTGCTCCTGGTTTGTTTCTCTGTACAGTTCTTTTTGTTTCTACTTGGTTGGTTTCAGCCCTGAGTTTATTTCCTGTTTTCTACTCCTCTTGGGTGTGTTTGCATCTTTTTGTTCTAGAGTCTTCAGATGTGCTGTCAAGCTGCTAGTGTAGTTTCTTTTTGGAGGCACTCAGAGCTATGGGTTTTCCTCTTAGCACTGCTTTCATTGTGTTCCATAAGTTTGGGTATGTTGTGACTTCATTTTCATGAAATTCTAAAAAGTCTTTAATTTCTTTCTTTATTTTTTCCTTGACCAAGTTATCATTGTATAGAGTGTTGTTCAGCTTCCACATGTTTGTGGGCTTTCTATTATTTTTGTTGTTATTAGACCAGTCTTAATTGGTAGTGATCTGATAGGATTCATGCGATTATTTCAATCTTTTTATATCTGTTGCAGCTTGCTTTGTGACTGATTATATATATGGTCAGTTTTGGAGAAGGTTCCGTGAGGTGCTGAGAAGAAGTTATATTCTTTTGTTTTAGGATAAATTGTTCGATAGATATCTGTTAAATCCATTTGGTGCATAACTTCTGTTAATTTCACTGTGTCTCTGTTTAGTTTCTGTTTCTATGATCTGTCCATTGATGAGAGTAGGATGTTGAAGTCTCCCACTATTATTGTGTGAGGTCCAATGTGTGTTTTGAGCTTTAGTAAAGTTTCTTTTATAAATGTTGGTGCCCTTGCACTTGGAGTATAGATGTTCAGAATTGAGAGTTCTTTTTGGTAGATTTTTTCCTTTGAGTATGAAGTGTCCTTCCTTATCTTTTTTGGTAACTTTTTGTTGAAAGTCAATTTTATTCGATATTAGAATGGCTACTCCAGCTTGTTTCTTGGGACCTTTTACTCTGAGTTAGTGTCTGTCTTTGTCACTGAGGTGGGTTTCCTGTCTGCAGCAAAATTTTGGATTCTGTTTATGTATCCAGTGTATTATTCTATGTCTTTTAAATTAATGGACTCAATTCCATTGATATTAAGAGATATTAAGGAAAAGTGATTGTTACTTCATAGTATTTTTGTTATTAGAGGTGGAATTATGTTTATGCGGCTATCTTCTTTTTGGTTTGTTAAAAGATTATTTTCTTGCTTTTTCTCGGGTGTAGTTTCCCTCCTTTTGTTGGAGTTTTCTTTTTATTGTCCTTTGAAGGGCTGGATTTGTGGAAAGATATTGTGTAAATTTGGTTTTATCATGGAATACCTTGGTTCCTCCATCTATGGTCATTGAGACTTTTGCTGTATGTAGTAAGTAGCCTGGGCTGGCATTTGTGTTCTCTTAGGGTCTGTATGACATCAGCCCAAGATCTTCTGGCTTTTATAGTCCCTGTCAAGAAGTCTGGTGTAATTTTGATAGGTTTGTTTTTATATGTTACTTGACCTTTTTCCCTTACTGCTTTTAATATTCTTTCTTTGTTTTGTGCATTTGGTATTTTAATTATTATGTGGCTGGACGAATTTCTTTTCTGATCCAATCTATTTGGAGCTCTGTAGGCTTCTTGTATGTTCATGGTCATCTCTTTCTTTAGGTTAGGGAAGTTTTCTTCAATTTTGTTGAAGATATTTACTGGCCCTTTAAGCTGGAAATCTTCGATCTCTTCCATACCTATTATCCTTAGGTTTGGTCTTCTCATTGTGTCCTGGATTTCCTGGATGTTTTGGCTTAGACACTTTTTGAATTTTGTATTTTCTTTGACTGTTAAGTCAATGTTTTTTTATGATATTTTCTGCACCTTATATTCTCTCTTCTATCTCTTGTATTCTGTTGGTGATGCTTGCATCTGTGACTCCTGATCTCTTTCCTAGTTTTTCTATCTCCAGAGTTTTCTCCCTTTGTGATTTCTTTATTGCTTTCATTTCCATTTTTAGATCCTGGATGGTTTTGTTCAATTCTTTTATCTGCTTGGTTGTGTTTTCCTGTAATTCTTTAAGGTATTTTTGTGTTTCCTCTTTAAGGGCTTCTACCTATTTACCTGTGTTCTCCTGTATTTCTTTAAGGGGTTATTGGTGTCCTTAAAGTCCTCTATCATCATCATGAGATGTGATTTTTAAATCCAAATCTTGCTTTTCCAGTGTGTTGGGGTATCCAGGACTTGCTGTTATGGGAGAACTGGGTTCTGATGATGCCATGTAGTCTTGGTTTCTGTTCTTGCCTGTCACCATCTGGTTATCTCTGGTGTTAGGTGATCTTGCTGTCTCTGGCTGGAGCTTGTCCCTCCCGTAGGTCTGTAAGCTCATGTCATCACTCTTGGGAGACCAGCTCTCTCCTGGCAGGACCTGTGTACACCAGGCTGTGGGAAAGCCCTAGCTCCTAGATGCAGATGGCAACTAGAAGGATCCTGTCTGAGCTGCTCCACTGTTCCTGCACCCTGCCTGCTCCTGACTGGTCCAGCTCAGGACAGTTATTGGAGAGAGTGTGGAGATCTCACTTCTGGATCGGGGAGTGAGAGCACTCCTGGGAGACCAGCTCTCTGCTGGCAGAACCTGTGTTTTCCTGTATTTCTTTAAGTGAGGTTTTTTTTTTTTTTTTTTTTTTGTTTTTAATATCCTCCTTAAATATCTCTCTTATCTTCATGAGATGGGATTTTAGGTCATCAACATGCTTTTCAGGTGTGTTGGGGTAGTCAAGGCTTGCTGTGGTAGGATAATTGGGTTCTGATATATTGGCTTCTGTTGCTTCTGTTCTTATGCTTGCCTCTCACCATATGGTCATCTCTGGTGTTAACCAGCCTGGGTGCCTCTGTCTGGAGCCTGCCTCCTGAGTCCCTGGTTGTAGCAGATCTCCTGGGAGACCTGTGGTCCTGGCTGCAGCATACCTCCTGGGTGTCCTGTACTCTGGAGGGTGGTGAGAGGGGCAGACAAGCTTATCTGCCCTTGTGGAGGTGCAGACTGGAAGGGGTTCTTTGGAGGTATTAAGAATAGAATTAGAAATGTCATCTTTCGAGTCACTGAAATAGCAGTGGGCCACAGGTGTGCGTCTATGTATGTGTATGTACATCTAATATGTTTTTGATCTCTGATTCTCTGAGACTTGGCAGCAATGGCAGTTCAGAGTAATGAATGTACTAGCGCTAAGATTTGTTTCTAATGTGATTGTCCATTAAGGAGAATAAGGGCTCTCCTTAAAGAATGGTATGCTGTGCCAAAATGAAGAAGTGTTGAAAGAATGAAAAAAGTAAACTGTTCAAATCCCATGGGATTCAGGGAATCCCAGTGGCCAAATTGTTGGTATTTTCAATGCCAAAATAAATAATAAATGTAGCTTATTGAATAAATTGAAATTCATGAGTACATACCGATATATATCTATATATCTCTATCTCTATCTATCTATCTCTGTCTGTCTGTCTGTCTGTCTGTCTGTCTGTCTGTCTATCTATCTATATAAAAGCACAAGAATAAATAAAGCTGGTCAGAAAGCAAGACTATAGAAGACTTTGTTGTTGAGTGTGGTTTGAACTGTGCAGACCTGGCTCAAGAGATTTCAGTGGAGAAGAATTTCAGTATGTGGCTAGAGAATGTTTTTGTGGTATTTTGGTGAAGTATGTGACTGCTTTTTTCCCTTGTCTACCTGAGCCTAAAGTAAATATATTTATACTAATTGCATTGAGAAAGGAAGTCTCTTAAAGTTCAACAGAGATTTTGTTCTCTGGTTTAGTCTTATGAAGAACATTTTAATAAAAAGGAGAAAGCCAAAAAAGGAAAAATACAAAATATATGGTTCAAGTATTAAAGGGTACCAGGAAGTGGAATGGAGCTAAATTCTGTGTTTATGAGATAACAGATTAAGGGAGTAGGACTTTGGTGCCAGTTCCCACCCAGCTAACTTTAGGTCCAGGCATGGTGGTATATATGGCTTTAATCCAAGAAGACAAAGCCAAGCATATCTCTGAGTTTAAGGCCGCCTGTGACAGAGCAAGTTCTAGGTGAACAAAAGCTTAAGTCTAGGCATGATGGTACACATTTTTAATCCCAGTACACAGAGGCAAGGAGATCTCTGAGTTCAAGGTCGTTGTGGTACAGAGAAAGTTCCAAGTAGAGAAAAGCTTCAATCCAGATATGGACCACACCTTTAATCCTACCACTTAGGGGAGACACATGCAGATCACTGACAAGTTCCATGGAAACTTAGGCGGAGAGTAAATTCACTGGAAAAAGAAAGCTGGTGATAATGTAATATAACAAGGGGACCATGTTTCAGTCTCAGCAAGTAACTTCAGCCATGTGGCTCTGGCTTTAGAGTCCATAACAGAAGGGACTACTGACATAATTGATGCTGGTTAGTTGAAGATGTGGTGATTAAGAAGAGCTCAGTATCACTGAGATGAAATTTGGGGAATGTTTCCTGATAGCACAAAGAAGCCATGTTCTAGAGATAGTCAAGGTTGTACCTTATGCTTCAGCTGGATTTACAGTTAATGAGGTTTTTTACAGTTGATTTTAAGTGATTGGATGAATCTCAGATGAGACTTTGAACTTTGGTACTGGTTTTGAAGGTATGAAGGGGTCATGGAGAACAGCTGAGGCTTGGCACTGTGAGAGGCCACAGAAAGCCATGGTAAAGGTACAGCTTCAGTTGCAGTTGATGGCCCAGGACTGAAGGGGTCATGCAAAGAAGTTGAGACTTGGTACCATGAAGAGAGCCTATGAGAGGCTATTGGTGAAGCCTAGTTGCAGTGGAAGACCCCAGCATATTGGAGATGCCAGTATCATGGGATGATCACCAAGAACAGCAACAAAAGTGGAGTGGATCAACCTGAGCTTAGAGTGCTACAGAGGGCAGAGATAGAGAAGAGATGCCAGTCCTTTGGAGAAGCCCAGAAGATCATGTCGATGCCACAGCTGTGGCCTATCTGCTGAGGAAAGCTCCTAGTGGAGTGGAAACAGCCCAGGAGAAAGACATTTTGTTGCAATCAACAAAGATGAAGAAGGAGTTGGAGATCTGAAGACCTCTTTGACATCAGACACGGAGATGCAAGAGTTTGGAGTTTGCCCAGGTGGTTTCCTGTCTTGCTTTGGCGATTGCAGTTAACTGATTGGATGAATCTTATATGAGACTTTGAACTTTGTACTTTTATCATTGTTGACACTGGTATAGACTAAGGGGACTTTGGAAGTTGGACTAAATGTACTTTTTTATTATGATATGGCTAGGTATGGCCCCCATAAACTTATGTGTTTGAACAAGCCTATGGGGACCAGGGAGTGGAATGTGATGGTTTGAATATGCTTGTCCCAGGGAGTGTCACTATTAGGAGGTTTGGCCTTGTTAAAGTAGATGTGTCACTGTGGGTGTGGGCTTTAATACCCTTGTCCTAACTGCCTGGAAGCCAGTCTTCTCCTGTTTGTCTTTGGAACAAGATGTTGACCCCTTGGCTCCTTCGGCACCATGCCTACCTGGGTTCTGCCATGCTCTTGTCTTGATGATAATGGACTGATGAACCTCTGAACATGTAAGCCAGCCCCAATTAAATGTTTTCCTTATAAGTGTTGCCTTGATCATGGTGTCTGTTAGCAGCAGTAAAACCATAACTAAGACAGGCTGGATCATATAGTAGATTTACTTTTGGCTTTTTGTGGATTCTCCACACTGACTTCCAGAATGTCTAAACCTCATTTCAGTACCACAAACAGTGCATGAGGATTGTTCCCTGTCCCTCACACTTTTCTAGCATTTGCTGTTGCTTGTATTGTTGATCTTTCCATTCTGACAGGAATGAGATGTTTGATTTTCATTTCTCTGATTTCTAAGGACAAAGAACAGTTCTTACCTATTTTTCTTTCTTCTTTTGATAACTTTGTTTAGATCTGGAGCCTATTGTTTGTAAGCCACATCTACTCTCCAATAAATATGAGAAAAATCCAAATTAAGAAATCTTCTATAAAGTAATCAGCTTGAATGATTGCTGAGTCAAGAGAGGACAGAATTGTTCCAGATTGAAGAGGCCAAGAAGACATTATAATGCAATGCTAGATATGAGCCTGAACTAGATTCTGAACTCAAGAGTAGGAGTGGGTAGGGGAGTCCAGGTAGGTCTCTGGAATAGTTGTGCTGTTATATTGATTTTGATTATTGTAGTCTGGATATTAGGATAGAACTCTTAATTTTTAGGAAACATACAAAAGTATTAAAAGGTAATGGGCATTAGGTGACAATTTCTATTGGTTTGGAAAATATTAGTGTGTGTTTTTATGATTAGATAGTGCTTAGTTTAGTGAAGTAAAATGTTAACGATAGAAGAAACTGAAACAAGAGACTACTGGAGTTCTTTGTAGCATTAGTATAACTTGTTAATTTCTTTCAAATTATTTTGTAATAAAGTTAGAACAAAATGCTATCCTTTCCTCAAATGCTGAGAATACCAATGAAATATTTCATGTTCAAAGCTCTGCTTACCAAGGAAAAACGTTGTGTGTGAGTTCTGTCTGCCTTTTTTCCAGATTGATGTAAAAGTGACTTTAAATATTTATACAAAACAAATGAATGGAAAATTAATTAATCCTTAAATATAGCAATGTAAATATGGGACTTGATAGGGTTTTTTTTAAATCTCTGCAAAAATACCCTACAGTCCAAAGTACATAAATCATTTCTTAACAGAGAAGAATTAGGAAGAAAAGCATCCTGGAGGACAGTCACCCCAGGCGTTCATCCCCTTACCTAACCAAATGACAGACCTTGAAGCAACTTCAAAGCTTCAAAAATAACTGGCTCTGACATGTACCAAGACGGGAGAACTATTCCCACAAGCTCGAAATAAATGCTTCACCTTTAAAGAGAACAAAAGAAAGAAAAGGCAATATCATGTTTCATAAGTGGAATTTTACAGTTGAATGGTTTACTTTATTTACCCATGACTTTTTTGCTACTTGGGAGAAGTTGGAGAACGGAATCAAGCTTGTTCTCATGTTCACCCTGCCCTTCTTTCTCTCATCTCTTGTAGTGTTGTGGGAAGAATTAACTCTGTTACAATATTAAGATGTGCCCAGGTGACAACGAAAGGCTTAAAGATTTTCTTTCAGAGCTGTTATGACCAGATAGGCTAAATTTCACTTCACACTCTTTAGTCTGGCATTCAAGGTCTTATATAGTTTGGTGGTAGCATATTTTCCTTATTGCTTTGTAGAAATCATCTTTAGACAGGTTTCTATTTATTTTACACTGAAGAAACTTTTGGTTATAATCATATAAGATTACCTCTATTTTCTAAATACTTGCTAATTTCTCTCTCTCTCTCTCTCCCTCTCACTCCCCCCTCTTTGTGTGTGTGTGTGTGTGTGTGTGTGTGTGTGTGTGTGTGTGTGTCTGTGTCTGTGTATGTTTAGATGCTATGCTTATTTCCTCTGGTGCATCTCTGTAGCTCAGATGATAACTTGTTGGAGTTGGTTTTCCTTCTGCTGTGTGACTCCCAGGTATGGATCTCAGGTCCTCTGGTGTGGAGGTAAATGTCTTTACTGGATGAACTATTTAATTGGCCCTAGTAAGTCACTTCTTTTATTTTTTCAATAATAGATTTAATTTTATTTTAAAAGTATCTATGAAAATCCCATAGATGATAAGCCTACCAATGGCCACCCCACAAAACAAAGCAAAATGAAACAAAACAACCCCCAGAGACTTTTCCTTCCTCAGTAGCCATCACCTGCCGGGAGTTCCTCAGCTTGGGGTTAGGCCTCAGGAGCCAACCCGTTTTCAACTTTTATTTTGTACAGTTGGGCCATAGCTTCATGTGTGGGATGACCCTGACGGCTTCATCTCATGCATATCTGCTCTGTCCTGTAGTTCTTACCTTCTTTCTGCTCCTGATTCTGCAGTGTTTCCCGAGTCTTGGGTTGGAGGACATTGATAAAGATAGTCCATTTATGACACTCAGTCATTTATTCTCAGCTCTTCAATTAGTTTTGAATCTTTTTGTTAACATACACACTCCCAAAAGCTTTTCTGATCAAGATTGAGAGTGTAACCAGTCTTGTGTCTAGACATAAATAGTTAGAAGGTAGTTTAGCATGACCATTTAGGAAAACAGTAGTTAATGTTTTCCCCTAGGCATCTGACCTCCCCAGCCATAAGCTTTTGAATAGGTTTACAAAACTGGGCATGTGAAATAGATCTCAAATCCAATCAACTGGGTTTCACCACTGGGCATTCTCACCTGGCAGGTCCTGGAAGGTCAGTATTTTAGCAGAAAGGCCCAGCACTGGATAAGATAATTAGTGTATCTTCCTCAGCAACCTGCATACCACCTTCTGACATCATGAAAGCTAGCCAGCAGGTAGAGTTTCCAGATCAGTTGGAAATTGATTTATCTATGTCCTATAACCAAAGGGCGCAATGTCTTCAAAAATAGCATGCCAAGAACCAGCTTCAGCTTGGAAAGAGGGTCCTGAGGAATTGGGGTGTTTGGGAGTAGTGAAAAGTCCGTCTCAGTCAATCGTGGGGTGCAAGCTGACAGCTCAGTGTTCTTCTCCTGTTGACTTGCTAGACTACTCATCAAGATAGCTCAGCTCTTGAAGACCAAACCCAGTCTTTTATTTACATATCGGTTCGATTGTCCACCCCAGGTTCCCTCTTGATTAATCCACAAATCAGCATTTTATGACTTTAGCTCCTTAATTCTTTGAAGAGGCGACAGCAAGTACATTTGTTAACATAGCAATTGAAATCAGAAATCTGTCTGCCTTTGTAAGCACAGACAATAAGTTAGTTGGGTGGGATACTGTCCTGAAATTGCCATTCCCACCACTGCCTGGGCCAAAACTAACTCTGTCCCAGGCTGTCCTTGAACTCAGGAATCTGCCTGCCTTTTTATCTGGCTCATTGTGCAGTTGGCTCTGTTCTTTTAGGTCTGTGAAGCCCCTCATGTATTCATATTTCATTCTAATATTTTGCATAGTTGAGAAATCCTACTTATATATTTTTGAACTCATGTTCTTTGAGTTCTTTCCACAGCCTTAGGGGCTACCCTGAAGGTCATCGAATTTACCATTTTGCTAAGGACATTAGACACACCCTTGCCTCCTGGGCTTGTGCTGTCTCTGATTATCATGGAAAAAGTAATTACCTTCACGGAGAGGACATTCCCTATAACCCTGGCAGGGAGAATATTTTCCAAAGGAGGAACATAGTTTTACACACACACACACACACACACACACACACACACACACACACAGCAAAACAAAACAAAAAAAACCAAACAAGCCTCACGCCCGGCTACAGTCAACACTTGCTAACTGTGCTCCAGGGGTGGGAACTATGTCACGTCATCCCTTCCACAGTGGCCATGCAGGACTTGGCAATATGGTCTTACTATCTAGTTCTGGTGGGCAACTGAAAGCAGTGGCAATAGCCTGTGCTATTTTGGTGGTTCTTACTGCTTCTTTAACCAATAACTCTCAGTGAGTGATCCTGTATGTGGTATGGAGATTTACATTTTGCTAACCTATGTATTCTGAGGACAATGTTGCCTTCCAGCCAGGGATCCTCTGTTAAAACTCCTTAAAAAAAAAAGATTTGTTTTAATTTTTATTTGAGTGTGTGTGTGTGTGTGTGTGTGTGTGTATTGTATGTGGGTACCTGTAAAGCCCAGAAGAGGACATCACATCTCTTAGAGCTTATGAGCCAACCTCCATGGGTATTGGAAATGAAAGTTGGGTCCTCTGGAAAAGCAGAAAGTGCCCTAAACTGCTGAATCACCTCTCCAACCCCCAAAGTAGCCACTTTAAAAGGTATTAGCTTACAAGCTAGTATGTTTCCACGGGCTTCTTCATACCTCCTTAGTTTTGGTTAGCTCACTTCCTATGCACACCCCTCTTCCATCCCCTTATTTTTACCCCTGTGTAAATCTTAAACTCTAACATGCCCTCTATGTTGCCTGATGTCACTTGTGTTCTACTAAATTCTCTTTTAGCCAAGTAGCATAATTGTAGATTTCTATATAGCTTTTACATACTCTTTACTTCGGCTAACCTTCTTCCTGTCCCCTTATTATCCTTCCCTCTCTCAACCTTTCTATCTCTAGGATTTAATAGACTTTACTTTTCTTTTTCCAATCTCCAGAATTTACTTTTATTTTGCCAATATTTTCTGATTTCCCATCCTTTAATGTGTCTCTTCTAAATGGTTATTTTCTAGTTTGCTGTCTTCTGCATATACTCACAGTTAAATGCATAAAACAAAAGATTTGAAGCTAAGATACATGTATGAGAGAGAATATATGTCATTTGTCTTCCTAGGCACGTTTAACTGTACATAACAGTATAACTGTTTTCCTTTCCATCCATTTGTGGATTTTACAAATTCATTTTCCCTTATAGCTTGGTATACTAGGAAGCTCTTTCTATTCACCTGTGGTTCCCATAGTCCTCTTTAACATTATGCATTTTTGTGTTACTGTTTCAGTCTGTGTGCTTTGTCTTCCCAACAATCTATAAACTCTGAAAGAGGAGCCACTGTATATGCCAGAGTCTAGCCATTTAAAGCTGAATTGTCTTTTAGCATCCTTTGAATATTTGTTACCTAATATAGATGAAAATTTTAAAATTTGTATGATTACTTTCTAAAACCTAGTGAAAATTGAAATAATTGTTAGCACATTGGAATGGATGTATTTCTCTTTCTAGGAACAATTGAAAAAATATAAAGAGACCATCAGTTTTTGCTGTGCATGTGCTGTACATGTGTTTATATCTATATGAAAATGCCGGAGGTTAATGATGGGTGTCTTCTATTGCTCTCCACCTTATCTTTTTTTTTTTTATTTTCTAAGTTTTTTTTTTATTTACATTCAAAATCATTTCCCCTTTCCCGTTTCCTCCCTCCCCGAAAGTCCCATAAGCCCCCTTCCCTCCCTCTTTTACCCATTCAACCCCCTCTCGCTTCTCTTCCTTGCATTCCCCTACATCCAGTCTTTCCAGGACCAGGGGTCTCTCCTTCCATCTTCTTGGAAATCCATTGATATGCATATTGTGTCTAGGGTATTCCGAGATTCTGGGTTAATATTCCCTTATCAGTGACTGCATACTATGTGTGTTCTTTTGTGATTGGGTTACCTCACTAAGGATGATATTTTCAAGTTCTGACCATTTGCCTAGGAATTTCGTGAGTTAATTGTTTTTAATTGCAGAGTAGTATTCCATTGTGTAAATATACCACATCTTCTGAATCCATTCCTCCGTTGAGGGACATCTAGATTCTTTCCAGCTTCTGGCTATTATAAATAAGGCTGCTATGAACATAGTGGAGCATGTGTCCTTATTGCATGCAGGTGAAGCCTCTGGGTATATGCCCAGGAATGGTATAGCAGGATCCTCCTGGAGTGTCATGCCCAGTTTTCTGAGGAACCGCCAGGCTGCTTTCCAGAGTGGTTGTACCAGCTTGCAATCCCACCAGCAGTGGAGGAGTGTTCCTCTTTCTCTGCATCCTGGCCAACAACTGCTGTCTCCTGTGTTTTTGATCTTAGCCCTTCTGACTGTTACCTAAAGAGATGTTCACCATCCTTAGTCATTAGGGAAATGCAAATCAAAACAACCCTGAGATTCCATCCACCTTATCTTTTAAGGCAGGATCTATTGCTGAACTGGAGCTGACCGCTCTGTATGCAGGCTGTCCCTGGGGGTATGGATGTTTACTGCTGTGCACAGCATGTGAGCTGGGAGTCTGACCTTGGGTTCTCTTGCTTGTATGCAAGCAGTTTCCTTACTGAAGCATCTCTCCAATCTGTAAAAAAAACGTATCTTTAATAAAGAAAGTTATCAGCTCAACATTTTGCTCAACTTGATAATGTCCTTAATGATATGGAACTATAATTCAGTGGGAGAACATTTGCCTAACATACCCATGTCCCTGGGTTCAGGCCTTACAACTGTAAACATATCAAACCAACACACAACAAATAAAAGTCAGGCATAATTGGTACACCTGAAACTTGGGTGTTCTGGGGTTAACACAGGAAGATTGTGAATCTCACTCCTGGTTGGACTACATAGTAAGATCCTATCTCAAGAAACCAAACGATAACATAGAAAACTGTTTGGGAAGAAGTTGGGGGCAGATAGGAGAGGGTAATGTAGAAAGTAGGGAATGACTATGATCATGGTCCATTTATACATGTATGAAAATTATATAAGGTAGCCAATTAATTTATATAATTACTATATGCTAGTAAAAAGTGAATGCCCTAATTATTGATACTAGTGAAATAACTTTTCGCAATATTCTTTGGGTAGTTTGGCAATTTTGATTGTCAATTTGACACAATCTGGGATCACATGGGAAGAGAGTCTTAATGCCCTTACAGTCTACATAGGTTGTACTTGGCTATTTCTGCACTTGATTGCAGTAATCAAGACCAGAAGACACACATACTCTTTGGGTCCTAGAACATATTAAACAGGAGAAAGACAGCTAGGCATTAAACACATGTGCATTCACTTTCTCTCTGCTCTGAGTGTAACTGTGATCAACTGTATCAAGTTACTGCACCCTCGTCTTCCTTAAAATTATGGATTGTAACCTAATAAACCCTTTCACCCTTAAGTTGCTTTTATTAGCTGCCCCACCCCAGCATCTGGAAAGGAAGCTTAGGTAATATAATGAAACACCTGCCATTTTTAATAGACTATAGAATATTAAATACCATTTCACAGGAAGGAGGCTTTGACTGTTTTGGTCCATGACTGACCCTGTTGCCGAGGGCGTCTAGTGAGGAGCATGTCATGGTGGAAGCATGAGGCAAACAAAGCTATTCACCTCTTGTCGGAAAATAGGAAAGAGTGGAAAGGACTGAGACTCCACAGATCTTTTACAGGCCTGAAGACCTCTTTCTAGACCGCACCTCTTAAAGGTTCTACCACCTTCCAGCAGTCTCATGCACAGGAGCAAGCCTTCAGCCACCAGGGACCACTGGTCTAAGCTATACCACTGAGCATAGTCTCTAGGGACCACTGGCTTAAGCTATACCACTGAGCACAGATCTCTAGAGACCACTGTCTAAGCTAAACCACTGAGCACAGGTCTCTGGGATCATAGTTAGCTTTCTTTCTGCACATGACTCCTCTTATGCTGTTGTTGAAATCAGCAACTCAGTGTCCTGTCTTTGAAGCCCTTCTGTCTGTCTGGCTTTTGTTATTGGTCTTCTGCAATTTCATTGAGATATGTCCAGGCCTAAATTTATTTTTTCTTTTTTAAATTCTGCTTTGGATTTTTTGAGCTTCTTGAATGTATATTAATTGTGAATAATGTGTAAAATCGTAGTATCATTTTTGAATTTTTACTCTATCTCTCATCTTTTCCTTTTAAATAAGTACTGAATCGTATTCTGACAGACCATGGAACATCTCACCCTATGAATCCTAAGCTACTTTAAACTGGCTTACTTTTTCAATTTTTCTAGCCTTTTAATTTATAATTATTTCATTGACTCCTAATTTTCAAGCTTTATTTTCTCTAAATTTCATTGTGTCTTTTCTTCAGTAGAGTCATATGTCCCTTAACAATGGGCATATATTCTGAGAAATGGGAGTAATTCTGTCCTTATGTGAACATCATATAGTGTACCTTCATGAAGACAGCTAGCTAAGCTGTAGCTAGGCTATAGAATAGTATTTGGGATCACCGTGGTATATGTGGTCCATTATTGACCAGCACATAACTGCAGTGCATAATATAGTTTGCTCTTCTAAGTAGTGTTTTCAAATTTAGTTTTTATTTTTTAGATGGAAGTTGAACAGTTTTTCCTGTGCCTGATGATTCTAATATCAAGTAAGTCTGAGCTTGCTACTTTATGTTCTTTCCCTTTTTCTTTTAATACTTAGTGTCCAGTAAGATTTTTTTTTAAATCAGAAATAGACCCAGTCCAAAAATGATCCGTTAGAACACCTGCATCTGCTGTTTAAGTAGGAGGCTAGACTAACTATCAATTTGAATTAAAGCACTCTGTTTCATGTTTGTCTCTGTTTCTCTGTCTCCCTCCCCCTTTCTCCACCCCACCCTAGCCTACATACACATTAACACTTAGGACGACTATTCTTTTTTATTTTATTTTTTATTAGATATTTGCTTTATTTACATTTCAAATGTTATCCCCTTTTCTTGTTACCCCTCCAAAAACCCCCTATCCCATACCCTCTTCCCCTGCTTACCACCCCTGTCCCACCTTCCTGACCTGGCATTCACCTACACTGGGGCATCAAGGACTACTATTCTAAGTCAAATTGGCACTCTTGGCTTTCAGCATTGGATGCTGCTGACAAGTAGGAGAACTGCTGTTATTTATTTATTTATTATTACCTTTTTGCAAATCTATAACCATAACATACTGCTGTTCAAAAGAGATAAGGTTGACTTTCTCAAGTGTCAATGGTAGAATGTAAAGCCTTTAGAAGCACGTTAGAATACCTTTGTTTAACTGGGTGCCCTTTTTATCCTTCAATTTATGACTGTTTAGTTTTAGCTAGCTAATGGAAATGTTGACTATAGTAATTCATAAGATCACTTATACCTGGTAATAACTTATAATCATTGTGTATATTATTAAATGAGTGTCATGTTAATGTTGTAAATTTAGTATTCTGATTGTTTACCTACCAGTTATAGATAAACTTTTGAAGAAGTTATTGCCTAGTAGTGTAACAAATATTGATTTTTAACACATATAGCAGTTACTTACTGAAGAAAGTATAGCAGCATGTCTTTATTGACAGCTGACTAACTCTTAGGATTATGAGTTGAAAACAGGAGAGCATTCTCTGCTGCCTCAGAAGCCCTAATAGAGAAGAGGAAGTATCTGTGAAGAGGATACCTACAATTTCTTAATTTTATCTGTTTGTTTTGACATTCTAGATTATGTGACCATTGGGCTAAGGAGATAGCCCAGTCTATAAAATGCTTGCTGTGCAAACATGAAGTCCTGAAACCAATCCCTGGCACTCACGTGAAAGGCTAGCTGTAGTAGTTCACACTTAGAATGCCAGCACTTAGGTAATAGAAATAGGCAGGTAACTGGAACTTAGATTATTGGCCTGTCAGCCTCATTTATATGATGAGTTATGGATCCCAGTGAGCTATGCTGTCTTTTAGAGGAGCACAGGTCCTTAGGAATAGCATCCAAGGTAGGTCTCTGGCTTTCAGACATACTCCTACACACACAAATGTGCCTACATATACATATACAGCAAATTTGTCTTTTTGAAGTAATATGTAATCAGTTTAGACATATTAGAAATATGCACTTCAACACAGATCTAGAAATTTAAATATTAAAGCAATTAAGTCTTAATCTCAGACAATTAAATTTTTGTAAGCAAAAAAGGTAATAAATTGAACTGTGAATGGTTAATATATTGTGGTAGTGTCAGGGTGATAAAGAGATTTTAATAGAGAAACTTATATTTAGTTTATATGATTATCACTGTGGAAACACTAGGTGGTGCAATTGTGCAAGGACCATATAATGATTTTTTTGTTTGTGGGGTGTGTGTGTGTGTGTGTGTTTGAAGAAATTTTGGAAATAAGAATTCTCAAAATACCCAAGTAAAATTAGAGAATATTTCTTTTCTACTGATTGGTAGGGACTGTCTTATGATTTAGATAACAAATGTCTCAGGGTATCTGTATATTGTTTATCACACTTGAAGATCTAACTACATCCTTTAAACAACTGACCCCATTTGATTTTCCATGAATAACTATTGTGTGCTCTGTCTAAAATTCGGTAAACTTACTCTGCTACTCCAAATAATTCTAAAATATCCTGATTTGAGTAATTGTTATAATTATTTAATATATAATTATACTATTAGGTATTATTGTATCAAGTAGGTCATCATCAAATCAGATTTGCAACCTAGCTTTCCACTTGGTAGAAGAAAACTTGCATTTCTATATATAAGTTCAGGACATTAAGTTATTAAATTGAAGAGGCATATATATATATATATTCACTGTAGCTGTTTCCAGACACACCAGACGAGGGCATTAGATCCCTTTACAGATGGTTGTGAGCCACCATGTGGTTGTTGGGAATTGAACTCAGGACCTCTGGAAGAGCAGTCAATGCTCTTAACCACTGAGCCATGTCTCCAGCTCCAAAGAGGCACTTTCTAAAATGAGGAGTAACTTGCTGGTTTATTTATGTGCAGAACTAAGGAGAAATGAAGATGTTGCCGCTTAGATAATAAAAAGCCTTTAGTCTTTTTTTTTTTCTAAGTTTTTTAATTTACATTCCAAATGATTTCCCCTTTCCCATTTCCTCCCTCCCCGAAAGTCCCATAAGCCCCCTTCCCTCCCTCTGTTCCCCATTCAACCCCCTCTCACTTCTCTGTCCTGGCATTCCCCTACATCCAGTATTTCCAGGACCAGGGGTCTCTCCTTCCATCTTCTTGGAAATCAATTGATATGCGAATTTTGTCTAGGGTATTCTGAGATTCTGGGTTAATATCCCCTTATCAGTGACTGCATACCATGTGTGTTCTTTTGTGATTGGGTTACCTCACTAAGGATGATATTTTCCAGTTCTGACCATTTGCCTAGGAATTTCATGAGTTAATTGTTTTTTTTTTTTTTTTTTTTTTTCGAGACAGGGTTTCTCTGTGTAGCCCTGGCTGTCCTGGAACTCACTTTGTAGACCAGGCTGGCCTCGAACTCAGAAATCCTCCTGCCTCTGCCTCCCAAGTGCTGGGATTAAAGGCGTGCGCCACCACCGCCCAGCGAGTTAATTGTTTTTAATTGCAGAGTAGTATTCCATTGTGTAAATACACCACATCTTCTGAATTCATTCCTCTGTTGAGGGATATCTAGATTCTTTCCAGCTTCTGGCTATTATAAATAAGGCTGCTATGAACATAGTGGAGCATGTGTCCTTATTGCATGCAGGGGAAGCCTCTGGGTATATGCCCAGGAATGGTATAGCAGGATCTTCTGGGAGTGTCATGCCCAGTTTTCTGAGGAACCACCAGACTGCTTTCCAGAGTGGTTGTACCAGCTTGCAAGCCCACCAGCAGTGGAGGAATGTTCCTCTTTCTCCACATCCTCGCCAACAACTGCTGTCTCCTGTGTTTTTGATCTTCGCCATCCTGACTGGTGTGAGGTGGAATCTCAGGGTTGTTTTGATTTGCATTTCCCTAATGACTAAGGATGTTGAACATCTCTTTAGGTGCTTCTCAGCCATTAGATATTCTTCAGGTGAGAACTCTTTGTTTAGCTCTGTACCCCATTTTTTAATAGGGTTATTTGGCTCTCTGGAGTCTAACTTCTTGAGTTCTTAGTATATATTGGATATTAGCCCTCTGTCGGATGTAGGGTTGGTAAAGATCATTTCCCAGTTTGTTGGTTGCCGCTTTGTCCTTTTGACAGTGTCCTTTGCCTTACAGAAACTTTGTAATTTTATGAGGTCCCATTTGTCAATTCTTGATCTTAGAGCATAAGCTATTGGAGTTCTGTTCAAGAAATTCTCCCCTGTGCCCATATGTTCAAGGTTCTTCCCTAGTTTCCTTTCTATTAGTTTCAGTGTGTCTGGTTTTATGTGGAGGTCCTTGATCCACTTGGAATTGAGCTTAGTGCAAGGAGATAAGAATGGATCAATTTGCATTCTTCTGCATGTTGACCTCCAGTTGAACCAGCACCATTTGTTGAAAAGGCTATCTTTTTTCCACTGGATGGTTTTAGCTCCTTTGTCAAAGATCAAGTGACCATAGGATTGTGGATTCATTTCTGGGTCTTCAATTCTGTTCCATTGATCTACGTGCCTGTCACTGTACCAATACCATGCAGTTTTTAACACTATTGCTCTGTAGTACAGCTTGAGGTCTGGGATACTGATTCCCCCAGCAGTTCTTTTACTCTTGAGAATAGTTTTAGCTATCCTGGGTTTTCTGTTATTCCAGATGAATTTTTGAATTGGTCTTTCTAACTCTAAGAATTGAGTTGGGATTTTGATGGGGATTGCATTGAATCTGTATATTGCTTTTGGCAAGATGGTCATTTTTACTATATTAATCCTGCCAATCCATGAGCATGGCAGATTTTTCCATCTTCTGAGGTCTTCTTCAATTTCTTTCTTCAGAGACTTGAAGTTCTTGTCATACAGATCTTTCACTTGTTTGGTTAGAGTCACACCAAGATACTTTATATTGTTTGTGGCTATTGTGAAGGGTATAATTTCTCTTATTTCTTTCTCAGCCTGCTTATCCTTTGAGTATAGGAAGGCTACTGACTTGCTTGAGTTGATTTTATATCCAGCTACTTTGCTGAAGTTGTTTATCAGCTGTAGGAGTTCTCTGGTAGAGTTCTTTGGGTTGCTTAAGTATAGTATCATATCGTCTGCAAATAGTGATAGTTTGACTTTTTCCTTTCCAATTTGTATCCCTTTGACCTCCTTTTGTTGTCTAATTGCTCTAGCTAGAACTTCAAGTACTATATTGAAAAGATATGGAGAGAGAGGCAGCCTTGTCTAGTCCCTGATTTTAGTGGGATTGTTTCAAGTTTCTCTCCATTCAGATTGATGTTGGCTACCGGTTTGCTGTAAACTGCATTTACTATGTTTAGAGATGGGCCTCGAGTTCCTGATCTTTCCAGGACCTTTAACATGAAAGGATGCTGAATTTTGTCATATGCTTTCTCTGCATCTAATGAAATGACCATGTGGTTTTTTAGTTTGAGATTGTTTATGTAGTGGATTACATTGATGGATCCCCGGAGCAGAGGTAGCCAAGGGGAGGCTGGCGCTCTCTCCCAGAGTGGATGGGGGGGTGGTCCCTTTTCAGGGAAGATGTCCCACAGCAGAACTGGTGCGTAGGTGACTGCAGATCTGTCCAGCTCTTGGGAGCAGGGAGCACACAAGCTGGCTGAGACCCAAGAGATATTATGCCTGTCTGTCCCTGTGCCTGGAGGTCCCAGTTGCCCTGTTGCCAGAGCAAAGATGGCAGAGTGCACTCTGCACTCTCGGAGCAGATCACTCTGCAGGGCAGATGACCCACAGCAGAGCTGGCGCCCAGACGACCACAGAGCTGCCCCGCTCTTGGGCGCAGATGCAAGCCCAACAGGCTGTGTCCCAAGCGATGTTATATTGGGGAGTCCCTGGGTACCTGGATCCTCAGAGTAGTAGATCCCTGGAGCAGAGGTAGCTAAGGGGAGGCTGGTGTGCTCCCGCCCTGTGTGGGGGTCGGGGGGGAGGAGGTCCCTCTGCAGGGCAGATGTCCCACAGCCGAGCTGGCATGTAAGTGACCCACAGACCTGCCCAGCTCTTGGGATCAGGGAGCACACAAGCTGGCTGAGACCCAAGCGATATTATGCTTGATTATCCCAGTTGCCCTGTTGCTGGAGCAAAGATGGCGGAGTGCACTGTGCACCCTCTCGGCGCAGATCACTCTGCAGGGTGGATCAAGCCTTTAGTCTTAATTCTGGATTTTTAAAAAGTTCCTTTCCATCTTCAAATGTAGTCCTATTTGTAAATTAAAAAGTCTCCCATTGATTTCACGAATGATGGTGCATTGGTTACATTTAAATGTTTTTAATATTTTGGAAGCACAGAATGAGGCCATCTTGCCTCTTGTTATTTCTGTTGTTTTTATATTTGACTTTTTTTTTGCATAGTTTTCCTATGCTGGCTTGGAACTTGAATGCTGGAAGTAGAGGCAATGCTCCATCTTGACCTTGCTATTTTAAGACACTCATTGATAATCACAAAGAACCAAACTAGTTTAAGTGCTTCTTCAGTCAGCTGTCATAACTGACAGGAACACACAAGTGATGTCTATTATCATGTTGTTTTTCTGTGAATTAGATGCTCTGTCAGATACAGAGTCAACCCTGACTTGACTTATTCTTCACTGATGAATTGGGGTGCTGGACATCAAAGTTATGGTCAGGCTATGCTAGGCATGTATTCTACCTCCAGACCTCACTAATTTAGTCACACAGCACATAGTTCATCCCCAGAAGCCACATGGAAGAAGGAGAGAAATGATTTCTGCACATTATCCTCTGACCTTCGCATGTGTGCTGTGGTATGCAGAGACACATACAAACGTAATAAATATCTTAAAAATGTGAGCTGAAATTTATTGCAGACAATGTTCTAGCTTCTTTGAATTATCTCGTTAGTATGTTATTCTCAGTAATTATTGGAGGAGGTTCAAAGAAAAAAGTTATTCTCCTTCATTCAAATATGTGTTTGTGCAGATTCAGACTGTTTAGGTGTACTTTTAAGTCCATGCAATTGGGACATGGCTTATTTGTTAGCATTTTAATTATGTAATTTATATAAAATTATTACATAATTAATATAAACTTAATAGATTTTGATTTTATATTAATATCAATTTTTGTTGAAACTTTTGTGACATAATGTACTTATAATTTCATATAATTAATATTTTAACAGTATTGGTTGGGTATTTGAGTCATGCAAGCCACTTTAGATAAAACATTTCAGAAAAAGTTGTGGAATTAAAAAATCGCTACTTTTATAGTAGTTGGCAGCCTTTATAAAATGACTGGATGTTTCTGCAGATATATTCATCATCAAAATTACCACTGTTTAATAGCACCCATGTTAGCTACATTAGTCAGAGGCTGAATAGCCATGAAAATGTGAGTAACCTCTGACCTCAGAAATCATTCTTTTAAAAGAGGATTGAAACATGGTGATAGGAAATTTGAATTACTCTTCCAGCTGCAGTGTTTGTTCTGTGAATGCTTAATTTATTTTAGAGTTATACTTTTGCCTCCAAAGCTGTCAGTCTTGTAGAGCATCAATTTCACTTGAGGAAGTGGAGCAAAACTTCCTTTTCAGGCCTGTATTATTGAATGCAGTATTCAGGCTTCAAATAGTTTCATTTAGGTAGGACATATAGTCTCAAGAATGGGAATCCACACATTTGACACGCTCTGTTAAATCTATAGCTCATTCCATCCCCATCCCTGATATTGCTGTGCAGGCACTTGTTTTGGATAATCCTTTTAATGACTATAACTCAACTTTTTAGCTATGTAGAGGCCTGGTAGACCTTGGAGAGGTGTGTGTGTGTGTGTGTGTGTGATATAGGGGTATGTGTAGATGTATATATGTATTATTCAAGTTTAGGCTTTGTAAAGAATTTGGGTTTGTATTCTTTTTGTATGAGTTTCTTTAGCTATTTAGAAGATAATCTTTGCAAGTTTCATGTAATAACTGAGTAAACCTTATGTTTGTGTCTAGGGAGTTGCACATAGAATACTTGTGAAGATGATAGATGGTTACTGCTGATCTTACATCCTGACTGAAGTTAAACCAAAGAGATTTGAGAATAATATAAAAAGCAAGTTGGTGTGTAGTTTCAGCAGTTTGAAGTTATGAACCTTATAGTTTTTAACATTTAATAATGACTTGGTTGGAGGGAGAGGGAGACAGAGACAGACAGACAGACAGACAAACACACACACACACACACACACACACACACACAGACACAGAGAGAGAGAGAGAGAGAGAGAGAGAGAGAGAGAGAGACAAAGAGAGACACAGAGAGAGACACACAGACACAGAGAGAGACACACACAGACACAGACACACACACACACACACACACACACACACACACACAGACAGCGACAGACAGACAGAGGAGAGAGGGAGAATAGAAACCTAGAACTTGAAGGTAAGGGGAAATAAAGGCATTTATTCTGAAGTTCAATATGTGCTATTCTATTTTTAATAAAGATCAATGACTTTTATAAACAAGATAGGCTGTTATTGTGGGATAGGTATTTGTGAAAGTTATCAGTGTGTTTTTTAAACATTTTACTACTACTACTACTACTACTATTATTATTATTATATTTTAAACTCCAGATTTTATTCTCCTCCTGGTCCACTCCCCTGACTATTCTACCTCCCATACCTCCTCCCTACTCCCCTGTCTCCATGAGGATGTCCTCATCTCCCATCCCCACCTCACCAGACCTCTAAACTCCCTGGGGCCTCTAGTCTCTTGAGGGTTAGGTGCATTTTCTCTGACTAAATCCAGACCCAGCAGTTCTCTGCTGTATTTGTGTTGGGGGGCCTCATATCAACTGGTATATGCTGCTTGGTTGGTGTTCCAGTATTTGAGAGATCTCAGGAGTCCAGGTTAACTGAGACTGCTGGTCCTCCTTACAGGGTCGCCATCATCCTCAGCTTCTTCCACCTTTTCCCTAATATACCTATAGGGGTCAGCAGCTTCTGTCCATTGGTTGGGTGCAAGTATCTGCATCTGACTTTTGGGTCTTTCGGAGGGCAGTCATGATAGATCCCTTTTTGTGAGCACTCCATAGCCTCCATAACAGTGTCAGGTCTTGGGACCTCGCCTTGCACTAGATCTCACTTTGGGCCTGTCACTGGACCTTCTTTTCCTCAGGCTCCACTCCATTTCCATCCCTGCAGTTCTTTCAGGCAGGAACAATTATGGGTCAGAGTTTTGACTGTGGGACGGCAACCCCATCCCTCACTTGATGCCCTGTCTTTCTGCTGGAGGTGGGCTTTACAAGTTCCCTCTCCTCTCTGTAGGACATTTCATCTAAGTTCCCTCCCTTTAAGTCCTGAGAGTCTCTCACATCCCAGGTCTCTGGTACATTCTGGAGGGTACCCTGACCTCCTACCTCCCAGGATTGCATGTTTCCATTTTTTTTGCTGACCCTCAGGGATTTTAGTCCTTTCCCCCCACCCAGTACCTGATTAGAAATAGATCTACCTGAAGACCCAGCAGTACCACTCTTAGGAATATACCCAAAAGATGCCCAACCATGCCACAGGGGCAAGTGTTCCACAATGTTCATAGCGGCCTTTGTGATAGCCAGAAGCTGGACACAACCCAGATGTCCCACGACAGAAGAATGGGTACAGAAAATGTGGTTCATTTACACAATGAAATACTACTCGGCTATTAAGAATGAGGTCATCCTGAGTTTTGCGGGCAAGTGGATGGAATTAGAAAATATCATCCTGAGTGAAGTAACTCAGACCCAAAAGGACATGCATGGTATATAATCACTAATTCGTGGATATTAGCCAAAAGAAAGAAATAAAAGAAAAAAAGAAAGAAAGAAAGAAAGAAAAAAATAGTACTGAATATCCAAGATACAGTGCATAGAACTCAAAAAGGTCAACAAGCTGAAGTGCCCACGTGAGGATGCCTCAGTCCTACTTGGAAGGGAGAAGAAAGCAATCAAGGGGGCAGGGAGGGACCTGGGAGAGAAAGAAGATGGGACGGGGGGCGAAGAGGGGATGATCAGTACATTTTTAAACATTATATAATTAAAAATATAGAATGAAAATCTGTGATCATAACTTCATTATATGCTGTATTGTGTTATATGTATTTATTTTATGCAGTTTTGAAAATCACATAACTTAACTATATACCATGTTGTGTTGTTTTAGAAATCTTGTTAATAAGAACTGCATGTTTATATGCCGTTAAGGAAAAAAAAATTACAAAATATAACTGAACCCTCTCTGAATTAAAATGGTTAAGTCTTGGTAGAGCCAAAGAAAAGCAAATACAGAATTTAATCATGTGTATTTAGGAAAGCATATAATATATGTTATTCTAGATTGATTCCCTTTTGTATTTTGTATGAAACAGATACCTGATTATTAGCATATAGAATAAAAATCCCCTTATTTTTTTTCTGGTCAGCCTTTAGCATCTCTTTATGTGTGAAGGTTTGAAATATGTCTTTTCAGCAGCAAGTCTATTTCCTTAGCCAACCATAAGAGGGGTTTCTATACCAGCAAGCTACTTTCTTTGAACAGTACATATAATTATTTGCTCTGAAGGTGATCATTTTGTGCAAAGAACTTTCTGATTCTATTCTTTTAAAATTCATTTGAATAATTTTATTTGGACTGTAGTTAATACTCTGACCTTATAGGAATTTAAAAAAATCTAGTTACTGAAAACCCAAATATTTTAAAGATTAAGAGAACAAATATTTGTGTCTACTTATTATGTATAAGTGTAATTAGTAAACTAAATGCTATTTAGTAAGCTAAAGAATGTTTCTGTTTTATTTCTGTTGTCTTAAATATACTTCTATAGACTATTCTTAAGCCACTCAAATAATGCTACAGAAAGTGGTCGCTATGTGATCTATAAAATTTAATCTGCGGTTTCCATCTGTGCCCCAGAGCTAAGGGTGTCCCACAGCCCTCCATACCCAAATCCTGCCTGGAGAGAGCTAGTCTTCCAGGAGATCTCTCACTCCTCAGCCCAGAGGTGAGATCACCACTTTCACTCCAACAACTGTCCAAAGAGAGACCCACTAGGAGCACACAGAGCACAGGAACAGCAGAGCAGTTGGGGACAGGATCCTTCTGCTTCCCATCTGTGGCCTGGAACTAAGGGTGTTCCATAGGCCTCTATACCCAAATCAAGTCCAGGAGAGAGCTGGTCTCCCCAGGAGTGCCAACACACCTAAGATCACAGGCTCATAGGCCCACAGGAGGGACAAGCTCCGGTCAGAGTCAGCAAGACCCAACTAACACCAGAGATAACCAGATGGAGAGAGGCAAGCGCAAGAACCTAAGTGACAGAAATCAAGGCTACTTGCATCATCAGAACCCAGTTCTCCCACCACAGTAAGTCCTGGATACCCCAACACACTGGAAAAGCAAGATTTGGATTTAAAATCACATCTCATGATGATGATAGAGGACTTTAAGAAGGACATCAATAACCCCCTTAAAGAAATACAGGGGAACACAGGCAAACAGGTAGAAGCCCTTAAAGAGAATACACAAAACTACCTTAAAGAATTACAGAAAAACACAACCAAGCAGGTGAAAGAATTGAATAAAACCATTCAGGATCTAAAAATGGAAATGGAATCAATAAAGAAATCACAAAGGGAGACAACCCTGGAGTTAGAAAACCTAGGGAAGTGAGCAGGAGTCATAGATGCAAACACCAACAACAGAATACAAGGGATAGAAGAGAGAATCTCAGATGCAGAAGATAGCATAGAAAATATTGATACAACAGTCAAAGAAAATGCAAAATGCAAAAACCTCCTAACCCAAAACATCCAATCTAGGACACAATGAGAAGACCAAACCTAAGGATAATAGGAATAGAAGTGATCGAACATTCCCAACTTAAAGGGCCAGGAAATATCATCAACAAAATTATAGAACACTTCCCTAACCTAAAGAAAGAGATGCCCATGAACATACAAGAAACCTGCAGAACTCCAAATAGACTGGACCAGAAAAGAAATTCCTCCCGTCACATAATAATCAAAACATGAAATGCACAAAACAAAGAATATTAAAAGCAGTAAGGGAAAAAGGTTAAGTAACATATAAAGGCAATCCTATCGTCATTACACCAGACTTCTTACCAGAGACTATAAAAGCTAGACAATCCTGGGCAGATGTCATACAGATACTAAGAGAACACAAATGCTAGCCCAGGCTACTGTACCCTGCAAAACTCAACATAGATGGAAAAACCAAGATTTTTTCCATGAAAAAAACAAATTTCTCCAGTATCTTTCCACAAATCCAGTCCTACAAAGGTTAGTAGATGGAAAACTCCAACATATGGAAGGAAACTACACCTGAGACAAGGCAAAAAGTAATCTCTCAACAAACCCAAAAGAAGATAGCCACACAAACATATTTCCATCTCTAACAACAAAATTAACAGGAAGCAATAATCATTTTTCCTTAATATCTCTTAATGTCAATGAACTTTCCAATAAAAAGACACAGACTAACAGACAGGATACATAATGAGGATTCAGCATTTTGCTGCATACAGGAAGCACACCTCTGTGACAAAGACACTACCTCAGAGTAAAAGGATGTAAAAAAATTTTGTAATTAAATGGTCCCAAGAATCAAGCTGGAGTAACCATTCTAATATTGAATAAAATCGACTTTCAACCAAAAGTTAACAAAAAACATAAGGAAGGACACTTCATACTCATCAAAGGAAAAAAACTACCAAAACAAACTCTCAATTCTGAACATCTATGCTCCAAATGGAAGAGCACCCACATTCATAAAAGAAACTTTACTAAACCTTAAAGCTCACATTTCACCTCACACAATAATTGTGGGTAACTTCAACACCCCACTCTCATCAATGGACAGATTATGGAAACAAAAGTAAACAGAGACACAGTGAAATTAACAGAAGTTATGAACAAATGGATTTAACATATATCTATAGAACATTTCATCATAAATCAAAAGAATATACCTTCTTTTCAGAAACTCACAGTACCTTCTCCAAAATTGACCATACAATTAATCACAAAACGATGCTCAAAAGAAATGAGAAGATTGAAATAATCCCATGCATCCCATCAGATCACCACAGACTAAGGCTGGTCTTCAATAACAACAAAAACAACAGAAAGCCCACATACACATGGAAGCTGAACAACACTCTACTCAATGATAACTTGGTCAAGGAAGAAATAAATTAAAGACTTTGTAGAATTTCATGAAAATGAAGGCACAACATACTCAGACTTATGGGACACAATGAAAGCAATGCTAAGAGGAAAACTCATAGCTCAGAGTGCCTCCAAAAAGAAACTGGAGAGAGCTTACACTAACACCTTGATAGTACATCTGAAAGCCCTAGAACAAAAAAGAAGCAAATAAACCAAATGGGAGTAGATGGCAGGAAATAATCAAATTCAGGGATCAAGTCAACCAAGTAGAAACAAAAAGAAATATACCAAGAATCAACAAAATCAAGAACTGGTTCTTTGAGAAAATCAAGATAGATAAACCCTTAGCCAGACTAACCAGAGGGCACAGAGACAGTATCCAAATTAAGAAAATCAGAAATGAAAAGGGAGATATAATAAAGAAGAAATCCAAAATAATCATCAGATCCTACTACAAAAGCCTATACTTAACAAAACTGGAAAATCTGGATGAGATGGACAATTTTCTAGACAGATACCAAATACCAAAGTTAAATCAAGATCAGGTAAACTAAACAGTTGCATAACTTCTAAGGAAATAGAAATAGCTATCAAAGACCTCTCAACCAAAAATGTTCAGGCCAGATGGTTTTAGTGTAGAATTGTACCAGACCTTCAAAGAAGACCTAATGCCAATACTCTTCAAACTATTACACAAAATAGAGAGAGAAGGAACACTACCCAATTTGTTCTATGAAACCACAATTATGCTTATACCTATATCATACAAAGACCCAACAAAGAAAGAACTTCAGACCAATTTCCCTTATGAATATCCATGCAAAAATACTCAATAAAATTCTCTCAAACTGAATCCAAGAACACGTCAAAACAATCATCCATCACGATCAAGTAGGCTTCATCCCAGAGATGCAGGAATGGTTCAATATATGGAAATCCATCAATGTAATCCATATATAAACTCAAAGAAAAGAAGCATATGATCATTTCATTAGATGCTTAGAAAACATTTGACAAAATCTCACACCCCTTCATGATAAAAGTCTTGGAAAGATCAAGAATTTAAGGCCGATATCTAAACATAGTAAAATGCAATATACAGCAAACCAGTAGCCAATATCAAACTAAATGGAGAGAAAATTGAAGCAATCCCACTAAAATCGGGGATTAGACAAGGCTGCCCACTCTCTCCCTGTTCAATATATTGCTCGAAGTCCTAGCCAGAGCAATTAGAAAATAAAAAGAATCACGCCAAGATACTTAATATGGTTTGTGGCTATTGTGAAGGGTATTATTTCTCTTACTTCTTTCTCAGCCTGCTTATCCTTTGAGTATAGGAAGGCTTCTGACTTGCTTGAGTTGATTTTATATCCGGCCACTTTGCTGAAGTCGTTTATCAGCTGTAGGAGTTCTCTGGTGGAGTTCTTTGGGTCGCTTAAGTATACTATCATATCGTCTACAAATAGTGATAGTTTGACTTCTTCCTTTCCAATTTGTATCCCTTTGACCTCTTTTTGTTGTCTAATTGCTCTAGCTAGAACTTCAAGTACTATATTGAAAAGATATGGAGAGAGAGGGCAGCCTTGTCTAGTCCCTGATTTTAGTGGGATTGCTTCAAGTTTCTCTCCATTTAGATTGATGCTGGCTACCGGTTTGCTGTAAATTGCTTTTACTATGTTTAGATATGGGCCTTGAATTCCTGATCTTTCCAAGACCTTTAGCATGAAAGGATGCTGAATTTTGTCAAATGCTTTCTCAGCATCTAATGAGATGACCATGTGGTTTTTTTCTTTGAGATTGTTTATGTAGTGGATTACATTGATGGATTTCCTTATATTGAACCATCCCTGCATCCCTGGGATGAAGCCTACTTGATCGTGGTGAATGATCATTTTGATGTGTTCTTGGATTCGGTTGGCAAGAATTTTATTGAGTATTTTTGCATCGATATTCATAAGAGAGATTGGCCTGAGATTCTCTTTCTTTGTCGGATCTTTGTGTGCTTTTGGTATTAGTGTAATTGTGGCTTCATAGAACGAGTTGGGTAGTGTTCCTTCTGTTTCTATTTTGTGGAACAGTTTGAAGAGTATTGGTGTTAGGTCTTCTTTGAAGGTTTGATAGAATTCTACACTAAAACCATCTGGACCTGTGCTTTTTTTGGTTGGAAGACTTCCAATGACAACTTCTATTTCTTCAGGGCTTATAGGACGGTTTCTAACCAAACAAGTGAAAGATCTGTATGACAAGAACTTCAAGTCTCTGAAGAGAGAAATTGAAGAAGACCTCAGAAGATGGAAAAATCTGCCATGCTCATGGATTGGCAGGATTAATATAGTAAAAATGAGCATCTTACCAAAAGTAATACACAGATTCAATGCAATCCCCATCAAAATCCCAACTCAATTCTTCATAGAGTTAGAAAGAGCAATTCAAAAATTCATCTGGAATAACAGAAAACCCAGAATAGCTAAAACTATTCTCAAGAGTAAAAGAACCTCTGGGGGAATCAGTATCCCGGACCTCAAGCTGTACTACAGAGCAATAGTGTTAAAAACCGCATGGTATTGGTACAGTGACAGACATGTAGATCAATGGAACAGAATTGAAGACCCAGAAATGAATCCACACTCCTATGGTCACTTGATCTTTGACAAAGGAGCTAAAACCATCCAGTGGAAAAAAGATAGCCTTTTCAACAAATGGTGCTGGCTCAGCTGGAGGTCAACATGCAGAAGAATGCAAATTGACCCATTCTTATCTCCTTGCACTAAGCTCAATTCTAAGTGGATCAAAGATCTCCACATAAAACCAGACACACTGAAACTAATAGAAGGGAAACTAGGGAAGAACCTTGAACATATGGGCACAGGGGAGAATTTCCTGAATAGAACTCCAATAGCTTATGCTCTAAGATCAAGAATAGATAAATGGGACCTCATTAAATTACAAAGTTTTTGCAAGGCAAAAGATACTGTCAAAAAGACAAAGCGGCAACCAACTAACTGGGAAATGATCTTTACCAACCTTACATCCGACAGAGGGCTAATATCCAATATATACAAAGAACTCAAGAAGTTAAACTCCAGAGAGGCAAGTAACCCTATTAAAAAATGGGGTACAGAGCTAAACAAAGTGTTCTCACCTGAAGAATATCTAATGGCTGAGAAGCACCTAAAGAGATGTTCATCATCCTTAGTCATTAGGGAAATGCAAATCAAAACAACCCTGAGATTCCATCTCACACCAGTCAGGATGGCTAAGATCAAAAACACAGGAGACAGCAGTTGTTGGCGAGGATGTGGAGAAAGAGGAACACTCCTCCACTGCTGGTGGAATTGCAAGCTGGTACAACCACTCTGGAAAGCAGTCTGGCGGTTCCTCAGAAAACTGGGCATGACACTCCCGGAGGATCCGGCTATACCACTCCTGGGCATATACCCAGAGACTTTACCTGCATGCAATAAGGACACATGCTCCACTATGTTCATAGCAGCCTTATTTATAATAGCCAGAAGCTGGAAAGAACCCAGATGTCCCTCAACGGAGGAATGGATTCAGAAGATGTGGTATATCTACACAATGGAATACTACTCTGCAATTAAAAACAATGAATTCACGAAATTCCTAGGCAAATGGTCAGATCTTGAAAATATCATCCTTAGTGAGGTAACCCAATCACAAAAGAACACACATGGTATGCAGTCACTGATAAGGGGATATTGACCCAGAATCTCGGAATACCCTAGACACAATTTGCATATCAATAGATTTCTAAGAAGATGGAAGGAGAGACCCCTGGTCCTGGAAAGACTGGATGTAGGGGAACGCCAGGACAGAGAAATGAGAGGGGGTTGAATGGAGAAAACAGGGAGGGAAGGGGGCTTATGGGACTTTCGGGGAGGGAGGAAACGGGAAAGGGGAAATGATTTGGAATGTAAATTAAAAACATAAAATAAATAATTAAAAAAAAAAAGAAAATAAAAAGAAGTCAAATGGATACAAATTGGAAAGGAAGTCAAAATATCACTTTTTGCAGATGATATGAGAGTATACTTAAGTGACCCCCAAAATTCTACCAGAGAACTCATACAGCTGATAAACAACTTCAGCAATGTGGCTGTATGTAAAATTAATTCAAATCAGTAGCCTTCCTCTACTCAAAGAATGAATAAGCCAAGAAAGAAATTAAGGAAATGATACCCTTCACAATAGTCACAAATAATGTAAAATACCTTGGTGTGACTCTAACCAAGCAAGTGAAAGATCTGTATGACACAAGAACTTCCAGTCTCTTAAAAAAGAAATTGAAGATCTCAGAAGATGGAAAGATCTCCCACGCTCATTGCATTGGCAGGATTAATATAGTAAAAATGGCCATCTTTCCGAAAGCAATCTACAGATTCAATGCAATCCCCATCAAAATTCCAAATCAATTCTTCATAGAGCTAGAAAGAGCAATTCTCAAATTCATTTGAAATAACAAAAAACCCAAAATAGTAAAAACTATTCTCAACAATAAAAACTTCTGCGGGAATCACTATCCCTGACCTCAAGCTGTATTACAGAGCAATAGTGATAAAAACTGCATTGTATTGGTACAGGCAGGTAGGTCAGTGGAACAGAATCGAAGACCCAGAATGAACCCACACACCTATGGTTACTTGATCTTTGACAAAGGAGCTAAAACCATTCAGTGGAAAACATTTTCAACAAATGGTGCTGGATCAACTGGCAGTCAGCATGTAGAAGAATGCAAGTTGATCCATTCTTATCTCCCTGTACAAAGCCCAAAATCCAAGTTGATGAAGGACCTCCACACAAAACCAGATACACTGAAATTAATAGAGAACGTGGGGAAGAGCCTTGAGCACATGGGCCCGGGAAATTTCCTCAACAGAACACCAGTGACTTATGCTCTAAGATAAAGAATTGAAAAATGGGACCTCATAAAATTGCAAAGCTTCTGTAAGGTAAAGGACACTGTCCATAGGACAAAATGGCATCCAATAGATTGGGAAAATGTCTTTACCAATCCTACCTCCAATAGAGGGCTAATATCCTATATATGAAGAACTCAAGAAGTTAGATTCCAGAGAATCAAATAACCCTATTAAAAATGTGGTACAGATCTAAACAATTCTCAACTGAGGAATACCGAATGACTGAGAAGCACCTAAAGAAATGTTTTGCATCCTTAGTCATCAGGGAAATGCAAATCAAAAGAACCCTGAAATCCTACCTCACACTAGTTAGAATGGCTAAAATCAAAAACTCAGGTGACAGCAGATGCTGGTGAGGATGTGGCGAAAGAGAAACATTCCTCCATTTTTTGGTGTGATTGTAAGCTGGTACAACCACTGTGGAAATCAGTCTGGTGCTTCCTCAGAAAACTGGACCTAGTACTACTTGAGGACCCAGCTATACCACTCCTGGGCTTATACCCAGAAGATGCTCCAACAGATAACAAGGACACATGCTCCACTATGTTCATAGTAGCCATATTTATAATAGCCAGAAGTTGGGAACAACCCAGATGTCCCTGAAAAGAAGAAAGGATACAGAAAATGTGGTATATTTACACAATGGAATACTACCCAGCTATTAAAAACAATAACTTCACGAAATTCACAGGCAAATCTAGAAAATATCATTCTGAGTTAGGTAACCCAGTACACACATGCTATGCACTCTCTGTTAAGTGGATAGTATCCCAAAAGCTTGGAAAAACCAAGATACAATTCATAGAGCACATGAAGCTCAAAGTCTGGATGCTTCAGTCCTTTTTAGAAGAGGAAACAAAATACTCGAGGGAGGAAATACAGAGACAAGATGTAGAGCAGAGACTGAAGGAAAGGCCATCCAGAGACTGCCCCATACACAGATACCAAACCCAGACACTATTGCAGATGCCAAGAAGTGCTTGCTGACAGGAGCCATATATAACTGTCTCCTGAGAGGCTTTGCCAGAGCCTGACAGATACAGAGGAGGATGCTCGTAGCCAACCACTGGACTGAGTTTTGTGTCCCTAATGGAGGAGGTAGAAAAAGGACTGAAGGAGTTGAAGGGGTTTGCAACCCCATAGGAAGAACAACAGTATCAACTAGCGAGACTCCACAGAGCTCCCAGGAACTAAACCACCAACCAAACAGCACACATAGAGGGACCCATGGCTCCAGCTGCATATGTAGCAGAGGGTGACCTTAGTTCTGTGAAGGCTGTATGCCTCAGTGTACAGGAATGCCAGGGTGGGGAGGTGGGAGTGGGTGGGTGGGTTTGGGAGCACTCTCATTGAAGCAAGGGGAGGGAGGATGGGATAGGGGGCTTCTGGAGGGGAAACTGGGAAAGAGAATAACATTTGAAATGTAAATAAGTAAAATATCCATTAAAAATAAAAACTGAAAAAAAAATTGTAATCCTTTAGCCTAGAGAGATGGCTCAGCCATTTGGAGTACATACTACTCTTGCAGATGACTGGAGTTTAGTTCCCATCACCCATGTGGTATAGCTCATAACTGCCTGTAACTCCAGCTCCAGGGAATCCACTGCCCTCTCCGGCTTCTTCAGGCAGTGCACTCACATGTACAACCCCATACATACAGAGAAACATATGTACATAGTTTATAATAAAATGGAAATGCTTTTGCTTTTAAACTTCTCAAAATTCATGATGTAGTTCTTAGAATATAACCTTTCAATAGAATATTTGTATTTTTAATGCTATTAAAAATAGAGACAGTATTTTACTAATATAGAGATCTGGATAGCTCAAGCAAGGACGTAACTTTTCATTCATATATCTATAGATAAATGATGATGCTTACTAACATTATTCATGTCCTTTACTTTGCTGTAGGCAATAGGTAGTTTAACTACTAAGAAGGAATACTATTAGATAATACATTTGATGATAATGCAGATTTTTGTCGAATTTTTTTGTTTTTTTGTGTGAGATAGACTTTACTTAGTATACTCATTTTATAGAAGCTTTGGAGATGCAAAAGTATTCTCTCTTCTACTAGCTTTTAATATCTTTACCGTTCTTTTTTTTTTTTTAAAGATAATCTTGCTTGGTAGCCCATGCTGGCATAAACTATTGGTTTTCCTGCCTCCCAAGTGCTGGGATTAAAGAGTGAACTTAGTGTTATATATAGAACTTTTACTTTATATTATAGGGGAGGTATTAGATTAGAGGCTCAGAATCTAGCAATAACATTATAGTGATTTCTAGATTAGTGAATGTTGTAGGTCATAATTGCACCATTAATTTAAAAATAAATTATTCAATTGCATAATAATTATAAATTATACAACATTTGGGAATTCATTCTTTATCAAGAGATAATTTTAATAAAATCTTTCCTATTAGTGTTTTAGTAATAGACATTTAGTTAGTATTCTTTAATAATATCTTACAGTTATGTGAGATTTAGCTTTAAGAAATACAAAAAGATTTGATTAAATCTGAGAAATTACATGAATTCTTGTGACTGGTATTGTAATGTTCTGAGAACATTTTTGCTCACCATAGAGTTATATAATACTTAGACTATGTGATTTTAATAGTAAAATAAGAGATAGTGATTTCTAGGAATAATAATAATGATGATGATGATAATAATAATTATTATTATTACTATTATTATATTTACTATCCAACTCCTTCCTATCCCTCATCCCACAGTTCCTCATCTCATTGCTCCTTCCCTTGTCTCTGAGAAAGGATGCTACTTCCCACCAGGCCTCCCTCTCCCTGGGGCCTCAAGTCTCTCCAGGATTAGGTATATCTTCTCCTACTGAGGGTATAGATCAGGCAGTCTGTGGGGTGGTGAGCTGTGATAGCCTGATCCCTGCTTGAGCTCAGTCTTAAAACTTCCTTGACTCAGCAGGTGACTGTCACCTGCAAGGAACAATAGGCATTTGGCCGAACTCTTTGGGCCCCTGGCTCCTGTCACATAGCTACAGCACCCCCCCACGTACCCCCATAGAGAGGTGGCCATTAGTCACATAGGAGCAGCACCCCAAGTCCTCTCACATGCAGATAAGGTTTCCCCAACCTTTCAGACCAAGCCAATGGGAAGTACCTGTTGTCAGACCTTGACCCACCCTAAAACTGTATATACGAATCCTATCCAGAAGGAATAAAGATGTGAGAACTCCATCTTCTGAGAGTTTCAGCAGCAGGGACAGGAGTCTTCCCTTTCAGCCACCATTTGCAGCAGGGAACCAGGCAGCTCCAAAGCCTTCTGTGCTTAGCCCACCAGGAGAGAGTGATCTCCCAGCAATGATTTCACTTATGAGTACAGAGGTGAGATCTCCACCTTCTATCTGGAGGGGTACAGCTAGGAGCGCACAGGGCATATGATCATTGGAGCAGCTGGGACAGGAGTCTTCCCTTCCGGCCACCATTTGCAGCAGGGAACCAGACAGCTCCACAGCCTTCTGTGCACAGACCCTGCCAGAAGAGAGTTGGTCTCCCAGGAGTATAGACACAGGCTTACAGGCCCATAGGAGGGGCAAGCTCCAACCAGAGACAACAAGACCAACTAACACCAGAAATAACAAGATGGTGAAAGGCAAGCGCAAGAACCCTACCAACAGAAACCAAGGCTACTTGGCAACATCAGAGCCCAGTTCTCCCTCCACTGTAAATCCCGGATACCCCAACACACTGGAAAAGCAAGAGTTGGATTTAAAGTCTCAACTCACAATGCTATTAGAGGACATCAAGAAGGACATAAATAACTCCCTTAAAGAAATACAGGAGAACATGGGTCAAATGGTAAAGGCCCTTAAAGAGGAAACACAAAAATCCCTGAAAGAAATACAGGGGAACACGGGTGAACAGGTAGAGGCCCTTAAAGAGGAAACACAAAAACATCCCTGAAAGAATTACAGGAGAACACAAACAAACAAGTGAAAGAACTGAACAAAGCCATCCAGGATCTAAAAATGGAAGTAGAAACAATAAAGAAATCACAAAGTGAGACATCTCTGGAGATAGAAAGTCTTGGAAAGAATTCAGGAGTCATAGATGCAAGCATTAACAACAGAATACAAGAGATAGAAGAAAGAATCTCAGGGGCTGAAGATACCATAGAAAACATTGACTCAGCAGTTAAAGCTGTAACACTCCTGCTTTGGAAGAGGTCTGCTCTCCTGAAATGCCGCCTGAAGCTCCCCTGCACTCCTCACTGACTAGTCAGTCTCTCATCTTGGCCCAACTCAGTGCAGGGCAATGTGGAGCAATTGAGATGGCAATGGCGGGAACTGAGGTGGAGCCAGCTGCAGCAGCTGAGGTGGTGGAGGTGGCTGGGATGACTCCCCTTCCTGCTCGCGCACTCTCCCCTTTGCCTGAGCCCTTGCACCCTGGGCCAGGCATCTCTGTGGAAAGCCTCCAGTGCACAGGCCCACAACAGTCCTCTGCTATATGTGTGCTAGGGGCCTAGGATCAGTTCATGTATGCTGCCTGGTTGCTGGCTCAGTCTCTGGGAGCTCTTTGGGGTCTGGTTTAGTTGACACTGTTGGTCTTCCTATAGGGTCGCCCTCCCCTTCAGCTTCTTCAATCCTTCCCCTAATTTTTTTTAATGTTATTCTTCATCTATGTTTACTTTTTTCTTTTTTTATTGGTTATTTTATTTATTTACATTTCAAATGTTATCCCCCTTCCTGGTTTCCCCTCCACAAACCCCCTATCCCATCCCCCCTCACCCCTGCTTCTGTGAGGGTGCTCCCTTACCCACCCACCCCTGTCTCACTATCCTAGCATTCCCCTATGCAGGGGTATCAAGCCTCCACAGGACCAAGGGCCTCCTCTCCCACTGATGCCAGATAAGGCCATCTTCTGCTACTTAAGCTGCTGGAGCCGTGGGTCCCTCCATGTGTACTCTTTGGTTGGTGGTTTAGTTCCTGGGAGCTCTGGGGGGTCTGGTTGGTAGGTATTGTTCTTCCTATGGGGCTGCAAACCCCTTCAGCTCCTTCAGTCCTTCCCCTGACTCCTCCTCCATTGGCGTCCCTGTGCTCAGTCTGATGGTTGGTTGCAAGCATTTACATCCTTATTGGTCAGGCTTTATTTGGTGTCTGCAGATGGTACAGATCCCTAGGTGGGGCAGTGTCTGGATGGACTTTCCTTCAGTCTCTGCTCCACTCTTTGTCCCTGCATTTCTTTTAGACAGGAGCAATGCTGGGTTAATATTTTTGAGATGGGTGGGTGACCCCATCCTTCAACCAGGGGCTGTGGCTAACCTCTGGATATGGTCTCTATAGGTTCTCTCTCCCCTTTGTTGGGTATTTCAGCTAATGTCATCCCCATTGGGTCCTGGGAGCTTCTTGCTTTTCTGGCATCTGGGACTTTGTAGTGGCTATCCCCAGTTCCCTATCCCCCACTGCTACACATCTCGGGGGTCCCTGCCTTCAGTCCAATGGTTGGGTGCAAGTATCTGTGTCTGTTTCAGTCAGCTGCTTGTTGGACCTCTCAGAGGACAGACATTCTAGGCTCCTGTCTGTAAGCACATCATAGAATTAGTTATAATGTCAGGCAGGAATAACTTTTTAAAGATTCCTTCATTGGAACTGTTAGTATCCTGGCTATCACAACTACTGGACAGTGAAACTGTATCAGACTAGTTTCATCTCTTTGGATGCTGTATTACTTTAGAAAACATAAACTCATGACTGTGAGTTCCTGTCAGTTTGAAAGTACATGTCAACATAATGTATGCTTTAAAATGTTTTTCTTCAATGATATATAAATTTTTAAAGGAGGTGTTGACATTTGATGGTCATATTAAGCTATAAAGAAAATATACAGTGTGGTAGACTTAAAGCAAATTCATGTCAGTAATATATGCTAAAAGTGTTAAATAAGAGGTGATCTTCATAGCTGTGTAATTTTGTGTGTATGAATTTCTCTTCCTTAGAGTGCCCTAAGCATTTTGTTAAGTACAATTTTAAAATTATGGTAGAGTTTAAAATATTTTAAAACTATAAAAGCTCTATCTCAGTTCCTTCCCCTCCATTACCCCTCTCCCTCTTCCTATCCACTTGTCTTTGGTTTTTCTTCAGAAAAAGGATGGCTTTCTGTGCCTATCAAACAGCATTGGCATATCAAATTGCAGTAAGTCCAGGAACTCCTCTTCTGTTTTGGCTAGACAAGGCAACCCAGTTGGGGGAAAGGGTCTCAAAGGAAGGCAACAGAGTCAGAGACAACTCTTGCTTCCTTTGTCCCAGGAGAAGACCAAGGTACACAACTGTAATATATGTGTGGTGGACCTAGGTCAGTCCTCTGAAGGCTTCTTGGTTGTCAGTTCAGTCTCTGTGAGCCCCTATGAATTCAGGTTGGCTGATTCTGTAGGTTATCTTTTGGCATCCTTGACCCCTCTGGCCCCTACAATTCTTTCTTCCTGTGTTCTATGGGACTCCTCAAGCTCTGCATGATGTCTGACTGTGGGACTCTGTGTCTGTTTACATCAGGTACTGGGTGAAGCCTCTCTGATGACAGTTGTGCTAGATTGCACTCTATCAGTACAGCAGAATATCATTAGAAATCATTTCATTGACTTTTTTTTCACCTGTGTTTGGTTGTATCCTAGGCCTCTGGCTTCTGGCCCTGTATTTTATTTGTTTAATGCTAAGGCCTGCACTATGGTTCTTGAGGCACCTTCCCCAGTTTATGAGGAGCACTTTTATTCTACTCATTGCATCTTTTGAAAAATTAAGCCTTATTTTGATCTATATAAAATGCGAAACAAAATACAAAGTCTTGTTTTTGTTCTGAGTACAGTATATGATCATTGCAAGTTTATCAAGTTCATATGTAGCCATTTGGGATTGTTTTTGTTGGCAGAGACAGACATTCATTCATTCATTCATTCGACAACAAATTCTATAGAACACCTACCATGTTCAAGAACCTTAGTAAGAAAGAGTACATTATTTATCATGGTACATGTCGTAGAGGAGGGCTAGGAGGTAGAACATTAACATTTAATGTGTAAGTTGATGAGTTTGGTGTTTGGAGAAAGCACTAGGTACTTATTTCTAAATTACCTATGCTAGATATGGGGTTGGTTGGGTTTTTTTTTTTTTTAACCAAATCTTAGATGTTGGGAAAGTTCCCCAAAGAAAGGCAAACTTGAAGCCTAAGGTTAACAAGAGAAAGAGTTGGAAGGGAAAATGTATGGGAGATAGATATATGTTCTTCAAATGCAATGATATGTAAAAAAACAAAGATATTAGAGAATTCATGGATCTTGAAGATTGGATTGTTCGCAGGTAGGAGTGGAATGTTGTATAAAGTCATAGTTCAGGCATGACTTGTGTTTTATTGGGTTTTCATTCTTGGTGCAATCAGAAATCATATTAAGAGTTTTCTGAATAGTGACACAATTATCTTTGTTATTTGAGGAGGGGGGAGATCTCACATAAGTGGAAAATGAATTGGAAAGAGTTGGATTAGTGACAGGGATACAATGTGAAGACTTTCTAAGTAATTGGTTGAGAGGTTCTGGGATTATAAACTACAGTGGTATATGAGTCTGGAAGACAATTAATCAACAAGCACAACTAAGTTATTGATTGACTGCATGTGGAGGTTTCTAGAAAAGCTAGTACTGAAAGCAACATCAGCATTTTGATTTAGATAACTAAGTACTGGATCTTGTATTCATTGTGCTTGCTTCTCTTGCACTCACCTCAGCTAAAGACATCTCTTCATTAGTGGAAAGCAAAGTTAAAAAAGTGTGAGGAGTTTGAGGTTCTTTTTATTATTATTATTTTATTTTCTATACTCTTTATTTACATTCCAAATGATTTCCCATTTCCCAGTTTCCCCCTCCCCGAAAGTCCCATAAGCCCTCTTCCCTCCCCCTGTTCCCCATTTGCCTAAGAATTTCATGAATTCATTTTTTTTAATTGCTGAGTAGTATTCCATTGTGTAAATATATATGGAAAATATCTCTGATAAAATTGAAGAAATATATAGAAAAACACGTTAAGATTGCCTATTTCATGGAAAAATTATACAGATAAAATGGTAGGCATAAAAATGTTCCTAAGTTGATTGAAAGTAGAATTATAAACGTTTTCTGATAAAATTGAAAATCTACAAGGAAAATATTTCTGATAAAACTCAAGAAATATATAGAAAAACATGTTAAAACTGACTATTTCATGAAAAATTATACAGATAAGATGGTAGGCATAAAAGTATTCCTAAATTGATTGAAAGTAGAAGTAAAAACATTTTCTGATAAAATTGAAGATTTACATGGAAAATATCTCTGATAAAGTTGAAGAAATTTATACAGATAAATTGGTAGGAATTAAAATATTCCTAAGTTGATTGAAAGTGAAATTATAAACATTTTCTGATAAAATTGAAGATTTACATGGAAAATATTTCTGATAAAATTGAAAAAATATATGGAAAAACATTAAAATTGCAGATCATCATAAAAAATTATACAGATAAAATGGTAGTCATAAAAATATCTCTAAGTTGATTGAAAGTGAAATTATAAACATTTTCTGATAAAATTGAAGATTTACATGGAAAATATCTCTGATAAAATTGAAAAAATATATAAAAAATGTGTTGAGATTGAGTATTTCATGGAAAACTTATACAGATAAAATGGTAGGCATAAAAATATTCCTAAATTGATTTAAAGTGGAATTATAAACGTTTTCTGATAAAATTGAAAATCTACAAAGAAAGTATTTCTGATAAACCTCAAGAAATATATAGAAAAATACGTTAAAACTATTTCATGAAAACTTATCCAGATAAGATAGTAGGCATAAAAATATTCCTAAATTGATTGAAAGTAGAAGTAAAAACATATTTCCAACTTAAAGGGCCAGTAAGTATCTTCAACAAAATTATAGAAGAAAACTTCCCTAACCTAAAGAAAGAGATGTCCATGAACATACAAGAAGCCTACAGAACTCCAAACAGACTGGACCAGAACAGAAAGTCTTCCCGGCACATAATAATCAAAACACCAAATGCACTAAACAAAAAGAATATTAAAAGCAGTAAGAGAAAAAGGTCAAGTAACCTATAAAGGGAGGCGTATCATAATTACACTGGACTTCTTACCTGAGACGATGAAAGCCAGAAGATCCTGGGCAGATATCATACAGACCCTAAGAGAACACAAATGCCAACCCAAACTATTATACCCAACAAAACTCTCAATTACCATAGATGGAGAAACCAAGATATTCCATGATAAAACCAAATTTACACAATATCTTTCCACAAATCCAACCCTACAAAGGATAATAGATGGAAAATGCCAACATGAGGAGGGAAACTACACCCTAGAAAAAGCAAGAAAGTAATCTTTTTCCAACAAACCCAAAAGAATGTAACCACACAAACATAAAAAGAACATCAAAAATAACAGGAAGCAACAATCACTATTCCTTAATATTTTATAATGTCAATAGACTCAATTCCCCAACAAAAAACATAGTCTAACAGAGATGTTTTTCATGTGGATCTTCGATTTTATCAGAAAATGTTTGTGACTCCTCTTTCAATTCAGTAATGCTTTTTGTGAAGCAAATATTACTTTTTGAAGAAGTAATATTTCTTCAATTTTCTCAGAGTTATTTTCCATGTATATTTATACAATGGAATATGACTTAGCAATTAAAAACAATGAATTCATGAAATTCTTAGGCAATGGGGAATGGGGGAGGGAAGAGGGCTTATGGGACTTTTGGGGAGGTGGGAACTGGGAACTGGGAAATCATTTGGAATGTAAATAAAGAATATAGAAAATAAAATAAAAAAAATTAAAAAAAAGAATTAGACCACTACCACAATTTTTGGGCTAAATTAAAAACAAGCTTTATTAAATATTGGCTGAGAAGATAGACACTGGTCCATACCCAGGATTCAGAGTAGGGAGCCAAATTACATTAGCATTTCCAGCAAGTTACCTGTTCTTGTGCAAGTGCAGCTTACACATTAGAGGTATTTTTGTTTTATAGATCGCTTAAACACAGTAATTTAAACTTAAAACATAACTTTATCCCTCACATTTATCTTTTGAGTTGTATCCTGAGTCAAATCCTTGACTCTGTGATAGGTAACTGTTTATATTGGGATATAATTACCATCAGTTTAGTGGCCCCCAGATTAGAATTCACATATCCAGTTATGCATTACTGATGCAAAGGCCAATAGTGATTAGCAAAACCAGAAAGGTCAAAGATCCTGTGATTGCTGACACCAGAGTTACTATCTATGAGGAGACCAAAAGTGAGAATGGGAACTAGTCATTTATTTCATCTCAGGTTCCTTTTTTTGCAATATTTTTTTTTTTTGAGTACAGCCAGATTATTTCTAACGATTCCTGAGTAGTTTGTATAGAAACAATACTTTTCTCTTAAAGCCTTGCAGTAACCTTCTCATTCTACATAGAACAACAGGTCAAGTGCCCTATCATATTGTAGAACTACTTAAGCTAATGAATCTACCTGTTCTATTTGGTTTTAGCAGTACCTTTCCTGGTCCGCCAATAGATACTGTCCCCTTTGCCTCAGAGTTTCCTTTTGATCTAATAGTCCAGCTTTTCATAGAGGATTAGGGGTGACATGATCTCTTCTGTAACTACTTCCTGCTGAAATTAGGATGTCATTACCAGGGCCCAGGAAGTCTGGAAGGCTAGCCAAAGGCCAGGAGGGATTTTAGGCTTGGGGACATTCATCAGATGCATCTGGTTTGCTGACCCAGCTGAAGAGACAGGGAACGTTCATGTCAGCTGAACTAGTTCACATCAGCTTTCAGCAAACCCAGGGCTCACAGTCATTTGGAGCGGTTTGTACTGCAGAGCTGATTTCTGGATGGTGTCTGTCTGCAAAGTGGGAATCTGCTGGGACAGATATAGACTAGGGACAGAAGTTAAAGGTTAACTTAAAGGAAATCTAACATTTGGAACTTTCAGACCTTTAGTCCTAGTAATTGGGGGAGGGGAGAAGACCCAAGACCCTTTCAGTCATAGCCAGAGCTATGACTTTGGGTTAAAACCATGAACACTCTTTTCTCTGTACAGGGGGCTGGAGATACAGATTGGAAAGAAATGTTTTTAGCCTGATGAGAGGCACCTTTAAGTTATTCTTGGATGATACCAAAGGAAATTTGAAATCTTGAGCTTGTGACTAATAATAGTAGTCAGTGTTTTATCAGTTTATCAGAACTTATCAATGTTAAACCTCTGACCTTTTGAAATCTTAGTATAACAATAGCGTAGAAAGGGAAAGAAATCTGAGACATTTTTTATTACCTTAAATCATTTTTATAACCTTCCAACTTTCATTTACATACTTTAAAACACTTTCTTAGACCCTTAGAATTAACTTTAAGCTTTCTCATCCTTAGACCTTTCCACACCTTAGAACACTTTTTTAGATCCTCTGAACTTTATACATAAACTATTGTTGATTACTGAGAGCAGTCTTTGCAAAGCAAGTTCTTTTAAATAAAGGTATAGTAAAGACTTATATCTGAAACCTGTTTATCCTTTAATATGAAGCCTGTTAAGGCAAACCATTGGTTTTTCTCAACAGGAGAGCAGGTAACTCTAAAAACAGAAAGGCCTGATTACCATGTATAAAATGGACTAACAAGGTAGTTGCAGCCTTTGGGAACTGCTGTTAAACTGACAATGTTACAGTCATCAGTGCCCTCAGAGATCCGAGAAGGATAAATGCATCAGGGAGTATAAGTCAAATGTCCTGTGCTAACTTAAAATGACAGAGACTTAGCCATTGTGTAGATAGATGCTTACCCCAGGCCTCCTTGGTCTTGATGGCTTACCTGGGGGCAGAGCTCTCAGGGCAAGGTCAGTCTTCAGCTGCTAGACCCCAAAAGATTTGAGAAATAGGAACTTGGGGGACCGGACTACATGTCTAGGCAAAGTGGGGCAGTCAGCTCTCCAGTGTCCTACTTGTCTGCAGTTTGGGCAGTGTCCTAGTAGTGGGCAAGGTGGTGCAGTTTTCCCAGTGGTTAAGCATCAACAACCTTGTCTTACGTGGAAACCTTAGGGATGCTTCTAGGAGCTGGTTCTTCTCTCCATCATAGGGAGCTTTATCCATTAAACATTTGCATGCCATATTCAGTGGTTCTCTAAAGAGTTTGAGAGCCATATTAAATATATACGATTATAGGCTTATCCTTGAAAACACAGACTAAATAAAGCTTGCCATTGTAAATGAATTACATTTAAACTTAGCATAGCCACAGGTGAGTTCTGAGAACATTAAATAATTTATTCTTTATGAGGTGACCATTAACTTACATGTCTTAATCATCCTTAATAGTTTATAATAAATTAATAATTTTTATAAGGTTAAGATTTGCATTTTTATCCCTGATAGGTTTAGCCTTAAAAAAAAACAAACAATTTTCTAATTGAAGCTTTCTTAGTATAAGAATAAAACTCTTAAGTCATAATTACAGTCCATAGGGAATCTGACATCTTTACTTTTCTGACCTTGTCATAGTGCACCATTGCAGAATATCACAATTTCTTGTATAACTCAGTTTATTAAAATAGTTAAAGTTTAACAAAGTTAGCAAAGCCAAGGCGGCTAAACATACATGCTTTTTCTTTTTATTAGATATATTCTTTATTTACATTTCAAATGATTTCCCCTTTCCTAGTTCCCCTGCTCCCCGAAAGTCCCATAAGCCCTCTTCCCTCCCCCTATTTCCAATCAACCCACTCCCGCTTCCCTGTCCTGGTCCCCTATACTGCTGCATTGAGCCTTTCCAGGACCAGGGGCCTCTCCTTCTTTCTTCTTGGGCATCATTTGATGGTTAGGGTTAGGGTTGGGGTTGGGATTGGGGTTGGGGTGGGGGTTGGGGTTGGGGTTAGGGTTAGGGTTAAGGTTGGGGTTAGGGTTAAGGTTGAGGCTCCTTCAGAAATGAGCCAACAGTGTCAAGTACATCATGTGCTCTTCTTGTTGTTTCAAGAGGTTTGTAAAAAAGAAGCTCATCTTTAAAGTCACCATCTTTATATATACTGCCTGTAAACCAGTAACTGTGAACAGTTTGCAACACCTGTAAATTCATCAAGCTGGATAGTAAATGTAACTTGACATTGGCTACTTTGTGGGTTCTTCTCTCTTCCTCCCTTCTCGACCCTTTGTTTTCCACCCTTTCAACCCTCAGTACTATATAAGAAAGAAAAAGGGTAGAGAGAGAAGGAAAGAGATCCCTAAATAAAGTCAGGGGCAATTGAAAGGGGGCAATGTTATTGTTATTGTTAGACTACTTCCTGCTGATTAGGAACATCGAATTCCTTGGGGCAAGTTTGATTTTTGCTGTCAGGCTGAGAATTCCAGAATTCTTATTATGACTGAATATTGGAAGTGTAACAGATTTAATTTTCTGGATTACATGATCAAGAACATCAATGGACATGTCATCCATTCTTTTGTGGATAGTGTTGTTAGATAAGGAAAGTGCATTCAATTGTGTAGCAAATTTGTCTTTGATCATAACTTGAGCACTGTCTTTGGCTGCTGGCAACAGTAAATGTTTAGCCATGGTGTGAGGTTTTAGAGCTCTTGACTATTCTGAGTGTCACCAAATATGAAGCTTCCATGGCTGTGACAATTTGTTTGTGGTACCTGCTACCAGTGTCAAGTCTGGCATCCTTGAGACCATCAGTTTTGATTATAAAATTGTTGGTATCCTTGCCTGCAAAGCACGGATGCTTGCTATCAACATGGTATTTTAATTTGTTCAGCTTCATGAATTTCTGATAGAACTTCAGAACAAATAACATCTTGTGGTTTCTCAATTCTTGATGTAATTATTGAGGTAAAACCATCTTCACTGTATTTTCTTTTCTTTTTTTTTTTTTAATTTTCTAAGTTTTTTTTATTTACATTCCAAATCATTTCCCCTTTCCCGTTTCCTCCCTCCCCGAAAGTCCCATAAGCCCCCTTCCCTCCCTCTTTTCTCCATTCAACCCCCTCTCGTTTCTCTGTCCTGGCGTTCCCCTACATCCAGTCTTTCCAGGACCAGGGGTCTCTCCTTCCATCTTCTTAGAAATCTATTGATATGCGAATTGTGTCTAGGGTATTCCGAGATTCTGGGTTAATATCTCCTTATCAGTGACTGCATACCATGTGTGTTCTTTTGTGATTGGGTTACCTCACTAAGGATGATATTTTCAAGTTCTGACCATTTGCCTAGGAATTTCGTGAATTCATTGTTTTTAATTGCAGAGTAGTATTCCATTGTGTAGATATACCACATCTTCTGAATCCATTCCTCCATTGAGGGACATCTGGGTTCTTTCCAGCTTCTGGCTATTATAAATAAGGCTGCTATGAACATAGCGGAGCATGTGTCCTTATTGCATGCAGGTAAAGCCTCTGGGTATATGCCCAGGAGTGGTATAGCCGGATCCTCCGGGAGTGTCATGCCCAGTTTTCTGAGGAACCGCCAGACTGCTTTCCAGAGTGGTTGTACCAGCTTGCAATTCCACCAGCAGTGGAGGAGTGTTCCTCTTTCTCCACATCCTCGCCAACAACTGCTGTCTCCTTTGTCTTTGACAAAGGAGCTAAAAACATCCAGTGGAAAAAAGATAGCCTTTTCAACAAATGGTGCTGGCTCAACTGGAGCTCAACATGCAGAAGAATGCAAATTGACCCATCCTTATCTCCTCGCACTAAGCTCAATTCCAAGTGGATCAAGGATCTCCACATAAAACCAGACACACCGAAACTAATAGAAAGGAAACTAGGGAAGAACCTTGAACATATGGGCACAGGGGAGAATTTCCTGAACAGAACTCCAATAGCTTATGCTCTAAGATCAAGAATAGACAAATGGGACCTCATTAAATTACAAAGATTTTGCAAGGCAAAAGACACTGTCAAAAAGACAAAGCGGCAACCAACTAACTGGGAAATGATCTTTACCAACCTTATATCCGACAGAGGGCTAATATCCAATATATACAAAGAACTCAAGAAGTTAAACTCCAGAGAGGCAAGCAACCCTATTAAAAATGGGGTACAGAGCTAAACAAAGAGTTCTCACCTGAAGAATATCTAATGGCTGAGAAGCACCTAAAGAGTTGTTCATCATCCTTAGTCATTAGGGAAATGCAAATCAAAACAACTCTGAGATTCCATCTCACACCAGTCAGAATGTATTTTCTTTTCTTAACATTCTTCTCAACATGATTCATTGTAATGAGGTATTTCTAGTGAAAGTAATATATGACAATAGCTTTAATAGTACAAAATATGACATACTTCAGTCAATATAGTTCATTAACGTTTCCTGAGGTTTACCATTCTCTGTGTTGTTGTTTTTATATCTTGTTACTATCCCAAGGGGACGATATTCACATCGACCACAGCTAAATATAAAAAGACTGATCAGCATCCAGATTAAGTTCCCATAGTAAAATATATAAATAATAAATACATTAAAATATTTTAGTAGTTGATGATTTTACAGTATGTGATTTTACACTTACCCTGTAATTATAATTCGTAAAGTGTCATTTTCCCTCCAATGCTGATGTTTTTGACACAGTAGCTGCTCTTTATGCACTATTTTGGTGCCAAGTCTGTCATATATACCTTTATTTGTTTGGTGTGCATGTGATGAGGTTGGTGTGATGATGTTATCGTGATAGGCACTTGTATGTGGGCATATCTTCATGTGAGTGGACCTGCCTGGAGACAGATAGAGGAGTGGTGTCTCAGTCCCTAAGGCCATCAGAAATGTATATTTTCTGATCATTTTAGGTGACCTCAGTGAAAGGTTCAGCCAACCACAGTGACCTACAGGTTGAGAAATGCTGCTGTAGATGCTTGCTGCTTTTCTCTGTATGACAGTTCACTGGGATAGTCTGAGAAACTGATAGCATGCTTCAGAGCCTTGGAACATCTCAAGGTGCATACCTTCTAAGGTGGCCCTTGAGCCTTGGAGTCCTGGAGTAAAGGTCCAGCTTTCGATTTTGGGTGGGTAGTCTGAGCTCTCTGGGGTTGTCAGAAAATGTTAATCCCATATGCCAAGAATAAGACCACTAGCACGTTTTTGGGGGTGGGTGGGAATTTGAAGTAAGCTTTATTAAATACTGGCCAGGACAATGGACAGTGTCTAGGCTCATACCTAGGATTCCTAGAGTACAACGCCAAATTACATTAGTCAGAGGCTTATAAAGGCAAAACTCATAAGGTTATATACTTCCTCTTTTTGTTCAGAGGCAAACATGTACATACTTATCAGGGACAAGCATGCACATACTTCCTGCCTATGTACTTCCTGTCTTCTGTGCTCAAGCATACCCTGTGCAGTTGGAGCAACCAAATTTGTTATAAAAGTGAAGAAACAAGGCTTCTTATCTTACATGAACAACAGCTCCCGACATTCCAGGAAGTTATCTGTGGGCAAATGGGGCTTACAGATTAGGGCATTTTTGTTTTATAGATGTCTTAAGCACAGTAATTTAAACATAAAACATAACTCTATCACTTAGAGAGCCTATGATCACAATACCCAGGAGGTAGAGACAGGAAAATATAAGAGTTCAAGGCCGTTCTTTGCTATGTAGTATGTCAGAGACAGCAAGACCATCTAATACCAGAGATAACCAGATGGCGAGAGGCAAGGGCAAGAACCTAAGCAACAGAAACCAAGGCTATTTGGCCTCCACGGAACCCAGTTCTCATACTACAGCGAGCACTGGATACCCTAACACACTAGAAATCACATCTGGTGATGATAGAGGACTTTAAGAAGGACATAAATAACTCCCTTAAAGAAATACAGGAGAACACAGGTAAACAGGTAGAAGCCCTTAAAGAGGAAACACAAAAGTTCCTTAAAGAATTACAGGAAAACACAACCAAACAGGTGAAGGAACTGAACAAAACCATCCAGGATCTAAAAATGGAAGTTGAAACAATAAAGCAATCACAAAGGAAGACAACACTGGAGATAGAAAACCCAGGAAAGAAATCAGGAGTCATAGATGCAAGCATCACCAACAGAATACAAGAGATAGAAGAGAGAATCTCAGGTGCAGGAGATACCGTAGAAAACATTGATACAACAGTCAAAGAAAATGCAAAATTCAAAAAGCTCTTGACCCAAAACATCCAGGAAATCCAGGACACAATGAGAAGACCAAACCTAAGGATAATAGGGATAGAAGAGAGTGAAGATTTACAACTTAAAGGGCCAGTAAATATCTTCAACAAAATTAGAGAAGAAAACTTCCCTAACTTAAAAAGATACCCATGGACATACATGAAGCCTGCAGAACTCCATATAGATTGGACCAGAAAAGAAATTCCTCCTATCACATAATAGTCAAAACACCAAATGCATAAAACAAAGAAAGAATACTAGAAGCAGTAAGGGAAAAAGATCAAGTAACATATAAAAGCAGACCTATCAGAATTACACCAGACTTCTCACCTGAGACGATGAAAGCCAGAAGATCCTGGGCAGATGTCTTACAGACCCTAAGAGAACACAAAATGCCAGCCCAGGTTACTATACCCAGCAAAACTCTCAATGACTATAGACGGAGAAACCAAGATATTCTATGGCAAAACCATATTTAAACATTATCTTTCCACAAATCCAGCCCTACAAAGGATAATGGATGGAAATGCCAACACAAGGAGAGAAACTACACCCTAGAAAAAGCAAGAAAGTAGTCTTCTTCCAACCAACCCAAAAGAAGATAGCCACAGAAACATAAAAATAACATCAAAAATAACAGGAAGCAACAATCACTATTCCTTAATCTCTCTTAACATCAATGAACTCAATTCCCCAATAAAAAGACATAGACTAACAGACTAGATACATAAATAGGACCCAGCATTTTGCTGAAAAGATTTTTACTAATACTACATCCAACAGAGGGCTAATATCCAATATATACAAAGAACTCAAGAAGTTAGACTCCAGAGAACCAAATAACCTTATTAAAAAATGGGGAACAGAGCTAAACAGAGAATTCTCAACTGAGGAAACCTGAATGGTCGAGAAGCACCTTATGAAATGTTCAATATCCTTAGTCATCAGGGAAATGCAAATCAAAACAACCCTGAGATTTCACCTCACACCAGTCAGAATGGCTAAGATCAAAAACTCAGGTGACAGCAGATGCTGTCGAGGATGTGGAGAAAGAGGAACATGCCTCCATTGCTGGTGGGATTGAAGCTGGTACAACCACTCTGGAAATCAGACTGGCAGTTTCTGAAGACCCAGCTATACCACTTCTGGGCATATACCCAGAAGATGTTCCAACATGTAATAAGGACTTATGTTCCACTATGTTCATAGCAGCCATATTTATAACAGCCAGAAGCTGGAAACAACTCAGGTATCCCTCAACAGAGGAATGGATACAGAAAATGTGGTACATTTACACAATGGAATACTACTCAGCTATTAAAAACAATGACTTTGTGAAATTTGCAGGCAAATGGAACTTGAAAATATCATCCTGAGTGAGGTAACTCAGTCACTGAAGAACACACAAACAGTATGTACTAACTGATAAGTGGATATTAGGCCAAAAGTTCAGAATACTCAAGATAAAATTTACAGACCATATGAAGCCCAAGAAGAAGGAAGACCAAAATATGGATGCTTCAGTGCTTCTTAGAAGGGGGAACAAAATACTCACAGGAGGAAATACGGAGACAAAGTGTGGAGCAGAGACTGAAGGAAAGGTCATCCAGAGACTGCCCCACCTGGGGGATCCATCCCATATGCAGTCATCAAACCTGGATGATATTGTGGATGCCAAGAAGTGCTTGCTGATGGGATTATGGTTATGGTTGTCTCCTGAGAGGCTCTGCCAGAGCCTGACAAATACTGAGGTGGATGCTCACAGCCAATGTACATGGGGTCCCCAATGGAGGAGTTGGAGAAGGGACTGAAGGAATTGGGGGGGTTTGTAGATGCATTGGGGGGGGTTCACAACAGTGTTAACTGATCAGACCCCTCGGACCTCCCAGGAACTGTACCACCAACTAAAGAGTACACATGGAAGGACCCATGGCTCCAGCCACATATGTGGCAGAGGATAACCTTGTTGGACATCAGTGGAAGGAGCGGCCCTTAGGTCTGAGGGTGTTTGATTCCCCAGTGTAGGGAAATGCCATGGGGGGGAAGACAGTACTGGGTGGGTAGGTGGGGGAGCGCCCTCATAGAGGCAGTGTGAGGGGGGGAGGATGGAATGGGAGTTTCCAAAGGGGAGACCTGGAAAGGGAAGACATTTGAAATGTAAATAAAGAAAATATCCAATGAAAAAAAGAAGAAAAAGTATCAGCAAGTCATTTAAGCAGGAAAGCAGGGAAGTGTCAATCACTAGGCCCCAAATGAATGAATTTGCCCTTCAGTTCAGACAGTACGTAGTGCCCTGTGAGCTAACCAACTGAGGTCATAAATACTTTTTATCGCAGGAGCTAGATGTATCTTGGGGGCACTTTATAATACAGAGGAATTCACTTGTTACAGAAGAAAAGGTTGCCTGGATAGGTAGTCAGCTATTTAGAATGTATTCTATTAAATATGTTTCGAGTATTTGTATTCGTTGTACAGATAAGAGCTGTAGCCCATTCCAGTGACAGGTACCAGGGAAGAAGTAGCTTACAAACAATAGGAATATATGGTACACAGTTTTAGATGTTTAGAAGTCAACTTAGGGGGTTGACATTTGACCCAGGAAGAACCTACTTCCTGGCTCACAGACAGTCTAAAATTTTACTGTGTCTTCTCATGTAGAAGGGGTTTGGGAGCTCTTTGGGGGTCTCTTCTATAGGGTAATAATACTGTTAGTGAGTACTGCTCTCATGGTTATCTAGCCACCCCAAAGCCACTGCTTCCCAATATTATCACCTTGGACATTAGGAGTTCAATGTATAAATCTAGTAGAATACTAAATATTCAGTCTGTAGAGAGAATTCAGGGGTTAAGAGCCCTGGCTGCTCTTCTAAAGGATCTGAGTCCAATTCCCTACAACCACAGCTCACAAGGGTCTATAACTTCAGTTCCAGGGGATCTGGCATCCTCACACACACATACAAGCAGACAGAACACCAATGTACATAACTTAAAAGTAAGTAAAATCATTCAAAAATAAAAATTGTAGCAAGACTAATTTTAAAAAAGAATATAAATATTCAATTTGCCACAATAAAAATGAAAATTTAATGTAACAGGATAAATAATTGTTGTCAACAAAAATGAACAATTAAGAATTCTGTTTTATTCCTATTTTATTTATGTTTGAATTGGGAACCAATGTTAACTTTCATTAAATACTCTTCTATGCCTATTCAAATGCTATGATTTGCTAATATAATAAAGTATATTTATGGAAAAATATATCCTGATTCCACATTCTCCTTCCTCTTCTCCTCCCAGTTCTCCCATCCCCTACCTCCCCCTGATCTGGGTCTCCTTCCTTTCCTTCTGTCTCTCATTAGAAAACAAACTGGCTTCTATAGGATGAGAGAAACCAAAAGCACATCACAATTGGATAAGATAAAGAGGAGGAAAAGAGACCAAGAGAAGGCACAAGAATCAGAGACACACTCATTCACACACTCAGGAATCCCATAAAAACAGTAAACTGGAAATCATAAAATATGCTCAGAGGACCCAGTGCCGAGGCATGCAGTCCCTGTGCGTGGTGCTCCAGTCTCTGGGAGTTCATATGAGTTTTGGTCATTGTGATTCAGAGGGCCTTTTTCTTGGTGTCCTCCATTTCCTCTGGTTTTCTTTCTGTCTCCCTTTCTGCAGTGTTATCTGAGCCCTGAGGAGGGATTTGGTAGAGACATCTCATTTAGGGCTGAGTGTTCCCAGGTCTCTCACTCTCTGCATAGTGCCTGGATGTGCACTCTGTCTTCTCATCTGTTCTAGGAAGAAGCTTCTTTGATGATAGCTAAGCAGGACACTGATCTATGAGCGCAGCAGAATGTCATTAGGACTCATTTTATTGCTACCTAAAGCTTTTTTTTTTTTTAAATAATGGTTTTATCCTAGGTCCCTTTGCAATCTAGTTCAGGTTCTCAGTCATCCAAGCAGTGTCAGGTATGAGTTCTATCCTGAACAGGCCTTAAGTCAACTCAGGTATCGGTTGGTTGCTCCCACAAGTATTATGCCACCATTGCACTACCATGCCTTTCAGGTACACCACTGTTGATCAAAGAGTTTGTGGCTGGGTTGGTGTTTCTGTTTTGGAGTGTACTTTTTGTAGAGTACCTTCCTACTCAAAGATTCTAGAATGTAGGAAGGTTTTATGTTGGTGTCGGCTGGACTGCTCCATGTTCTGTGAATTGTGTATGTGCCGTCTTCAGCAATGGGGTCTTCCTGTCAGTTTATGGACAGCGACCTATAGTCTTGACAACAGCATGAGTTGTTTTGGATTCCCATGAGACCCTTTGGCTAATAACTCAATTAGATATAACATATTCCCAGGACTGGAAGCTTCATTTGATGACAAGAGACAGTCAGTTGGGGCTCTATCTCCCCTATTATTTGGTGATTGTATTTAATTGCTTCTCTCTCCCCCTCCCTCCCTCCCTCCCTCCCTCCCTCCCTCCCTCCCTCGCTCCTCCTCCTCCCCTCCCCCCTTCCCCTTCCCCCTCCCCCTTCCCCCTCCTTCCCCTCCTCCTCCTCCTCCTCCTCTTTCTCTCTCTCTCTCTCTCTCTCTCTCTGTCTCTCTCTCTCCTCTCTCCTCCCTCCCTCCCTCCCTCCCTCTCTCTCTCTCCTCCCTCCCTCCCTCCCTCCCTCCCTCCCTCTCTCCCTCTCTCCCTTTCTCCCTCTCCCCTATCTAAGCTTCTACCATAATAGGTTTCCATACTATTCCTCAAATGGCCCATAATTTTAGCCATCTATCAATGTACTCTCTCCCTTTACCCTACCACTTGATCCCTTCCAGTGCTCCCACTTAATAACTATTCTATTTCCTTTTCCTAATGATTTTTGCCTCAGTTTGTGGTTTATTTATTATATTTCCACTTTGAGTTCTTGAGCTGTTTTATTTATTTCTTCCACTATTAGTATTTTTATAGAGGGTTCCCCTCTTAATTGATTGTTTATTGTCATTTTCACGTGAGTTTGGACGTGTATCAAAGTATCTACATGCCCTTTCCCTATCTTTATTCAGATATGTTGCCAAGTTATTTGGAGCTAGTTTTTCTACCAAAGCAAAGCACTGACATATGACATTTCCTTAATTCTGATTTACCATTGGCAATAAGGTATTGCTGAGTTAATAGCAAGTTCTAATGAAAAGCTACACTATAATAAACATACACATTATTGTAAGATATGTACATTTTTAAGAACTGTCAAATGTAAACAGAAATCACAAGAACTTGGGAGATATAATGAATTTATATACATTATGTGGTTTGTTTTCTTTGAAGAAATAGCAGGTTCTGAAAATGGGTATATGATTTCTGTTTTTATGGTGACTGAAATCATATTACTGTCCAGGAGTAACTTTCTACCTACTTCCCTCCTGGACTTGGCTTTGTTTTGTTTGCTATACTGTGATGGAATTATATGTTGTTCTCCTTACACCCTCCCTCTCTAAGGTAGTTCTTCTTCAAGGACAGGTTCCTGAGAGTTTGCATATCCTGAGTTAGGTGCCTACCAAGGTGGCTTAGCTGTTGGCATTTAGTAGACTATGCAAATATGTGTTGTGCTAAACTGAAAATAATTAAAAGATGAAATGATACCCATGAAACTGATAACTTTTTGTTTCTCCTTACCTGCTACTGAAGTCAAACTCAGAACTTTATGGCTATTGAATGCTAACAGAGAAACTGACATGCATTGAATAGTTGTCGCTTCCCGCAGAGTTTCAAAGATGTTTGCTGTTTATGCTTTGGAAATGGTAAAGAGTATAGGTTCTAAAGCATTGGACATTTTTATTGATCATTGTTGGGGGTTTAGGTCAAAACATGATCATAATAATTTCCTAACTTCATTAGGAAATACTTAGCATTTATAAGCACTGATGATGTATGCCTGTGTTAAATCTGTTAAGGTGAAATTGATCTCTTCTAGGGAACATTGTGGTTATTCATAGGCATTCATTTCAGCAAGAAAAGGCTGTTCTTTTCTGAGTTATCTAATTTAGTTCTCTATTCAACTCATGAAACAAAATACTAAAAGTTTTATTTAAGTAAGAATCCTGTGACAAACCATTGGTAAAAACAAAAATCAGCCAATCAGGGAAGAAACAGACAAAAGAAAGATCCAATCATAGTATTGAAAGATTCACTGCAGAATTCTTAAAAGAGTTTAGGGTTTATTTGCATTTCCTTAAGAAATTATCACAGAGACTGGTGGGTCAGTAATTTAAGGAGAGCTGCTACCACACAAGCGTAGTTAAAAGTAAAAAGAACTTCTTTGATATAGTAATTTAATTTACCAGTTAGCTACAAAATAATTATAATTTACATTGGAGCTTTTAAGAAATATTTTGACCCTTTGAGAATTTCATATCATATATTTTGATTATATTCACTTTCCCTCAACTTTTCCCAGATTCCTCTCCACCTTCTGTTTCAACTAATAGAGTCTAAATTATGTTGTGCAAATATTCTTGAATAGGGGGCCTGCCCTAGAGAGTGCCATGCTCTTAAGGAGAACTGACCTGTTTTCCTTCCTCTCTTAGTAACTGTCACATGTCAATTGTACTTCATTTTTAGTTCATCTGTAATATTTGCTGTGCAAATAATAGTGAATATTCTGTGCCTAAAAATACCAGTTCTAATCACACAATTCAATTACATTGTTTATAAGCAAACTAATTGAAATAGTGTGTAAATAGACATATACATTACTTTCTCTAATCGCTTTCTAAGAAAAGTAAAAGTTGGTAGAGAATCCTTTTTTCATTTTCTATATATTTTTAATTTTATTCCGTGGGAATTTCATATGTGTATATACAATGTATTTTGGTTAAGTCCCCCTCTCTACATACCACCTTTATCTGTTCTCTGATCACCCTCATGCCCCCTCCCAACTCCATGTTCCTTCTTATTGCTATGCAAAGTTAGTGCATAACATTCAGAGAGTTGGAGTAGAAAGAACTGCACACAGGGAGCTGTGGAGAGGACTTCTAGTCTAATGGCTCCTTTAATGGCTGATGGATCTTTGCTCCTGCCTCCACTGTTTTTGTTTGTACATTAAGGGGTTTAGGGTATAATTGCATATAGAAGAGGACTCTTTGGAAAAAGTCCCATTCCAGGAAAGATGTTTTCCTACGCGTGCGCGCGCGCACACACACACACACACACACACACACACACACACACACACACACACACACAGGTAGCAAGTAATTTCAGAGGGTTAGTTCCTGTGAGGGTTAAATAACATAATGGCTATAAAGTGCATTCAGCAGTATCTGCAAACACTATCCACCCTTGGCCCCAGTGTGTTAGCAGAGTTCTTTATTTTCCAAGTCTGACAGAAGCCACAGGTAAAAAGTTTTAAAGTTTTTTTTTTTGTGTGTGTGTGAAGCGAAAGATTTCAAAGTATACAACTATCAAGTTGCATGAGCTACTCCCCTTTTTATAAGAAGCACATCTTTCAACAGCTACTAGGGTTTGTTTTTTAGAGGAGGGGGTGGCAATCTGTCATCGAAGTGTTGACAAGTGAAACCGACAAGGTTGAGTTGGTGTAGCTGCAGGGCGCTTCAGTGCTTTCCAGTGTCTCTCCTATTTGTAAAGAAAGGCTTTCTTTATTTCTTTCATTTTTTTCACTTTGATTTATATACTTTTTAAAACAGTAATTCTGAATTGACAAATTACTTCAGTATTTAAGCGTTGGTTTAGATAAGAGCTTTCAGTGTTCTCTTGTCTTTAACTGAACCTTAAGAACTATTTCTGCAATTTAATTTATTTTCTCTTCAAAGCCACATTCTTTCTATGTATTCAAGTATAGCATAAAATTATATATATAGTTATAATTTAGAATTAATTACCATTATCATATAGTAAACATTTCTATTTTGTCTTTTTATTGTTGTGATTAAAGTACAACCTTGAAAACAACTAGTAAGTCCATATTTTTGAAGTTCAGTACAGTGGGTCCCTGAGTCAGGCTGCTGGTGGGAGATTATTGTTCTCCCATGCTTCCATTTGCTTATGCAAGCATCCTCTTTGTCTTCCTAAGATGCCTAAGGTGAGCTTTACCGATAATTTTGCAAGGTCATGGAAAAGAAAGCATTTGAGCTAGAATAATGGAAAACGCTGTGTAGCAGAATATTTAAAATGAGCACCAGCAAACAAGATGTTTGTATTAGTAGGAGCCTAGAAAATGGCTGTGCAAAGGTCAGCACTGATCTTTAAATATTAGTGAAATTTAATTTGTTGCATGTAATGAGTAGAAAGGAGGCAGGCTTCAGCGAAGACACCATTGATAAATTGTCTAAATGTCAAAACTGCTTACCATGTGGAGAATGTTAAATTGACAAGATCTATTTAACTAAGTGAATTAAACAGTTTGAGGAATGCTCTAGAGAAATATTTTCCAAATTTAAGTACAACAGGAGACTTAGAAAGTTGTGGGTTGGTTTTTTTTTTTTTTTTTTTTTAATTTGGCTGCAGTTTATTTCATGGAAGTAAATGGATTCTTTCCTTTCCTTCAAGGAATAGAATTTCCTTTGATCTCTTTTAGTAAGACTGATGTACAGTTTTTGAGAACTTAGAAACAGATCACTGTTTGCTTTATCCAGAAATAACAAATGACCTCCTCTTGCAGCAGTAAAGGACCATTCCTGGCTGTGGGCCTGATCTTTTTGGCACTTTGCAGACTATTAGCTGAATGGAGTTCAGAGAGCTGGGTCATGATCAGTTCTTTAAAAGAGAAACTGTATTTTCTCGTTGTCTTCATGTATAAGGCCTATAAAACTTAAGTGATAAGTATCTCCAATATATGTAATGCCATTAGTATAGGATGGGAAAAAGAAAGGTGGGCATAAGGTAGGAATAGGTAATTCTTGGAAGAAACAGAATTATTTGAAATACATGAAAAGATGCTTGATCATATTAATGAATAAGAAAATAAAACCTACCAGTAAAATAATATTTTTTTTTCACTTACCTGATTGGAACAGTGTAAAACTTTGACAGTGTTTCAAAGTGTTAAGGATGGGGGAGGGGAGAGGAAGTCCTGTATTGTGTGGCAGGTTTTTTTTTTTCTAAGTTTTTTTTATTTACATTCCAAATCATTTCCCCTTTCCCGTTTCCTCCCTCCCTGAAAGTCCCATAAGCCCCCTTCCCTCCCTCTTTTCCCCATTCAACCCCCTCCCGCTTCTCTGTCCTGGTATTCCCCTACATCCAGTCTTTCCAGGACCAGGGGTCTCTCCTTCCATCTTCTTGGAAATCTATTGATATGCGAATTGTGTCTAGGGTATTCCGAGTTCTGGGTTAATATCCCCTTATCAGTGACTGCATACCATGTGTGTTCTTTTGTGATTGGGTTACCTCACTAAGGATGATATTTTCAAGTTCTGATATTTAATACAATCATTATGGATGCTACCACAGTATAAAGTATTAGTATGTCTTTTCATGGTACTATTATTTGCAAGGCACATGTTAAAAACATGTTGCTGTTTAGTAAGGGAATAGTTAAGTCAGTTATGATCACATTCAATGGAACATGAGTATCCTTTCTGGACTATACAGTGAAAAGCAGCAAAATATATGTAGAGTAAAAAAAAGATATAAAACAGGTTAGGCATGAGTGTGCACACATGAGTACACAGAGGGATTCTGAAAGGACACGCGACAAGCTATGCTCTGGCTCCTTCGGAGTGGGGTGGGGCCTCATGTTTACATCAAATGCTTCTGCTCTGTTTGCTTTTAAAACACAATGAGTAGTGGAGGTGGTCTCTTCAGGTTCCATCTCCCCACTGTTGGGCATTTCGGCTAATGGTATCTCCATTGGCTTCCGGGAGCCTCCCACATCCCTGGGTCTTTATAGTGGCTACCCCCCCCCACCCCATTCCTCACCCTTCACTGCTGCATATTTCAATTTGTTCTCCTGGCCCTCTGGGCTTCTCACCTGTCTCTTCCCATACCTGATGCTGCCCCTCCTATTTCCCTCCCCTTCCCCTCTCCCACCCAGGTCCCTCCCTTCCTCTGCATCCTGTGATTATTTTGTTCCTCTTCTAAGTGGGATCGAAGCATCCATACTTAGGCCTTCCTTCTTGTTAAGCTTCATATGGTCTGTGAGCATATGGTCATAGGTACTCTGAACTTTTTGGCTAATATCCATTTATCAGTGAGTTCATACCATGCGTGTTCTTTTGGGTTCGAGTTACCTCACTCAGGATGATCTTTTCTTTTCTTTTTTTTTCTTTCTTTTTTTATTTTTTTACTCAAAGTGACTTTATTGCTTGTGTACACAACAGCATTGATGCCACTTGAGCAGGGGCTGGGGGCAACTCATATTTACAATTGGGTGGGGGTACCCGCTTAGTCTTATAGTATCGAGCCAACCGGTGAATTCTGCTCTCTATTAGAATCAAGCAGAATTTAGCATCCTTATCCTTTCTGTTCCTTAATCAAAGGGTGGAGATCCTCAGGGAGATCAGGGTCAAGGCCTTTGGACTTAAGGATTCTCAAGATTTTATTTCCAGTCACATAACGGACCTGTGCTACACCATGTGAGTCCCTCAGGATCATACCTATCTGGGAGAGAGTCAGGTCTTTCTTGGCCATTTTGTAAATCTGTTTCTTCACATCATCAGATGTCAACTTCAGCCACGTGGGGACACTATGGCGGCTGTAGGACAGCGCCAACTGGGGCAGGCCCTTCCCCATGGTGGTGGAGGTCTGATAGCAAAGAGCAGGATGATATTTTCTAGTTCCATTCATTTGCCAGCAAAATTAGTGAATGCCCTCGTGTTTAATAGCTGAGTAGTACTCTGTTGTGTAAATGTACCAGATTTTCTGTATCCATTCTTCAGCTGAGGGACATCTGAGTTCTTTTCAGCTTCTGGCTATCATAAATAAGACTGCTGTGAACATAGTGGAACATGTGTCCTTGTGATATAGTGGAGTATCTTTTGGGTATATGCCCAGGAGTGGTATAGCTGGGTCTTAAGGTAGAACTATTTCCAATTATCTGAAGAACCTCCAGATTGATTTCCAGAGTGGTTGTACCAGTTTACAATCCCGCCAGCAATGGAGGAGTGTTCCTCTTTGTCTACATCCTCATCAGCATGTACTGTTTGATCTTGAGATTTTGATCTTAGCCATTCTAATTGGTGTTATGTGAAATCTCACAATTATTCCTGTCTAAAGGAAATGCAGGGACAAAAAATGCAGCAGAGACTGAATGAAAGACCACCCAGAGACCGCCTCACTTTGGGATCCACAGACACCAAACCCTAATGCTACTGCTGATGCCAAGATGTGCTTGCAGACAGGAGCCTGGTGTGGCTGTCCTCTGAGAGCCTCTATGAGAACCTGACTGAGACAGATGCAGATACTTACAGCCAACCATTGGACTGAGCCGGGGTACCCCATGGAAGAGTTAGGGGAAAGACTGAAGGAGCTGAAGGGGTGGCAATCCCATAGGAAGAGCAACAGTATCAACTAACTGTTCTCCTCAGAGCTCCCAGGGACTAAGCCACCAACCAAAGAGCATATATGGGCTGATCTGAGGTGCCCTGCTACATATGTAGCAGAGGACTGCCTTGTCTTGCCTCAGTGGAACGGGGAGAGGGGCTGGTGGTGGTGGTGGTGCACTTGGTCCTATGGAGGCTTGATGCTCCAGAGAAGGGGGGGATTCTAGAGGGGTGAAGTAGGAATGGGTAGGTGGGTAGGAGAGCACCCTCTTAGAGGTAAAGGGGAAGGAGGTATGGGGTAGGGAGCTCATGGAGAGCGGGACCTGGAAGGGAAATTATTTTCCCTTCAGTATTTTATGAGCCGGAGAAAGGAATTTTGAAGGGCACTTAAACTCAGAAAATACTACATTGGCCTTTTTGGTAACTTGTACACCAATTTCAGCCTTGCTTTAAGACAATTTCTCATGTAAAATTATGTGCATTTGTTGGATAAAAGTTGGAGGAAAAATGGTTAACAATAGCACATAAAGAGCCATTATTCCATGCTGTTTCAAGTTATGATACCAGGCAGTATACGAAAAAGTTCACAGTGTAACATGTATCAAAATATTGAAACTGTTTCCTTTAATGATCTGTGAGCTTACATGATTATGTAAACTCAATATAAGAGTGAAGATGATGACTTTGTTGCCAGAGCCTGGCCATGAGGAATCAATGATATCAAAATTAAGAGCATGGCACTGAATTTTCAGGTTTTTTTTTAAAATTTTTTTATTGAATATATTTTTCATTTACATTTCAAATGTTAAACCCTTTCCCTGTTTCCTGCCTCCCAGAAAACCCCCAACCCATCCTCCTACTCCCTATCTCCAAGAAGATGCCCCTCCACCCAACCACTCCCACCTATCTCCCCTCAATTTCCCCATGCTGGAGTATCTGTTGAGCCTTCATAGGACCAAGGACCTCTTCTCTCACTGATGCCTGACAAGGCATTCCTCTGCCACACTTTTGGCTGGAACCATGTGTACCACTTGGTTGATGATTTAGTCCCTGGGAGCCCTGGGGTGTCTGGTTGGCCGACGTTGTTCTTCCCAAGGGGCTGCAAACCCCTTCAGCTCCTTCAGCCCTCCAACTCCTCCATTGGGGACCCCGAGCTCAGTCCAATGGTTGGCTGCTAGCATCTGCCTCTGTATCTGTAAGGCTCTGGCAGAGCCTCTCAGAAGACAGCTATATCAGGCTCCTGTCATCAAGCACTTGTTGGAATCCACTTTAGTGTCAGGGTTTGGAGACTATTTATAGGATGAATCCCCAGATAGGACAGTCTCTGGGTGGCCTTTCCTTCAGTTTCTGCTTCACACTTTGTCTCCATAATTGCTCCTGTCAGTATTTTATTCCCATTCTCAGAAAAACCAAAGCACCCACACTTTGGTTTTCCTTCTTCTTGAACTTCATGTGGTCTGTGAATTGTATCTTGGGTATTGAATTGTATCTAAGCCTCTGGGCTAATATCCACTTATCAGTGAGTACATACCATGTGTGTTCCCTTGTGATTGGGTTACCTCACTCAGGATGATGCTTTCTAGTTCCATCCATTTGCCTAAGAATTTCATGAATTCATTGTTTTTAATAGCTGAATAGTACTCCATTGTGTAGATATACCACATTTTCTGTATCCATTCCTCTGTTGAAGGATATCTGGGTTCTTTCCAGCTTCTGGCTATTATAAATAAGACTGCTATGAACATAGTGGAGCATGTATCCTTATTACATGTTGGAACATCTTCTGGGTATATGCCCAGGAGTGGTATAGCTGGATCCTCAGGTAGTACTATGTCTAATTTTCTGAGGAAATGCCAAACTGATTTCCAGAGTGGTTGTACCAGCTTGCAATCCCACCAGCAATGGAGAAGTGTTCCTCTTTCTCCACTTCTCGCCAGCATCTGCTGTCACCTGAGTTTTTCATCTTAGACATTCTGACTGGTGTGAGGTGGAATCTCAGGGTTGTTTTGATTTGCTTTTCCCTGATAACTAAGGATGCTGAATATTTCTTTAGGTGCTTCACAGCCATTTGAGTTTCCTGAGTTGAGAATTCTGTTTAGCTCTGTAACCCATTTTTTAATAGGGTTCAATCAGTTTCTTCTTCTTCTTCTTCTTCTTCTTCTTCTTCTTCTTCTTCTTCTTCTTCTTCTTCTTCTCTCTCTCTCTCTCTCTCTCTCTCTCTCTCTCTCTCTCTCTCTCTCACACACACACACACACACACACACACACACACTCACACTCACAATTCTGGGTCCTTTGAAGAGCAGCCACTTGGTCATTGTGCCAGCTCTCTAGCCCCTCCCCAATAGGACTTACTCAAATAATGTTGGCTGTGTCAGTTGACAGTGAAACTGATTAGGTAAGGAGCGTTTCTAACACTGTGCTGTCTACTTTTATATTGCTTCTACCATTCAACTACTTAATAGTGTGTACTACATCTAAAGTTTCAGAGCTAAAAGCATTGGTGATTTTGCACCTCTGTGCATCCATGGGGAGGCCAGAAGCCAACTTCAAGAGCTGTCCATCTTGTTTTATGAGACAGGGTCGACCTGGGGCACAGCAATTACGATAGATTGATTGGTCAGGAAGCCTAAGAGATCTGCCTGTCTTACTCTTCCCAGTTCTGGGATTATAATCATGTGTCAGTATGCCAGAAATTTTACATGGGTTCTGGGAATTGTACTCAGATTTTCATACTTGTAGGGTAAACATTTCACTAATTATGCCATCATCTCCTTAGCCCCAAGTATTTATTCCCTTTTGACCCTTTTGGGATACTTGGAATAGGAGCTCATTATTAAGCATGTATGCCTTTGCCATTTAAGTCTAAAGTTAGTCTTCCAAAATGATGTGGAACTTTATATGCTATACTAATTTATGTAAGTTTGACAAAGCACTGATTGAAATAGCTTGAAGGAGGAAGGATCTGTTTGGCTTACAACTTCGGGAGTTATAAGTCCATTGTGCCAGGACAGTCAGGCAGCTCCAGTCATAACTTTGGGGACTCAAAGCCCGCTGTTCACATTCTGGTGGACCAGGAAGTAAGGAGTTCTTGATAAGAATTGGAGGCAGGTCAGATTTAAAGTTCTACTAATGTGGCCTGTTCACCAGCTAGGCCTCAAAGCTTCATAACTTCTTTTAAAAAAGGTCCACTTGTTGAGGAACCTCTGCTTTACAGCGCAGGAGTCTGTGAGAGACATTCTGCATTCAGTGTATGCTATAGGACAACACTTTTAAAACAGGAAGTATCTAGATACACTTTAAATAATAATTTGAAATATTAGAGGGGAATATCACTAAGGCAGCTCGTTCATTACTTGATAACTGCTGCTTGAATAAAATTAAAGGTTAAAATTCTCATATTATAGGTAGTTAGTTAAGTAATGCTCATTTATAATGCTCAGCCCTTTTCATCTTCAAAGCATTATACAACATTAATTAATGCTTACAACATCCTTGCAAATGTAGGTCAATATCATTATCCCTGTTTGTGCATGTGGGGAAATTGAGGCAGAGAGGTTAAATGATTTGAGTGAATTTATCACAGCAGGATTAGAATAACGGCATTTTTGGCTCAGAGCCCAGAAGTCAGAACAGTGGAGCCACACCCTTTTGTAGCAGGCTTAATTTCTGTGTCCTTGATAAAACATGATTTCTTATTAAATCATATTGAGATCATCTCTGCATTCAAATCCAAAGCTAACAAGCTTGATCACAATATAACTCCCCCCACATGCCTAATTTCCAATGGCGTTCCTGACTCACTATTCATTAAATTAGTTTTTTTCCATCGTCATCTTATAAGATAATTCAAATATTCACTCAGTGCCTTTTACTTTGCGGTTTGTAAATTTTAAGTAGTGCTTATAATTCTATTTTTTTCTAGTTTGTCAAACATACTTTCCTAGATGGTTCTCTCTCAATCTCCCACTGTGTCCAGAATCCCACCTTTTTTTTTTTAACATTGGCAAATCTCACTCCTTTTAGACTCCCCTTTGCTGTGGTGTTTTGGCCGAGCTCCTGCTTGTGAGATAAGGTAAGCCAATAGGAACTGGTCTGGGTAAGAGGTTCTGGGAACCACATGTGACTAAGAGTAGTATGCATGAATCCTTTGCTGTGGTAAAACGTGTGTAATAACCTAAATTCATACTGATGGAAGAGCTAAAGGCTAACAAAGACACCAAGTAGCAAGGTCAGTTGTTAGGAAAACTCAAGTGTGTGGACTGAGTGGGTGAACCAGTCACCACAGTGGTCCATGATGGTTCCGGGCCCACTTGCTGAGCTTGGGATGAGGAGGAGCCTGCTCTCCCCACCCCTCAGCTTTGTGGAAGCATAATCATCTCCGCAGTCAATCTGCTTTTTGCCACTTCCATAATTATGAGTGCCCAAGGCCTGTTGTCTTTCTGCAAGATCATTTGAGTCCTCCCTGCCTGCCTGCCTCCCTCTCTCCCTCTCCCCCCCCCTCTCTCTCTCACACACACACACACAGACACACACACACACACACACACACACTCCAACTACTACCACCCCAATTCAAGCGCTTGCTGGCTATCTGCTACTTCAGTTGTCTTTCTAACAGGCCCCTTATGTAACGACTCTTCCTCCTTTCTTCTTGTTTGCCATCTTTCCAGGTAATCTTGCAATAATTATAACCTGAAACATTTCATTATTCTACTCTTTAGCCACTGTTTAGTAAGCATAAGTCCAAATTCTGAAACTTGACATTCAGAGACAGCCTTTGTTTGGCCTTATTTCTCTGTGCTGCTTGCTCGCTAAATCAAGTGTGTAAGAATAAATGTAATTAAGCTTGCATCTTTCGAATTCTTTGTGTTCTGCCCCTTCATTATTTTCAACCTGTATTTCCCTCATGCACAATCTACCAGCCCTTGAATACTTTATGTGGTCATTTCTATAAATGGATCTGGTGGTGTATACCTTTGATCCCAGCACTCAGGAGGCAGAAGCAGGTAGACTGTTGTGAGTTTGAGCTCAGTCTGTCTGCATAGAGAGGTCCAGGACCAGGGCTGGCCTAGTTTCTAAAATAATTAATAATAACAACAACAATAATAAAGAACAACAATAATAATTTCTTTACAAACTATGCCATCTACTTGACATCTGGATGGTTTTATTTTGCTAAAGTGGCATACATTGCAGATTTCATATTACATGGTGGTTTTGTCTACTATGCCAGATTAGATACTATTTGATAATTGAGACCCTGATTCTGAGACAAGTGCTTTTTATGCTCAATTATTTAGATGCAGTAAGCCTCTGTGATCACAAATGAACTGTGGTCTCTAGTAGTCCAATGCAGTAAATTACCTAAGTTTGAGGTCTTGTTATTTTTGAGACTCTCTGTCCTTTTCCATAAACTTTGCTTGTTTTGTTCAGTGTTGAAAGTTTTTGGAAAAAATTTGTGGTAATATGTCTATGATCAAATATGTTCATGAATATACCTAACAGGTGTTTAATGATACTCTGTGCTAATGATATTAAAGAAGTAATTGTATGGTAACACACTGAATTTTATGTAATTGAAAAATAATTATGATTGTAACAATGCATCGAACCAGTGGTTTATGCAAATTTATACTATTTAGTTATCTTTCATTTTAAATATTTTCAATTAGATTCCTCAAGGAAATCTATGATAATATGTAGCAAGTATGTGTTTTACATTTATGCCCAAGAAAGATCCCCTCAGGGTCCTGCAGTGTTCGGCTACTATACATCCATTTTAAATGTCTCCTTGGCGCCATGGTGTCCTAGCACTGTTTTTTCTTACTTCATTATTTTTCTGCTATCATGCTTTACATTAGAGTTTTATTTGCCCTGAAGCTTTCTTTCCTCTCCAGAGCAGTCAAAATAGCTGGCTTCAGAAGACAGGTGACTACAGAACTAACTACTTTGGCAGAAGACAAGTATTTTGCAATTTAGTAAGTGTAAGTAATCTCTACTTCTCAAATATATATTTATTTTTCAAGAGAACATTATCAGCAACATGCTGCTAAATGATTTCTATTCTGTGTGTTATTGTGGATAGTATTAATTCTCATGTACCAAGATGGAAGGAAGTGCTGGGAAACCTGCCTGCAAACACGAGAGCTTTTGAGGATTGAGTAGGAAGTAATAGGATTTTCTTACCTGCATGTCCTCATGTCCTCAATATCTGTGCTCTCACCAGCTCTTCCTCATATGGAGCACCATCTTAAAGTTAAATCACACTGTTTATCTAGTCATGAAGGCTAGATGTTTGAGTTACAAAATGGTCTTCTGCGACAACAGAAACTGACTGTATAGTATAATTGAAATAAACAGAGAACAATGTTAAAGATATTTAAAAATGAGTGAAAATTTAAATTATGGTTGTCATTTCTTCTGTTATTTTTGAGTCATTATTTTCAAGATCCTGTATTTTTGCTTGGCACAGCTACTTTTGTTCTGGTCCTGGGTCCCCCTGAGAAATGCACAAGGACTCTAAGTGGACTAGTGCTTCTCAGCTTGGGGACCCCCTGTTTGACTGTTCTTTCAATCCCTCCAAAATCCAGAGTGCTTCTGAAATTCTTTTCTTTCCTACTTCAAAACAGCTATTTCTGTACTAATCTAATATTTGGATGGAACAAGCTCAGGCTTGATTACTTCCTCCAGGCAGGTTTCTCATACCAGGAAATTACCAGCATTCTTTTTTCACTGGTGACATTCTTGAGTAAGATGCAAGATGTTTTAAAAGTGTTTAAAAAACCTGTATGGGTTTAAAGATGCCAAGGCTCTTGGAGGTTGTCTTTTTTCTTCCCTTCCCATCTAGTTACTTTGTAGGTTTTATTGAAGTCATTTTATTTATTCCATTTATTTATTCTTCAATTTTTTTATGGGTTTCCTGGCAGATCATTGAATTTCAAGAAAAAAGGATGAATACCCACACTTGGCTGTTCCCCCCCCCCCTTCAGGTTGGGACCTTACAGGACTGTGCTGTGTGTTTGTGCGGGAGTCTAACTCATCTGCTTTACTTGTATGTACTTCAGCCTCTTGCCGCGTCCTTTCCCAAATGCTGCGGCTCTCTACTTGACCCCCATATCTGCTTTTTACTGGGCACAGATCCTTTCTGTCTTGGATGCCATACTTTCTCTGAGTAAGGAGCCCTGTGGCTCCTTGCTGCTTGCCTAGCCTGGGCACCACATCTGCAGCAGCACATGCCCAGTCCCTGAACCCTCACTACAGCCTGATAGGATCCTGGGGTGATGAACTAGAAGACAAGTTTGTGGCCAGAGGCTGTACTGACCCTACAAATTGCCCCATGGTAAATGCAAAGGTTAAGCTGATTTGTCCTTGACATCTTAGCATCTACAGAGCTCATGTTGCCTTTTCTCCCAATACCATAATAGTATTTTGTGACTTCCAAATTTAAAAAAAAATGTAACATATAGCATACATATGTTTATATATGTGTATGTGTATATATATATATATACACACACACATACATACATGTATATATGTACACACCTATATGTACTGCTCCAATGTGTACTGCTACTAAGAATGTCTTCTACCCTCCATTTTGTTATCAGGAGAAAGCTGTATCATGTTTACTTCTACTGAATTGACTTAAAACAGAATTTCAAGTATTGTTTCTTTTTAGTATGTAAGTAAAACTATACTCTTTAATCTACTCTTTAATCTTTTGTAATAGCTTATAGTCTTTATGCAACTAGACAAATTAATCAGGCTTGTCTTTGCTCACATTTCTATAAATTATTGTTATTGGCATCTGAATAAACTCTAAAGTGAGGAATAGGATTTTTATTTTGTAGTATAGTCTACAAGTTGGTGACGACTAATACTCAGTGTCAAGGGAGTGTGCACCTGCTTCATCACATCCTTGTTCAGCACAATGAAATGTCAGTCCATTGTGTGTCCTAATTCAAATGTCCTCTCTTGTGCATGGTCTTTATATAAAGATGCTTTTCCTTCATAAATCACCTGTTCTGTTCAGTACTTACTCATTAAGTTGTTTGTATGCAGGAGACTTCAGCATTTGGTTACCACAGGGTAGATACAGATATTGAGGGATCCTTTGCTTCATCAACTGCCTTTGAATACATTTTTGATGCAAGAAGAACATAAATTTAGCATCATTTCAAAAATTACTGTAGCCTGCTTTCCTTCTTACTCCTTCTTGCCTGCCTGCCTGCCTGTCTTCCCTCCCTCGCTCCCTCCCTCCCGTCCTCCCTGTGTGGGTTGTGTATGGTGCGTGCATGCGAGTGTGTAGGTACATAAGCCCAGGTAGGACCAAAAGGACTCTTCTCCTCTGACCTGGAACAGGGTGCCAGTTGGCCAGCCTGGCGGCTAGCCAGTAAGCTCCTAGGATCTGCCTATCTCCATTCCAATGCTAGGAGTACAGGCATGGACAGCCATACTTGTTGTTTTGTTTGGGTGCTGGGGATTTGTACTTCTGCTCTCATGCTTGCAGCACTATACCAACCTACCCACGGAGCCACCTTCCTAGCTCTCTTTCCTACTCATTTCAACTTTATCATTTTTTTCCTTTCCACCTGTATCTACCACTGACTTTTGGAAAATGATATCCTTTTCATCAAACTATCATATACACTTTTGTACTTCTGTATACACCAATACTCCAGCAGAGCACTCATAGACGCCCACAGAGCCGCTGGAGCGAGCCTGAGTGGGTTCCAAGTTTGCCCTCACCAGCGCGTGGCTGTGTGACCTTAGTTCCACAGTGTAGTCCCGGTATCGCCACAGATAACTAGGAGGATAAAATGAGTTGAGATATGCGTGTTTAGAACAAAGATTTAGTGTTATCCACCACTACCACTATTTCTTCCTTCTCTTCTTCCTCCTCCTTCTCTTCCTCCTCCTCCTCCTCCTGCCCCTCGTCCATTGTCATCATCGTGAAACTTTTGAGATCCCTTGCTTCTCTTGAAGACCCATGGGAAATTTTTGAACTCTGAGGTTTCTCACAGCTCTGCTGTTCAGGCAGAATTGGGGCCCGCTTTTAAGTTACCACATTTTTCATTTTTCCTCTTTAGTCCATGAAACATCGTGTTTCTTTAGCACAACATGTGTTTGACGGTTGTAATTATATCCTGGTTCTGCAGAGGTGAACTGAGGGCAAGGGAAGTTTCTATTAAGTCTAAAATTACTTTGGATTATTACCCATATGAATAACGTAGGGAATGGTTCAGTCACTCCTAATGTTAGAGGAACTGAAGAGTCCTTTCGTCTGTTAAAAGTTGTCTTAAAAGTTTTTCACACTTATTTTGTTTTCCAGAGGTTTATTGAAATGAACACTTCTTTTGCAGTTTCTAAAATGTGCTTAGTTTAAATAGTTATATATTTCTAATATATAACACATATCTAGTATGCTATATGAATTTCTAAGCAAATATTGGAAAGTTATATAAATTTATTTTAATACTTGTAAAATGTGAACTTTTTCCAAATTCTCACTAGCTTTCTCCTAATCAGTCCAAATTGATGAGGTCCTATAAGATTTTTTTTTTTTTAGAGCATCAATAGTGTATGTTAGACGTCCCTACTCCTAAACTAGGAAGAAATCCAGGATGTGTATTTTAACTATCCTGATTTTTAAAATGTGCTTGGATTGTCTATCGTGATATGCATATTACTATATGAATAGTAATGTACTTCTATACAGTTTATTTTTAAGTAACTGTACCTCATATGATAGTAACTATATGCCATTTACCTTGTGCATTCCATTGTAGTCTGTTTATGTGTAGGGTATCTTAAATATTTTACTTCATATTTTAAAATGTATGTGCTTGTACTCAATAGCCACATAACAGACCTACTTCTCCTAAAACTTACGTCTTAGAAGATGTTCATATACTAAATAATTCTAAGTATGCTTAGAGCTGTAACCAAACATATGTTATTGAACACCCAAATATAGTCTCCTTACCACATTTCTCAATGTGATGACATAGTAAATTCAGGAAAAGAAGTATATTTTTCTTTTTCTAGAGCTTATTTCTGAATGGTTAACTGAATAAATGAAAATGTGTTTAATCTAATGGACCAAATATTATTTTTAAAAGGGGTTTTGATTATAATTGACAATATAGAATAGTTAATTGGTACCCCCTTCCCCTCTAATTACTTTGAACAGGACGGAGATTTCCTCTGCTGTCAGATGTCTTTCTGCTTGACTGAACTACACCTGTGGTCTCTGAAAAGCACCTTACACATTGCAGGTAAGTGAGCTCTGCTTGGTTAGGGCTCTCCAGTCTCTTGTGCTCTGTCACAAGAATTGACAAAGCTGTGGCCTGGACTTGCCATACAGACTTGAATCTTTCTTTTCATCCTTAGTGAAAACCTGGGTAATGAAAAAACTTCCTTTAAATACCCCTATTAACTTATTTTTTGGACTGATTTATGAAATAAATCTTACTAGTCTAATAGCTCATCCTAAAGATACATACCTTGAATTTTTTAAATTGGGCTTGTTCAACTGGTATATGGTCTTACAATTTTGCAGACTATCTCATAAAAAGACATTTCTGTTTGATATTAAAAACATTTCAAACATGTACCTGAGTTATATGTTAATGTTCTTTGTGTTTTGTATGTATTTCTTGAGTGGAAATAATATAATTTTGTTTTAACAATGTTTATTAGTATTATAGGCTAAGATATATTTTATTAGAAAGCAACTTATAAAAATAGTCTTCTACTTCAATCAACCAGAGTAAGTTTTTTAGAAATATATTTTATATTACTTTTATATCTTGTAAAATACTGTTTTTAATATTGAATGTACAATAACAGATGAATATAATGTTTCAGTTTTTCTTTAAGGTATATAGAGATGGAATTTCTAGTTTAAAATTTGACACATATTTGCTTCTTCCCAAAACTCTTTTAAAATAAGATTAGCTGAACTAAAATAAAGATGCATAAATGCACTAGACTTGAGATTAGGAAAAGGACACCTGCAGTCAGACACCTTTTGGAAAATAGAAGCCATGAAGGAATTAACAGAGCTAAAAAATCTGAGTGTCATTTGCTTGGAGAAGAGAATTCCAGTGACAGCCACTGTAAATGAAAACTTTGGAAGAATGCAGAAACTTGAGGAGCATGTGTTGCAGAAGATGAGGACGTGCCACCAGACTGACAGCCAAGGCGATGCATGCCTGCAGAAGTAATGAGACACCTCCTCGATGTGGAAATACTTAATTAAGGAGGCTTCAGACCCTGTGACACCAGAGCCGCTGGAGGAAGACCCGCTGAGGGATTGAAGCTGCTGTGTGGGTGGGTGCAGGCCTCTTCCTCACTCTCACTTCTGAGGGTGTATTCTGATCTGTATATTTGCCAAGAAAGGAGATTGGGAGTAGAATCCTTTCCTAGGCTTACTGCACAACTCCCAAAGAAAACATCTACACTGATGTTTTAGTAGTCTTGGGTGAATCACTCTGGCCCCTGGCTGGTCAGTGAAGCGTACTCAGTGACACTTGCTCGGGTTTGGAAGGCATCAGTAGACCTCCAGAGCATCACTTCTAAGTGAGCTGGGGAATCATCAGACACTGGAATGTTTCTATAGGAAAGAAGACAAGTAATTAAAAGAAAACAGGTGAAAGGATTTCTGGAGAAACAAAGATGAAGTAGGAAAGGGAAAGAAAATATACAAACCTAAGGAAAGGGCTGGATTCATGAAGCAAAAAACAAATACAGATGCTAAGAAATGCCAAACTGATCTCCGGAAAATTGAATGTGTATCACAAGAAATAAACTTTAACATTAGAAGTGAAAAACTGTCTTAGAAGATAATTTTTTTCCTTTTCATATGCAGATGCTGCTTCTCAGACAGAAGGAATCTCATTGCTCCATTACTGTAGTTAACCAGTTAATCCCTCTTAGATATTCTCTGAGTATTCCTGTGTCCAGTCTCCCTTTGTGGACACTCTCACTCCATGGGATCCTAGCACAAGCTAGATGATCTCCTTGTCCTGCTCATTTCCACACCAGGCTGTTATCCCCAGTGTATGTGCTTTGTTCCTGCAGAGGCTCTAACAGATTGTATCATCTGGTTACTGTATGGGCATCATTCTCATCCAGTCCTGGTCCTTCTTGGACAGGTCTTCCTGTGTGGATCCCCTTGTCCTACTTATGTCCAGTCCCACTTAGCCACGCACAGTAAGGCCAGATTTGTGCATGGAATTCAAGGTCCTTTAAGATCTTCCTAGTTCTGTGTTAAGAGTCCTAAATATATTGATGTAGGAAACGGTATTATAATTATAAGCTGTGGGTTTTAATAGGAAATATTGCTTGCATATATAATGTCTGCAGTTCTTAGTTCATAGCTTTAAATAACAAGACACTTTTAAAATTGAAGTGTAACTTATGTATTGAAAAGAGTATAGATTGTAAGAATATACAGTGAACTATCAAAATGTGATCACACTTGTGAAATCACTACTCAGCCTAACAAATTATTGTAAGTACTCAAGGGGCCACAGTCTCCTAGTCGATCTTTGGTAGATGTTTTCTATCTAACTGACATCTAATTGCATTCCTTAAAGTTATGTCTTAATATCACAATTAATAAAAATACAGCTCTAGTATATGAGTATTGAGTATGACAAGTACACATGACTGTTACTTATTTACAGACTTAATTATAGCAGTTTTACTTAACGTTTTTTCTTTTGGTTTTGTCGCTCAGTTTGATAAAGTTTGGAGACAATTGGTCACTAGGGGGCAGCCTGTACTGCTTCACTTTACAAGAGACAGTTGTAGCCTCCTTATGTTAGTAACTGAGAATTATTTTTGCATGGAAGAAAACAAGTGTTACTTCAATAAAAGAGATATTTTATTATTCATAGACACAGGAAAAATATTCTGTTCTCTTGTTTAAATTGCAAGAGCAGAATCCCTTGGTTAAACCAATCTCAACATCTGCGGAGTCTCACTTGTTTCTTACCTAGCCCAGCAGAGCGTCTGAATTTGAATAGGTTTGGAAGCCTTTTGACTCTAAACAAGTTTCGGATAATAATTTATCCACAGCTCCCAGTAATCCCTCTTTTCTTCTTGCAGATTTCCTCCCAAATGCTATAGGATAGCAACTAGATTTCTGAGCTAAATTGGAGAAAAGCAAGCCGCAGCTCGGAATCCAACAGCTAGGGCATTTTCTTCCATCCACTGACTTCATTTGGCATTGCTTAGTGGCAGTTCCTTTTGGTAGCGCCCTGTGAAAAATATCAGAGGAAGTGTGAAAGAGAAAACTTGGTCTTCCTTGATTTCAGTTCTTTACTAATCTTCCCCCTTGCCATTCTAGTACTGTGTGGTTCCTTATGCCATTCTGATTTCCTCATTAGATTGATAAACTTTCCAGTTTCTGCATATCCCTAGAATAGATGAACCCATGTCCAGATGCTTTTGAGCTATTTTATTTCTAGTGACATAAGGAGACTGTTTCTGCTCCTCTCCCCACAATCCCCTCTGATATAGTATGATTTGGCTTCTTACTCTCCAGAACTTTTACCATAATTTAATGTTCTTTCTTTTTCTCTATAGATAGAGACATCGGCGTCTACCAGTACTATGACAAGAAAGATCCTCCAGGTAAAGTACTTACCTATTCTGCTTAACTGGTTTTATAAATGAGATATTCCAAGAAATGGAGTAGAACATTAACAACTCTGTTTACAAGCTTTAGAGAAATTCCAAACTTTTAAGAGCAGTACTTCAGGTTTTTTTAAGGAGAAAAATGCTAAGGTTGATATCTAATCAATCAAAAATAAAGTAGTACTGGGAAAATGCTGTAGAAGAACGTGGACATTTTCATTTTTTGTTGCCGATCAGTCTGATAACAGGACAGTCTATTCACATTTATTTATTGGTGCCCCAGCAGAGGGCATTGTTAATGCATTGGTTCCCGTGATGCTGGCCTCCCGGATCCTCACCTGATATCTGAAATAGACATTTCTGAGTGAATGATCAATTTTCTTTATCTGATTAATCCTGTTAATCCCAGAAGTTTTATGACGGGCCAAAAGGTCTCCCTAGCTAGAGTTACTTCCTGTTCTGTTCTTGGCTGAAGTGGAGGCTGTGTGAGCACCCTGTGTGCTTAGCATGGCGGTTAATAGGCTGACTTCAGAGCTCGGATGACAGATGCGTCAGCTTCCCTTCTGGGCTCGGTTGCAGTTCCCTTTCCTGTCTGATGAGATTGGAAGCTCAGAATATTGGCCCACCTGTTGTGCTGCATAAGCCTTTTCACTGCACAGTAAGGACATGGCTTCTATAGCATGCAAGCATACATTGTGACATTCCCTCTCAACTGTCCTTTTTAAAGCTTAGCATCATGTATTAGTCTCAATGTCTGCAACAATCTATTGTCTGTGCACCCATTAAAAATACAAGATACTTTAATAAAAACAAATCCCACCTCTTTTCATCTTTCCTTTGCTACAGTATCAGCAACAGAGCATGGTAACTTAGAAGAAAAACAAAGGCTGGCAGAATGTAAGTTCACCTTATGTATATATTTAAATTATTAGAAAAATGGAGAATATTATGCTACCATAATGCTCTGCACTGGTTTCTGCACAAAATGTAAATGCTATTCTATCCACGTTTCTTATAATTACTAATATTTATTGTTTCTATATCTAACTCAATTATAATAATTGTATGTGTTAGGTTTTTCTAATTTAAATCATTAAAATCTTTGCTATGTAAAATTTTAGTAAGATACATGCTTGTGTAAACACAAACTTAAAATTATGTGTATTTGCATTTAATATTTCTAAATAAATTATTTTTATCTAAAATATTTAACTGACTAATAAAAATATAAATGTTCAAGGTGCACGTAATGACCTGATTTATCAATTATGCAAGTTCTGTAGTAAAAGTTATATATCTGTCACCTCATTTTTGCGTGAGAAAATGATTATAAATCATGCTCAAATTTTGATAACACTTACTTATATTTTGCCTAGGGTGTTAACATATTTCACTAATTTTTAACACTTTTACTTTATTATTGTGTGTGTATGTATGTATGTATGTATGTGCTTGACTATGTGTTCTTGTGTGTACTGTGGCATGTATGTGAAAATCAGAGAATTGGTTTTCTCCTGCCACCATGTTGGTCCCAAGAATTGACCTCAAGTTGTCGGTCTGTGCAGTGGGCACTCGCACCTTCTGAGCCATCTTGTCAATCCTGTTGTGCTTATTTTTAATAAAGTCAGATTTGTTATATCAGCATTTTATTTAGTTGTTGTTAGTCTCAAAGATACAAGTCTGTTGTTGTATACAACTATATCACAATATAGATTTAATGATTTAAAGCTAATGTAATTTAAAGTTTTATTTGGGATATGGCTAGATCTGAAAAGCCCTCCCTTTTTCCTTATTTTAAGTGATTAAACTGACATTTAATTTTTAGAATACTGCATTAGTATATGCAACACATATCTTAAAATTTGTACATATGTTCTACACATAAAAATTATGTCTATAGAGCCAAATTAATTTGCTGAAATAAGATACATAGCAATTTCTACTCTCAAATTTAAATATCTATATGTGTTATATATTATTTGTATATGCACACATGACATGTACATCTATATATACAATTTTTATAATTATTTAATATGAGAATATAAAGATCAATTCATATTTTCAATGAGTTTAATATGCTATTAGTATTATTTGTGTACCATGCATTCATGTGTATGTGGTGGGTGCTGGAGATGGAACCCAGGGCTTCACATACACTAGGCAAGTAAGTGCCTTACCCCTGAGTTAGACCTCTGCCCCAATTTTATTAATTCTTAAAAGATATTTAGTTTTAGGCTAACTTTGTACCTTCCCTAAATAACCTTTCCATTGAAATTATTTAAAACCAATTTAAGGTATATCATTATTGAATTCTGGCATAGATTTTAGAATTATCTTATTTTTCATTTGATTGAAAATAGATTTTTTTCACATGATATATCATGATTACTGCTCTCTCTCTCTCTCTCTCCTCCTTCCAGCTCCTCCCATATAGATCCATTCCCTTTCTGTCTCTCATTAGAAAACAAGGAGGCTCCTAAGGAATAATAATGAAATAAAACACAATAAAATGATATATAAATAAGATAAAACAAAAGCTAAATAAGTTAACACATTAGAATTGGACAAACCAAGGAAAAGAGCCCAAGAGAAGTCACAGGAATCAGAGACCCACTTATTCACACACACAGGAATCCCATAAACACACTAAATTAGAAGCCATAAAATATGCTCAGAGGGCCCAGAGCAGACCTGTGAGGCCCTGTGTATGCATGCTACCATAGTGTCTGTGAGTTCACATGAGCTGTGATCATGTTGATTTGGAGGGCCATGTTTTCTTGGTGTCTTGCATCCCCTATGTCTCTTAGCCTTTTTCCACTGCTCTTCTGCTGGGTTTCTGAGCCCTGAGGAGGGATTTGATGGAGACATCCCCATTTAAGACTGTTTCAAGGTCTCTCACTCCCTGCATAATGTCTGGCTGTGGCTGTCTGTATCTGCTCCTGTCTGCTGTAGGAGGAAGCTGTAGCTGTCTGTATCTGCTCCTGTCTGCTGCAGGAGGAAGCTGTGGCTGTCTGTATCTGCTCCTGTCTGCTGTAGGAGGAAGCTGTGGCTGTCTGTATCTGCTCCTGTCTGCTGTAGGAGGAAGCTGTGGCTGTCTGTATCTGCTCCTGTCTGCTGTAGGAGGAAGCTGTGGCTGTCTGTCTGTATCTGCTCCTGTCTGCTGTAGGAGGAAGCTGTGGCTGTCTGTCTGTATCTGCTCCTGTCTGCTGTAGGAGGAAGCTGTGGCTGTCTGTATCTGCTCCTGTCTGCTGTAGGAGGAAGCTGTGGCTGTCTGTATCTGCTCCTGTCTGCTGTAGGAGGAAGCTGTGGCTGTCTGTATCTGCTCCTGTCTGCTGTAGGAGGAAGCTGTGGCTGTCTGTATCTGCTCCTGTCTGCTGTAGGAGGAAGCTGTGGCTGTCTGTCTGTATCTGCTCCTGTCTGCTGTAGGAGGAAGCTGTGGCTGTCTGTCTGTATCTGCTCCTGTCTGCTGTAGGAGGAAGCTGTGGCTGTCTGTCTGTATCTGCTCCTGTCTGCTGTAGGAGGAAGCTGTGGCTGTCTGTCTGTATCTGCTCCTGTCTGCTGTAGGAGGAAGCTGTGGCTGTCTGTCTGTATCTGCTCCTGTCTGCTGTAGGAGGAAGCTGTGGCTGTCTGTCTGTATCTGCTCCTGTCTGCTGTAGGAGGAAGCTGTGGCTGTCTGTCTGTATCTGCTCCTGTCTGCTGTAGGAGGAAGCTGTGGCTGTCTGTCTGTATCTGCTCCTGTCTGCTGTAGGAGGAAGCTGTGGCTGTCTGTCTGTATCTGCTCCTGTCTGCTGTAGGAGGAAGCTGTGGCTGTCTGTATCTGCTCCTGTCTGCTGTAGGAGGAAGCTGTGGCTGTCTGTATCTGCTCCTGTCTGCTGTAGGAGGAAGCTGCGGCTGTCTGTATCTGCTCCTGTCTGCTGTAGGAGGAAGCTGCGGCTGTCTGTATCTGCTCCTGTCTGCTGTAGGAGGAAGCTGTGGCTGTATCTGCTCCTGTCTGCTGTAGGAGGAAGCTGTGGCTGTCTGTATCTGCTCCTGTCTGCTGTAGGAGGAAGCTGCGGCTGTCTGTATCTGCTCCTGTCTGCTGTAGGAGGAAGCTGTGGCTGTCTGTATCTGCTCCTGTCTGCTGTAGGAGGAAGCTGCTTTGATGATGACTGAACAAGGCACCGATTTCTAAGTTTAGCAGAATGTTATTGGGAGTGCTTTGTTTTTTTCCATTTTTGTAAGAATAGTAGTATTTAGTTGTCTCCTTGTTCCAGTCATTGGCAGGAATGGGCACCATCTTATGGAGTGGGCCTTACGTCAGATCAGATTACTGGTTGGTTACTTCCACAAGTTTTGTGCCTCTCTTGTGCACTAGCACATCTTTCAGGTAGGACACCCTTGTAGATTAAAGGGTTTGTAGCTGAGTTGGTGTTTTATGTTTGAGAGAATTATTTCAAAGAGCATCTCTAATACCTAATTTTGTTTGCTTGTTATTGTTTTTTCGAGACAGTGTTTTTCTGTGTAGCCTTGGCTGTCCTGGAATTTGCTTTGTAGACCAGGATGGCCTCAAACTCATAGAGATCCACCTGCCTCTGCCTCCCAAGTGCCAGGGTTAAAGGCATGTACCACCACTGCCTAACATAATACCTATTTCTTAAAAATTGGATTGCCCCCTTTAAGAATTGAAGTATTTAGTGAAGTATTTGGTCACATTTAAGTTAATTTTGTATATATTGCTTTTATGTTCAGCTTCTTTCCTTACCACATTTAATTTATTCATCAGAGGCTTCAGGTCTGAGTTGGCCACTAGCACGAGATGGAATTTCTTTTGGGTCAAACCTTGACTATTTTCACAAAAAAATTACTTAAATTATAAAGTTGAGGCCATTTGCTCTATATAGTGCTAGACCCTTGGCCTACCAAAGCGTCTCAAGGGCCTCTCAGTCTTGTTGGTTGTCATCACACAATTATGATCAGGGAGATTAGTTTGTGGAAAAAAAATCCTGTTTCTGTAATGAAGACTTTTGAAGACTGTCATTTAGTAATAGAGCTGAAGTCCACTTCCTCTCAGTGACAGGGGGGTCTTATTTTAATCCTCCAAGCCACACTGCTAAGCAGAGGTTCCTTATTTAAATCATCTTTAACTAACTGTTGTACATGTTTTATTTGCCAGCACGAGATTATCCTTGGACACTCAAAAATAGACGCCCAGAAAAACTTCGAGATTCACTGAAAGAGTTGGAGGTATCTTTCAAAAGGTTTCAAAAATGGGAGCAAACAAATCTGTTTTAGAACATCTTTCAACAGATGTAATTTTCATAAAGGACCAGCTCTCATGGCGATGATGGCTGTGCCTTTGTCTAGAGAGAGCTCCCACACACTTGGGTCTCTGTGTGGCCTGTTCAGTGCCTTCTTCTTTTTTCTTCTTGCAAATCATAAGCACTTTAACTGAAAATGACAAGTGTGTAGCCAACTGCACTCTCTCTCTTTCTGTTGTCCTTCAGGAACTGATGCAAAACAATCCGTGTGTGCTGAGCAAGTGGAAGGACAAACACATCTGTCAGGTGAAATGGCTTGACAAGCAGTGCAGCCGAAAGAAAGCTGTGGAATAATTGGTATTCTTGTGTTATGATAGATCATGGGAAAAACTTTTCACAAGTGGATATTTCAGAGTTTGAATTTTAGTCATTCTAAAGTGAACATTAGACAGATTGACACAGGCCATCAGGCTACCTCATTAACTAGTGTGGTAGTATTGACAACTACAAACACGAATATGTGTTTCTGCAGGCAGTGTTTTTCACTTGGGGTTATCTGGGTGTAATATTAGATATTCACTGGCATGTTTTTTAAATGAAAATGACACCATAGGACAGAAAATTTCAGTATAGTATTCTTGTAAACATTTATGAATAGCATGTTTATGGAAATGGATAAGTAATTAAGAGTGAAACCTTACTTAACAGAGTTCGTCTTGCATTTTGACCCTCTAAGCTATATGTTTTAGTGTGGTAGACACTAATCATATGTGGCTATTTTAAAATAAAATTAAAATTTCAATTCCTCAGTTACAGATTTCCTCAGTTTAAGTTCCTGGCAGTCAAAGATACAGATATAGACCATTTCCACGGCAACAAGTTCTATTGGACAGTCTTGTGCTCAGAAAGCCTAGATTTAGAACATTATCAGGACATCATAATTAACACACATTGACTATAAAATCAGGGACAAATGTCTTCTTAGCCTTGCTGATGTATGTAAAAAATACCATTTGCTTGGGAAAATTTACTGGCTTTTGAAAAAAAGGATAATTAAGTCGTCTGTATGTGTACCTTGTATCACTACTACCAATAATTATAATTTATTTTTAGAATCAAATATACTGTTTCAATTTTATATTTTGTCCTTTCCATTAAATTTTTTAAATGTGTGAATGTTCTTCTTGTAGGTTACACCCATTGTTCTATCCATAAATCTCTTAACCTCAAATTCATAGTAATTACAAACATAACTTAATAGTCTTTTACATAGACTATTATTTTAGATAATTCTAATTTTCCTCTTAGAACATTTCATTGTTTATCTAAACTGTTCTCCCTTTACTAATGGAGGTTAACTGTTACCTTGTCATCTGGCATGAATTCCTACTTTCTAGACTATTTACAAGGCTGAGTGAATATTTTCAGAACCATACCACTTGTAAAATTCTCCTTAGAATACTCTTCAAAAGGATGTCATTGTTTAATGTCATTTGCATAGAAATATGTGATGAGACCCTCAAGCTTGAATGTCAGCTATGCTCCAGTAAGTTTCAGACTTAGTTTGTCTTAAACGTGGTTTCTAGTGCCATTGCTCACTGCAAAGACAGGCTCAAGATTATTTGACTGGAGGGCAAGCCTCCCACCTACATTATGAGGTGTGCCTCATGGCCTCCACCCTCCCATACTTACCATCACCTGGGTAAGTTGGAACATGTCAGGTCTTTTAAAAAATGCAGTGGAGCATCCCAGCTAGATGATCAGTTTTAGAAAGATTCCGTTGCTTTTTAATTTAATGACAAAGTTTTTGGGTTGTTCTCATGTTACAGAAAGGATATCTTTATCTTTCATTATTGAATTCATTCAACTCAGAAAATTCTCTTTAAATGATAGAATGTATGCAACAATTGCTTTTGTGATTTACAGTGGACAGCCTTAGTGGCTCTGGCTAGTATACCAGGGGGTCTACTTTTGGCAGTTCTAGTGGGATTTACCGAATCTTATGTTCTGTTTCATTTTTATTTTTATGATGGATAAAACTTTTCTAAAATAGACCTTTACTCTTAGCACATTCTTGATACATTTTCGAGAGATAACTTCTGTGCCCACAGGTCCAAGCCAATCCTTACATCTTTAGGGCCTTTGAGAGACTTCCTAACATTATCTGTCAGGCAAGAGTTTCACTATATCTTTAAAAAGTGTGTATGAGTTCCATTTCTCAAGATCTCTGGTATCATAGCAAGTTAAAAATAATTTGGTGTTCAAGCTAGAATTTCAGTTTAAGGAAAAGATCTGTTAGCCCTTTTAGTTAAATTTTTATTAGGGTTTGTCAGATTATGCTCACTCATAATGTAATTTAAACTCTTTCATCAGTCTCCCTGAGTTCCAAAACAGTTCCTCATACATCACATGCTTAAATTCTTCTAGTGCTTTTCCTGTACATTCAGTCCTAGGATGGCAGCAGTTGACCATGCAGATTGTTTTACTCTTAGAAAACAGGTTACTGGAGTGTGTGTGTGCGTGTGTGCGTGCATGCATGCATGCATGCACGCATGCATGCATGTGTGGTGTGGTGTAGTATGGTGTGGTGTGAGGTGTGGTGTGGTATGCTATGAGAGACGTAGACAGACTCATGTGCAGGTGCACAGCATGTGGATGCCAGGCAGACTTTGGATGCCTTCCTCTTCCACTGTCCTCATTTTGAGGCCGTGTCTGTCACTGAATTGTAATCTCACTGTGTGGTTCTGTTGCCTTTCCCATGAGCCTCAGGAATCTGCCTGCCACCCTTCTCCCTAACCAACGTTCCACAAGCACTCATGTTGAGCTTCCAAACATACATAGCCATGCTTGGCTTTGAAACTATAAATACAATTTAGAATTTTGATTTCAGCAACTAGCAAATATACGCTTGTTTTTGTCTTCTTAAACAATCAACAGAACAATTTAATAATTTCATGTTTGGCTATCTTAAACCACTCATATAAACTTTTTTAAAAGGAGAAAAATAGTTTTAAGAGAGCAGGGCTGTGGTCTTGTCCTCTTGCTTTCACAGCAAACAGTCCTAAACAATGAGCCATATCCCAGTCCCACTCCTGGACACCCTGATGCTGTAACATTTGGACTCTCAGTCTTTGGATAAGGCCTTCGCTCTACTGTGAATGTTTTTTAAGGAAGTGATAACATTGGATTTATGGAATTCAATTTAGTTGAAACTTCTTTTAAAAAATCTTTAAAAGATCCACTTGTTTAGAAATCTTTGAAAAGGCTACTGCAGTATAAAGGATTAACTAGGATGTAATCTGAGCTTGGATCTTTATGTCAAATGAGGAGGATTTTCAGGTTGTCATTACCAAAACTTAGTTTATATTATTGATCCAATGACCTATAAATTGTAACATATAAAATAATTTTCTCCAGTTACAAATTCAGAACACTTTATAAGCCAAGGGTTACTTAATATAAACAATTGTCTTAGGAGCTTTTGTATTCAAACTATCCTTATTCCTAGTATGGGGTTATTGAAATCTATAAGATACAATTAGAATTTTGATTTCAGCAACTGGTCAATATACTTAGTTTTGTTTTCTTAATCAACAGAATATTTTAATAGTTTCCTGTTTTGACTTTCTTAAACCATTTATATAAACTTTTTTTTAATGAAAAAAAATAGTTTCAGTTAAATACTATTAAATAGTTCTTGTGGAATATTAAAGTCCATGAAGTATTGTGCTATGGTCATGGTCATATTAATAGGTTACTTTGTAATTAGTTGAAAATATTTTCATTAAGCATAGATATAACCCTCCACACTGATTTTTTAGATTAAAATGTTTGACACACACATATGCACACACATACAATCTGTGTACACAAATACAACTTGCTGAGTCCATTGTTGTTAATGGGTCGAAGGCTGACCACTCTGTTGTACTGGACAACCAATATGGGGGCTCATTGGTATGAAAGGCTAATTTTCTTTTTTCCAGTAGTCATTCATTGCCTGGGGGGAGGGACCCTGTGAAATCATCCCCTTTCTTTCTATATTAACATGTCCACTGATATAACATGTCCTTCCAGTCTTGTTTTTATGCAGCCATTTTTGAAAGTGTTTACAAATGAACTTCCTAGTACTATGTTTTAGAATCTTTTCATCTCCTTTTCTTCAGTGTCCTCTAAGTCACAGCTACAGGCACTGTGATGTAGACATATCTATTGGGGCTGGGATCTGTTGTGTCCACTTGTGGTTTTCTGGAATGGCCTCCATTTGCTTTGATGGGAGGCTTCTTTGATGGGGATGGCAGCTACATTTATATATTGGTGAGCTTAATCTTTCTTTTAATTGTACATAAAATCAACTTGATTTCTTCATAAAATAGTAAAATATAATCCATGATGTTATCAGTATCAACAACAGCATTTTATGTGCAGCCCATCATACCATATTCATTGCCTGCCACCTTGGTAGGTGCTATAGTTAAGGTGGAAAGGAAGAAGTCACGTTAATCCATGAAGACTAATGAGTGCTATATTACCCATTGTATGCATCAGTAAAGAAGTGATAACATTGGATTTATGGAATTCAATTTAGTTGAAGTCTCTTTTAAAAATCTTTAAAAGGTCCTCTTATTTAGAAATCTTTGAAGAGGCTACTGCTATATTGTAAACATCAGTATAAGCCAGAGAAGCTAGGAACATCAGTATATAATCTAAAATGTTAACAGTTTACAGAAAAGTTCTAATTTTACCAGACCTAAATAGGAGTATAAAATCTGGGAAGCCTGAGCGACAAGAAGGGGATAGGAGGGAGTGTCTAAATAGTAATGGAGCGGGTCTGTGTGGGGAAGCAGTTTTAAGAATAGAGTGATTGCTCTGAAAGACAACTTGGCGCTTCCTTAGAGACACTGACAGGATGTCCTGCAACATTGTAAGTGCTTCTTATCAGAGAAGTGCCCCTGTTAAATTCAGTTTTACAGAAGGGTTCACCTGGCAGTGGGATGTAAGATAAAATGTGAGCCAGGAGGAAGGATGTGATCTCAAAGGGTGTGCAGAACAATGTGTAAGGACAGAGCTGAGAGCCTGTAGGGGCATTGTGAATGGCATGTAAAATGCTTAGTTTGCCCATTTTCTAATCATGCTATCATTTGGAAGTGGGGAACTGGAGTAGATGGTTGGATTTGAATTTTTTGGAGCAGATAGCAGAAGGCCTGAGTTAAAACTATCCAATTGTACTTACATAAGGGATGGAGGGTATCTTGGGAGAAAATCTGAGAACCAAGGAGCATCTATTTAGTGGATAAGGAAAAAAATAATCCCTAGCAGAAAAATAGGAAGCAGCAGTCAGGATAATGAGGAACTGTGGGAAGTACATTTTTGTAGAAATCAAAGTGGGAGATGCCAGAGGGTCTGAAAGATGAAGGGACCGCTTCTTGTTTGCTTGTTGCTGATCTAAAGCTCAGGGTTGTGGCTAAGTGTCTAGTGGATGTTTGTGACTAGTCAACAGTGAGCTTGTCTTTCACTATCAGTGGCTACTGAAAAGACTACATGATTTGTTTTCATTGTTTTATAATTTCACACATGCAAAAATAATGTTTTAGGCCAACCTATCAGTTATCTCCTGTCTCCTCTACCTTTTTCCCTTCCACATTCATGAACCCTATGATTTTAAATCCTGCTGCGTTCACTTAGGGCTACCAGTGTGTGCATGAGTGCTGGGCTGTCCACTGCAGCATGGTGTCCTCTTAGGGGCCGTCACAAGAAGAAACCCACTCTCCTCCTCTATCAGCCTGTCATTGCTAAGGGCTCTTCAGCTGGTTGAGGCTCTGTGGCCTCTTTCTCATCCAGGTTGGGGCTTTGTCTGGTGTGATCTTTCACAGATCTTCTGCTTGAAATCATAGACACCGTGCATTTGTGTGTGGAACCTCTGTAATGTCCAGAAAGCACTGTTTCTTGGCGGTCCTCTCTTGCCTCCGGCTCTTCCTCAGCGACCCTGAACCATTAGAAGAGGAGTGTGAGTAGCTGTTCCTTTAGAGCTGAGCATTTACAGTTGCTTAGTCTCTAAACCTAGACTCATTGTGGGTCACAAGAATTTCATATGTATTTGAAAAATAAAACTAATGATTAAAGCATCAGAAAACTAAGGAATGGGCTGGAGAGATGGCTCAGTGGGTAAGAGCACCTGACTGCTCTTCCAAAGGTCCTGAGTTCAAATCCCAGAACCTACATGGTGGCTCACAACCATCTGTAAAGTGATCTGACGCCCTCTTCTGGTGCATCTGAAGTGTCCTTACATATAATAAATAAATCTTTTTCTTTTTTCTTTTTCTTTTTTTTTTCTAAGTTTATTTTTATTTACATTCAAAATCATTTCCCCTTTCCCGTTTCCTCCCTCCCCGAAAGTCCCATAAGCCCCCTTCCCTCCCTCTTTTCCCCATTCAACCCCCTCTCGCTTCTCTGTCCTGGCATTCCCCTACATCCAGTCTTTCCAGGACCAGGGGTCTCTCCTCCCATCTTTTTAGAAATCTATTGATATGCGAATTGTGTCTAGGGTATTCCGAGATTCTGGGTCAATATCCTCTTATCAGTGACTGCATACCATGTGTGTTCTTTTGTGATTGGGTTACCTCACTAAGGATGATATTTTCAAGTTCTGACCATTTGCCTAAGAATTTCGTGAATTCATTGTTTTTAATTGCAGAGTAGTATTCCATTGTGTAAATATACCACATCTGAATCCATTCCTCCGTTGACGGACATCTGGGTTCTTTCCAGCTTCTGGCTATTATAAATAAGGCTGCTATGAACATAGTGGAGCATGTGTCCTTATTGCATGCAGGTAAAGGCTCTGGATATATGCCCAGGAGTGGTATAGCAGGATCCTCCGGCAGTGTCATGCCCAGTTTTCTGAGGAACCGCCAGAGTGCTTTCCAGAGTGGTTGTACCAGCTTGCAATCCCACCAGCAGTGGAGGAGTGTTCCTCTTTCTCCACATCCTCGCCAACAACTGCTGTCTCCTGTGTTTTTGATCTTAGCCATTCTGACTAGTGTGAGATGGAATCTCAGGGTTGTTTTGATTTGCATTTCCCTAATAAATAAATAAATTAATCTTTAAAAAGAAAATCTGGGCAGTGGTGGCACACACCTTTAATCCCAGCACTTGGGAGGCAGAGGCAGGAGGATTTCTGAGTTCGAGGCCAGCCTGGTCTACAAAGTGAGTTCCAGGATAGCCAGGGCTACACAGAGAAACCCTGTCTTCAAAAAACCAAAAAAAAACAAAAAACAAAAAAAAACCCAAAAAACTAAGGAATAATGTGAGATTGGGTGTTATGTTTTTTATATAATATCTAAAACTCAGGAATGGCTACTTATTGAAACCATTGGCTAAAACTTCATAAAGGATTCTGATTTCACCTGGCTTTGAAGGAAGAACCCAACTTAGGTAAGGAAAAGGAAGGTCTCTGCCAAGGGAGACGCTATCTTTAGATAGTTCAGATGGTTTAGAAAGCCTTCCTGAAAAGATTTATCCAGAGATGTTTGTCTTCTATTTGAATGCTTCTTTAAAAAATTCTGTGTGGTATATGTGTGATTATATATTTGTATGATTATTGATTTCTTTTAAACCACACTAAGATTATTTGTTGTAGGGTTGGTCTCATTTACTATTAGGATAAACAAGAGAATATTATAGTCTAGGACCCCTTTGGGGCCAGTGAGACTTATCCAGTATGCAGCAGCTTGGTATTGTTATCATTTTCTAGCTTACAAAATAATACGTAGTATTTTTTAATTAGAAAAAAAATCCAGATATGTTTAAGTTGGATTATGTGTAAAACATAGAAAACCAAGTGGACATAAAACATCTAGTCCAATGAATTGGTACTGCCAATTATTTGTCATTTGATGTTTTCCTTTGGTTAAATGTATATACATATTTAATTTATTTAATATTATATATAGCACATATTATAAATATTTAAGATTATAGTAATAGATTATATACCTATACATTCCCTTTTATAACATAAAGTAAGTACATGAACCACATAGTGAGCCAGTGAGTTAGAGTTATTGCCAGGATTGTGCCTGCCTATGTAGTCTCTTTCTATTCAACGTTCTTAGTTTCTTCCCAGATAAAGATAGATCTTTAATTTTGTAATAGGGTCTTCCTATGTAGTCCAGGCTGGTCTTGAGTCTGCGTTGTCTAGTGTGTGTGTGTGTGTGTGTGTGTGTGTGTGTGTGTGTGTGTGTGTGTGTAATGGATTGCATTTCCCAAAGCCCCAAAGCCAAACGTATCAATACTGATATCTGGTAGTTTTCTCTGAAGAGGACATGTATTAAGTAATATTTTTATAGTAAAGCGTAATGGAGTAAGGAGGCATCATTTGTCAATGTAATCAGAGAGAGCTCACCATACAACTGACAAGTACTCACCTGTAAACATGAGGACTGTAAGTCTGAGACTAAAACAGAGTGAAGAAGGAATTGGAGGCATGCAATTAATAGAACTAAATTTACAAAATTAAATTTAACAGCCACAGAAATAAGAGAAGGACTTCCATTCTTGAAATAATAATACAATTCTGCTTTAAAAACAAAAACTAAAACAACAAAGGATAATCAGGGACTGGAGAGATGGCCCAGTGGTTAAGAGCACTTGCTGCTCTTCCATAGGACCTGAGTTTGGTTCCTAGAATCCAAGTCAGGTGGCTCACAGCTCCCTTTATCTCCAGCTTCAGATGATTCGATGCCATCTTCTGGCCTCCATGGATGCTTGCATGCATTTGACAGATACACAGACACACACACAATTACACATTAATGTAAGTAAAAACAAATCTAAATAAAAATAATGAGAAGAAAAAGCATTCCATTACAAATGAAGTCTGTGAACGCATAGGGCTAGGAGCATAGTTTGGTGGGATGGCTTGCCTAGTACTTGGGTTTAATCCCAATAAAACACACAGTATCAAGCACTTTAAAAAGAGTATGATAACAGAGAATTTAATAGATGTATCAAAAGGTAAAGTTAAAATATCATTATGCTATAGAACAGAGAAAAGAAGAAGGTTTTAATTATGAACTACAGCTGACAGAGGGAACAAAAGTTAACCAAAAACGTGTACTACTTAACATAATCAAAACTGGGTAAAAAAAAGAAAATCTCCAAGAACTGGAAGATGCACATTTCTAATCTTTTAATGGAAATTTACATGTTTATGCACTGAGAGTAAGCTTCAGGGGCTGAGACAGAATCACCCCCATCCACCCCACTGAACCCTATTCTACTCAACACACGTGAAGGTTAAGGTGTCATCAGCCACAGGACAAGGTCTGTGGCTCTGAGGTATTGGTATCTGTGTGAGCCTGTTCTTTATAGCTTTAGTTTTAAAACAACGTGTAAGAAAGCAGGTCTCCCCACGGTGTGGTCATGCATACTTAGTTGCCCCTTTCCCCACAACTGCTCCATCACTGGGCTCGAGTGCTGGATATTCCCTTCCTTTGACACCACATGGGCTCCATTACCTTCTGTACTTGCTTCCTTAGGGCCTCTTATTAAAAAACAAAAATCTGCTTCATGGACTGCTTTCTAGTTTTCTGTCCTCTGCCCACACTTGCTTTAACATGAGCAGTTCTGTGTGTCAGGATAATGGCTTGAGTTCCGTCACGTGATCCTGTGATCCATGTAGCTCCTCCTGCCAACCATGACCTGTGCGTGCGGCGTTGAGAACCTCTCAGCACACCATGCTTTGTCCAGGAACTTTGGCCATAGCAGGAGTAGAGATTTGATGCGTTCTGATCTGATCCTTTGTCGTACCCTCCTCTGTAGCTGTGCCTGTGAGGTGCAGAGGGGCTATTTTTTGTTCAGCTCTCCTTGGGTTTTTTTTTTTTTTTTTTTTTGTGGTTCTGTGGGGGTGTGGGTGGGTTGTGAGTGTTGGAAATCTTTCAGTTTCAGACTTCCCACCCTTTCCTGCATGTGTCTGCTGTCTGTTGTGGCTGTTGAGTGGTTCCCGATAGCATTGTGAATTCTGTCCTGGGTTCTCTTGAATGTACTTGGTGCTCAGAGTAAGTCAGAGCTCTCCCCTGGTAGCCGCATCTGTCTGTGTGCTCACCCCTCCTGTCTTTGTACAAACTTGACTTCTTTATGGGAAAAAGTCCCATTGAGACTTGTTTCTCCTCTCTGTAGTTCTTTGCATTATTTCTCTTTCTCTGCTGATCATTTTCCTCCTAAGTTTCTTTTACCCAAAGTCTTGGTTTTACAAATGCTGTTTCAGATCTGCCATCTTCTCAGAATCTCTAGCTTGAAAGTACCCAGTGCTTAAATAACTAGAATTTCATTTTTCAAGTAGGTACCTCATTCCAAGTCTTTATTGTGATCAGTTTCCTTGAAGTCTAAAAACCCTCTTGTAATCCATAAATAGGATTGTGAATTGTCACTTAAACAACACTTTCAGACTTATTCCCCCTCACAGTGATTTACCAGTCATGCAGTTTACAAAGGAAGGAACTGGAAGACAAGCTGCCCTGCGTGAGGGACATAAAACTAAGATGCATGAGATCTGAGAATAGGGGCCTCATGTAGGAGACAGGAGTGAAGCAGGGCTGGTGGAGTGGTGCAGTTGGTGAGTGCTTTTGCAGTGCAAGCCTGAGCACCCAAGCTCGAGTCCTCAGTGCCCATGTGAAAAGCCAAGTGTGGTTGTGTGTTCTTGTAACCCCAGCATTGGGAGAGAGCCAGGGAGAGCAGTGTAATTCCTTGGAGCTCCTGACCAGTCAACTTAGTTGAAATTCAAGTTTCTAGTTCAGTAAGAGACCCTCTCTCAAAACAATAAGATGCAAAGAAATAAAGGAAGGTAGCCACTGTCTTCCTGTGATCTTATATAAGGGAATTAATAATTATAACTCATAGGTATAAAGGAACTAAATTCTATTCATAATAGAACTAAGTAAAGAAATGAGACAATTAAAGACATTGCCAGTTGCTTCTCTAGTAATATTTCTCTTTGTTAACAGATCCTGATTTTAGTGTAGTCAGAGAACCTGTGAAAAACCCTCCGCTTTTCTGTTCCTACAGTTAGAGTTGGATATGAGACTCTTCTGATTTGGTAAACTGAAGCCACCACTGTGTTTTCCGAGAAAATGATTCGACTGGGACATATTCAACTGGGTTGTAACATTTCACCTTCTGCTCCTTGCCTCTTCTAGACTGGATCTGAATAGGAGGCCAGAGTAAGCAGCAGCTACTCTGTGAGCTGCAGAGGACAGCAGTGAGCAACATGGGCAAAGATGGTCAATAGTCTGGTTCTCGGTAGCTCATACAGGACAGTGCAGGCATTTGAGAGAAAAAAAAAAAACAAAATATATTTATATCAGAAGATAAAACTGTTGGGAAAAAAATGAAGCAATAAAGAAGATGTGACTGGTAGAGGCACAGCGTCCTGATAGTTGATGGTCAGAAAAGGGCTCTTAGGATTTCCAAGAGTGTGCTGTAAACAGAGGGGGAGCAAACTGTCAAAAACGAAGAAGGTTCTAAACACAAACCTTGAGGTGGGATTACGCTTGGCATGTTCATAAAGCACCAGAGGAATGGGTGTGGTGGTACACACCTTTAATTCCAACACTCAGGGGATGGAGGCAGGATATCTGTGGGTTCTTGGCCGGCCTGATCTAAGTATTGAGTTCCAGGACACTCAGGGCATGCCCCTGTGCCAGAGAGTGGTAACAACATGTATAAGAATAACCAAAAGATGACATAATTTCTGTGATACACTTACAAAAGTTTGTATTAAAATAAAAATATAAGGCAGCTAAGGAAATGTTTTAGTCAGTTAGTGCTTGTTATATCAATATAAAACCAGAGTTTCATCACCAGCACCCATATGAAAAAACTGGGTGCTGTCGTACCTGCCTATAATTCCAGCACTGGGGAGGTAGAGACAGGAGGATCCCTGGGGCTTGCTGGCTAGACAGCCTAGCTAAATTGGGGAGCTCCAGGTTTGGTGAGACTGTCTCAAAAAATAACGTGGAGGGCCCACGTGATAGCTCAGGGAACAAGGGGATTTTCTGCCAAATCTAATGACTTGAGTTCAATTCCTGAGTTCCACCTAATAGAAGAAAAGAAATGAACCCCACAAGTTGTTTTCTGACCTAATCTATACATTTGCACCGTGACACAAATATGTTCATATTTCCTTCCCCTTCTCTGTAAATAAATATTTAAAAATTTAAAAATAAGGTGGAACATAATTGAGGAGGACACCATCATTAGCTTCTGGTCTCCAGGTACTCATGAACATACAGGTACACACACATCTACACATACACACACATGTACACACACTCATACACACAGAGACATGTACATACATATGCAAAACAAAAGAACTGATGTGTGTATGTGTGGTTTTTTCCCCACATATAGCATTTTGCCTGAGGAGTGTTTATTTAGCTAGGCTGGCTTTTATGTAGTTAAATAGTATTCCTGGGGGGAAACTGTCATTCCTTTTCACAAAGAAATAGAAAAAAATTGTAATTGACAATTTCAGTCCAAAGTTTGGTGAACTCTGATAATCAACAGAAACATTTATTATTATTTAAACTTATAAATATAGTAAAATCTGAGTCTATTTTTTGGAATGTAATTATGATACAAAATTTTTGTTTTTATAACAATATATCTTTATGCTATCAAGTGACATTTCCTTGTTTCTCTCTTCATAACAGTTCTCTCTTTTATTAATTTTTCTCAGTTTAAAATTTTTCCAAAGAAGCTTATAATTTCTGGCTCCTCCTTGCCATTAATATTTGACAGTAGTTCAGAAGCATTGGGAATTCCTACACAATAAACTGGCTCAAGAATATGATTTTCCTCATAAATTGCTACTGTTAGTAGCAAGTATGTATAAGGCTAGGTTAAAAAATCTGAATAATTCATCTGGTTAACACATGTTTTGAAAAGTGAAAAACAAATTTCTGCTTTTTAGGAGGTAGATTAAAGCTGTACTCCTGTGATGACATCCTCAGAAGACTTTAAGTCCATTATATTTGGATGTTTACACTGGTTTGTTATTGTCATTTTGGCTTGATTTCTTTCTTTCTTTTCTTTTCTTTTCTTTTCTTTTTTTTTTTTTTTTTTTTTTTTGGTTTTTCGAGACAGGGTTTCTCTGTGTAGCCCTGGCTGTCCTGGAACTCACTTTGTAGACCAGGCTGGCCTCGAACTCAGAAATCCTCCTGCCTCCGCCTCCCAAGTGCTGGGTTTAAAGGTGTGAGACACCACTGCCCGGCTAATTGATGTTTTTTTTTTTTAAGATAGAAAAATGTATACTACTTTTTTTAGACTTAGAATTTTGTATTAATACCCAGGTTGAATTGTCCTAGCCAGAAGTATATGTGTGAACCACTTAGGGTTGAGTATAGAAGCTCAGCAATATAATTCTTAAAATTATTTTTTTCTATATGTGTTCTTTTGTGAGATTTTTGTCTATGAAGTGCATACAGGAGCCTGTAGAGGCTAGAAGAACACAGCAAATCCTCTGGAACTGGAGGTAGATGGCTGTGAGCCACTTGTAGGTACTGGGGACCAAATTCATGTCCTCTGCAAATGAAATCAATGCTCTTAGCCATGGGACCATCACTCTAGTCCTCAGCATTTACAAAAAGGATTCATTTTATTTTATGTGTATGTTTTCCTACATGTACATTTGTGCACCACATGTTTACCTATTGCCCTCAGAGTCCAGAAGAGGGCATTGGAACCCCTGGAACTGCAATTTCATACCACTGTAAACTACCATGTAGGTGCTAGGAATTGAATGCAGGGTCCTCTGTAAGAGCCTCAAGTATTCTTAAGTGCTGAGTCATCACTCTAGCCCTGCAACTCAGCAATTTTATGACAATGTATCTGATACAGAAAACATATGAAGAAACTTCTAAATTCTGATTTATGCCTCTAAGTTTTAAAGTTTTAAAAATGAAGACAACCATTAAGCTAGCAGATTGCCTGCTTAACGAATGGCTGTGGAATGAAAAGCTGATGCAAGTGTACTTCTTTAATAGATTTGCATGCAAGTACATGTGTGGGCGTATGTGTATTCTCATGTATATGTGCATGTATAGGCCAGAGGTTGATGTCCATGTCTTCCTTGAACACTCTTTATTCACAGAGGCAGGGTCCTGCTAGAATACCAACAACCTTGCCCTGGAGAGTCCTCTTCTCTGTCTCCTAAAAACTGGGATTATAGATGGGCTGTTAAACATGTCCAACTTTTATAAGGGTACTAGAGAGCTGGACAGTAGTCCTCACGCTTGCTTCCCAAGCACTTCTCCACTGAGTCATCTCTCCAAACTTCTATAATTTCTCATTAAATATTCTTGTATGTAAGGTATTCATAGTGACCCTACACAGTCACGAGTAGATGATTCCTAGGAGTCTCTTACTCTCAGGAGAATCCTAGGTTGCATAATAAAACTACTGTTTACACTCTGTGTCAAATATCTTCTTTTTTTTCATAGGTGCTTAGTAATCCATTGTTTGGTTATACTTTTGTTAGTAGGGGTCTTCTTAGTAAATAAGGCAATTAGACATAGATGACTAATCAAGGTGCTCACATGGGAAATAGATTGTGTTAAGAGCTATTAAAATAGAAGAAAACAATGGGTCTGAGGATTTTTAATAAATATTAGACTTCTCACCAGAGACTAATATTTTGATTCTTTAGAAATATATTTCTGCTGATTCTTTACAACCACAACATAGGAAACATATTTGTGAGAATATATTTTAGGTGCTTCTTGTTTATTTTAGGAAAATTTTATAGAAAAATAACATTCCAAAGTATTTTAAAAATCATTTTAAATTTAGTGTATCTGGTCTTATGTGGAGGTCCTCAATCCACTTGGACTTGAGCTTTGTACAAGGAGATAAGAATGGATCGATTTGCATTCTTCTATATGTTGACTGCCAGTTGAACTAGCACCATTTATTGAAAATGCTGACTCTTTTCCCACTGGATAGTTTTAGCTCCTTTGTCAAAGATCAAGTGATCATAGATGTGAGGGTTCATTTCTGGGTCTTCAATTCTATTCCATTGATCTAGTTGCCTGTCTCTGTACCAATACCATGCAGTTTTTATCACTATTGCTCTATAGTACATTTTGAGGTCAAGGATTGTAATTCCCCCAGAAGTTCTTTTATTGTTGAGAATAGTTTTTGCTATCCTGGGTTCTTTGTTATTCCAAGTGAATGTGAGAATTTCTTTTTCTAACTTGAATACATGGGCACAGGGAAAAATGTCCTGAACAGAACACCAATGGCTTATGCTCTAAGATCAACAATCAACAAATGGGACCTCATAAAACTGAAAAGCTTCTTTCTGTAAGGCAAAGGACACTGTAAATAGGATAAAATGGCAACCCACAGATTGTGAAAAGATCTTTACTAACCCTATATCCGATAGAGGGCTAATAGCCAAAATATACAAAGAGCTCAAAAAGTTAGACTCCTGAGAACCAAATAATACTATTTAAAAAAAAAAAGAAGTACAGAGCTAAACAAAGAATTCTCACCTGAAGAATACTGAATTGCTGAGAAGCACTTAAAGAAATGTTCAACATCCTTAGTCATCAGGGAAATGCAAATCAAAACAACCCTGAGATTTCACTTTATGCCAATCGAAATGGCTAAGATCAAAAACTCAAGATCAAACAGCAGATGCTGGCGAGAATGTGGAGAAAGAGAAACACTCCTCCATTGCTGGTAGGACTGCAAATTGGTAAAACCACGTTGTAAATCACTATGGCAGTTCCTGATAAAATTGGAAATGGTTCTACCTGAAGACCCAACTATACCACTCCTGGGCATATACCCAAAAGATGCTCCAACATGTAATAAGGACACATGCTCCTCTATGTTCATAGTAGCCTTATTTATAATAGCCAGAAGCTGGAAACAACCCAGATGTCCCTCAACAGAGGAATGGATTCAGAAGATGTGGTACATTTACACAATGGAATACTACTCAGCTATTATAAACAATGACTTCATGAAATTCTTAGGCAAATGAATGGAACTAGAAAATATCATCCTGAGTGAGGTAACCCAGACACAAAAAGAGTACACATGGTATGTACTCACTGATAAGTGGATATTAGCTCAAAATCTCTCAATGCCCATGACATAACCCACAGAGCAGATGGAACTTAAGCAGATGGAAGACCAGGGTATGGATGGTCTGCATCCTGCATTCAGTCCTGCATTGAGGGGGGAACAGGATAATCATGGGAGGTGGAAGGAAGGTGGTACTTGGGAGGGAGAGAGGAGGAGGAGGAAACAAGTGAGGGTCAGTATCAGGTACTGGAGGGGTCCAGAGAGAGGTACAGAGGGTCAGGAAATAGAATTAAAATTTGTAGTAGTAGGGGAGAGGAATTGGAGATAGCCACTGGAGGGTACCAGACTCCAGGGAACCGAGAGGCTCCCAGGACCTAACAGGGATTACTTTAGCCTAAATGTGCAGATAAGGGAAGAGAGATCTTGTAGAGGCCACCTCCAGTAGATAGGCACAGCCCCCAGTCGAGGGATGGGGCCATCCACCAATTTCAAAGTTTTTAACCCAGAAATGTTCCTGTCCAAAGGAAGAACAGGGACAATAAAATGGAGCAGAGACTGAAGGAAGGGTCATCTGGAGACTGCCCCACCTCGGGAATCCATCCTGTCTGCAGACACCAACCCTGATACTGTTGCTGTTGCCAAGAGGCACTTCCAGACAGGAACCTGGTATGGCTGTTCCTTGGGAGGTTCGGCCAGCTACCAATAAATGCAGATGCTGATGCTTGGAGCCAACCATCATCAGAATGAGCCCAGGGACCCTGGTAGGGGAGCTGGCAAAAGGACTGGAGGAGCAGAGGGTGATTGCAACCCATAGGAAGAAAAACATCAGCTGGCCGGACCACCCAGTGCTCGCAGGACTAGACCACCAACCAAGGAGTGTACAGGGAGGGAGCCATGGCTTCAGATACATGTATAGCAGAGGATGGCTTTGTCTGATGTCAATGTGAAGGAATGCCCTTGGTCCTGTGGAGGTTTGATGCCCCAGCACTGCGGGGGGTGGGGACAAATCTGGGATAGAGGGTTTGTGGAGGGGTAACTGTGAAATGGAATATCATTTGAGATGTAAACAAATGGAATGATTCATTAAAAAAAATAGAAAAGAAAAACATCATTTTAAAAATCCCTAAAGCAAGACTTAAATTTATTTCCTGCCATATAGCACCCAGTTTCATCTCTGACATCTCCTGCCAACAGTTTGGGGTATTCTTTCTGGCATGCTGTCATGTTTATCCTACTTGGGTGTGCTGCATGTATACCTATCCCACTTGTTTTTCTTCACATTAAAATGGAATGGTGCTTCTCGTATAGATCTATAACTTTAGGAATTTTATCCCCACTTCTACAGTGTATCCTGGATGTGGGCAGAAATTTTCTGATTAATTAAACTTATCTATCTCTTATGTTATCTTTATTTATTTTCTTGTACTAACAACATTCACAATAGCCAAACTTAGAAGCAAGTGATTTATTATTAATCTGCAATGGCAGTTTATCAGTTTACAGCTGGAGAAATATCTGGCATCATAGACATTGCTTATTTGCTTGAGGCATTCCCACCTGATGAATTACTTAAGAGGCTAAATTATAGATAAGAAGGGTGATTGTTGTGCAAAGACTTAGAGTGCAGCAAAGAGAGGCCCTGACAGGATATTTCCTGCACATGCTACAGTAGCTCTGTGCTTGCCCTGGGGCTCTTTCTGACTTAAGAGCAGGCATTAGTCATGGTAGCCCTGAGCCTGAGGAGGGACACGTGAAGCTGGCTTCCTACAGGGCTCTAAGTCTGCAGTGTTCACTGCCCACAACTCCACTGGACTATCTGGTTAGGTCCTTATTCATGACAGAGGGCAGCCTGTCATCTTTATTTGAGAAAAAATCTTGATTAGTATTTAAAGAGCTGCCAGATCTCCTTGATGGTGACACAGAAAACCTTGGATCCCACAGCACCTCATCTTACAGGTACTCTTTGCAGGTAAGGTTTTGTGACTTGTATATCGAGAGGTAATGCGCTGGCTGGTTTTATGTCAACTTGACACAAGCTAGTCATCAGAGAGGAGGGAACCTTATTCAGAAAATGCCTACGTAGGACCAGATTGTAGACAAGCCTGTAGGACTTTTTTTTTTTAACCATTATTTGATGGCGGAGAGCCCAGCCCATTATGGGTGGTGCCCTCCCTGAGCTGGTGGTCCTAGGTTCTACAAGAAAGCAGACTGAGCAAGCCATGAGGAGCAAACGAGTAAACAGCACCCTTGCATGAGCTTGTTTCTCCAGGACCCTTCCCTATTTGAGTACCTGTCCTGACTTCATTTGATGATAAATTATGATGTGAAACATAAGCTGAATAAACCCTTTCCTCCCCAGGTTTCTTTGGTTGTGATATTTTATCATATAAATAGTAACTCTAAGCATAAGACAGGTGATCGCCACAGTGTCCTCAGACATTGCTGGCTTATGGCCCAAATCACCCCTAGTGGAAAACCATTGGTATAAAGAAAACCAGACCACATGAGGTACGGCATGGAGATTAACCATATTGTATTTTTCTTAAGTTACATGCTTGTTCTGGGCAGGAGATACACTAGCATTTATCAATCTTCATAATGTGTGCAAAGGTGTCTGAAATGATAAAATACTATGCCAAAGTGCTGTATTATCTGTATGTCTTACTATTCCTTTTCTTTTTTTTATTGAATATATTCTTCATTGACATTTCAAATGTTATTCCCTTTCCCAGTTTCCTCCCCTCCCAGAAAACCCCCAACCCATCCTCTCTCCCCTTTTCAACCGTGGATTTTATCCCTTTAAGTTTTAAAACAACCAACAATATAAAAACTACCTTATTTTATTCTTTTTGGGAACTCTACCAGCTTTGAAATATTCCCTAGGAATGATCAGTTTTCTTTCTTGTAAATAACTCTTTAACATAGGGTTAAAATGTAGTATTTTTTGTTTATAGTAAGAATAGATGAGAGATTTCTTAAATTTAAGTAGATAAAATAAAAAGATACATCTATAGACATGAATTTGTTCCATATGTTGGACAATATTCATAGGAAACTTAATGATAACACTTTTCTATCTAGAAGAAGACTTATTTTCTATTGTTGTCCTGAAGTAATTCTGTCTGTCTCAACTCTTCTGTTACCTTATCCCAGCAGTTCTCAACCTTTGGGGGGTCAAATATCAGCTCTCCTGCTCATCTGATATTTTCATTACAATTCCTGACAGTAACAAAATTATGGCTATGAAGTAGCAATGAAATAATTCTTAGCCAATTGTCTTTGTACTGCAGTGAATTAATCAGACATGGTTTCTCTCCATATTTAATGTTTGCTGAATGAAGGACTGGATTACAGGAAACACTTTCTATAGGGTATCTGATAACTGGATTTTTCTTGATGTAAAAATTGTCATTCTCTGAGTGGGTTTCATTAGGTACCATCATGATGATCTTTTCTTCAGAGTTACACTGAGTGTTGCCCTGTGGGTTGTAGTGGTTAGCACAGTTGGCTCTGTAGGGCTTGTATGCTCATGGGGTCTGTTTTGGATGCCTGACTATCATGGAAGACCCTTCGATAATTGTTGATTTTTTTTCATGTTGATCCTGCCTACCGTCTCTTTTCATATTTCCTCAGATGTGATAGAAATCACATGGATTTAGGGCAGTGTACTTACCCAGTGAGAATAGTGAATTCAGTGGAACTTTTTGGGGTTGCTAGTATAAAGTAGCCCACGCACAGTTACTTGAACCATTTACTTACTACTTGAGTCCAAGTGCGCTGACGACCCATTTCCATGTGGATGCTGGGTATCTGAACTCAGACCTTCATGCTCAAATAGTGAGAACATTTGCCGCCTCAGCCCTCTCCAGTCATGCATTTGTTCTCATTATAGGTTGTAATCTACCTCTTTTGGGCAGTTACCTATCCTAACTAAAGCCTCCATTTTCCTCTACAATAAGACATATACTCTATCCATATCTAGTCAGTCAATTTATGCTACCTCATCTACTATCCTGTCTTCATCTCTTTATCTCTGTATCTCTACATCTGTATACAAGAGGCACTCATATGGGTTTTGACCTGTTTAATAAATTAAACTCAGTGTTTTGTTATTTATATTTTGTTTTGATTAATGTGTAGAGTGCCTTATAAGGGTGCCATGCCATCTGGCAGGAACTTGACATCGACCAATGTGAAGTTCCTCTCCCAGCCTTTGAGCCGGGAACTCCTGTGTTAGCCATATCCCCTCCACCTAGGGTGGAGCTCTCAGACCAAGGTGAAGCCTGTGGTTTCCTGAAAAACACTAGCCACATGTGAAGAAGCTTCCAGCTTTTGGGGGAAGGTTTTTCCCCTGCCTATATATTTGAAGTTCTCCATTAAACTTTGAGACCTTGAATAGTGGGTGTTATCTTGGTCTCCATCTCTTTTCACTGCCTTCCCATACATCCCCAGCTTCCCTTCCAGGTAACCCGTTCGATGTAACTATGGGCAGTTACATTAATGCTACCATCAGATATAATATTTCCCCCTTAAGTGCTATTTCACTTTCAGTTAGTATAGATGCCAAGGCTCATGAAGAGCCACCTGAACAACTTTAGAGTCATTTCTGAGTTTCTTTATTATTATTATTATTATTGTTATTATTGTTATTTTCTAAATTTTTTTATTTACATTCCAAATGATTTCCCCTTTCCCATTTCCTCCCTCCCCGAAAGTCCCATAAGCCCCCTTCCCTCCCTCTTTTCTCCATTCAACTCCCTCTCGTTTCTCTGTCCTGGCATTCCCCTACATCCAGTCTTTCCAGGACCAGGGGTCTCTCCTTCCATCTTCTTGGAAATCTATTGATATGTGAATTGTGTCTAGGGTATTCCGAGATTCTGGGTTAATATCCCCTTATCAGTGACTGCATACCATGTGTGTTCTTTGGTGATTGGGTTACCTCACTAAGGATGATATTTTCAAGTTCTGACCATTTATTTGCCTAAGAATTTCGTGAATTCATTGTTTTTAATTGCAGAGTAGTATTTCATTGTGTAAATATACCACATCTTCTGAATCCATTCCTCCATTGAGGGACATCTGGGTTCTTTCCAGCTTCTGGCTATTATAAATAAGGCTGCTATGAACATAGTGGAGCATGTGTCCTTATTGCATGCAGGTAAAGCCTCTGGGTATATGCCCAGGAGTGGTATAGCCGGATCCTCCGGGAGTGTCATGCCCAGTTTTCTGAGGAACCGCCAGACTGCTTTCCAGAGTGGTTGTACCAGCTTGCAATCCCACCAGCAGTGGAGGAGTGTTCCTCTTTCTCCACATCCTCGCCAACAACTGCTGTCTCCTGTGTTTTTGATCTTAGCCATTCTGACTGGTGTGAGATGGAATCTCAGGAGATCTAATGGCTGAGAAGCACCTAAAGAGATGTTCATCATCCTTAGTCATTAGGGAAATGCAAATCAAAACAACCCTGAGATTCCATCTCACACCAGTCAGGATGGCTAAGATCAAAAACACAGGAGACAGCAGTTGTTGGCGAGGATGTGGAGAAAGAGGAATACTCCTCCACTGCTGGTGGAATTGCAAGCTGGTACAACCACTTTGGAAAGCAGTCTGGCGGTTCCTCCGAAAACTGGGCATGACACTCCCGGAGGATCCGGCTATACCACTCCTGGGCATATACCCAGAGGCTTTACCTGCATGCAATAAGGACACATGCTCCACTATGTTCATAGCAGCCTTATTTATAATAGCCAGAAGCTGGAAAGAACCCAGATGTCCCTCAACGGAGGAATGGATTCAGAAGATGTGGTATATTTATACAATGGAATACTACTCTGCAATTAAAAACAATGAATTCACGAAATTCTTAGGCAAATAAATGGTCAGAACTTGAAAATATCATCCTTAGTGAGGTAACCCAATCACCAAAGAACACACATGGTATGCAGTCACTGATAAGGGGATATTAACCCAGAATCTCGGAATACCCTAGACACAATTCGCATATCAATAGATTTCTAAGAAGATGGAAGGAGAGACCCCTGGTCCTGGAAAGACTGGATGTAGGGGAACGCCAGGACAGAGAAGCGAGAGGGAGTTGAACGGAGAAAAGAGGGAGGGAAGGGGGCTTATGGGACTTTCGGGGAGGGAGGAAATGGGAAAGGGGAAATGATTTGGAATGTAAATTAAAATAAAATAAAATAAAAAAAGAAATGTTCAACATCCTTAGTCATTAGGGAATGCACATCATTTCTGAGTTTCTTGAAGAAAAGCCCTGAGCTTATTGAAGACAACAAGAGAAATGGTAAAGGCAGCAGAGGTGGTGGCAGAGCAGGCTGAGAAGATGTGCCCTGTCTGAGGAGGAAAGAAACATCTCCTGCTGGCAGGGGACATTCAGACTGGGCCAGAGCTGGAGGCCAGTCTCCCTCTCAGCTGCTGAGAAAGCTCTGTTGCTTGGGACTGCTGTTTCTTATTCTTTTGAGCTCCCAGAATACTCTCACCCCTTGCCACTGGACAGAACCTAAGCATGCTTTTTCCTTCTTGTCCTACCAAATCATACAAAGGCCTTTCCCACTTTGGAGGATGTAAATACTGCCATTTTGATGAAACAGGCAGAATTGTGGTGTTTTCATCTGGGCTGCAATATTCTTTGCCTGAGTTTCAGACTATATTTTACCTAATCCTAGCTATCTCCTCTACCACAGCTAGGATTTTTTGTCACTAGAACTTGTAAAATATGCCTCCCAATAAGCTCTTATAAAATGTACTAATTAGCTTATTAATTCATGTGTGTCTACATATTCCAAAAACTGATATCAGGAATGGCTCTAATCACAGGACACTTAAGAGATCAAAAATGGTGGTTACACTTTGATTCTAACAGGTTCCCAAACATTTTTTCACTGAGAGGCTTAACTCAATCTTCAAAAAAAAAATATTGTTTAATTCTTCTATGTAGTATACAGTATTGTTTCTTTTTCCAGCGGAGGCTATGAAACAGCAGGAAAGAGACTCCGTTTGTGCCACACATCTCACCCACTGAACACTGGGAATCCTGAGCTCAGACATTGAACATTTCCCTCTTTCCATTACATTTTAAGGAGTGTTTATCTCTTTCTGTGTTTAAATGTGATCATGATATTGTTGTTTCCCCATCTCTTACTTTTTTGCAAGGTTATCTTCACTTGTAATTTCATAGGTGACTCAACTTGTCTAAAACCAGGCTCTTGTATATATTTTATAGACATTATTTAGTCTATATTTTGCCTCTGATGTTCCTTACCTTAGTAAATAAACCATGGTACTTAGACCATGTGGATACTCTTATAAGCATATCCAACTTTTAACATTGAGATACTATGTTGTTGTCTACAAAGTCCTGTTCAAGTACCATACAGTTGAGTTTACAAAAATAATGAAGAAATCCCATAATGTTTAAGTATGTTTACCACATGGGGTTGGCTACGTATGACCCAGAAGCTTTCACTGAAGTTGGACAATGGGCTATCTTACACCTGTTGTCATTTTCTCCAGCATAGCTGTTCTGATTCAAGTCCTTATCTTCTCTTGGGGTGGGTAGAAGGATTTCCCAGTGAATTACATGCTTTTGCCCCTCCTCTCACTTACTGTAGATTCCTGCTAAAATGTAATGTCTTCTCACAGACAAACTCCAGTGTAAGCTGGCTGTCGTGCTGCTGTTGTGTGTGGGAATCCTGTCTCTTGCTCCCCTCCGTGTATACAGGCCCACTTTCTCTAGTCATCCCAAGCATAATCTGCCTCAGCAGTTTTGTCCTGATGCTCCTCTGCCTTAAACTCCACTTCTCCAGGTACACATGTGGGCTCCCTCTTCACTTTCTCTGGATCTAGATCATGTGGCATTTCTTCTTGAAGGCTTTTTCATTTATTAGTCACCATGTGCTTACAGTAGCATCCTAGAATCCCATCTTGCTGTGCTTTTTCTCTCATAGATCTGATCACTAACTGCTATTATATTAGAACTATTTTTTCTTATCTATATCCACATTCAAATGCAAGCCCCATGAGAATATGGTGAACCAAGGCATTGCCTGTTTTGTACGCTGGTGTAGTTCTAGTACTCAGAACAGTGCCTGGCTCATTTAATATACTGAACATATATGTGTGGGCAGAGTATCATATATAAGGGTGGTCATATATAAGGGTGTCTGGGCCTAATGGAATACTCAAGTGGATAAATCACTGCTCCTATTCCCAAGTACAGATCACATGATATATGAACACTTCTGCACTGTGACACTCCAGACTTTGAATCTTTTCCAATATCAACTGGTTCTTGTACAGACTTCTCTGGATTTAATGTTTCTTCTTCATCTCCACAAAAATGGGCATTTGGAATGAATTTTATAGCAGAGCACAGGTTAATATACTGTAGCGCAGCTTCTCTCAGGAGAGGGTGGCTCTTTCATGATAATGATGGTGATAACAGAAAATACAGAGAAAGAAGTGGGAAAGTTGGGAAAATTTAGTTCCAGTTCTGAAGGAACCTATAGTTAGCTTGAAGGTGAATACCCTTCTGAAACAATTGCAAATTAAAAAAAATAACAAAAGCCAGTCCCCTTTCCAGTGAGAGCACATCTGGATGCTGATGAGCTGCCTCAGTGGGTCAAAGTACTTACCACAAAACTTGTTGGCTTCGGTTTGATTCTTGGAATCAAACCTCCCAAGAGTTGTCCTCTTGTATCCATGTCTGTGCTATGGGATGTACACCATGGGACATGAATTCATATACACACATTGTATACACACAACATTAGTAAATTAAAGTTACAGCTTAATCACCCAGAGTCCAATGCTTCATATCTGAGGCTGGATTTTTATTTCAGACAAAAAATGACTTCAGAGATGGCAAGCAGTGCAGTGAGAACTCATCATGGGAATGATGGAATAGCAGTGATCATTGTAAACCCTGTGCCAGGCATTGTCACGCATTCTGTTGTTAGAGTTACTTAACGCTCACCCTGTGAAGACGATGTGTGAATGCTCTTCCCCAAGTTGTTTTAATCACTTGGAGCTGTCCCAATTAAGGTAGCTGTCAGGTGTAATGAGCCTCTGGTCACTGGTGGTGTTCAGCAATGGTGTATGTATTTTGTTTCATTTTTGGTTTTTGTAGAGATATGGTCAGGTAGCAGGTAGTCTAAGCTGACCTTCAATCAGCTGCATATCCAAGGATGTCCTTGAACTTCGAATTCTCTTGTTTCTACTTCCCACATGCTGCAATTGCAAGCATGCACCACTATACCCATGTTTATTCAGTGTTGGATACAAAACTCAGAAGCTGGAACTGGTGAGATGGCTTAGTCAGTGAAGAGTCTTCCCAAAACCTGCAACCTGGCTTTGGTCTCTATGCCATACATGGTGAGGGAGCACAGAACTCAGTCTTACAAGTTACTCCCTGCTCTCCACATGCATGCTGTGACACATGCACACAACTAGCATGTGAATACCCATATGCATGCCAGAACTAATTATTGAAAAAGAACTGAAAGTACGCAAATCTTCCTGCATGCTAGGTAAGTACACTACCCACTGAGTTCCCTCCCCAGCCAAATATCATTATAGACAGATTGCAGCAAAGGAACATTCAGGTCATGTGGAAATGGAAGCTGAGGTTAAGTTTTCCTCTAACTATGAATATCTAATATGATACTGATCATATTAGTTATGATTAGTCATATAAAGTTATGATTCTTTCTCTACATATTTCTGGAGTGTCTCATGTGCCTAGCACTGAGGGTGCAAAGATAAATGTGGTAAAGCCAATATCATAAGAAACCAGCCATCATTGCCGAATTAAGGGAAGACATACTTAAGAGAATAGTATTCATTTTTGTTAAGAAAAGTAAGTAGGAAAGGACAGGCTTTAGTGATGCATTAGGCAGTCTTGGAAGAGCCGGAGAGGAAGGTTGAGCCTAATGTCTTTCTGAGTGTCTGAGAAAGGAGAATTAGGGGATTGGAACCCGCATGTTATGAAAGTCCCATAAGAATAGTGAATCATTTGCTATCAAGATATGTAGTAAAGCTAAATTAATTCAATAGAGAGTAATTATTTTCTGAAGTACTTTGCAACTCTTGGAACAAATGTGCTTCTTTTATTTCCAAAACCTCGTAAAGATTATTAACTTTCCCATCCTCCACTGTGCCTCTGCAGTTGAGGGCATGAGATAGAACAGTCTGTAAGTAGGATACAAGTGAGATGTCTGTTGCCTGGACAGTGGTTCTAACAGCAGGGCAACTGTGGCCTTTATTGCCCCTGGGTGCCTCATGCTGCTCATCTCTCACACGTGTCCCAATTCGTCTCAACAGAGAGTCGTAGTTACTAGCTGGGACATGATGTCTAGGTGGGCGGGGGATTCCCCGCGGTGTTTAAGTCATAGTTGTCTCTGAATTTGGCTGGCATGTTCCTGATTAGTTTACTAACAATTGGGTTTTTTTTCTTCTTATGCCATATGCTATTCCATGATTCATCAGCTTTGAGTCTGTTGCCTTGAAGGTGAAACAATTTCTTCCAATGTTGATATTTCAAAATCTTGTAGATAACAAGCACACACATATGCAGAGTCCTTTCAGAAGTTTTAAACATTTGGAGAGGAATGAATTAAGCTGCTACAAATGGAAAGGAGTGTTGAAAATTGTAACAGTTCTATCCAGCCCTCTTTTGTGAACGGCTGCTGGACACTGAAAGGCTACTATTTTTTTCCTATTTTTGTTTTTCTTTGTGAAATTATTGATTGTGTACATTACATATAATTTAAAAACTTTTAACATTTTACCTAAGTAACTTGCTTTCTATTTTAATTTTTTGGGTTATAAAATCTTTACCTGGCTAAGTGAATAAGGTTTGATGTTCAAATTAGTGGTTTATATTGTAATCATGGCTGCTTTGTGTATTCAGTGAGCAGCAGTGACTATCCAAACTTCAAGAAATATCCTGTAAATTTCTGATATAAACAATAACCTTTTCAGTGTTTGAATACAAAATGAAGCAGTTCTTTCTGCATGGACACTTTTTAAGCATTTAGAAGATTAGGCACCTGATTGGTGCAGACCACATTAACTTTCTGTAGACAGTTTTCATCAGTGCTCTGAGTGCATTGAAATGTTTTAGCTGCCTGTCTCATACTCAGGATGCTGGTGACTGTGTTTTAGGGAAGAAAACTTGTAATTTCATGGTCTGAATGCATGTGAGAGAAGATCCATGTGAATTGTATGTATGATTGGAAAGAAATTTTTAAATGATCCTAATTTTCAGCATATCTTTTTATCTCCTGCTTACGTGGTTTTAGCTCCTCTTTGGTTCAGGTGTGCTGGTGTCCCTAAGCCTTTCTGGGCCTCAGCTGGAGAAAGTGGTGATTGACAGGAGCCTGGTGGGGAAGCTCATCTCAGACACCATCAGTGATGGTAATTATACCCATGTGCAAATCAATTGTCCACATTAACAGTGGGGCAGGAGAAATACTTTGTCAACAGGTAGACTAATTATTACCACTGGGGACTTGCAAACACAACAAGTAATTGCTTGTAATAGCAGACTTATGACTCCTGGGACCAATACAGGCTTCAACTAATATTTAATGTCTGTGCACTTCTCATTAAGTGTTAGGCTCAGAATCTAAGCACTTTCCAATCTTTCCTTTACAGTTTGGAATGTAATTTTAAAATAAACTTTTTTCATCCATTAAAAATGATTTATCTGTTATTGACAATTAAAATTTTTCCAAATGGATTATGTTTAAGTAGTACAAATATGCTGAGGCAGGCAGCCGTGGAATACCTTGAGAAGTCAGTGTCAGATACACTAGGGAAGACTGGATCTATTAAGCGGCAGCACCATGCACGGTTGGTATAAAGCACATTAAAAAGATTTTTAAGCCGTTTATTGAGTTGGAAGTTTAATGATATTTTTTGAGCCATTAAGGTTCCATGCTGGGTGCCATTCTATTTAATTCAAGAAAGGGACTATATACGATATGATCATTTTTATTCTAGTAGGTAAAGAAAGTGAAACTGAGCCACTCAGGATAATGGTCAGGCTTATGTAGTTCGTAAGTGACTGAACCAAGATCTGAATATAAGTTCTCACCTATGTCTTTGCTGCTAGACTCTGATGACTATAGCTTTTAATATTCTGTTTCTTTATTTGGGGTAAAAGCAGTCTCAAAACAGGCTATATTATCATGAAAGATTACAAACAGTATCTTAGTTTGAATAAGAAAGGAAGATATGGTGTTGCAGAAAGGACAGAGGTGAGAATGGAAACCCTTCTTTCCACTGTATGCACTCTAAGCACTTCTGAGTACAGTCAGGCATAATCACATAGCTTTAAGAAAGAAGTCTGCAGGACAGCTATCACTAGCAGCAGTACTAATAGTAACAGGCTAGGGAAAGACTGTGGGCATGTTATTTCCTCTACTGTGTAGGAGTGTGATGCCAAGAGAACTCTGTGAGAGAGTTCATCATGGAGCCCTTCACTGTCTTTGCACATAGCAGTGGCTAAGATGGGCTCTCCTATTTTTGTTGTTCTGGTAAGTTGAACAGGGAACACTCAACGCCCTTCTGTCTGAGTTGTCTTTTTTCATGTGCTTCTTTTATATGTACCCAAACAATGCACTCTCATGGGACATGGGAGTGATGCAGTTCTTGGCAGCTCTCCAGCTCCTCCACTGTTGGGCACTGCATGTGCATCCAGAGGTGGAGTGAAAAAGTATACAAGATGTTAAGTAATTTCTTTTTGCATTTTCCTTTGTTCCCCTGGGAAAAATTCACATTACAATGGCTCTTATATAACTCATGATATTATCTACCTACTTAAATTCTTTAGTAATCAAACTGCAGAAGTATTTTTGTTGATATTCATTATTAAATATTAATTTATATAATATGCATATTTGGGTATAGCATATTTTCATCCATTTTGTAAGTCTTCAAAAGAAGGATAACAGATGAAACATTTTAAATAAAAAATTTAATTTGGTAGAGAACACTGATTAGTATCAATCTAGTTTACTCTCAAATGGCTTCTGTGAATGTAGAAACAGTACATAAACACAAATAAAAGTTTCTATCTTTTTTATGCTTTTTCTTTTTATTGAGGCAGACTCATATTATGTATCCCTAGCTAGTCTCAAACTTTGCCTGCCTCTGCCTTCTACTTGGTGGGATTAAATATGTGCCACAGTGCCCAGCCTCTTTTATGTGTTTTGAGCTCTGGTTCCCAAATATTTCCTTTGGTGGTGTCCTCAAGCATTAGTTTATATGGAAATAGTCCCTGAAAAAGAGGAGGCATACCAAATCTTCATTGTCTTGTTGATGGCTATTGTTTGTTTCTAATATCTTTACTATCATTCAAATACACTTGGGGAATGTTAATAACTTCTATTAATATTTATTTTCTGACAGCATCTTTTAATAATAATTCAGTGAAAGTGTATTAACTTGTTATAACTTTGTTCTAACTTGGAATCATTAAATCTTTGTTTTAGCTCTCCTTACAGACAGTTTCATCATCTTATCATTTCTGGCACAAAACAAACTATGTTTTATTCAGTTTACAAAGAAGATGGATTCTCTTGATGGAAACAAGAGGCTGGAAAAACTCTCAGCCTTGGATTATAAGGTAGAGATTTCAATGTATACAATCATATTACTACCCATTAAGGTGCTCTAGAGGACTGCACAAGTTCATGTCACTGTTTTTATTCTTGAGCATATGTGGGTTTTGGGAAGCCCCAGTGCGCCATTGAAAGCCTAACAAATGACATATTTAAGCCCATGGAGGTCAAAGTTGGCTTGCTTGCTAATGTTCCTCTGTACTGCACTTCTCATTCCCCTAAGTATCCAGATAGTTGCTCTGGATTTCATGATGATAAAGGAAAGAAGGGTCTTTCAAAGATTAATAGAGAATATGATAAGTAATGGTAAGACCCTCACATCCCACCCCCAACTATGACTGGAGGAAATGCAAAAAGACATTTCTGTGAGGTGTGTCAGTCTTTCTCCTCTGCTAACTCCAGGTAATTTGTTCCCTGTATCACCAACTTCACATCTGCTAAGGCAGGATTTTTATTTTAAGTGATGTGCTTAAATTTTCCACATAACATTTTGACTGCTAGTAAGGCACCCTCTCTGCAAGGGTGAGCATCTAATGCATTTTTCCAGGCTGTTTCAGTTCAAGGCGTCTTTTCAGCACTGACCTGTGTTTGCAAGACTGATCCAGCCTCTGTGACGTGGATTTGAGACAGTTCACTGTTCAGTGGGAATAGAGCTGATATACAGCTTTCTTAAAAGCCATGCACATAGGTGCCATCCTCAGGTGTCCACAGCAAAGGCAAAGGGAGCCCCGTGCCTTGTAATTGGTCTATGTGCTTGGATGCTGATTTTTGTACCTAACTTTCTGTACTTTGGAATTGTTATTCACTATGATTGGACTGATAGAGGTATAGGAAAGATTTAATTTGTTTAATAAAAATATCTATTCCTATAAGAAAGAGTTTTAACATGGAAAAAGTTACCTGAAATAAGTTTTTCACTATGACAATAAAATACAATCTGGTTTATATGCCAGATTTGTAGAGCTTTTATAAAATTAGCATGAGAATAATTTTCTCTAGCTGGCAATTTATGATATCCATGAGTATATTTAGTCAAAAAAATTAAAGATTCCCTTTAACATTATTATAGCACTGTTTTTCCCAAATAGTTATCTTAGATTGATTTTAAAATGTTGTTTTTTCCTAATATTGATCTTTAAAATATATCATTGTTCATTAGCTGAAGCCATTTAAGTTGTTATTTATCTTTTTATTTAACATTCCATAGGACAGTTCCTTTTTTAGAGGTGTGATGAGCAGCGGGTGGTGTCTTCTTGACTGAAGGGTGGCGATAATGTGAGCCACGGAAAACTGCAAGGGCATCAGCTTGTCTTAAAAAATATAAAGAACGGGCTAGTCTTGGGGCCTGTGTTGCTTAAATAGGGGAATTAATACATGACTTCTGCCTTTGGGCTTGAGAAATTATTGACCCTGTGCATCATTACTCCACGGCAGTATGACCATTTCCTTGAGGAAACACCAGGAATTTCATTTCTTGCTTCAATGTTTGATACTTAAGATAATTAATGATCACCAAACAATAAATGATCTGCATTATACAAAAACTAAATATGCCAATCACCCATTTTTAACTTGACTTTATCATCTAGAAATTTGTGACACGTCTTAATGGCAAGATGGACACCAAATATAATGTGCTCTTATCTTTAAGTATTTAACAATTATAGCTTTTTTCTCAAAAAAAAGGAAGAAAATTACAATAATCACACTGAAAACCTAACTATAAGTATTTAAACTTAAAAACATACAGTGTACCTGTGTTTTATCATTACCCATTTGGATTTTAAAGCAAGGACATGTATCGAGTATTTATAATTCTGATTTTTCTTTCCAGCTATACCATAATTTAATTATTTCACATTGAAATAATTTCGACAAGAAGAATTTCAGGGTAAATATCCTGAAAGTGTTGACCTTTAACAGGCAAGCTTTTCTGTCCACGTTTTTAAAATCTAATTCAGTTTAACAGATGAGGGACAGTGCAAGGAGTTAAATGTTTACCATGAGAGAACAACACTGGTAATTACTTTGATTTTAGTTCTTTTTGATGTGTATTCAGAGGATGAAGAGGTCAATAATATTATGGCCATGCAAATAGAAAAGAGTTTCTTTTGACCATGTTGGAAAAAAAATAGCAGAGGATTATTAAAGCATTAACCTTGATTTTAATGGCCTTGGTTGAGTGGTGAGATCACAATTTGGATGAGCCTGATTATTTACTAAATACAATACATAAATGCAACGGGTTCTTAACACCCATTGCACTCTGGCATTATCGCATTACTGCCATCCTTTGTTGCCTTGCAGACAGGAATATGAAAGCAATCTGTCATGTAGTGAGACTGGCTCCAGAAGCATTTCTCTGATAAGAAGACCCCCTGCCCTTTGCTAGTGTCTGGTCCAGTAGGCTTAGCCATGCGCTTAATCCCCAGAAAGTGGTTCGATTATTGCTGACCAGCAATGGCAAGATAGTTTTTTTTTTCCTTCCAAGCTATCAACCTTCCATTAATTCCTTAAGCAGAAATACGGTGCAATCTATATTTCCTTGGCATGTGTCACCCAGATGGTGCCGTGCTTATGTTTTCAAATAACCATGTTCCAAAATAACATAGTTTGAATAATAAATTCGACAAATCCTTCCTAAGAAAGAGAAGTGTAATTCTCAGAAGCTGCATAAACTTTCATGCACAACGCCATGGCTTATCCCTTTATGCAGAATATGTGTGTATATGTCTCATATTCTCTTAAGAGATATTTGCCTCGAGTTGCTTTTCCTTTTGTTGTTGTCAGTCATTGTTAAAATCTTATGTCTTAAATAGTAGTCAGACAGTCTTGGTCAGCAGTACTGAACGTGTCATTTAATACAGCTGATCCTAAACCCTGTGTGTAGGTCGATGCTGTCAAGCAACCATGACTGTACATTTCAGTATTGATTGGAATTGCTACATCTAGTTCCACCCTACCTCACATTTCTCTTTTTCCTTTCCTCTGCTAAAAATTGGGAGAATTTAAACATATGTCTTTTTTATATATGTGTCAAAAGAATTTGGTAAATTCTGACACCCTCATAAGCACATGTTGAAGATGCATATCTACTTGAGTATATTACATTTACAGATGCTTTGATTTTCTTTTGAAATAAATGATTTTGCATCCTTTAAAAGAAACTTTTTCATATGTGTTGTTTGTCTTTGACCATTAGATATCCTATTATGACATACCTGGCCCAGCCAATAGGACAATAGATCGTCACTTAGCTGTCAACTCCACTCAGGATCTAGTTGTTTGCTGGTGGCCACTGGTCAGTGATGATGTTTGGCCTTGGACTCCAGTTTCTTCTGAGAAGGACAGAGCCAATATGCTGCTGTTGGGTTTTACTCAAGGAGGACTGCAGGTAAATCTAAAACAAATGTATATATTTTAATGAAGGGAAAATCAAATAGTATTACTGGCTTTTCTATTCTGATATATATGTGAATAAAACCTATATTTTATATTTTCAAATATTCAAAAAGGAAATTGAATATAAAATGAGATCCTAAATGCATCCTAACTTGAGCATAAGCAGACGACTCTATAGCTGAAGTAATGCAGTGATTGAGAGCATAGGCTTGTAGGTTCAAGTGCTGGCCCTGGTGCTACCTCACTCTCCACTTGAGAGAGTTACTAACCTACTCAAGTTATAGTTTATTTGTAAAGTTAAGTTGATGAAAAAAGTCTATGCATTATAGCAACACTTACAGACAACAAACTTTGACTGACACTGTTGATCGGAGATTTTGTGCCTGGAAAAACCCTTAATAACCATGAGTCAGATGCCTATTGTGTGAACGTCCCTGTGAAGCCATACTGTCAGGAGGCAAGAAGCTGCAAGGCAGGCTGGTCACAGCCTATCCTCTCATCCAAGGTCTTACCTCCCATGGGAGCCCTGGAAGGACCGTGTCCAAGGCCACGACAGTGTTCTCACACTGTCTGTCCCTCACAGTGCTGTGGTCTTTCATTTTGTACCCATATAGACACAAACTTCTTTTTTATAATTGGGGTTTTTTTTATAATTAAATTTTTTATAATTAAAAAAGAGTTTTTTTATAATTAAAAAGAGTTCTCTCCCTTTAAAAAATTTAGTTTTAGCTGGGTGAAACAACTCTATTCCAATATTTTCCTTTAAACCTTTCAGACTTTAAGAAGTATTTCTCAAAATAAGTGTTCTAGGATAAAGTGAGTAGGTCTGTGCCTTCTCTTTTTCCACTTACATAAACTTTTACTCTTTGAGTTTCATTTATTTTGGAGACAGGTTGTTGTGTTTTTTTTTTTTGTTTGGTTGGTTGGTTGGATTTTAAATGTAGCCTACAGATAGTAAGAAGACGGCAACACGCTCCTGATCCTCCTGCCTTAGTTCCTTGAATGTTGAGTTTGAAGGCATGTGTCACCATGTCCAGCTTTAGGCTGCCTTTTAACCTTGAAGGGCCCTGGTACATATCTGATATGTGTGTCTTCTTCAAGAACTGGGCCTTTCCCAGTTCTTCTGCAGTCAGCTTTCCCAGTTCTGTGTTCTGGCTTTGGGTAGGTAACTTAGTTTAACTGACTTTAGCTTTCTTATTTTTAAGATAGTAAATTTGAACCAGATAAGTTTGCCCCACGCTGCTGGTGACCCTAATGTGCGTGGGTAACACAGATCTGTCTTAGCCAGTTTATTCAGTTCTTTAGTATACACTGAACTCAAACTCAGCTCGATGCAAACTGGTCTTGACCAGCCTTTCCAGTGTTGCTTTCTTATATAAATCTATGCTCTGGCCAAATGAATTTACTCACTGACTCAGTTTTTCCATTTCCAATTACTGTGGTGTTTCTGCCTAAAGTAGCCAGCAGCTTTAAGCATGATCTTGCTTAAGCACTGTGTTTCATCCCAGATGGTAGGAATAAGAAATTGTCTTGCCTGCAAGGACCTTAGGTTTTTCCCAAGAAGAAACAAATATGAAAATAAGTAAGGAGAGCGTCAGTTTTCTATAGGTAGAATGTGTGTAAGCTATAGTAGGAGCCACAGGGAATGATTGATTCTACTTACAGATAGTAAGATTAAAGTATCCACTTGATAAAAGCATCTGTATTGGTTTTTAGAAATTTGCATATGATTTGTGAATATCACTTTTGGTGCTACTGGGAATCATCTAGTCTAGAGCCTCTTTCATGTGGGGTAAAAACATTCTACCAATGAGCCGTGTCCTAAGCCCACACATGATTTTGAACCACTTATTGCTTAATATACTCTTTCACTTCCAATATTTCATTATATGCAATTTATTTTCCTGGCAAGGGCTTTTGTTTTAGGATTTGGTCCTTTAAATTGTCTATCAAAATTCATCTGTTCAAAAAAATTTTTTTCCAGAAACTCTTATGAATTTCACTATGCAAAAGCTAAGTGTTTTTTAGGGGGAAATAATTGTTTTCCTTCATATGAAGACATAATCTTTAACTGGAACAGTTCTAGCATATCTTGAACTAAAGCCACCAGTGGCTAAAGTTGTAGTAGTCAGAACTGTTCATTCAGTGTCCTTCCACTAGGAGCAACAGACTTTAACTCTGATTATAGCAAGAATAATAAGACAATATGCTTTTAAGCCCTAAAGTTATAACCCAAAAGAGAAATGAATCTTCATACATAGAGAATAAATTAAATAACTTTTGAATCTGTTAAACTATAGATTTTTTAAAATGTATTATTCACATAGGCTTCATCAAAAAAGATAATAAGCTTTTATTTTGACAGTGGCAGAATCCTAGAACAGTAGTTCATATCCTGGTACTACATTACAGTTGCCTGCAGAGCTTTTGAGACTGGGCCACCAGAAGACTTCCATCAGACTCCGGTCAGGAGGGGGCATAAGTAATCTGTTTCGGGTTCCCTAGGTGATCTCGTGTACATCCAAATTGAGACCCACTGCTTTACAGCAAACTTAAAGAAATGAAAGCAGAAGCCATCTTTTTTCATAACAGACCATGGAAAGGATAAAGCCCACATACTGCCGCCAATGAGAGTTGTAACAGAGAGTCTAAGTAGAAAATTGGCTTACCAAGCTGCTGAAAAATAAGAAAACAAAGGAAGCAGAAATCAACTCTCTGTGACCAAATTATCTGTCTTCTGAGGGAAAACATTATAAAATTTATTTTATGGATATTAGAAAATGCCTGGTCCAATTTCACACCACAAAGTTCTAAACAAATATTGTTTATCTTAATTATAAGCACAGAGCAAGGGGAATTATGTAATCTAAGAAAATGATTCTTTTGAAAAAATATATGAAAAGTAATGTAGAAAAGTGAATTTTATTTTTTTAATTTACATTCCAAATCACTTCCCCTTTCCCGTTTCCTCCCTCCCCGAAAGTCCCATAAGCCCCCTTCCCTCCCTCTTTTCTCCGTTCAACCCCCTCTCATTACTCTGTCCTGGCGTTCCCCTACATCCAGTCTTTCCAGGACCAGGGGTCTCTCCTTCCATCTTTTTAGAAATCTATTGATATGCTGATTGTGTCTAGGGTATTCTGAGATTCTGGGTCAATATCCCCTTATCAGTGACTTCATACCATGTGTGATCTTTTGTGATTGGGTTACCTCACTAAGGATGATATTTTCAAGTTCTGACCATTTGCCTAGGAATTTCGTGAATTCATTGTTTTTAATTGCAGAGTAGTATTCCATTGTGTAAATATACCACATCTTCTGAATCCATTCCTCCGTTGAGGGACATCTGGGTTCTTTCCAGCTTCTGGCTATTATAAATAAGGCTGCTATGACTATAGTGGAGCATGTGTCCTTATTGCATGCAGGTAAAGTCTCTGGGTATATGCCCAGGAGTGGTATAGCCGGATCCTCCGGAAGTGTCATGCCCAGTTTTCTGAGGAGCCGCCAGACTGCTTTCCAGAGTGGTTGTACCAGCCTGCAATTCCACCAGCAGTGGAGGAGTGTTCCTCTTTCTCCACATCCTCGCCAACAACTGCTGTCTCCTGTGTTTTTGATCTTAGCCATCCTGACTGGTGTGAGATGGAATCTCAGGGTTGTTTTGATTTGCATTTCCCTAATGACTAAGGATGATGAACATCTCTTTAGGTGCTTCTCAGCCATTAGATATTCTTCAGGTGAGAACTCTTTGTGGAGCTCTGTACCCCATTTTTTAATAGGGTTACTTGCCTCTCTGGAGTTTAACTTCTTGAGTTCTTTGTATATCTTGGATATTAGCCCTCTGTCGGATGTAAGGTTGGTAAAGATCATTTCCCAGTTAGTTGGTTGCCGCTTTGTCTTTTTGACGGTGTCTTTTGCCTTGCAAAAACTTTGTAATTTAATGAGGTCCCATTTTAAATTAAAAAAAAAAAAAAAAAAAGAAAAGTGAATTTTTATCAGCAAATTCATTAAGAGCTCATTTTCTGGGTTTGGAGATGGTTCAGTTGCAGTCCAGCCCAAGGACCTCAGTTTGATTTACAAGACCAAGTAAAAGGCCAGGTGTGGTCCTCACACTGGGGAGCTGGAGACACAGGATCCCCAAGGCTCTCTGAGCAGCCAACCTAACCTAAACTGTCAAACGCCAGGTCCTCATTAGAGATCCTGCCTCAAAAAGGCAAGGTGGATGTCCTGAGGAGTAACCCACGTGGACACACCTGCACACATCCATGAGCCTGTACATGGATAAACATGTTTTAGCAGTTTATGGTTTAGCATGTGTTATATGGAGATATCTTCATTCACATTTATTTTTACTCCTTTTACTTTGTTTTGAGAAGTTCTTACTGTTTTCTTACTGTTCACTTTGACAAGAATGTCACAACAGCTCATTCTTCCCCTTTATGTTTATGCAGCTATTGTAGCTTTTGTGATGTGTAAATCTGGTACTTCTTTTTGCATGTGGTACTCACATCAAAATATCTATTGAGAGACCGCATGACCTTGCTCACCAAACTAACCACGGATACATACACAGAACTATGCAATCTAGGACTTGTTAGAGCTAGATAAATAAAACCTCACAACCACATTTTTCTTCTTATAAGATGTTTTGTGGTTTGTGTTTGTTACTTGGTTGGTTGAAACTACTTATGGTAGTCCAGGCTATCCCCGAGCTCTCAGTTGTCTTGCCTCTGCCTTCACTGTGCTAGGATTCAGGCAGTTTTGCCGTATCCATTGTCTTGTATGAATGAAGCCTTGTTTTAGGCTCTTTTTTTAAAAAGCAGTAGCTGATGGGAAAGGATTTATGTGTCCAATTATTAGAACAGTATAGTTTGGCAAGGCATCCAGAAAATATTACAGATATTTTTAATGGAAAAGCCAGAATATTTATGAATACCATGGACAACAGGGTGCACCTGTGTTAGCTTTTAGCTAGGTATATTCTGTTTTACGGAATTTTAATACTGGGTTGATATGTATTTATTACAAAATATAATGCATATAAAGCAAACCACAAAATTAACGCATGGCTATTACAAGCAAAACACCCTTGGAATCAGCAGCCCTGTGAAGCACCTCCCTGTCCTGTATCAATCTTAACTGCAACTCTCTTCACCAAGGTAACGGTTGCCATCAGCTTCAACCACTTTCTTATTTACTTATAAGGTGTGTGTACATTCCCAGAAGCATTATATTCATTTAGAGCATTCCAGGGTGTATCTTAGCCTACAAGTTCCCACTGGTCTGTTTCTTTCCTTACAAGGTTCCTGCTGCAACTCTGGTGTCTGTGGACTGGGTCTTGTTTATATATACATGGCACCCTTTAACATGTTTCTCTGTCCTCACACAGTTCTCCAAGTTTATAGCTTTGGTGGGAATCTCTGGAGTAGTTCTTCTTTTAGCATCAGGCATGTCAGTTCAGGTTCATTTGCTTTCTTAGTTGTTTCTGTTTTTTGATGTTAGCTGTTGATGTTCGGTTCCAAGGTTCATGAAGTCATTTACAGAATGGTAATTTTATAATTAGATAATTTCATTTTTATTTATTATTTGGACTCTTGTAAAATAACACCTCTTTCAGCCATATATAAAAAGCTGAATGAATGTCTATTTTCTTACCATTTGTTGAGGTAATAAATGATCTATAATAAAGGTGTTTGATTTTAATTTTTAGAATAGCATTATTAATTTGTAGATCTAAGAAAATGATCATTTTCATTCTATTTTATACATTCAAACATTCTATTTTATGTTCATAAATTATAACTGTATCTTTTAGAAGATTAGATTACCCTTTTTTTTTCTAGCAAAAGTATCTTCAAATTGCTCTCTGTTGTTATGATCTCAGCAATCTTGGTGGATTCCCTGCTGTTGGGTGTGAGGGTAGGTCACACCCATCGTGTACATTTTCTGTCCTGGGCTGGAATCAGCCATTTCTCTAAGACACTACTTTTTTTTTTTTTTAAAGTAAAATGGTATTTTTGAGTCTAATTCTGAGGGACATTAGCTTGTTGTTTCTGGGTTGGTCATTGTCTAAATTTCTTCAGTAGCAGTATTTGTATTTGTATACATAGTCACAATATGTCCATATTGATACTATTCGCTCAGTACTACAGAGTTCCTATTTTTTATACCAAAACTCACAGTTTCCAGGAATACATGGAATAAGTTAGATCATATAATTTCTTATTTTCTGTGTTCTATCTCATACATGCCTTGTCAGGATAATCATGTTAATGTCAACACTAGATTTTAATAGTTAAGGGTGTTTTGTTCATTTCTCTCATTTTAAATAGTCTAAATTATTATGATATGTTTATTGCATATAATTATTTCTTTTTAAAATCCTAACCTACTGTTCATGGATATTTTGCTTTGCTATCTAAAAGAATTGTCTGTAGTATATGGAGATTTAAAGAGAATGAAAAATTAAGGTACCACTGGTGCTACTTTCAAAATTAGGGATATATAATAAGACTTTTGATTAGAACTTGAACTCTGTGTTAAATTCTGTGTTGGGATCCATGTGTTTTTATTTGTTTGTATAACTATTGGGAAGTGTTTATTGAAAAGACTGCTTTCTTCATTGGCTTTCCTTTGCTCTTTGTTGAAAATCATTGGGTTTCTATTCTGTCCCATTAAGTATTTGCCTATTCTTTAATGAAGTAAGTCTTTGACATATTGTATTGACTACTTTAAAAAGCAGTTTTGTAGATTGGAAGACTATATTTATACAAACATGTAAGGCTACAGCTTACCCACACCAAGAAGTATGGATGCAAGAGTGTCCATGCTTCCCAGTGACGTGTTTATCCTAAGTGTTTTAATGCTATTAGCACTTATACATTCATCGGTGTATAAATGTCAGAATTAGAAAATGTTAACAATAGGAGATACAGCTACTTAAAGCCAATGCTACTAATTCTTTCAAGATTTTTTTTTTTTTTTTTTTTGGTTTTTCGAGACAGGGTTTCTCTGTGTAGCCCTGGCTGTCCTAGAACTCACTGTGTAGACCAGGCTGGCCTCGAACTCAGAAATCCTCCTGCCTCTGCCTCCCAAGTTCTGGGATTAAAGGCATGCACCACCACCGCCTGGCACAAGAAATTTTTTTTTTACTTTTATTTTTTTATGTATGGTGTGTGTATGTGTGTGCGCCTGTGTATGCCTGTGTGTGTGTGTGTGTGTGTGTGTGTGTGTGTGCGTGCGCGCACGCATGCAGGCTTGTATGTATGTGCCACAGTATGCATGTGGAGTTAAGAGGAAAACTTGTGGGGGTCAGTTCTTCCTTTCACCACGTGACTTTAGAGGATGAAAATTGGGTCATCAGGCTTGTTGGAAAGTACCTTTACCCACTGAGCTGTGTTGCTGGCCCAAATCTCACTCTTTTTAGATGCTATATCTGATTTGATATGTGGAACAATAGGGAACTCTCATTTGCTACCTCTTGTAGAGTTAGTAGACTGTGATACAGAACAACAGGGCGATAACTAGGACAATTAGAGGTGGGTCCTTTATTCATGGGAGACCAGTCCATTTGTATATGGAACCACACACAGATGGTATGTGCAATAGCATCATTTTCAGTAGTAAGAAAGAACTAGAAACAACTTAAGTATCTGTTGTTCTTTCAAGTTTAGCAATAAGGAAGCACAGGAGAAATAGTAATAGAATTCAACATTTATTAAACATACTATATATGAAAGCAAATACTATATTTTGCTTTAATCTATAGTTGATGAATTAAATGTTGAAACAAGTAGATGTTTTTCATCATGTTCAAGGTATCTCATCATGCACCTCAGTATTATAGCCAATAGCTAATATGAGAAGAGACATGATTCTCCCTAAGCCTGGGTCTGGTTTTTGTCAGTTTGACGTAAACCTAGACAACTTGGAAGAAAGAATCTTATCTGAGAAAATGCTTTCATAAGATTATCCTGCAAACAAGTCTGTAGGGCATTTTCTTAGTCAGTGAGTGAGATAGGAGGGTCCAGCTCATTGTGGGTGATATGGACCTGGGGTATATGAGGAAGCAGGCTGCGCAACCTGCGTCAGTGTCTGACTTCAGGAGTCTGCCTTGGTTTTCTGTCCTGACTCATAAGCTTCTAGATGAAATAAACTGTTTCCTCCCCAAGATGCTTTTGGCCATGGTATTTGTCACAGCTATAGAAACTCTGAATAAAATAGTCTGTATTATATTTTGTTATATAGTAAGATTGTTGTAATATGCTTGCTTCCTGTGGAAATATTTTTTTGTGATCCCTCCAGAGACAGAGAGGGACGGAGAGAGACAGAGACAGAGAGACACTATGAAAGAGATGAATACAGAACCTTTAGCTGGTTTACAGACCCAGGGCTGCCTGTAATTTCAACTAGTCTAGTGACTGAGGAAGGGGGACCACAAGTTCAATACATGCTCAACAACTGAATGAGACCCTAGGTCAAAATTTAAATAACAGGCTGTAAACACAACTCAGTGGTGGAGTGCTTGCTAAACAAATGGGATGCCCTGTGTTCTCTCCCTGATCATCACACACACACACACACACACACACACACACACACACACACACACACACATCGGCTTAAATCAGGCAAATAAAAACATATTTTAGGGTGGAACGCTATATAGAAGACTAAACTATATTTGTGTGGCTTTCTTCAATTTGAGAAGGATAAATTGAGCGAAATGAAATTATAGTATGAGATAGTTTAATAACATTCATGCAAACTTATAAAACAGAATGAGTCAATGTTCTATATGGCTATTCTAGACTGATGAATAATAATATACGTAAGGATAAATACCAAATTCATAACAATGTTGCTTCTGGGGTGGGAGAGAAGGAAATGGGGCCTGGCAGGCTTCAACTTATATGTGATATTTTATTTTTAAAATTGAGGCAAAAAGATAGTATTTCCTAAAGCTGTTTTTCACATATTTTTCTCTCCACTTTTATGTGTGTGTTGAATGTTTCATAAAAAGAAGTAAAAATAAAATGTACTTTTTATCTTCTGTTCCTAAAAATTCTGCAAAGTGATGGAGAGAATGTAGATTTCAGAATAAATCCTAGTGATAAGCTAAGAACTTCTGGCTGCTGCATAATCTTTTAAGTAACCTGTTTACCTACTGGTGAAAGCTTCAATGCCAGCAGAGGCCTCTCTTTAAATAATTTTCCTGATTTGCATATTGGGTGACTTTTAAAGATTCATGAGAGATACCCTCTCTAGATGAACATGAAACTTAAAGATTTGAGCCAGCCTCTAATTCACTATGATTTCTTTTCTGCTTTTTGTTCTTTCTGAGTTTGATGCTATCTTTTTTGAATGGTCATCAGTCATACTGAATGATATGGCTTTCTTTTCCTGTACTGTTCCTGGGTGAATTTTATCTAATTATTTTCAGATTTGTGTGTGTGTGTGTGTGTGTGTGTGTGTGTGTGTGTGTATGTGAGTATGTGTGTAGAGTGCCTATAGAATTCCCTAGGAACTTGCTTTGTAGCTGAGGAATGACCTTCAACTCCTGACCTTGCTACTTCTCCCTACAAAATCTGAGACTATATGTGTGTGTCACTATTCCTTGACAAAGTTAGCTTTCTTTAAAGAATGAAAATGAAGGTTCACCATAATGAACCTTTAGCTGGTTTAACTGAAAGCAGACTGATTTAAACTTGGCTAAAACAATTTTCTTTAGGAAATTTTAGAAAATCACCTAATTGTTTCTTCTGCTATTTCTTAGCCTGAATTTCTGCATTTTTAACATTTCTACTACACAGTTTTAATGTACACACATGCACATAAATACTGGGCCACGATCACCCCTCTTTTGGAATGAAAATCTGCCCTACTTGGCTACTTCTGATGTCAGACACCCTTCGTTGGCATTGACCATTTAAAATAAACCAAATAAAATTCTCCCCTCAAAAGGAAAATTACCTATTTTTTTCTCCTGCTTTCTTCATGTTCCTTCCTTGTTGAGATTTTGTCTTCATGTGAAGGCAGAGAACAATGCCTTGGATTTTCAGACTTTCTTCTGACATCAAATTTTGAGTCTTTTCTTTTTTATCCCTCAGTAATTTTATCTTATTTAAAATGTATTCGGTGACTTATTGAGTCATTGTCATATACCAAGTCTCATAAATTGACAAAATGCACTGAATATTAGCTTCCAATCCATGTCTTCTCTGTATGTAAACATTCTTCCACATGTAGATAAGCATCAAAGTAAGAAATACAAATCTTATTTAGTGATCACTACCTTTCATTCTTTGTGTTGTCTGCAGACTTTGCTTAAGGAACCAGGTTTGCTTTTCCGGACCAACAGTAAAAGTGACTATTGAGGTACTTCTGTACCTTGTATATTACTTGTTTTTTTTTTTTAAATTCTGCAGCAATCCTACAACGTATGTGAATACAACCTTTTCAGAAGAAAAACTAGAGATGTAGGAGGTGAGCTTGCCCAGGACCTTAGGACTCAAGCCGAGCCCAAGTGCTGCTTCTCCTGGTGCTGACCTTGGAGGGACAGTTGGATTCAATTAGGATCAAATGCTACAGCCAAGCAGATACAATACTTTTAACATACATGTATTTTGGCTCTTCATGTTCATGATCATTCTGAGAGTTATAAACACATCTGTTCTTTACATAATTCTGTCAAAAGATCCAAAGTCCTATAGTAGCGGATAGCAGTGGATGGCAGTATTAGCTTCATTTGTGTAATTTTTGTTTTGAGGGGAAGTTTTATTTGTTTTATTTTAAAGATAATTTACCATTTACATTTCAAGAGTACACTATTTTCAGAACAATTTAACCAACCTAAGAATGAAGCATCCTTAAGGACTATCATCTACTAGGACTTCTTCCAAATTTCTGTAGTCATACTATGCACAATGGCCCTTAGAATGCAGGGCTGGCAGAACAACTCAGCACATGCACCCCTCTTCACCTCTTTCTTCTTCCCTTTCTGGGGACTCCTCCCCCATATGTAAGGTTATTCCAGGAGTGATTTCCAAAGCCTTAAAGATCACATGATCAGCAACCCTGCTTGTCTTGGAACCAACTTCCTGCATGACTTTTCTTATTGCTGTGACAGAATACTGGGCAGAACATCATTTTAGAGAATTTAGCCTACTCTAGAGGGCATGGCATGGTAGTCAGGCAGTCCTGTCTATGGGACCAGTAGTGTGAGGCAGCTGTCTACATGTGGCAGGCAGGAAATAGAAAAGCCAGGCAGAATCTTCAAAGGCCTACCCCTAGCAACTTATTTCTGCTACATAGGCCCCCTCCTCCAAAAGTATCTACTGCCTACAAAATAGCTCCACAAGGAAAACATGAGCCTCTGGGAGAGGATTTTTTTTTTAAATGCTGTGTTTCTAGGACCAGTGCCTAGTACATAGCTTATACTAAAATATTTACTAAACAAAAAAGAAAATGGGAGCAAGAAAGGTTCTAGGGAAGGAAGGAATGTGGTGTGACCTAGTACGGTATTTTGTGTTCTAGACTTGAGAGAAAATTTTAATCATTAGTTTGTTGTCATTAAAAGATTTGAACAGGAAAGTGAAAGCAAAACCATGAGTTTAAAGATTGAATTAGGGGGCTGGAGAAATGGCTCAGTGGATAAGAGCACTGGCTGTTTGTGCAGGGGACCTGGATTCCTTTCCCAGCAAGCACGAGGCAGCTCACAACTGTCTGTAACTCCAATTCCAGGGGATCCATGGCAGCAAGCATGCATGTGGTGCACATATCTGTGCATGCAGGGAAAATCCCATACGCATAAAATAAAATAAAATAAAGACTGAATTAGCGCTGATGTGTTAGGCTAATTCTTAAAACATCAAGAGCAGGGGAAGAGCTCAGTTGGGAAGTGCCTGGCACCTAGGTATGGAGGCCTAAGAACAGATCTCCAGCAATCCTCACATTAAAGCTTTCACTTGTAATCCCAGTGCTAGGGAAGCAGAGACAGGAGGATTTCTGGGTTTTCTGGCCAGCTACTCCAGGTGAATTTGGAGAGTTCCAGGTTCAGAGATACTGTTTCCAAAACTAAATCGGAGAATGACTGTGGAGGATACCCAGCATCTAACACAGACTTTTGTGTTTGTAAGACAGACGCACTAACTTAGGTCCATGCTTATTCCTGACCCTGCTCAGCATTTCATAACATTGCTACATGTGTCATTCAGAAACAGTTTGACTCACAAGGAACTGTTAAAATAATTAAATGAGTCGCAACAATAATCCCTTCAGATGCAGAGACCTACACTTCGTGGGTCTAGGGCAGAGCTAGGGAACCTCCGAGGAAGAGGAAGTTTTGTTGAAGCCAGAGGTATTGAGGTCACCAGGAGAATATAGCTCACAGAATCAACTAAGCAATGCTCATAGGGGCTCACAGAGACTGAAGTGACAGTCATTGAGCCTGTATGGGTCTGACCTAGGTCTCTGCATATACATCATAGTTGTGTAGCTTGGTGCTCTTGTGGGACTCCTAACAGTGGTAATGGGGTGTCTCTGACTGTTTTGTCTGCTCTTGGGACCTTATTCCTCCTCCTGGGTTGCCTCATCCAGCCCTGACATGAGGGTCTGTGCCTAGTCTTGTTGTATCTCGTTACGCCATGTTCAGTGCCTATCCTGGGGAGGCCTGCTCTTTTCTGAAGGGAATTGGAGGAGGCATGGATCTGGGAGAGAGGGAGGTAGGCTGGGAGAGAAAACTGCAGTGGAGATGTGATATATGAGAGATATACGAATAAATAAATAACTGTAGTACAGTTTCACATATAGGAAAATGACTTCAGTAGTGTTGTATTGCCAACCCAGAGACAGATACAGTCAAATATAGTCTGCTTCTACATGGGTGCATGTCCTTTTTTTTCTCTTCTCTTCTCTTCTCTTCTCTTCTCTTCTCTTCTCTTCTCTTCTCTTCTCTTCCTCCTCTTCCTCCTCCTCCTCTTCCTTCTCCTCCTCCTCCTCCTCTTCTTCTTCTTCCTCCTCCTCCTCCTCCTCCTCCTCCTTCTTCTCTCTCTCTCTCTCTCTCTCTCTCTCTCTCTCTCTCTCTCTCTCTGATAGCGTGGTCTGCAGACTGACATATGGTGACAATAGGTTTAGTTTTGAATGAGTAAATTCACTAAGTATGTGCCCAGCTAGAGTAAATGAATAAATAGCAACAGCGAGTGAGAGGAGAGTCATCAAATCAGCAATGCTCGGAATACCCATCAGAAAACTGAACTTTGTGCCCAGGCTGAACCAACCGGAAGTGGTGGAGCATCCAGCATCCCCATCTGCTCCCCCATCCTACTGCGGCTTGTGAGACCATGAATGACAGTGTCTCGCCTTCCCACTGTTCTCAGGGAAGCGAGTGGCCTCTCACCACACTTCCTAAGCCTACTTCTCAGTGAGCTCAAATTTTTATCAGAAATGTTATTCAATGTTTCTCCATCATTCCACGGTTTACTTTTTGAGCGGAGAGTAATACTGCTCCTGACCACCCACCATTTCCATATGAATAAGCGAGTAGCCTGTTTTCTTTTGTCTCCTGCATCAGTGTTGGTGGGCAAATAAAACAAATTTTTTTTTCTTTTCTACACTAATGATGCTTTTAAATTCTTTTTCACAAGCTTTAAAATATATCATTTATTAATATTTAGTTTCTTATCTCATTTTATTTTTTTCTAAGTTTTTTTATTTACATTCCAAATCATTTCCCCTTTCTCGTTTCCTCCCTCCCCAAAAGTCCCATAAGCCCCTTCTTATCTCATTTTAAAGCTAACATATTACGTTATTTCTATTGACTGTTTATACAGCAATCTATCATACTTTGTTTTTATGATAGCAAAATAATTTTGTAAGACTTAATACAGTGCTAATGCTTTTTACCTTTGTCTACCTAGGCAATACTTTATAATTAATAATTTCAAAATTGGTAAGGGTAGTGGGTGGAAAAGAGATTATTACTTAAGGTTTACTTAAGTAATAATTATTATTAAGAGATTATTACTTAAGATTACCTTTAAGGTTTTTCTAACTTCTAAACATATTCTGCTAGTCTTATTATTTTAATAGAATTTCACATTACTAGTTTTTATATATAATTAGACAAATACAACTTTAAGTGATTTTCAGACTAAGTGTTAGATTTAAAATCATATAGTTCAATTCCTGCAGCTGTGCTGAAATCTGTATGTGCTCTGTGTACTATTGTATTTAAAGTGCAGTTTCAGGTCTTAAGTAGATTCTGAATTAAAAAACTGTCCTGTGCTTGACAGCTGAAGCAAAACCAAGGTCTGTCTTAATGTACTTGGCACAATTCTTACAGGTTCTGAGTTCTGTTCGCACAGAATGGAATCCTCTGGATGTTCACTTTGGCACCAAACAACCTTATCAGGTGTTCACAGTGGAGTGCTCCGTCAGTGTGGACAAGGAGCCCATGGCTGACAGCTGTATTTATGAATCTGTCCGGAACAAACTCCATTGTGTGTCTGTTACCAGAATACCACTAAGATCGAAGGCCATCAGCTGCTGTAAGAACTCTACGGAAGACAAACTGATCGTGGGCTGTGAAGACTCTTCGGTAATTCTCTATGAAGCTCACCATGGAGTGACTCTCCTGGCCCAGGTTGAACTGAGGCCTTCATTAATAAGCTGCCATCCAAGTGGCGCCATTCTGCTGGTTGGCAGCAACCAAGGGGAGCTACAAATTCTTGACATTGCTCTGTCCCCTGTCAACATCCAGCTCTTGGCAGAAGATTGCTTACCAAAAGAGACTCTGCAATGCAATAAGTTCTTTGATGTTTCAAGCAGTCTTGTTCAAATGCAGTGGATAGCTCCTCCTGTCGTTTTCCAGAAGCCCAAAAGAGGAGAAATCTGTGATCTCCTCTTCCTCCGGTTCAACAGAGGACCTTTGGGTGTGCTGTTGTTTAAACTTGGTAAGTCAAGTAGCCTGATAGATGCCTTGTTTATGATGTGACATAACTAAGGCATCAAACTATTCTTCAAATATAGGTTTTCTGCTTGTAATCCCATGAGAATGTCTGCCTCTCAATGATTACCTATAGGTTCCTTGAAAACACTTGGGGGCAGTGTCTAGCTAGCACAGAATTAAATATTGAAGACTTTTGAAATTGTGCTAATTGTCCATAATGATGATTAAAAAGTATGAGCTTGGGCTGGAGAAATGGCTTAGTGGTTAAGAGAACTGGCTGCTCTTGTGAAGGTCCTCAGTTCAAATCCCAGCAACCACATGGTGGCTCACAACCATCCCTTACGGAGACTGACGCCCTTTTCTGAAGTGTCTGAATACAGCTACAGTGTACTGACTTATAACTAATAAATAAATCTTTAAAAAAACAGTATGAGCTTTTAGAGCTGGAGCGATGGCTTAGGGGTTAAGAATGTTTTTTTGCTCTTTCAGAGGACCTGGGTTCAGTTCCAGCACCAACATGGTGCCTCACAACTGCCTGTAACTCCAGTTTCAGGGAATCTGATGCCTTCTTCTGGATTCTCTAAGCATTGCACACATGTGCACACATAAACTCATGTAGACAAACATGCAGTATTTTTTAAAATCTGAACATTTACTTCTAATGTTTTCTGAAATAAATTGTCTAAAATATTCCATAAGAAACAGGTAGATCAGAATTTTAAAATTGACTTTTGTGTTCATCATGAAAGTCTGTGTTATAAAATATAACACTTTTCTAAAAAATTATTTTATTTTATTTTTTTAAAGATTTATTTATTTATGTTATTTACATGACTACACTGTAGCTGTCTTCAGACACACCAGTAAAGGGTATTGAACCCTATTACAGATGATTGTGAGCCACCATGTGGTTGTTAGGAATTGAACTCAGGACCTCTGGAAGAGCAGTCAGTGCTCTTAACCACTGAGCCATCTCTCCAGCCCCTAAAAATTATTTTAGATTATCCATGTCTGTTGCTGTGCAGGGTGGGATTGGGTAGAACAAATGTTTAAAAAGAAATAAGTCAGATATTACTTAAAATTTACTAAAGAACTTTGTGTAACTTTTTGGTCCTTTTTTTGTTTGTTTTCCTTTTGGATAGATGTATCTAAAGAGCTTTTTTGATACTTATAAATTATAAAGTAATAAAGCTCATTTCCAGTAGGGCTTCTTAAAGTGAAATATTCTGATGATCACTAGCCTTTTGTAGCTCTGGATTGCCAGAAAAGAACAAGAATTGAAAAAGAATTGAAAGGAACAAGCATTGAAAGAACAAGAACCACTGTAGGTGGTTTTGTGTACTTTAACATTCTTTGAGGGATTTAGGTTGACAAAAACATTTTTTTTAATTAAAACACACTATGTACCTGAAAAGATAGATAAATAAATTTGAAAACCTTGCAGGATTTGCTGTGGGCGCAGAGTTAGGTTTTAAGGAAATCGAGGTGTCTGTCAAGCAGCAATCAGTTCTCTGCTTTCATACTGGTCTACTTGCCCCTAGATTGAATGGACAAAGTAAGTCTAGTGGAAGTGACCTGACTGACCTGAGGGACGGAGTGCATATAAAGACAGCTATGTTTCTTGTCATAGGAGAAACAAATGCTGCTGACTCTGCTCATAACCTTAAAATTGTTCAAAAATGTTTGGAATCTCTGTTATTATGAGATAATCCAGTTAGACTTTACCCAACTACATTTTAGCAGCTGTATGTCTCCATACACAACACTAATTAAAGTGGATGTTTGATATTCTCCATGTCTGTTAAAACATACACAATCAGTCTCTCTCTCATCTACCTTTTCTTCTTTCCCCCAACCCCTTTAAATGACTCGGTCACCTATCAAACAGAATGCTGTCTGCCAGGCACACCCAGCATCCCTTCCACCCTCCCTTGTCCGTCTCCTCACAACAGCTTTGCAAAAAGCACAGTTTTGTCTTCCTATCTCTAGCACATTTGCCTTCTTACTAAAGTAAACAGGCTCTCAGTGTAGGGATTTAGAGGGCTTCCTGCTAATTGCCAGCTTGTAAACTTAATTGGACTATTTCCCTGGGCACTGTTCCTAAATCAATTAGGCAATGAGTTGGCTGTCACCTCTTTTCCCAAGAAGGTCTCTTGGAATAAAATTATCCAATAGAAGTCAAGCACTCAGATAGAAAGGTGATAACTTCTGCAACTGACATTTATCATTTAAATTTTATTTTCATTTAAGTTTACAGGACAGGGAAACTGCACAGTTTTCCAGTTTAGCTCTTTGGAAGAGCTAAATGTGGAATATCTAAGGATTTTTAAAAAAGCTTTGTGTCCCATTTTTAATGTATTATGAAATTAATATTTATATAAAATTTTCTTTCCTGGGAGTAGTAGATTACTTGAAATAGTAGATTCCAACTAGCAATTTTTTTTAAAAAAAAACAGAAAACCTAGTTTTAAAGAACAGATTTTTCTTATGATCTGCTACTAAATACATCCAAAAATTAATACACTTCTTGAATTAACACAGAGCTGATTCTGGGCATCCATGTGGCATTTTCATGTATAATTCAAGTTACTGCATATGTAAACAGGTAGTTGCATGTGCAGCTCTCCCAAGAAAGAGCTTTATGAGATTCTTTTTTTTTTTTCAGATGCTTGTTATGCAAGCCTTTGGAAAATTTGACATGCAAGGTGTAGCTTACAATTTAAAATTGTAGAGACAAATGATAGATCATAGTCTAAAATAGGATGCTGTCAATGTAAACATAGCAATGGCAGATGCCAGGTCAGTTAGCATAATGCTGTGGGAAATTCTTAGGTTGGGTGGTCCATCTTTGTCTCTTTCAATGGTCATACAGCATGGTGGGTATGAACAGGACATCTCTGTTCAAGAAGACTTTTAGATGCATGCTTTCCTTGGGAAGCAACTAGAAATGCCATGCTCTGAATGAGAATTCCAGTAAGTATTGATTGATGTTGGTCATAGGTGCCGAAGTAGAGAGAAAAGCTCACCAAGATGCTAAGCCTTCATTTTCTGAAGGAGCAGAGGGCTTCAGTCTTCTTGGAAAAGACTGACACCTGGCTAGCTCACTCCAGTTACTTTATTCAAACATTATACAAGGTTAATTGGGGCTGGGAAAGGTTCCAGCTACCAAAGTTATCTTGCCCTTGCTGCCCATGAGAGCCAACAACCCACACAAATCTCAGTCCCTTTGACCATGGCTAGCCATAATCAAAAGTAAGAGCTCCAGGTTTATGAGGAGTGTCTTAGAACCAAGGTTGATGCTGCTGCAAGTTCTCATGTAGCACCAAGTACAGACTTTCCAGGGAGACAACCTTTCTTCAAGGTTCAAATAGTCTCAGAACAATTTCTCAGCCTCTCCCGATTGATCCCAACATGGCAAAGGTGCTGCTGAAGCACTTCACTCAAGGCCAGACACAAAAGGTCTTACTATTCGTCTTACTACAGGGAGTATTGCGCTCTATAAAGAATACATATTCTATTGAGAATGCCTATGGTATGCTCACCCCAAATCTCCACATACTCGTCCTGAGGTTAGTTTTGAGAGACACCTTGGTTATTATACTGAGGTTGTAAAGTTCATCCAGTCTAACTACAGTCATGTCTAGCCCTCTTTGCTTTTTAATTTCTTTAACACCATCAGCTCTCCTCTTAACCCAGGATCTCACCTAGTCATTTATTAACACTGCATTGAATTTACCTGTCATTACCACCACTACCTCCTCCTCCTCTTCCTCCCTGCCACTTCTTACCTGTGTGCCATGCAGGGCTAGGGCACCTCTCCTCTTGTCTTGTCACTGCTATTGCTCTGGCACTGTTACATTATCCTTTCCACCTGCCAGGAATCATGGTAAAAGTGGATAAAGCAGACCTAGGCTACCTCATAAGGAACAAATCTTCCTTGACAGTCTTCTCCTTTTTTTGCTTCTGATGGACTTCCTTCCATCATCACAGTCACTGATGTGGCAGGGAACACTGGGTTTCTGGCTTTGCTTCTCATTGCCTCAGCAGCACCATCACTGTGGTTTGTATCTGCAGTGCATTTTGGAACTACTCAGTGGAAAGGTCTCTGGTGATTTCCTATGTGATACTGTTCGATCCTTGATGATTTTTCAGTATTTGATGTTAGCTGACTTCCTCTGTGATCAAAGAACTTTTTATTTTTCTGTCTCTGAACACAGCTTTTTAACACTTGTCGTCTGCCTACTCATGAAATGGAGTTCTTCAGAGGTATACTTTTAATTCTTACTGTATTTTATTCAGGTTGAAAGTTTCTTTGTAATTCAGCTTTGCACTGTGGTTTGAATTTTATCTGCAAAAGCCACAGGGCAGTTGAATTGCCACTGTAACAGTGTAAAGAGGCAGGGTCTTCAAGAGCCAATTGGCTCACAAGGACTCTTCCCTCATAAATGGCTTAATGCACTTAATGCACTGGGGAGGTGGTGTTTGCTGTATGTTCAGTCTCTGCTTGTCCTGCCTAGTTATATACTAAATAAACTTGCATGTTTATAATCTATTTACCCAGTTAGAGTAGCAGAATATGGACTCAGCCACTATCCCATCTCTGACTCTATCCAAGATTGCTCCCATTTCCATATCTATACGTTTCCTTGATTTCCTTAATACCATCTCATATAAAGTATAGGCATGCAACCATCATTTCAACCAAACCCACTTTTCTTCCTATATTCTCCATTTCAGTAGATGAAATAATTGTTTAGTGGAACCTCCTAATCAAAAACATTTTACCTTTGAGAGTCCTCTTTTACCTCTAAAACTGGAAGTAGGCTAAATTAAAGCTAATGTCCTTTCTCTCAGTGAGATGCTAAATTCCCAGGCTCCGTGTGTGTGTGTGTGTGTGTGTGTGTGTGTGTGTGTGCATGCATATGTGTATCAGTCTGTCTATCTGTCTGTGTCTATCTAGCTGCCTATGTGTTTGTCTATTTCTCTAAAAAGCAAGTAGTATATGGGTTTTTTTGAGAAATTGTATAATATTTTCTATAAATGTCATTTTTACTAATTGGGTTTAGTAATTTTTTTAATAGCTGAGTAATATTGAATTATTTCTGTATTATAACTTACTCAGCACATGATGGTAGTTACATGTCAAATGTCAAATAGTATATGGTTTCTATATATTATAGTGAATAGTCAAAGAATAGAAGAGGAAAGGCTTAAAAATAGGGAGATAAGTGGAAAGGAAGGCGTCAGAAGAAATCAAGGGAGGAAGAGAGAGGGCAGTGTAGGCAAAGATAGACTGGCATGCTTTCTCTCATGTATGACATGAAAGCACAAGGAGCTATTTAGGAGAAAGGAGATCAGCAAGACTGGATATAGAAAAATATATTTTAAAAATCTCAGTGTGGGGTTTCTTCCCACCTTAGACCATTTATATTCCTGGATGAAAGACACACACACACACACACACACACACACACACACACACACACCACACAAAACCTTTATATTTTAATATGCCTTAAGCAACACAATAGCTGGGCAACTGCCTAACCTCGTACTGTTAGAATCCACTTCCTATCATTGACCGAAGTTATCACTTGCTATGTTTCCACTGGGCTGCTCTTAGCACCAATTGACTAGCCAACATGGCCACATTTTTATGGCTCTACTAACCCATGTCTGCTCTCCTTTGTCCTCTCCTGCACTTTCTTCTTCTATTCCATTGGCAGCCTCTTCTCTTCTCCTCTGCTCCTTCCTCTAAGCCCACCAAAACTCAATCCCACCTATTTCTCTTCTCCCCAGCTATTGGCTGTTGGTGTCTTTATTCACTAATCACAATCAACTGCGGGCAGAGACACTCAGTGTCTTACCTAAGGACTCTCCCCTTTGGGGCAAACAGTCTTGGAAGCCTCAAATTAGCATTAGAATACAAGCAGCACTAGCCCAACCCACTACAGCTGGAGGTATGGAAGGGCTATGCTTTGCAAAGATAGCCAAGTACAGTGATACATATGTAAGGAAATGTAATAATGAAATCCATTGATTCTTAAAAGGAAAGGAAAGCAATGTAGGGATTACATTGGATGCCTCATCAGCTCTCATGGCTCTTGTCATCTCCAAGTTCATATGGAATGAACGTTTATTCCACACAGCATCTTCTTCCCTCACCTTAGAAAGTTAATGGCTTTAATATCAGTTTTTTTTGAAGTATAATCTATATAAATACACTATGCACACTTAAAATGCTCATCAGTGAGTTTAATCTGTCCATTCCGATGTTTGCCACCAGTTCAGAGAGGACATTTTCATCTTTCTAAAGCACTCTCCTAAAGTCCTTTGTATTCGACCCCATCTTCCTTACAACTGATAATCATTTCTTTGATTTCTCTTGTTAAAGATTAAGATTTGCTTTTTATAGAATTCCATAGAAATGCAGCCATAATTGCAGAGTAGTATTCCATTGTGTAGATATACCACATCTTCTGAATCCATTCCTCCGTTGAGGGACATCTGGGTTCTTTCCAGCTTCTGGCTATTATAAATAAGGCTGCTGTGAACATAGTGGAGCATGTGTCCTTATTGCATGCAGGTAAAGCCTCTGGGTATATGCCCAGGAGTGGTATAGCCGGATCCTCCAGGAGTGTCATGCCCAGTTTTCTGAGGAACCGCCAGACTGCTTTCCAGAGTGGTTGTACCAGCCTGCAATTCCACCAGCAGTGGAGGAGTGTTCCTCTTTCTCCACATCCTCGCCAACAACTGCTGTCTCCTGTGTTTTTGATCTTAGCCATCCTGACTGGTGTGAGATGGAATCTCAGAGTTGTTTTGATTTGCATTTCCCTAATGACTAAGGATGATGAACATCTCTTTAGGTGCTTCTCAGCCATTAGATATTCTTCAGGTGAGAACTCTTTGTTTAGCTCTGTACGAAATTCCTAGGCAAATGGTCAGATCTTGAAAATATCATCCTTAGTGAGGTAACCCAATCACAAAAGAACACACATGGTATGCAGTCACTGATAAGGGGATATTGAACCAGAATCTCGGAATACCCTAGACACAATCCGCATATCAATAGATTTCTAAGAAGATGGAAGGAGAGACCCCTGGTCCTGGAAAGACTGGATGTAGGGGAACGCCAGGACAGAGTAACGAGAGGGGGTTGAATGGAGAAAAGAGGGAGGGAAGGGGGCTTATGGGACTTTCGGGGAGGGAGGAAACGGGAAAGGGGAAGTGATTTGGAATGTAAATTAAAAAAGTAAAATAAAATAAATAATAAAAAAAAAAAAAGAAAGGAAGAAATGCAGCCATAGAGGTCGTTCATTGCACACCAGTGCACAGACGGCCAGGCCATGGGGCAGAGGCAGGAGTGAGGGAACGGAAACATGCTGGTTCCATTTTTTTTTTTAAATATTTCCCACAACATTGGACTTTGAGGATTTGTTTTATTTTTAAGTGTATCTGTATGTTGGAGGTGGTGTGGATGTGTGAATGTAGGTCCTCAAAGAGTCCAGAAGAGGCATTTGATCCCCTGGAGCTGGCATTCATAGGTAGTTGTAAATTGTGTGTCATAGGTACTGGAAACAGAACTTAGTTCCTCTGCAAGAGAGCAGTATGCTCTCTACCACTGAGCTATCTCTTCAGTTCCTCAGCACTAATTCTCAAGTGATGAGCTTACTTGGTGACATTTTTTTCAATATTTGGAGGTTTCTCTCTGCTTTTTATATCTAATTCCCTTGATGTTAGAGAATCTAATCTAGTCATATGATTTAAAACTTTTGAAATGTACTTTAGGATGTTTTATTTCTCTGAGATGCTTTAGCTTGGTTCCTGTTCCATGTGTAGTCAAAAAGAATATATGTTGCACTGTTGTTGGGTGAAATGCTTTGCAAATATTGGGTTAGGGATGAAGCTTATTTAGGATGGGCATGGTTGTACATAACTGTAAGCCCAGCACAGAAGAGGTAGAAGCCAGAGAGGATCAGAGGTTCAAGATCATCTGCTGCTACATGAAGAGCCTGAAACTAGCCTGGACTCTATATGACCTATCATAGAAAAGAGGAAGACAGACAGACAGACAGACAAAGGAAACAAAGGAAAGAAAATATATCTAGATGTTAAGTTTTCACTGATAGTGTTTTTCAAATATTTTTCCAGATTTTCTGTTTATATAGTCTCTTGATTAATGAAAGATCACTGAAATTTCAGCTGTGATCATCTACTTAGGTCTTCCTACCCTGTTTAGTTCTGTCCATTGTTGTTGCATTATTCAGTACTCTATTATTAGATATAGTTAAAGACTTTTTTATTCGTGAATTTTGAATCCTCTATTATAAGAATTTAAAATTTTGGGTTATTTTTATTTTTGTCTTAAGCCCTTTAAAACTGTCTTCCTGTTTTTTAGTTTGCATAATTTCAGATGCAAAGCCTATTATCATTCATTTCTTGTTTCTCTGTATGTCCTGTGTCTCCTCCACCACCATTAAAAATAATTTCTTTACTTTTGAACTATTTGACTGTGATCATCCACAGCTTTGTTCAGAACAGCTTACTTCTTTCTCTTGCTAGTAGAAGACTTGCTGCTTCTGATCCTGGTGAGTAGAGACTCCAGCTATTCTCAGCAATGCTGCTGCACACTGACATCTCCTGTCAGGAGTTGCCTGATTTATGAAGAGGACTTGCAGCGCTTGACACAGGCTCATGAGGGTTTTTGGGTAGTTACATCTGTTGATTCTACCAATTCAAAAGGGATAGTAAAGTTTTACTGCTTAATAGACTTAGGGTGATTCCCCAGATTCCCTATCAAGTTGAATCTTGTTAGATACAGCACAAGTAGGCTGTTGGTTTTTTTTTTTTTTTTTACTGTAACTTGGAGTTAGTAGGAAGAATTTCACCATCTTTCTCATGAACTAGTATATTTTAAAAACCATGAAACCCATAAATATCCCCAGTTAAATTCTGATGACAGTAATAAAAAGAAATTACAGTAATATTTTGTAATATTTTATGGCTTATAAAATAATTTCACAGGCATTTTCTCATTTAGTTTTATGATTATTTGTACTAAGTTTTTATAGACTTACCAGAATTAGTAAAACACTTACTGAAGAAGAAAAAAAAATGAGCATTTAAATGTTTTTCCTTTTGTGTATATGTATATTTGCATATTCATGTATATGATCAGATGCACGTGGGGGGCAGAGGCCAGTTCTGGAGTCTTTTTCAATTGCTTCTCATCCTTTTGGTCTCTTTCTGAACTTGAACTAGTTGAATTTTCAACTGGTTGGACTAGCTAGCGAGCCCTCCTCCTCCTCCTGGGCTCATTCCCTCTGCACTGGGATTCTAGGCATGCACTGCTGGGCCTAACTTTTTATGTGGCTTCTGGGGCCTTTAACTTGAGTCCTCATGCTTATTCACCAAACTTGTCACCAGCAGGGCCATCTTCCCAGCCTCATTAAAAAAATGGAAACAAAACAGAAAGATGCTTAAAAGCCTCTGTGTAACATGCCATTTAACGTGTAAAAATTGTTAGTTTCAAATGCTATCAGCATTTTATAAATAAAACTAAATGACTGATTGAGCTTTTTATTTCTTTTTAATGTTCCTGATCTGTTAAGATGGGAAGTGGATTTATTTTCTATTGAAAGGGTAAACCAATGTGCCCCTGATGTCCCAGTATATTTTTTCCTTCGCGTAAAGAGTAGCCTCGTTTTTGTTACTTGACTTTGTGTTTCCCTTGCTTTGTGACAGGAATCCTCACGCGAGGACAGCTGGGCCTGGTAGACCTCATCTTACAGTACGTTCACTGCGATGAGGTGTGCGAGGCAATTAGCATCCTGAGCAGCATGAACTGGGACACCCTGGGCCAGCAGTGCTTCTTCAGTCTGAGCACCATCATGAACCATCTTCTTAGACAGAGGCTCACTGCAGAGAGAGAAGGTCAGACCTGAATGTGTTGCATCAGTGGCTTTGAGTATTCATGAAATACATTTGGAGTCAGTTTTAGAATGCTTTGGGTTATGTCACTGGAGACTGAGGAACAAAAGTATGAATGCTGTATTAAAACTGAAATGATATCAAAGAATTAGTCCCAAATGGTATTACTTCCTGTTTGGTATTTGTCAACACAGAGGACACCTTTTCTGCCTGGGCTTGTGTTGAAACTTACAGTGTCATTGTTCCATAATTGAGTCAAGCTCATGTGTGGAATATGCTCAGATTTCAAACTTTGATCAGAAATTTCATTTATTCTCCATCTGCAGACAAAGGGCACCAAGCAAAGGTCTTATTCCTCTCTCACATTAAACAGCAGTGTTTCTCTCCCACGTTAAGTCCTCTCTCTGTCAGACAGCAGTTCTCATAGTACACTTTGTGTGCATCAGAATGGTCTGTAGCCTAGGCTTCCCCCCCTCACCCCTGTTGCCATGCTTTGGAGTTGTTCTTTTGATTGGCTCCTCCCTCTGCCTGCTTGGATTGCCTTACCTTTCCTTAGTAATTTTGCCCATTGGTCATTGTTGAGGTGGTGAACACTGAGACAAAAATAGCACACAAGATATGAACAAATTTCTGTATCTCCCAGTTCTCTAGCATGTATTTATGAGTTGTTATTCTTTTATATGAACAACTTTTATATAAAACAGCTTACATATATTTATTTCATATTTGTTTTTGCTACTAATGTTAAAAAATTATGACTAGAAGGTATTCCTTAACAATACAGGGTAAGAAAATTAAGACAGGTCTATTACTAGAGAAAATTTTCTCTTAGTTTTTTCTCTGGGTTTTAATAGACTTTCTTCATTTTTATTGCATTTCCAAAATAAATAATAAGTTTAAGGATAAAATTTTGTAGTTGACCAGTAAACTCATGAATCTCTAGGAAGTTTATATTATGGACCTTGGCCTAACTCCCAGAATTCCTCTCTAATATGTGTTCAAGAATTAAGTGAACTTTTGGAAGTAGTCCAAACTCATCTATGGAAATGTCAGTATTTGTACCTGTGAAAATGAAAGTGCCTACCACAGTTCATAGCCTACTGTGGTACTTTTCAGAATTGAAGGTATGACCCTAAGATTTTAGACGATAGAAAAAAATTGCTATAATTTTGCCTACAGAGTTATCTCATGTACTTATTTCTTACTATTAATAAACTTCTCAAGATTGAGTATGTACTTAAAAGTAACGACAAAAACTGAAGATCAGAGTCTCCAAAGACAGCCTGTAGTGATATGTACTCTATGGAACAAGTCCCAAATGTACAGTTGTTGAAGAAATATGGAAAGGTAAACCACTGAGTTTCACTTAGGACTCTTGAGTTGTTAGCTCCTTTGTGAATTTATGATATTAAATTCTAGCTTGTAAGAAAGATTATAAAGAAATACACAAATGGTCATTATCAGATTCCTGCCCTATAAAGGACTGTTATTCCCAAAGAATCATATTGGGAAATAGGGAAATAAAAAGCTTTTATGATATTGGGCTATTAAAACAAAATCTATACATAACTTGGGTTATTTAAATGTATCTATGCTAAGCAGAAATGTGCACTTCTGTCAAGAAACTACAAAACACATTTCTAAAGCACTCAGAATTCCCTGTTGAGATTTATTTTATCTGAATCTAACAAATTTGACATGGTAATTCATTGTCCTTTTATTAGTGAAACCTAGTGTGCTGTTATTTCTAGCCATGTCGGGTCTGTCTTTGAGATCTTCATTTCTGCCTTCAACATCAAGCTGGGCAGCCTAATGAATCCGGAGCTGTGCTGGGAGGTCCGAGTGCTCCCTAGGCTTGAACGTTTCAGATGCACAAAACATGCTGTCAGGAAAACAAGCAATGGTGGGGGAATTGCGCTTGTTTTCACAATAACAGTGCTATAGTCAATTTTAATCTAAATTGACTGCTGCTTTGAAAGAAAATACCTCCAAAATGCATCCTATTTTACTGTCTAGATATGAGATTGAAAAATAAAAAAGAAATTACTAAAGCTTAGTCAAGCCTGCAGCAATTATTCTGGCAAGGTGTTTAATACTTACAAATCTAAATAGGCCTACAACTAAAGGAGTTTCACTAAATAATGAATTGTTTATTCAGCCCAGTTTTGGAAGCGTGAATATTAGAGGAATCTAGCTGTGAACTGCAGTACATCCATACATACTCATGTTCTCACCATATGGCAATCACTGCCAGGTATTTCTGGGCATAGCCCCACTGGCATATCTTGGTAAAACTGTGAAGTAGACAGAACACACCTTGTCTCCTAATCTCTTATCTCCTGGCCTCCCGTCTTTATCAAAAGCCTCTCTCCAATCTTCTCCTATCCCAGGGTGTTTGCTTTCATGAAAGGACAAAGCACAGGACCTTGTTTATGGCAGGATTCAGGCCAGATAGAGGTTTCCATTGTTCTCCTAAAATTGCATCACAGGTCTTATTCCAATGTGCAAATTTTTAATTTTTAAAATTAGGTGTGTGTGTGTGTATAGTCCATAGTGAATGTGTTGGGGTCAGGAGGACAGTGTGTGGGAGTCCGTTCTGTCTTCTACCGAATGGGTCCTGGGAATGGAACTCCGGCATCAGGCTTATCAGCACATGTCTTTACCTGCTGGCCCTTACTGATAGTTTAAGAAAATATTTCTACTGTGCTGATTTTATTTCCCTATTCAGGCAGTCAGTTTTCCCTTTCTGCTAAAGAGAACATTTAATGTTGAGCACACTGCAAATTTATTTTACTGGAAATACTAGTTCAAATTGTGCTACTTTGCTGAGTCACTGTTTTAATTACCCGTTTGTGGTGAGAGGTTGGTTCATTATGGATTTCTTCAGTTTTGACAGCTTTTTGTTGCTTAGAGTCATTGTCAGCTTTGTCTCAAGTGAAAGTTTATACACAGGTTTGTTTTTGTACCAGCTGTCATATTATAATTTCATCTTTCCTGAAACAAGCTTACATTTCATCCAAGTTTGCAGAACCTGACTGACTGCAAACACGAGGATTCTGTTGTAACTGAAGGAGTTTCTCTTGTTTTAGTGCTGCTATGTTTGATTCCACAGCACAGCTCGAGGCAAGCCTTGGAACCTTCTATGCTCCAACAAGACCACTTCTGGATACAACCATTTTGGAATACAGAGAGCCGGTCAGCAAGTATGCCAGGAGGCTCTTCCACCACTTGCTCAGGTGAATGGTGCCTCTGACTCTCCTGCTGTCAGAGCACACATCTAAAGAGCCATCTTCCATGACACTCCTCCATAATATGACTGTTTCCTGACAATTTTTCTCTTTAAAAGAAAAGCAAATTTTATTAGTCTTTATTTAATCTGTTGTTTTCCTTTTAAGGAAATATTGGATATTATCTAGGGTCATTTCATCATCAGCAATACACTCTACCCTTTAATAGTAAAAACTATCTTTGTAAAAAAAAAAGTGAATATGAAAGTGTTAATGAATTTTGTTCCTAGCTCTTAACAACTACTTTTGTCTAAACTGGACGTGACCTAACTGTGCGCGTGTGCTCTGAGGCTGAGGAGGTGTTGCCTTGCTTTCCTTCCTCATCACTGCTTCTCCACTGTCCTTGCTCACAATGTGCTAGGTGCTGATTTCACTGTAACTCAGTTTCCTACTTTATGTACATATAAATGTCCTTTCATCCATAGGGATTATTTGACAGATTTGATAAAAATGACAAATATGGCTCTGAGAAACATGTTGTAGAAGTTGGAGAGAACTTCTATTCACAGAGGAGGAAGGAAAGAAGATGAAAATCGAGATAGAAAGATTAGGGATACACATGCTGTGAAAACTAGTGTTAAAATCAGGTAAATGGTTGGTATGAAAGGGTTTTCTGAAAGAAATGTGATAGCTGCAGGTGACCTGGCTACCCAAATACACCAGTTTTGTTTCTTAAGATGAGTGGTATATACTAGGGTCTGTAGAACTGTTTTTCTTTCAGTTGTATATGTATACTTACTGTATTCTGTATATATAATATTTTATATAGAATTTTGAATTCTGCTTACAAAGAGAAAGGATTTCGTGAAGGAATTGATTTTAGTTTTAATTTTACTAAAAATGTACTTGCTATAGTACTGTGCAATACTTTCAAAGACTTTAATATATGTTCTCTTATTTTTTATCAGAACAACTTTGCAGAGGGAGTATTATGTCATTAAGTAATAAACTCAGGCTTAGATAATCAGCAGCTTGCTTAGATGAATAGCAAGTGGTCTTGGCCTGGCTTCTACAGATCTTTACTCTTTCCTAAAGACTACTTACTGAAACTGGCTGTATAGTTTTCAGATACTACCTTCCAAAATAACTGTGAATTGTCATTAATATAAGAATAGGCAATTGTCCCAAAAGAGTGGTGTGTTAAGATTGGTCAAGACTTGAGAAGGTATAGTGTTATACAGACATTTGAGCTCCATAATTACTTTTATCTCCATATAAGGTGGTACTTTGAACTCTACACAGCAGTGAGGCCTTTAGAAAAATCATATTTTTGGAAACCAGGAAATGTTAATATATTGCAAGAGTTATTATCTGTAATTGAATCTTGCCTTTTTATCTGAATGGTGTTAGCATATTTCAAGAGAGTCTTTCTTCATCTTAAATGTAGCAGCATTCATGAGCGTATCCTAAAAATATTGGGGTTAAAATCACATGTGCTTGAACATAGGGCTTTGCTCTTTGTTTTAATTCCTATTTTGTTTTTCCTGTTTCTAGGGAAAATTGATAAGTTAATCTCTTGCCTAAAGAGCTCAAAAGCTCAACATGTATAAGAACTTCAAAAGTGTTCTGCGTTGTAGCCTCACTATGGTTTTGGCCTCTAACTTTAATGCAATTATTTGTATTTTTACAACCTCTGGCCTAGGAAGCTATCTTGTATGAATGTGAATTTTTCCTCAGTGTTGTTTTAAATTGGGTGTTCTGTGATGGGTGACTCTTGTTGCTATCATCAGTATTACATTCAGACTTTTCTGTTTGGTCATGTGAGATGTTTCCCTTGGGGAAAGCTGAGAGATGCTTGGTCATGTGACATGTCCCTTGGGGAATGCTGACTGATGTTTGCATTTTGGATGCTTTCAGTTATAATGATTACTAGTTTCTCTTTCAGTAGTAGCACAGGGCATTGTGAAAGAGAAATGTATGTTAGTAGAAAACAAATGAAATAGCCTAGATTGGCAACATCCTTTTGTTTAATCTGCTACTGAGAAATTTTATCTAGGGGAGATAAAACTGGTAAATGTCTGAAGGAAGAAAGGAAGAAAGAAAGGAACGAAGGGAAGAAGGATGAAAGGAAAAAGGAAAGGAAAGGAAAAGAAAGGAAAGGAAAGAGGTGTTAGGATTGCATTAAGTCTTCTGCTTTAGCCATTTGTTATTTTCATACTCTGAAAACTTACTACAGAGTTAAGGCCATGTTTGGGCATTTTTAATTTGAGGAAGAAGAAAGGAGCCTCTTGGCAATTAGAGTTAGCTGAAGCCACTTGGGTGGACTCGTGGGTGATGAGAGAGGATGCTGTGCTCGCTTCGCTGTGATCCAGTACACGGGGTCTGAGGTCACAGAGATGCTGTGCTAGCAGGCAAGTATCTGTGCTAAAACAAATGTTTATGTACAATTCCGGTTTTGTTCTTGTTGGAGAGCAGGTCCCCGGCCATCTTTCTATGTCTCTTGGCCTTTCTCCAAGTTTAAACGTAGCTAAACTGTAAGGTTTATCTCTCATGTCTGTCTTGAGAACTCTTTGTATGTATTCACAATTGCTGAGTTTTAAAAAGAAATGTCCGTTGATAGTATAAATCATTCAGTAAAGTGTTTTAATAAAATTAAAAATATAACAGTCTGATTTATAAAAACCATTAAGCAGCAGGACACCCACAAACAGCCAACGCAGCTTTGCTGGAAATATGCTTAGAAAGTCGTTATTCACCATTATTCACCTTTCACCTCTGTGAGATTGAGCAGTCTCCAGAGCACTTAGCAGGAAGCCATTACCAAACAAGAGCTTTTCATCATAAAAAAGTAGAACCTGGGAGAGTAGCACGTGAGTGCTGATGAAAGCAAGCATGGCGCCTGAGCGCCCCCACGTGACCCTGGTTCATTAATGTGGAAGCAGGATGATTTAGAGAGGTAATGATTTTTGTAATTAATTTTCTCTTCAAATATAAGGCTACTGTGTTCTGATATGGTGGTATTAATACGTGGTAACATAAAGGTGTGTGCTTTTGAAATGCTTGTAAAATAGTAGGCTAAATTTTGAGAAAGAGGACTTTGTTGTCTAGAAATAGAAATATAATATTTGTGATGTTTTGTAGAGGACTGTAAGAATATCTTTGTTTTCCTTTACCATTCCACATGAAAAATTAAAATGAATTGATGTATCTAGGAAGAAATACGTGGTTAGATATATGATAACAATTATAAAGTGGTGTTGGAGCTGGACGGCCCATGTCTATTCTGTCAACCTTGCTGTTTACATTTGTAATAGAATGTGGGGCGTATTTCTGGTGGTGGAGTCAGCACCTGTACTAGTAGTTAAGGAAGAAGAAAGAGCCAACCATGCATTTTGAATCAAAATAAATCTTATTTCCCTTTGTCCCTCATTTAGTATTTTCAAAGCAGCAGCAACAACAAACAGAAACAGCACATGGGGCAGGACAGACAGCAGAGTGCTGAAGAACATAGGTCTCAGCACCCACATCAGGTGGCCCATGGCCAGCCACCCTTAACTCGCGGGATCCGATGCCTTCTTCTGACCTCCATGAGCACAGTCATGCTAGCAGACAGAGACATATGCACAAAAATAAGATAATTCTTTTTATAAAACCTTAACACATACTACTGAAGTGAAGCTAGAGATTCCTGCCCATCGAGCTGCTCATCTTCTCAGTATGAAGTTTGAAAGCAGACACACCACTGAACAGACAGTGAAGGGCTGGAGACATGACTTGCTGCTTAAGAGTACTTGGGTGTTTTTGCAGAGGGTCCAGGTTCCATTCCTAGCACCTACTGATAACTCCAGTTCCAGAGGATTCAGTGTCTTCTTCTGACTGTGCAGGAATCAAGCCTGCATGTGGCCATGCGTATGGACATTCAGGCAGGCAAAACACACAGAAAATGAATAAACCTAATCAAAATTTAAAAATCTTTAGTCTATTCAACTATTAATAGGAAAACAATTGGGGAGTTGAAATTTCTTTTTATTTTGATGCTTCTCTGGCTTCACAGTCTTTTTGCTTCAGGCTCATTTGAATCTGTAATGTCGAACATAAGTTCTCTAAGATAAGCTTTTCCTATTTAGTGAGGTCTAGGTTTCCCAAGTCCAAGTGGACAGTTATGGAGATGTCAGTAATATTAGGAAGCGAGTCCACAGTCGGTGTGCCTTCAGACACAGGCAGAGCAGTGCTGTCTGCTCGTTCTAACATTGAGAGCCATAGTCACCCTGCACACTAAGTATAAACTTGTCATGATGAAACTCATTTATGGCAGTGTTAGGCAATTGAGGAGCTTAGGTCATTTGAGGGTGCTCCTCAGAATTAAGCCATTGCTGAGCAAATCTTGCCTAATGTCTGCCTGAGGCCATTTTCTCTTAGCAGACCTGCATTCAGAACTTCTTAAAGACATAAAGATGTTGATCTGTGTTTATTCTTTCATTTAGGAAGAAATAATTGTTACCCAAAGGAAGGTGAAAATATTATGATTTTAGGCCCTAGTGTATTCTTCATGTGTTACAGGAGTTTTGTTTTTTTTTTGAAACTTTTGACATTTATTTTAATTCTCTTCTGTATGTTTATAGAGAATAGTCTGAATTGAATAAGTTAATTAACGTATCTGTCATCTCATCAATTTATTATTTTCTATAGAGCGGACATTTATATTTTACCAAATTAGAAAGATGTAATACATTTTTGTCAACTGTGCTTGCCACGTGGTATAGCAGATCATGGAAATTCATGATCAACATCTTCCTTCCCCTGTGACCTCTCCCAAGACTCAGCACTTGGCTCTGGGTAGACTGTCCATGCTAGGGAGACCTCAGTAGGTTTCCCCCAGAAAATCATTTCCCACAGTACCCATAAGGTACTGAATTCAAATTTGTGCTAGTTGGCTGTTTGTTAATGCTTTCAACAACCCAGTTTAAAGTATTTCCCCATTTCAAGTCACTGCATGTCCTTGACTACAAATGCCAATGCTGATTATATAAAGCAGGAGTCGGCTAACTATAACTTGCCTCCTGGTTTTGTAAATATAATTCCATTGGAATGCAGCCAAGCCCACTTGTTTCCATAACATCTATGCCTGCTTTCAAGCTGTAGTTGTGACAGGGTTGTGTACCCCTCAATGTGTATTTACTATCTGACCCTTTACAGAGAAAGTTTGCAAACCCCTGCTACAAACAAACAAACAGAAGCAGAGACCTACAGTTGGTAGGAGCATGTCTTCTGAGTGTCTTGGGCAGGCAAGACAAATGTTATTTGTAATATGCAGTTAATCACTTTGGAACTAAAAGTCAGTGGAATTGATGCTAGGTCTAAGAAGTTCCGACAGAGGGCTAATATCCAAGATATACAAAGAACTCAAGAAGTTAAACTCCAGAGAGGCAAGTAACCCTATTAAAAAATGGGGTACAGAGCTCCACAAAGAGTTCTCACCTGAAGAATATCTAATGGCTGAGAAGCACCTAAAGAGATGTTCATCATCCTTAGTCATTAGGGAAATGCAAATCAAAACAACCCTGAGATTCCATCTCACACCAGTCAGGATGGCTAAGATCAAAAACACAGGAGACAGCAGTTGTTGGCGAGGATGTGGAGAAAGAGGAACACTCCTCCACTGCTGGTGGAATTGCAGGCTGGTACAACCACTCTGGAAAGCAGTCTGGCGGCTCCTCAGAAAACTGGGCATGACACTTCCGGAGGATCCGGCTATACCACTCCTGGGCATATACCCAGAGACTTTACCTGCATGCAATAAGGACACATGCTCCACTATATTCATAGCAGCCTTATTTATAATAGCCAGAAGCTGGAAAGAACCCAGATGTCCCTCAACGGAGGAATGGATTCAGAAGATGTGGTATATTTACACAATGGAATACTACTCTGCAATTAAAAACAATGAATTCACGAAATTCCTAGGCAAATGGTCAGAACTTGAAAATATCATCCTTAGTGAGGTAACCCAATCACAAAAGATCACACATGGTATGAAGTCACTGATAAGGGGATATTGACCCAGAATCTCAGAATACCCTAGACACAATCAGCATATCAATAGATTTCTAAAAAGATGGAAGGAGAGACCCCTGGTCCTGGAAAGACTGGATGTAGGGGAACGCCAGGACAGAGTAATGAGAGGGGGTTGAACGGAGAAAAGAGGGAGGGAAGGGGGCTTATGGGACTTTCGGGGAGGGAGGAAACAGGAAAGGGGAAGTGATTTGGAATGTAAATTAAAAAAATAAAATGAAATTAAATTAAAAAAAAATAATAATGAACCAAATTCTTATATTCCATAAAAAAAAAAAAAAGAAGTTGAGGGTACATATAGGAATGGGAAGATAATTAGTTTTTAAATATTTATTTTATTTAATGTATATAAGCCTTTTCCCTGCATGTATATCTGTGTAGCACTTGTGTGCCTCATGCCTATGGAGGGTATCAGATTCCCTGAAGCTGAAGTTGCAGATAGTTGTGAGCCACCTTGTAGGTGCTGGGAACCCAGGTCCTCTGGAAAAGCAAAAGGTGCTTCTGATCACTGAGCCATCTCTCCAGCCCTCAGGAGGTGATTTGGACATACCAAACACAGCAGAGATGAGACCAGCCTAGGCGGGCTATCATGGCAGGGAGTTTGTGCCCACATATGGTCATGCTGATCTTCTGTGGCAGGAGGGGAGGAAAGTGACAGGCAGGGAATAAAAAACCTCCAATTCCGTAAGAAAATTCCCAGACTCTTAGCATACCTGACTAGAAGTTAAATTTTGAATAATGACAACTCTCAAAGTTACAACAGAGCCAGTGCTTATAAATTAAACTTTAAATTTTAAGGAAATCATGGACCAAAAATTAAATATAAGAAATAATACAGAGAGATTCTTGTGCCTCTTGCCCTATTCACTCCAGTGGTCTTATTTACCAAAAATATACCCCCTTCTGACACATGCCATCCTAGTGTTAATGCAGTCAAGACACAGCTAGGATGTATACACCTGTTGTTTTACTTTTAAAAATTGCGTTTGGATGTGCACGTGCATGTGGAGTCAGTTCTCTCCTTGTTCCTGTGGGTCCTAGGGATTGAACCCGTCAAGCTTGGTGGCTTGTCCTTCCTGCATCCTTTCATGACCACACGTACTTTCTGACCGAGTGCTACACAAATGGAATTATATAGTACATGACCTGTGGAGATGTTTTTTTCACTAAACATTAGTCCTCTGAAGATTCTTCCAGGTTCTATTCTTTTCACCTCGAATGTCTTCAGACTTTTGCTTACAGATGCTATTGCAGTTCTTAAGTCTTTAACCAGTTTTTCTCAGAAAGTGCCTTTTTTTTCCTTTCCAGTATTTATTGAAAACGTGTATCATCGCAAACCAGTACATGGAATCTATCTTTTCAATTAGCAGAAAGGTCTTTGCTGAGCAACACTGGTTGTCATCAAATGACAAATGCTGCATTTGGCAGGAAAGGCAGCCTTCAGTTTGCACTCATGGTAGTCCTAGGTCCCACAAGACAACACACAGACTTGTAGCATCTGTGAGCGAGCTAGCTGATAGGCTAAGTGTTTAGAAACTTATAGTATAGTTTTATGTTTAATCATTTAAAGTAATTCTAGTTTTAGGTATATTTTGATCTTATTCTTCCCCTTCCGCAAGTCCTTCCAGATCCTTCCCCTAACTACTTACTCAACTTTAAGTTCTTTCTTAACAAACAAAAGTTCAATACAATGACAAAACTCCCCCACACCAAGAAAACAAAATGAAACCCACCAAACTGTAACCAAATAAAAACACACAAAAAAAAATCTATGGAGGCCAGTATATATTGGGTCAACTATTCCTGAGCATAAGACCTGCCCTGGAGTGGTTGATACACCCAGTGTTACTCCATGGGGATTTTCTCTCTCTAAGCAGATATAAATGACAGTTCAATTCTTAACTCTTAACCCGGTGGCTAGGCATCATTCATTCATATTCATTCATTCTTTTTTTTTTAAAGCAGGAGCACAGTATAGAGAAATTATACCAAAAACATGGTTATAAGGAAAATGAATAGCCACAAGGAGTTAGCCCGTGAGCTAGACATAAGGTCTGGGATGGCAGCACAGGCTCGGAGATGTGTACGGGGTGCTTGTGCTATGAGGGAGCCTGGAGGAGGCCAGAGGATGTACTGATAGGTAGGTACCACAGCTGCATAGGCCCCTTCAGCCAGAGGTAATGGCAATGAGGGGAACCCGCTTCACGAGTTCCTGAGGAATGTTAACTCTTGCCTAGCCACCAGAATCCTCCTGGAGTTGAGGTTGAGCTCATTCACGGATCTTTGGACAAAGGCATGCAGGAATGCGGTTTTCCCTCACTCATCTCTAGTATCTTCTTGTTTTGGGCTATTATTTATAATATTGCTACAAGCATTCTATTCTTGTTCATGTTTTTAGTGCAAATGTGTAGATCCTGTGTAAACTCATTGATCCATTCTTGCTTATTTTGTGAATTCTCTGATCACTCTACTAGAATATTTATCTCTTTTGTTTGCTTTTACATTTTGTTCTTACATTTTATAAAAAGGAAGTAATCAAATCCTCTGCTAATTTCCTCCCCTCCAGCCCCTTCCTCATCCCCACTCCTGCTATGGAATCTTTATCTTTTACTTCTTAGGTTTTTTTTTTTAATCTTTCATACATTGCAAATATTTTTAAAACCTACTTGATATTTATTTCAATTCAATGCCTATTTTGTGTTTGCTCTTTCAATAGACATTTTTATTAACCTATGTGTTACTGTGTGTTGTCATCTCTTGTTTGCCACATACATCATCCAAGGGTTATAGAAATTCTCTATAATCAAAAATCTATTTCAATCATCTCCATGACTTTATGCCTCACATTTTATTCTTTTAGTGCTCTGAAAATAACTTAGCATAATAAATAATATAGCCAGTAATCTAATAGCATGTTCATAAGAGTCTAATGACATCTGAGCTCACTTTTATTCCACACTTAAAATTATATAAGTCAGCTTTTGACAGCAGTCACAAAGTTGAACTCATCTGGTAGATGTGTGAACTCGTGTGTGCATGCCCACAAACTTGACATATCATAGATAATCCAAATTTCTACTTTTCTTAGCAAAGCAATATTAAATCCTAAGTCATTTACTGTTTTTGAGACTGTGTTTTTATGTATGAGTGTGTGTGAAGCACCTGCATGCATGCACGTGTGTGTGCGTGCGCGCGTGTGTGTGTGCGTGTGTGTGTGTGTGTGTGTGTGTGTGTGTGCGCACGCACACACAGGCATGCAGATCGAGGTCTAAGACTGATGTCACACGACCTTCTCACTCAGCCTCCACCTTATATCCTGAGGCAGTCTCTTCCTGAATATGGAGGTTGCTGTTGTCTTACTCTGGCTAGCCAGCTTGTCCTAGGGATCTCTGTCTCATGGAAACTGGGATGAAAGACAGGTCACCAAGCCTACCTGGCTTTCATATGGATTCTGAGAATAGAAATACTTTAACATGTGGTATTAAAAGTCATCTCTCCATCCTCTCTTACCTTGTTAAATATATTTGCTTTGACTTATTCCTATCTACTTGTACTTATTTTGGATAATTATTTCTGTGCCAATACAGTTAGCTGTTTAATTTGTTAGAAATGGTCTCCTGGTTAGTTCTTGTCAACTTTACATAACTGGAGGCACCTGGGAAGAGGGACCTTCATAGGAGAACTTCCTCCATCAGATTGTCCTGGAGGTATGTCCATGGAGTATTTTCCTGACTACGGATTGTTAGGGGAGGGCCCAGCCCACTATGGGTAGTTCAGCTCTGAGCAGGTATTCTTGGATTCTACAAGAAAGCAAGCTCAGCAAGCCATGGGGAACAAGCCAGTAAGCAGCATTTTTCCATGATCTCTACTTGAGTATCTGCTTCCAAGTTCTTCCCTTGAGCACCCACCTGACTTCCCTTAATTGTGGACTATTAAGTAAAAGCTGAAATAAACCCTTTCCTCCCCCAAGTTGTTTTTGGGAAGTGTTTTATCACAGCGATAGAGAGGTGAAATAATACAGATGGGGTCTTGCCATGCTGCCCAGGCTAGACTTAGGCACAGGCTCAGTGATCTGAACCTGTTACAGGGCTGCCCTCTGGACCTGGCTTCATCTCTAAGTTTAGATATGATATAAAGAACTCTTCAGAATGTTCCTATGCCATGAGTTTAAAGTTTTTATATGAACTCTAGTGTTGGTTTTTTGTTTGTTTGGTTTTTTGTGTTTTTTTTTTTTTTTTGGTTTGTTTTTTAAGAAAAAGTTACAAGGTTTCTCTACCTGGCCCTGGCTATCCTGGAACTCATTATGTAGACCAGGCTGGCTTTGAACTAGAGGTCTACCTGTCTTTGCCTCTTTTTCTTTTTTTTAAGATTTATTTATTTTGTGTATATGAGTACACTATATCTGTCTTCAGACACATCAGAAGAGAGGGTCAAATCCCGTTACAGATGGTTGTGAGCCACCATGTGGTTGCTGGGAATTGAACTCAGGACCTCTGGAAGAGCAGTCAGTGCTCTTAACCACTGAGCCATCTCTCCAGCCCCCTCTAGTGTTGTTTTAAACAAGTCTCTGAAAGATTTTGATTTGAATATTGTGAATATGTGTGTTGATTTTATAAAAAGCTGGTATGTTTGTAATGTATCACTCTTCTGTTAAGAAAAACAAGTTCTCTTCATTTATTCAATTTCTACTGTGTAGTTTGGGTTTTATTTTTTTGTGCAGATATGTCTTGTTTAGTTTCCTTCTAAATATTATATTTATTTTTATTTCTTGCCATTACTGCTGGTTTTCTCTCCTAATCAAACTTCATAACGGTGATTCTTGGTACGTAAGGAGCTATTGACAAACCGTATTAGTTTTATAGCATAGGACTCTTTTGGAAATTTAAAATTTATTTCTAATTATTTTGCAGTTGATTTTGTATTTCGAGGTAGACATTGAATTGTCTGTGGGTAATCATCCTGCTCCCAACATCATGCATTCTAACTGTGGTTCTTGTGAGTAATTATATTAAGGATCCTCCGTTGTGTTTGTTACTTCAGTGAGAAAATGCTGCTCTTCCTTCATTCTGTGTGATGCTGCTGCTGCTGTTATCCACTCTGCTGTGTTTTTGTGCATTTCTATTTCCCTGGAATGCCAATCATAATTCCCCTCTCACTGAATGTTTTTTAAGTCTTTAAATCTATAAATTTTAATCTTCCAGTGTCCCTGTTCTGTAAGGATAGTTCGTTTTATCGACAGGTTTTCTAATAATACGCCTCCTTTACATTCTTGGAAGGTACTGCTGTGATGGTTAGTCTTCATTGTTGACTTGACTGGATTTAGAGTCACCTAGGAAACGTGCCTCTGGGCATGCTGTGATGGCCTTTTCCAGAGAGGTTTAACTGAGGAGGAAAGACCCATCCTGAATGTGGACAGCACCATTCCACGCTGGCTGCTAGCATGCCTCTCACTGTTACCAGACTGCGGACCTCTTTTCCCAACCATAATGGTCCAGGTCCCTTTAAAACTGAGCCCAAATAAGCCCTCTGTCCTCAGGTGTTGCCAGGTACTTTGTCACATCACTAAGAAAAATAAATGAGGAAGATACCTTACTGGAAATGGAACATTTGAGTTAAAAAAATCAGGGAAACATAATGAACAGTTTATTTATGAGTTGCCATGAGAACCAAAGTTTGTTTGTTTGTTTTACAAATTAAACCATTTTTGTTAAAAAAAAAAACAACTGTGGTTCAGTGACTCGAAAACTAGGCTTCTTCTAGGTTTATTTTCTAATTTGGTTTCCTAATAACATGAAAACTGCTAAGATTATGGTTAGCTTGCAACTTTAGTGTTGTTTTTAATTTTTAAAACTGTAAAATTAAAATATATATGTGAAAATAATTACTATCAACATCTGGATGTGAATATGTCTAGTTATTTAGATGGCTTTTGACATGGACAAAGTAATCAACTCTTTTGTGAATGTGATTTCTGTTCATAAAACAGAAACCAGAAATCAAACAATTCAGAACCTTAAACATGGAAGTAATCTAGTCCCTCACAAGGAAATATTCAGAAATAAAACAAAGAGAAATTAGGATTAGAAAAGAAATTACCTTGTTAATGTAAGAATATAATATGTAATTAAAATTGGAAATTATAGGAAAGAGAAATAAAGACAATAAAGTCAGCACTTGAGAACCGGGAGCAGAGAACTGCTGCTCAGGAGGAATGTAATCAGAAGCTGCTCATGTGACTGCTTTTGAGGCTGTGACCCAGGGCTTGGGAGACCGAAACAGGCATTGCTGTGACTTCAGTGCTAGCTACCTCAAGCCCTGTCTTCTAGAAAGTAATATGATTAGTTAAAAATTGAATATTTTTTATAATGTCTTCAGAAGGATCTTGTAGAAAATAATGCAGTCAAGTAGGTATTTGGAAGACACATGTATATTTCTATGAAATATTTTAAAGTAAAATAAAGTGGTCCTTGATTTTCTTCTTCTTTTTTTTTTTTTTTTTTACCAGTGGTGGTGCTCACCTTTAATCTCAGCACTAGTCAGACAGAAGCAGGTGCCTCTCTGTAAGTTTGATGCGGGCCTGGTCTTCATAGAGAGTTCCAGGCCAGCTGGGCTATATCATGGGTATTCAAGGTTATGCATGAGGTATCCAGTAGCTATGCTGACTACAGTGTTACTTAGGTCATTGTATATAAATGTTTCTGACTTATTCTCATCTATTTTTGCCCCCATCTATTAATTTTATGCATTTTGTTTTATTTTCTGTAACTCATGTATTGTTACCCTTGAAAAACTTTAATATTTTATGGCTACATGTCTAGGTGATTAAAGGTACTTTGAATTTTAACCTAGATTATTCTTTTCCTTCCTTCCATCTTGTCCTGTCGTGGAAACACTTTACTAAGACCTACAGGATGGACCTATATTTAATCAATTTACTATGTTCTGTAACATCTGGATGATTGATATTTATCATTTGAATGCAGTTCAGATGTTTTTAGTAAGAGTCATGTCTGAGCCAAGTGCACTGGTTGGTCAGCATAGCTGGTTCTGCTCAGTAGGACGAGGCTGTCATAGCCACTTAAATGATCACCTTAGTGAAAAGACCTACCACTGGGACGGAAGAGAAGCTGCAGAGAATTATTGAAAAATGATGGGATATAGCACACTGAGGTTGGAGCAAAGGAACTGAGAGACAACTGCCCTGAGCTGCTATCAGCGTTTTAAAATAAACATCTGCTCTAGCCTGAAGCACTTTACTGAGCGCAGGCCATCTGTGTGTGTGTGTGTGTGTGTGTGTGTGTGTGTGTGTGTGTGTGTGTGTGTATGTGTGTGTGTATGTATGTGTGCGCGCGCAGAGATAAACAAGGCTATTGAGAAGCAGCAGAGAAGAGGTGAGGGCCCAGGAAGCTCGCCTCATGAGGGAACAAAGGATGGTCTTCCTGGGTGTCTGAGGGAATCTGCTGTAAAAGCTGTTTGGAGTAGGTGTGGTAGCAATTTAAGTAGTTTTTATGTTGAAAGAATTGGGAGAGTTCTGAGAATTTTTTTTAAAAAAAGTGAGTTTGCGGAAGGGATAAAAAGTAATTTTCTTGGTTAGCTTTTATTGAACATGGAACACTGGCTGGTGTCCCTTAACAGTCTAGACTGGCTGTGCTTCAAGATCTGACTAGACAGTAATGTCACACTAGGATCGTCTTCCATTATTTGTCTTGTAGTCTCATTCAGAACTGAGGTTTATTTTCATTTGCTTTGTTTGGGGAAAGACTTGATTTTTAAGTGTTTTAACGAATATTGTTTTTCCCCCATGCACAAAACCTCCCAGTCTTTCTCTGAAAGAAATGTTTTTAAATGTGTAATTTTTTTTTCCAATCATGGAATTTTCTTTTTTTTTTTAATTTTTTCTTTTCTTTATTGGATATTTTCTTTATTTACATTTCAGATGTTATCCCCCTTTCCAGTTTCCCCTCCAAAAACTCCTATCCCATCCTTCCTCCCACTGCTTCTATGAGGGTGCTCCCACACCCACCCACCCACGACTCCTACCTCCCCACCCTGGCATTCCCCTACACTGAGGCATCAAGCCTTCCCAAGACCAAGGGCCTCTCCTCCCATTGATACCTGACAAGGCCATCCTCGGCTGCATATGAGGTTGGAGCCATGGGTTCTTCCGTGTGTAATCCTTTGGTTGGTGGTTTAGTCCCTGGGAGCTCTGGGGGTCTGGTTGGTTTACATTGTTGTTCTTCCTATGGGGTTGCAAACCCCTTCAGCTCCTTCAGTCCTTTCTCTAACTCCCTCTTTGGGGAATCTGTGCTGGGTCCAATGGTTGACTGTGAGCACCCACCTCTGTATTTGTCAGGTACTGGCAGAACCTCTCAGGTAACAGCAATATCAGGATCTTGTCAGCAAGAACTTGTTGGCATTCACCATAGTGTCTGGGTTTGGTGACTGTTTATGGGAAGGATCCCCGGATGGGACAGTCTCTGGATGGTCTTTCCTTCATTTTGTCTCCATATTTCCTCCCATGAATATTTTGTTCCCCCTTCTAAGAAGGACTGAAGCATCCACACTTTGGTCTTCCTTCTTCTTGAGCTTCATGTGGTCTGTGAATTGTATCTTGGGTATTCCGAGCTTCTGGGCTAATATCCACTTATCAGTGAGTGCATGCTATATGTGTTCTTTTGCGATTGTGGTACCTCACTCAGGATGGTATTTTCTAGTTCCATCCATTTGCCTAAGAATTTCATGAACTCATTGTTTTTAATAGCTGAGTAGTATTCCATTGTATAAATGTACCACATTTTCTGTATCCATCCCTCTGTTGACAGACGTCTGAGTCCAATCAGGGAATTTTCTATCAAGGGACATATTGTTTGTTTCCAGCTTGAGGCTCTTAAAAGGCAAAGCCTCTGGGTTTGGTGGAGAGTCTCTCTGGTGCAGGCCAGCCCCTTTTCACAGTGACACCAGCTGTGTCACTTTGCACGTCTACAGCAGAGCTTGAAAGATCTGCTTTCTCACAATTATTTTCCATTTTAGCTGTAGTAATAGTTATGGGCTTGTAGCTCATTGAGGCTTTTGTTTACATTTTCCTTGTGGCTAAATGATATTGATGGAGCCGGTTTTTTTTCATGTGTTTGTTTTCCGTCTGTATCCTCTGAATTGAAATATCTCTTGAATGTTTTTACCTATCTTCTAATTGGATTGTTTAAACATTACTTTTTAAATATTTGTGAAGTTTCCTTGGAAATGCAAGTGAGACAAAGAAACTACTTCATAAGCACGAGAAATTTGGAAGGCCATTTATTGACATTGTGGATGTTTAAATGTAGATGTAGGAGCCAAATTGATGTGTTTGGGTTTATCTAAGATTCAGACACATGGAGGTAGTGCTGGGATGTTGAACATAAGAGAGGGAGGAGAAGTGAAGAAAAGAAGTGGTTCAGGGAAAGGAGGAAGAGACAGTTACAGGAGTAGGTAGAAGAAAGAGGGAGAGTCCTGAGGAGCTCCAGGTATCAGTTTGACATGGCCTGGAATCCTGAGAGGAGAAGCCTTCATGGAGGAGCTGCTGAGGTCAGCTGAGACCATGGGCCTGTCTGTGAGGGGTTCTCTTACTGATTGATGAAAAAGGGCTCAGGCTGCTCTGCATAATGTCATTCCTCATATATATATATATATATATATATATACATATATATATGTATATATGTATATCTATAAAACTAAGCAGAGGCCAATCAGCAGCATTCCTCCATGGTTTCCACTTTCATGCTTCTCCTTTGAGTTTCTTTCCTAACTGTTTGTGATGATAGGTGACCTGGGGGCATAAGCCAAATGAACTCTTTCCCCCTCACATTGCTTTTGGTCAGAATGTTTCTTCACAGCAACAGAGTGAAACTAGAACAGAAGAATGAGAGATGCATAGGCTTAGAGAGGAAATGCAGTTCCTCAGGTTGGAGGAGTCTGCAGAAGCACAGCTGTTCTGTTGGGTTCTGTAACACAGCCCCATAGCTAGTGAGTCTGGGTGTTCATGTGAAGGTTTAGACTGTTTTAGATCAGTTGTAACTTGCTGACCAAAGAATCTGACCTCATTTAAATTACATTTAAGCCATCAGGATGGAGTTTAAAGAGCATTGGAACTGGTGGTGGTTGTGTAGGCCCATAATCTAGAAATAAATAACTTGACTATTAGAAGAGCAATGGAGCTTGGAGTTGTCAATTTTGAGTCATTTACATGATTATTGAGACTACAGTAAGGATAGAAGTAAAAGATCATAGAATACCAACTTCTAAGGGAGACAGAGGAAAAAAATCAGGCTACAGAAGTGAAGGAGAGAGAAGGAACCTGATTTCCATTGGCACCATTTATATAATTAGATTGTCTCACTGTCAGACTTTGAGTCTAATCATGTGGAATGGATTGCTGCTCTTGCTGGGATATTACAGGGGAGTCAGGCCTGCAGCCTAGTGGGCAGCATGGTGCAGATGGGCAGGCATGGACAAGCACTCCCACTGGCAGCTTGGTGGTGTATGGCCCACCCCTTGCCAAGCAATGCCTTCCATTGTCTGTGTATACTTACTGAGACAGTATGCTTCCTGTTATGAAAAATTCCCTTTCCACAGCACAAACAAAGTTGCCCCAGGACCTAGCCTACAGTTACATTGCAGATGAATTTTATGCTATCAGTCTTTGTACTTATTTTTTAAACTTAAAAAGTCATGATGATTTCTCCCACTGAATTTTGCAATATAAAATTTAGAGTAGGGAACAGTTTACAAGCTGATTTGAGGATCAGGAAAACTGATGAGTTCTGTCAATACAGTCTGCATTCATATAAAATAAAGACAAGTTTTGGTGCCCAAAACCTGCTTGAAGTGTGTTTACAATGAAATTTTCTTCTGAGCTCTTAAACTTTTGTAGTGTTTTTTTTTTTGGGTAATAATAACATTTTTTTTTATTTTATTTTTTTAATTTACATTCCAAATCACTTCCCCTTTCCCGTTTCCTTCCTCCCCGAAAGTCCCATAAGCCCCCTTCCCTCCCTCTTTTCTCCATTCAACCCCCTCTTGTTACTCTGTCCTGGCGTTCCCCTACATCCAGTCTTTCCAGGACCAGGGGTCTCTCCTTCCATCTTTTTAGAAATCTATTGATATGCGGATTGTGTCTAGGGTATTCCAAGATTCTGGGTCAATATCCCCTTATCAGTGACTGCATACCATGTGTGTTCTTTTGTGATTGGGTTACCTCACTAAGGATGATATTTTCAAGTTCTGACCATTTGCCTAGGAATTTCGTGAATTCATTGTTTTTAATTGCAGAGTAGTATTCCATTGTGTAGATATACCACATCTTCTGAATCCATTCCTCCGTTGAGGGACATCTGGGTTCTTCCAGCTTCTGGCTATTATAAATAAGGCTGCTATGAATATAGTGGAGCATGTGTCCTTATTGCATGCGGGTAAAGTCTCTGGGTATATGCCCAGGAGTGGTATAGCCGGATCCTCCGGGAGTGTCATGCCCAGTTTTCTGAGGAACAGCCAGACTGCTTTCCAGAGTGGTTGTACCAGCCTGCAATTCCACCAGCAGTGGAGGAGTGTTCCTCTTTCTCCACATCCTCGCCAACAACTGCTGTCTCCTGTGTTTTTGATCTTAGCCATCCTGACTGGTGTGAGATGGAATCTCAGGGTTGTTTTGATTTGCATTTCCCTAATGACTAAGGATGATGAACATCTCTTTAGGTGCTTCTCAGCCATTAGATATTCTTCAGGTGAGAACTCTTTGTGTAGCTCTGTACCCCATTTTTTAATAGGGTTACTTGCCTCTCTGGAGTTTAACTTCTTGAGTTCTTTGTATATCTTGGATATTAGCCCTCTGTCGGATGTAAGGTTGGTAAAGATCATTTCCCAGTTAGTTGGTTGCCGCTTTGTCTTTTTGACAGTGTCTTTTGCCTTGCAAAAACTTTGTAATTTAATGAAGTCCCATTTGTCTATTCTTGATCTTAGAGCATAAGCTATTGGAGTTCTGTTCAGGAAATTCTCCCCTGTGCCCATATGTTCAAGGTTCTTCCCTAGTTTCCCTTCTATTAGTTTCAGTGTGTCTGGTTTTATGTGGAGATCTTTGATCCACTTAGAATTGAGCTTAGTGCAAGGAGATAAGGATGGGTCAATTTGCATTCTTCTGCATGTTGACCTCCAGCTGAGCCAGCACCATTTGTTGAAAAGGCTATCTTTTTTCCACTGGATGGTTTTAGCTCCTTTGTCAAAGATCAAGTGACCATAGGAGTGTGGATTCATTTCTGGGTCTTCAATTCTGTTCCATTGATCTACATGTCTGTTACTGTACCAATACCATGCAGTTTTTAACACTATTGCTCTGTAGTACAGCTTGAGGTCCGGGATACTGATTCCCCCAGAGGTTCTTTTACTCTTGAGAATAGTTTTAGCTATTCTGGGTTTTCTGTTATTCCAGATGAATTTTTGAATTGCTCTTTCTAACTCTATGAAGAATTGAGTTGGGATTTTGATGGGGATTGCATTGAATCTGTGTATTACTTTTGGTAAGATGCTCATTTTTACTATATTAATCCTGCCAATCCATGAGCATGGCAGATTTTTCCATCTTCTGAGGTCTTCTTCAATTTCTTTCTTCAGAGACTTGAAGTTCTTGTCATACAGATCTTTCACTTGTTTGGTTAGAGTCACGCCAAGATACTTAATATGGTTTGTGGCTATCGTGAAGGGTATTATTTCTCTTACTTCTTTCTCAGCCTGCTTATCCTTTGAGTATAGGAAGGCTTCTGACTTGCTTGAGTTGATTTTATATCCGGCCACTTTGCTGAAGTCGTTTATCAGCTGTAGGAGTTCTCTGGTGGAGTTCTTTGGGTCGCTTAAGTATACTATCATATCGTCTGCAAATAGTGATAGTTTGACTTCTTCCTTTCCAATTTGTATCCCTTTGACCTCTTTTTGTTGTCTAATTGCTCTAGCTACAACTTCACGTACTATATTGAAAAGATATGGAGAGAGAGGGCAGCCTTGTCTAGTCCCTGATTTTAGTGGGATTGCTTCAAGTTTCTCTCCATTTAGATTGATGCTGGCTACTGGTTTGCTGTAAATTGCTTTTACTATGTTTAGATATGGGCCTTGAATTCCTGATCTTTCCAAGACCTTTGGCATGAAAGGATGCTGAATTTTGTCAAATGCTTTCTCAGCATCTAATGAGATGACCATGTGGTTTTTTTCTTTGAGATTGTTTATGTAGTGGATTACATTGATGGATTTCCTTATATTGAACCATCCCTGCATCCCTGGGATGAAGCCTACTTGATCGTGGTGAATGATCATTTTGATGTGTTCTTGGATTCGGTTGGCAAGAATTTTATTGAATATTTTTGCATCGATATTCATAAGAGAGATTGGCCTGAGATTCTCTTTCTTTGTCGGATCTTTGTGTACTTTTGGTATTAGTGTAATTGTGGCTTCATAGAACGAGTTGGGTAGTGTTCCTTCTGTTTCTATTTTGTGGAACAGTTTGAAGAGTATTGGTGTTAGGTCTTCTTTGAAGGTCTGATAGAATTCTGCACTAAAACCATCTGGACCTGTGCTTTTTTTGGTTGGAAGACTTCCAATGACAACTTCTATTTCTTCAGGGCTTAGAGGACGGTTTAGATGGTCTATTTGATCCTGATTTAATTTTGGTACTTGGTATCTGTCAAGGAAATTGTCCATTTCCTCAAGATTTTCTAGTTGTGTTGAATACAGGTTTTTGTAGTAGGATCTGATGATTTTTTGAATTTCCTCAGTTTCTGTTGTTATCTCTCCCTTTTTGTTTCTGATTTTATTAATTTGGATACTATCTCTGTGCTCTCTGGTTAGTCTGGCTAAGGGCTTATCTATCTTGTTAATTTTCTCAAAGAACCAACTCCTCGTTTTGTTGATTCTTTGTATGGTTTTATTTGTTTCTACTTGATTGATTTCAGCCCTGAGTTTGATGATTTCCTGCCTTCTACTCCTCTTTGGTGTATTTGCTTCTTTTTGTTCCAGGGCTTTCAGGTGTGCCATTAAGCTGTTAGTTTATGCTGTCTCCCGTTACTTTTTGGCGGCACTCAGGGCTATGAATTTTCCTCTTAGCACTGCTTTCATTGTGTCCCATAAATTAGGGTATGTTGTGCCTTCATTTTCATTAACTTTCAAAAAGTCTTTGATTTCTTTCTTTATTTCCACCTTGACCAAGTTATCATTGAGTAGAGCATTGTTCAGCCTCCATGTGTACATGGGTTTTCTTTTGTTTTTGTTGCCATTGAAGACCACCCTTATTCCATAGTGATCTGATAGGAGGCATGGGATTATTTCTATCTTCTTGTATCTGTTGAGGTCTGATTTGTGACCAATTATATAGTCAATTTTGGAGAAGGTACCATGAGGAGCTGAGAAGAAGGTGTATTCTTTACCTCTAGGATGAAATGTTCTATATATATCAGTTAGTTCCATTTGGTCCAAGGCTTCAATTAGATTCACTGTGTCCCTGTTTAGTTTCTGCTTTCCTGAACGATCCATTTCAGAGAGCGGGGTGTTGAAGTCACCCACTATTACTGTGTGCGGTGCGATGTGTGCTTTGAGTTTTAGTAAAGTTTCTTTTACGAATGAGGGTGCCCTTGCATTTGGAGCATAGATGTTCAGAATTGAGAGTTCTTGATGGTGGATTTTTCCCTTGATCAGTATGTAGTGTCCTTCTGTGTCTTTTTTGATGACTTTAGGTTGAAAATCAATTTTATCCGATATTAGGATGGCTACTCCACCTCGTTTCTTGGTGCCATTTGCTTGTAAAATTGTTTTCCATCCTTTTACTCTGAGGTAGTGTTTGTCTTTGACACTGAGGTGCGTTTCCTGCATGCAGCAAAATGCTGGGTCCTGTTTACGTATCCAGTCTGCTAGTCTATGTCTTTTAATTGGGGAATTGAGACCATTGATATTAAGAGAGATTAAGGCATAGTGATTATTGCCATCTGCCATTCTTGACGCTATCTTTATGTTTGAGTGGTTATCTACTTTTGGGTTTGATTCAAGAAGGTTATTATCTCATTTTTTTCCTGCGTGTTGTTTCTCTCCCTGTATTGGAGGTTTCCACCTATTATCCATTGCAGGGCTGGATTTGTGGAAAGATATTGTGAAAATTTGGTTTTATCATGGAATATCTTGGTCTCTCCATCTATGGTGATTGAGAGTTTTGCTGGGTATAGTAGTCTAGGCTGGCATTTGTGCTGTCTTAGTGTCTGCATGAGATCTGCCCAGGATCTTCTGGCTTTCATAGTCTCTGGTGAGAAGTCTGATGTGATTCGGATAGGTCTTCCTTTGTATGTTACTTGGCCCTTTTCTCTTACTGCTTTTAGTATTCTTTCTTTGTTTAGAACATTCGGTGTTTTGATTATTATGTGACGGGAGGTATTTCTGTTCTGGTCCAGTCTGTTTGGAGTTCTGTAGGCTTCTTGTACGTTCATCGGCATCTCTCTCTTTAAGTTAGGGAAGTTTTCCTCCATAATTTTGTTGAAGATGTTTACTGGCCCTTTAACTTGCAAATCTTCACTCTCATCTATACCTATAATCCTTAGGTTTGGTCTTCTCATTGTGTCCTGGATTTCCTGGATGTTTTGGATTGCATGTTTTTTGCATTTTGCATTTTCTTTGACTGTTGAGTCGATGCTTTCTATGGAATCTTCAGCACCTGAGATTCTTTCTTCCATCTCTTGTATTCTATTGTTGATGTTTGCATCTATGACTCCTGATTTCTTCCCAAGGTTTTCTATCTCCAAAGTTGTCTCCCTTTGTGATTTCTTAGTTTTTTCTACATCCTTTTTTGTTCCTGGATGGATTTGCTGAGATCCTTCACTTGTTTGTTTGTATTTTCCTGTATTTCTTTAAGGTATTTTTGCATTACCTCTTTCAGGATTTCTTCCTGATGACCCACGTTCTCCTGCATTTCTCTGAGCGATTTTTGTGTTTCCTCCTCATGGGATTCCATCTGTTGATCCATCGTCTCCTGCATTTCTTTAAGCAGTTCTCGTGTTTCCTTTGTAAGGGCATCTAACCCTTTTTGTGTTGCCTCCTTATGGGCATCCATCTGTTGACCCATATTCTTCTGCATTTCTTTATGCAAATTTTGTGATTCCTTTGTGAGTGCATCTACCCGTGATTCATCTCGTTAAGCGATTTTTGTGTTGTCTCCTTGTGCGCCTCCATCTTTTGATCCATGTTCTCCCGCATTTCTCTAAGCGATTTTTGTGTTTCCTTTGTAAGGGCTTCTAACCGTTGATTCATGGTCTCCTGTAACTCTTTATGAGATTTATTTGTGTCCTTCTTGTGATCCTCTAATAGGATCATGAGAAGTGATTTTAAATCCAGATCTTGTCTTTTGGGTGTGGTGGGGTATCCAGGACTTGCTGCTGTTGGAGAGTTGGGTTCGGATGGTCCCACATTACTTTGATTTCTGTTAGTAACATTCCTACGTTTGCCTTTTGCCATCTGGATACCTCTGGTGTTAGTTGGTCCTGCTGCCACTGGCTGTTTGTTGGACTTCCTGTGAGCCTGCAAAGCTATTTCTGCCCCCCCTGGATTACCAGGATTCCCCTGGCACCGATTTCTGGGGCCTGCCTGCTCCTGAGTGACTTTGGAGCCCTAATGTGCCTTGCCCCAAGTGATCTTATATTGGGGAGGCCTTGCACATCTAAAGGCTCAGCCTAGTGGATTCCTGGAGCAGAGGTCGCCAAAGGGAGGCTGGTAGGCTCCTGCCCTGTGCAGGGGTGTGTGATCTCTCCTAGGGGTGGAGGGGGCGTCTCTCTGCCAGGCAGAAGTCCCACAGCAGAGCTGGTGCGCTGGTTACTGCAGATCAGCCCAGCACCTGGGAGCAGGTTACACACAAGCTGCCTGAGACCGAAGCGATATTATGCCTGTCTGTCTCTGAGCCTGGCGGTCCCAACTACCTGGCCACTGGAGCAAAGATGGCGGAGGGCACTCTCCGTGGCGCCGCTCACCCTGTAGACGCGATGGCCCGCCGATCTGGCACCAAGACGACCACAGTGCTGACCCGTTCTCGGGCACAGACGGAAGCCCCAACAGGCCGTGTCCCAAGTGATGTTATATTGGGGATAGGGAGCTTGGGGTACCTGTCTCTTCAGCGCAGTCTGCGGGAAGAGAGGTCGCGGGAGGAAAGCTGGTAGGCTCCCGCCCAGTGCGGGGTCCCTCTGCCAGGCAGAAGTCCCACAGCAGAGCTGGCGCGCTGGTCACTGCAGATCAGCCCCGCACCTGGGAGCCGCACACACACAAGCCGCCCGAGACCCAAGCGACATTATGCCTGTCTGTCTCAGAATCTGGCTGTCCCAACCTCCAAACTTTTGTAGTTTTGTAACAAATTTAAACTCAAGTTTGTTCTCTTAAGTCTTAGTCTACAATAAAACTTTAGTTTATTCTAAGAATATTCTAGCCAGGTGATCGTGGCACATACCTTTAATCTCAGCTCCTGGGAGGCAAAGGCAGGCAGATCTCTGAGTTCCAAGCCAGTCTGGTCTACAGAAAGAGTTCCAGGACAACCGTGGATACAGAGAGAGAGAGAGAGAGAGAGAGAGAGAGAGAGAGAGAGAGAGAGAGAGAGAGAGAGAGAGAGAGAGAGAGAGAGAGAGAGAAAGAGAGAGAGAGAGAAGGAGAGGAGAGAGAGAGGAGGGAGAGAGAGAAGAAGAAGAAGGAGGAGGAGAAGGAGGAGGAGGAGGAGGAGGAAGAAGAAGAAGAAGAAGAAGAAGAAGAAGAAGAAGAAGAAGAAGAAGAAGAAGAAGAAAAGAGAGAAGGGAGAGGGGGGAGAGAGGAGAGGATAGGAGAGGAGAGGGGAGGGGAGAGGAGAGGAGAGAGAGGGAGGGAGGGAGAGAGAGAGAGAGAGAGAGAGAGAGAGAGAGAGAGAGAGAGAGAGAGAGAGATTGAAAAAAAATATGGTCTTGGAAAAGACTGCAAAGTAATGTCTTTTAAAAATTAGCAATAATTTGTATTGTTCTTTTAAGTTAGCTGAGAATATTTAAAACTTACAAATGTGAGATTTTATAATAATGTGAGATTTGATTTAACTTTTATCTAATAAGCACAGAGGTTTAGTTATATATTGTATCAATTATTCTTATTCTGCTACATTCTTTATACACCAAAACTTTCTCTTTAAAAACCCCAATAAAGTGAAAATTAGGACGATTTCTAAATTTATATCTCCTCAGATTTGCTGATACCTCCTTTGAGTTCTACTTGTCCGGAAATCACACTCATGGTCCCCAAGGCCTCTGTGCTTAGCTCGTCCACAGTGTAAAATCTTGTCATGTGCTGAAGGATCTTAGTGGGCCAGACCCTTTCTTTTCGAAAGTATTTTCCCCATCAGAAGGATGCAAACAATACCATATAAATATACAAAACTAAGCACTTTCTCCTTTTATATAGCTTTGTTCACAACTAATACTCTTCTCCCTCCATCACAGGTACAGGAGATTTGAAAAGGCCTTTCTTCTAGCTGTTGACATTGGAGCTCGTGACCTGTTCATGGTAAGTCATTCCCAGAGATGATTTTTGTGTCTTCAGTTCTAAGGCTGAGTAAGTTGTCAGCTTTTGTGACCATTAAAAAGGATTAGTGTCATTTGCAGCCTTAGACACGTGGAGGGAGGGCATTATTCCACCCTGGCTTACAGCATTGCCTTCAGGAAGCTGGTCAATAGCTATCTAGTATCTTTTGACTTGTTGATATTTTCCTTGCCAGGGCCAAAGGATCTTTTATGTTTTCAAAGCATTTATGATTCTTGAACTTTTCTCCCCATGAACCTTGATGTGCAAGATTGACACCTTCCCATCTATTACGTTTAAATGTCTTTCTAATCCATGCTCTGAGCAAGCCTGCAGCTATGGAAGCCAGGAAATGGGGAAGTATGTCCCCAAGATATGATCACATGGTTGGACTGTCAGGTTTCAGTGAGAAGTAAGAGATTATGAATGCTTTACAGCTTCTTTGGCATAATTAGAGAGCATAGTGAGTGGGCAGGTGTGAGTGAGTCCGCCACCCGCTTGCTCTGCTGTTTGTCACTTGCCCAATGGTGAGGTTACCCAGCTCACTATCAGGTTCCTGGCTATTTGTTTTTTGAGACTGTAATTTAATTACAATTAGTCTCTCTTCCCCTTCTTCCCTCCAACCCTCTCATCAGCTCCTCCCAACTCTGGGCTCTTATGTGAACTTTCACCCTAGTGAGATCTGATGAACAAAACAGCAATTCCATTGATATCAAGGAAACAGTAAGACAAAGGTTTTTACTGGTTGTGTATACTGTGAAGATACTGTCATGAAGTGTTGCTCTTCCTGTGTGTAGAGTTCATCACATTTGGTCATTTGTGTTTCTATTAAGTTTTGTGTTAAAATTCTAAATTATGTATCAAAAATTTAAGTTGAATATTCTCAGTAGTTGTTTTCAAGAGAATCAACATTATATATGCCATCTTCATTGTGCTGTCTCCTTTGCTGGCATGTTAGTATAGTGAGTAAGGTTTACTGTTTCATCCGAATGCGTCCTGCAGACACCACAGTGCAAGAGCTTTAATTAGGATCTTACTGGCCTTTCTTTCTCCCTCTTGTTATTCCAGCAGAGGTATATGGATGACCCTCCTCTCTCCTTCTTTTCCCATTCCCCCCACCATTTCCCACTCTTCCTCCTCTTCCTCCTCTTCCTCCAGCAGGGCCTCAGTATGTAGCCCTGACTGACCAGAAAGTCACTCTGTAGACCTACCCAAGTGCTGGGATTAAAGGCTTCAGTCCATCTTTTTTATTTTATGCCTGTAATCCATCCACTGTTTTGTTTGTTTGTTTGTTTGACCATATAAGAATGTGATTAGAATTGTAATGCTTTTTGCTAGGCAAAATTTTTCTCTCAGAATATTATATTCTATAATTTGCTTATTAATTAGTAAATATTGTTATCAAAATACCTTCTAAAGTATTTTTATATTTGTTTCAGCATTTTAATCTGTTTAACCCAGTACCAATTTAGAGAAAGTCTTTGTGTTCATTCAAATCTCCTTAATCCACAAAGATTTTCTGCTGATGGGTTAAAATAAGAGAAGAGGATGACTAGACTTTCTGATTTGGAAAAGTACAGACATTATTCAGAATGCTGAACCTTCGCTCCTCCTCTAAGACACTGCCTTTAGCCAAGGCCTATTTTAAGAGATCTCAAAATAAAGAGTGTTGAGGCCTCAGAGCTCCGTTTAAGTTTATGAAAGTACTATGTACATTTAAGACTTGATGTTGAAACTATCTAAAAGAATTTATCATGTTTTCTTATAGATTGGATCTTACTGTTTAAATTTCATCTGGCTAGAGATTCATAAACTATATTCTAAGAAATATTACTTCTTTTGAAAAATGAAAGTTTATAAAGTAAGCAGGATTATCTCTACTTGCAAAGGATTTATTATCTTTAGCCATCTCTTCCTTAAAGATTAAAAATAATACCAAAGAGACCACAAAAAGAAGAAGAAGAAGAAGAAGAAGAAGAAGAAGAAGAAGAAGAAGAAGAAGAAGAAGAAGAAGAAGAAGAAGAAGAAACAGAAGTATCTCTGGGGAGGGACATAGCTCACTTGGTAAAGTGTTTGTCAGGCATGTGCAAGGTCCTGAGCTTGATGTTCACCACTCATACGCTAGGTGTGATGGCACACTCCTGCCGTGCCCGCACCTGTGTGTGAGCTGGAGGCCGGAGGACCAGAAGTCAAACTCATCCTTGGTTTGCATAGCAATTTGGAGGCCAATCTGGGCTACATGAGACTGTCTCAAAACGCAAAAGCAATATCAAAAAGGATCAGGTAACCCCAAAACAGTGCTTTTTCTGTGCAATCTGCTGGTGGTAAGCAGACAAAGGTGTACAGCCTTACACGACATTGGTGATGGAAAACAGACGACTGAGACTAGAAAGGCCTGAAGTGTGAGCTGGAGGTCAGCTGGTGTTCACAGCCCTGTGAACCCTGTCTGGAGAGCACTAGGTAGAGAGTATTTCCCTTTGCAAGCCTTACAGTCACTTTCAGCGAGTCAACACTGCCTCCATAGATGAAGGCAGCCACATGTGCAGTGAGTGTGAGAATGTTCCTGTAAAGGTTCATTTACAACAATTTTAACATTTTCAAATGTTGCATTAAAACAAAAAACAAAAAACCTGTGATTTCCCCCACACTGCTTTAAACTAGAAGAAAAACCATCTTTTCTTTAGTGACTTTGGCTGCCTGCCAGTATTTTCCCAGTTCTCACTTAGAGGGAGACCTGAGGCAGCAGTGTGCAAAATAGGACGTAAGCCAGCTTTTAGGGCAAAGGTTAGAGCGGCAGCGGTGGGCCATCGGGTCTGTCTCCTTGAACCACCGCCCTCATATTGACCTTTTAAAAATAATATTCAGGCCTGTTGGTTCAGTTCCAAACTCAGCTATTGGTAGTGTGGGCTTGTATAGTTTACCTAGCCCTGTTTGCCTCCACTTTATTGTCTGCTACGTGGCAACAGTGCATGAACTGCCTAAGTATGAGATAGGTTAACATATTTGAAGTGTCTGGCATACTGTACAGACTTGAATACTCAAGTTTCTAGTCTGTTTTTCTTATTACTCACTTCTGAAATCTTTGTATAGTATTTAATTATAAGGGGTTTGTGTGTGTAAGATTAGTAATGCTGGCCTTCAGACAACCATTGAAATTTATATGTTTGTAAATTGTTTCTACTTGATAGCTTAAATCATTCAAGACAGCCTTATTTTGTAATCTGTTCTCTTAACATAGAGAGTAGATTTGTTGTGCTTGAATTAATCTATAATAATGGTAGTATTTGAAACAACTGCAGAAAGTTTCAGTAAGTCATGTTGATAGCCCAGCATTCTTCATAGCAAAGAGTTAATATGCTGTTATGTAAATAAATAACCAGTGAATCGTAAAATACCAGAGTTAAACACTAGGATAAATCACAACAAGGCATTTCAAAAATAAAAATTATAAATAATCCATAAACACAGAAAGTGTTCAAGGTTGTAGTGGCTGGTTCTGTGTCACCTTGACCCAGGCTGGACTTATCACAGAGAAAGGAGCTTCAGTTGGGGAAGTGCCTCCATGAGATCCAGCTGTGGGCATTTTCTCAATTGGTGATCAAGGGGGAGGGCCCCTTGTGGGTGGTACCATCTCTGGACTGGTAGTCTTGGGTTCTATAAGAAAGCAAGCTGAGCAAGCCAGAGGAAACATCCTTCCATGGCCTCTGCATCAGCTCCTGCTTCCTGACCTGCTTGAGTTCCAGTCCTGACTTCCTTTGGTGATGAACAGCAGCATGGAAGTGTAAGCTGAATAAACCCTTTCCTCCCCTTCTTCTTGGTCATGATGTTTGTGCAGGAATAGGAACCCTGCTGAGACAGAGATGAAACCATGGACTCTGTAATCACTTCAGGGGAGTAAGCACCAGGAAGCTTTTTTTTTTTTCCTTTTTCTTTTTTGAATTTTCATCAGAAAAATTTTGACTATACATGGACAAATTTTCTGTGGACTTTCTTTTCTCTTCTATTGTTCCATAGTTCTGCCTTTGTGCCAGGATCATGCATCCTTCATTGTGTAGTATATTTATAGTTAGTTTTGGAATTGGGTTGTTTTAGGTCTCTATGATTCCTTGGGGCCAGCTCTCCAGTGCCCAAGACACTGTTGGAGCCACTGTGCTGTCAGTTGTGAGGGTCAGGACCAGCTCTCCTGCATCTACACTATGCAGGCAAGAGGCAAGGCCCACTCTCCAGTTCCCATGGATACCAACATGACTTCGGTTGGCAGCCCAAACCAGTCTTCTTCATATCCTGTGATGGTATCATGGGCCATAGACATCAACACAGCCCCTGCTGTATCAGGACCACCGATCCACTCATGGCCCTCAGCTGCTGCATGGACCGCAGGCTTCAATGTGGCTGTGCAGTCAGCATCAGGCCAAACTGCATATGTCCACATGGGTCCCAGGCATCATCACAGCCTGGGACAGCAGCATGGACCACAGACACCAAAATGACCTCTTGTGGCATCACTGATGAGGACCATAGTGGTCCTTTGAGGATGCCTAATCCAGAAAGTAAACCTTTCCTCATCTTGGGCCTCCATTGTTGCTCAGGGCCAGGGTGGTTCTGTGGCTGAGTGGTGTGTTCCGTGACTGAGTCTGTGTCTGTATAAGCTCTAGGATGCTGTACACCAGCACCCTACACTCTTGTTTTCTATTTTTCTCCATCTCTTCATCATGTATGTGTTCATTATAGCAGGTTCACAAAGGTGGGGCAGTCTGGTTGGCTTCTGCCGCCTGCACCCACCTGTAGTGGTGTTTTCAGTTTCTTTCCATGTGTACACTGCATGTTGAGCCCGTTTCTTCTCACATTCTACTCCCTGTTCATCCTCTTTCCACTGCTTCCTTAAATCTCCATAGTTTTAGTTCTACTTTCATATCATGCATACAAAACTTTATTATCTGTATAAGATCTAGGAACTGCAAATGAGAGAAAACATAATTTGTGTTTCTGAAATTGGCATAATTCAACTGATATAATTTCACATGAATCCTGATTGGTTGTCTTTGCTTGGATTTATATTCACAGGGAAGTCAATTACGGTAACCCTGCAACAAGTGCTCTAGTTTCACAGCAACCTCAAGACTTTAAAGGAATGATGAACAAAATGATTGGGTGGGTTTCTTACTAAAAAATGGGAGTTAACTGCAGAAGAGGAGGCAGAGGAGTAGGGAGACAAGGGGGATGAAGGACACCAGGAGAGTCAGGTCCCCTACGTCAATGGAGGGAAGCTCACATGGCCTACACAGGCCTCTGCATATATACTGGTTTTCAACTTAGGGCTTTTATGGGACCCTTGAATGTGTGAACAAGTGGGTCTTTGATTCTTGTGTCTGTTCCTGGAGCTCTTTTATTTTTCTGTTCGTTTGGCTTCTCCAACTTTTATACGATTGGTTACCTTTCCCCTGGAGCTCGGTCCTTGCCCAATCTTCCAGTCACAAAGCCTGGCTGAAGTCCCATCCCAAGTCCACCCCAGCTATGTTCTTTCCCTCTGGCCAACCTGAGTCTCTGCAAGTGTAAAACACCAGACAATCTTAGTTTAGAATCAGCAGATGACACAACAACTGGGTGCAAAATCTATCATCCTAACCATCTACGTTAGAAATCTTCTGGCGGTGGAATCTGCCACCAGATCTAACAATCCGCAGTCTACATTTTGCTTCCTTTCACTCCAACCTCTCTGTCTGAAAAGGACCATTCCTTCTTCCTTCTTCCTGTGTGCCCTCTTCCTCTCTCAGAACCAGAAGGCCCACCTCCTCCTCACCCAGAGATTGGCTTCTTGTCTTTATTATCCAGTCAATTAATTAAGGGAAAAATTCTGCTACAGAGGTGTGTAAATTTATCCTTACTTAAATATTAGAAAATATGCATATATTAGTATAATAACATGGTGTCCGACAAATATGTATAGTTTTTTATGTGTCAGTTTGTGTGTGGCTGGCTTTTAAGGATCCACATTATGTTTTTTAAAAAAAGATATTTAGAGTAAAAAAGTCATGTCATTAACATTGTGTTAACATATGTAAAAATGAAATGAACAGTGCTGGCATGGGAAGGGCAGATGGAGTCACACCACTGCACGGCGGTGACTCTTCTGAAGTGCTCTGGTTCTAGGTATGTGGTGACAAGTTAGAGTTGCATATTACAGCAAGTAGAGGGGTTTCTTCTAGGTCAAACTCAGGAGGTATGTAGCTTTCAACACTCAACACAGAAAATTGAAATATTTTAAAATATTCTAAAATATTCTATCTAAAAACAGAAAAGGATAAATAAAACAAGCAGCAAGATTTTAATCTTAAGCCCAAACATATACATTAACTTGATTTAAAAAAATATTTATACTTTCCTGCTAAAATGTAAACATTGGCTCTTTTTAAAGTTCAGAAGTTAACAGACTGGACCCGAGGCAAATTGTAGTTAGGCTCAATGTGTAAATCTTTACTCGTATTCAGGATATACTTTATTATTGTAATATAAATAAAATCAAAGGAAAGATGTACAAAAATGTTAATAGACAAAGACTACTACAAAGTCAATGTGAGCACAAGTATTAGTTACTAGAGATAAGGGTTTCACAGCAGCCACAGGTTTTCAAGAAAAGATTAACAAAATGTCCAGAGCGGTGTTCTCTTTAGTAACAGAAATACAAATTTAGAATATCAACCATTTGGAAAAATTTATAAAGTTGGAATTCATAACTCTATAATTTCAAAAAATTACAGAAACACTTGCTTAACAAATATTTATAATTATAAAAGTTTATCAAAAAGAACATTACAATAAACAGTTGTGTACAAGATAACTGAGCTTCAAATACTTGAAATAAAAGTTGAGAAACTGAAAGAAGTAGATCCAATAGCTCATAGAGAAAGTAGGCATAGATATATAGATATTTAAAATATGTGAAACTATTTTTGATGTTTAGCAAGATACATAATCCAACATTATTTTTCAACATCTGTGGAATTCACATTATTTTCAACTGTATGTCATTTATTTACCAAAGTAACTATATATTGGGCCACATGATAAGGCATGAAACATTTTTAAAATTTATACATGAAACCAAAGGAATTGAGTTATAAATCAGTAACATACGATACCTCTGAATTGTATGAGTATTTTCAAATTAAATCACAGTTGTTAAAAAAAAACTGAATTTCAGAAGAAATCACAAAAGAAATTAAAAACTTATCTCAAATGAATTCTGTGAGAACCACAATATAACAGAATGTGTGAGGTGATGATTAATCCATACAGGTACATGTGTAAGTAAATAAATCTAATTGAAAATTTATATGTAACACTTGAATTAGAATGTCACAGTTTGGCAAATGTCATGGTTGTAATGGAATAAGGCAAAAGTTACTAATGGATTCTATAACTGGTGAAAGGTTCAGCAGAAACAAGTTAATTAAAAGTTCTCAAAGTATTTCTTAAAATGTTATAATAGGTGTGTGTTGCTTACAAAGGGAACACAAGCAACTGCCATGAAGAAATTGAACAATCATAACTCATTAATAACAGAATACATAGCTTGGTGTGCTGGTGTGCACTCCTTTTATCCTAGGCCTTGGGAGGTAGAGACAAGAGAAACAAGTTTGAGACCATTCTGGGCTACAAATGCCAAAGTAATAGTATAATAATTATAACAATAAAACCAGAATGGAACAAATAAAAATAGTTTGCCACCAGGTGTATTAAGCAAGAACACAGTATTTTGTGACTTGCCTGCCAAGTAAAACTGAATTCCAAACTGAGGGTCATTTTTATAAGTAGCCTTTACTCTTTAAAAATGTGATGGTTGCCTAAAGGAGACTAACGGTCATCACTAAATGCAGCCAAAGTTTGTCCATTGGGTATAAGAAGCAGCCAAGAATGAAACCTCACTGTTGAGTGGATGCAAGTTATCAGTGCTAGTTTTCATTATTTTGATGTTTTGGTTTTGTAGGAAATATAAAATTAACCTCTGAGCTGTATTTGAAACTTTGTGGATGCTAGAGATTGTTTTTAAAATAATACGTCTTCGATTACTGCAGCAGCTGTAGATTCTTCACTGACCATATTTTCTCTGGGTGGAATCTGTGTGACTCGAAAGTCTATTGCTTTGGTCACAAAATGCTGCTTCTAGCTTCTTGTCTTTGGAACATTATTCTGAGTTTGAAAATTCAGGTAGCCCCTCCAAAGCAATTATTATCATGACATAAGAGATAATCATTTTGCTATGCTCATTGTGGCATAAAAGCCACCCAGGTTTGCTTCTCTGGCCCCATCTTTGAATGGCATGATGATGCCTGTGCCTTCCGAGCATCCTCGTGTTGGCGTCTTAACTACCTTGGCCACTGGCATAAGGCCAGTTGGAATGTCAAATATACCATCTGATAATGCTATAAAAAGACCTATAACTGCCGCTCTCCAGCCATCTGTGCCTTCCCTTGGCATAATACTGTTGGGTAGTTTGTCTTCCATTGGCATGGTTTTGTAGGGCGGCTTACATCTGCTATTCCTAGGCACTTGCTTGGTGATCAAGTTGACATAGAATTGCTTCTTTGGCACTCTTTTCAAACAGAGGAGGTTTATACCTGCTAACTTCTGAAATAAGACTTGGAGTTTGTTTGGCCCATTATTGCAATTTTCAATGTTATGAATGCATGTGCCTTTCTGGACTCTAGTGACTCAAACTGATCTTAAACTTTCACATTTTAGTTGTAGTCAGAAGTCTTGACTCAGAACAGTTACTAATACATGAAGTGCACTTTCTGTAAGATAGTCAATTGAGTAAACAGTAAATCTCTCCTCCTGTGCTAAATCTCTGAAAATTGGAGAAGTGTGTGTGTGTGTGTGTGTGTGTGTGTGTGTGTGTGTGTGTGTGTTAAATTTTATAACTGGAATCAATATAAGAATATTTGATGGGCCACAAGTTGTGAGAATCCACTGAACCATATGATAGACAAAGTGAAATTAAGAAAGGTAGTAGCAAGTGTTAAGAGAAGACCACTACCAACATTGAAGGAACATCCAGAGCTCCATGTCCTGGAGAGAGGACACTATGAATGAAAGAGTATTAATCCATAAGCAAGGATGGATCCTTGGGATGCTTCAATACTAACAGGAAGGTAAGTAAATAGAGAAAAATCACAGGAAGGAGAAACTGGGTCAGGCCCAGTTCTATATATGGAAATAGGATTATAAGTGTTAAGAATTTAAGGATATTCAACAGAAGACTAGAACTTCATGGTGTTGTGGACTAAATTGTGTGTGTCTTCCACAAAATTTACATATGGAACTTTTTAACACAACCCTTAAGGTGGGTAATTAAGGTTTAGGGCCAGTTGGTATCATCCAATATGCTGTCTTTTTAAGAAGAGATATCACAGAGATAGGTATAGATAGAAAAATCATAACCATCAATAACCTACAGGAAGGTTTTTTTTTAATTTTTTAAGGTTTATGTATGAGTGTTTTGCCTGTGTGCCTGGTGCCCATGGAGTCTTAAAGAGTTACGGATGATTGGAGTTATTGATGGTTGTGAGCCACCATGCAGGTACTGGGAACTGAACCCAGATCCTTTGCAAGGGGATCAAGTACTCTGAGCAATCTCCCCAGATCATACCAACACATTCATAATTTCCAGATTTCAGTTTACTTCAATAGTGGAAAATACCTTGAATATAAACTCTTTAGATTCTGAGCCATGGTCACAAAGCCAAGGATTACTGACCTTCAGAAACTGAAATAATATTCTAGGTTGCTTTATTTTCAGCTATCAAATTTGGGTAATCTGTTAGTTGTCTCAGACAAAACTGAGATACTTCCGTATAGAATAGCTGATGATAGAAGTAATTCAACAAATAGACATAATAGTGGTGTGTGTGTGTGAGAGAGAGAGAGAGAGAGAGAGAGAGAGAGAGAGAGAGAGAGAGAGAGAGAGAGAGAGAGAAAGAACAATTCACTCTAACACTGGCTGGAGTAGAACTTGCTGTGTAGAGCAGGTTAGCTGTGTCCAGAGGCCATGTTATCTTCAGGAATAGAGACTTACTTTCAGACTATAGGAGGCAACAGCAAGGCCAACAGCAATAGCTCATATGGTTTGGGGATCTCTTAGATTACCCTGAACAACTCAAAGTGGGGGTTCTCATACCTGGTATTCAATGTTTATTAGTATACATCTCTTGGTGAAAACTTTATTACCCCAACTGGCATAACTTTATTAAAAATGCACATGTATATACACATATACTTATATGGATAATATATAAGTTCAGGTAATCAAAAAATAACATGATTATGGCTTTTTCAAACATTCTTGGAATTTTTCTTTTCTTTTTTTCCCCTCTGCTTCTTTATTGACTTCCTTCCCCCTGCTTCCCTCTTTCAGGCTTATATTTTTCAAAACATACTCTAATACAGGTTCTTAAATGCTTTACCCTCCCTCTAGCCCACCACCCATCATAGATAGTGGAAAGGAAAGGTTAATAGGGCAAAGGAGGATGTGGACCTGTTTAAAAATAGTTCTTAGGAGCAAATCCAATCTGCATTGTCAGGATATCAGCAGTTCAGTTCCCACAAATCAGCAATGGAAGCTCAATTCACTCATGAACATAATTCACAAATCAGCAACTGCAGTTCAATCCAGAAGAAACTGTGAGGCTCTGCC